>CM030363.1:63704260-64304260 GCA_017893485.1 Hemerocallis citrina
AAACACTCACATTGTATATTAAACATCTTACTCCATTATAAGTTTCTATCTAAAATAGAAGAATCCTAATGGCTCCTGAAAGTGGTAGGCCGGTCATATATATTGAGTTGTTTCTTTCTGCTCCAATTTCTACTGATCGATATAGATGCTTTGATCCTTTGGTAGGAGTAAGAAAATTTTGACAAGAGCATTGAAGGCGAGACAATGATACTTTTTTTTTGAAATAAGAGACAATGATACTTGTGCATCCATTTGCAACCATTACGAGACCCTCGTGGAAACATATACATCTTTGACCCTCTCTAGAGACAAATACCATACAAAAATGATTTCATGCAAGTATTCATCCTCAACCCAAATTCTCCTTTAGTAGCACACTTCTAGAAAATCCTGACACCCCCAATCGGACGTCTTTACTTTCACATGTGTCTCCAGTAAAGCGACAAGTGGTAAATTAGGATTGAGGAAGTGGGTTAATCTACTGGAAGCAAGAATTGCATATTTGGTATTTATATGTGTAAGGTAATTTGCAAGAGAAATACTAGAATTAACTGAGTAGATTGTGGTAGCATTAGTATGTTCTCAGATTGTGTAATATAAGGTGGTGCTAACGGTGGCACGGGTGCTGGAAGGTATCATGATAACGAATCAGGTTTGTAGAACTTGGAGTCATGGAAGCGAATATATGTTGTAGTGATACTGATCTACTGATCTTTCTGGAGGCCCAAGACCGGTAGTGATTAGAGAACTTCTAGGTTCTACACTTAGGAAGTCAGAGAGGCATAAGTAATCCGATAAGAGATAAGCGTCAAGTTCGAACTTCCAAGGCACAGATATTAATTGTAAGTCCTCGAGGAATCTGTAAAATATTGTCTGTAAGAATGAAGACAGGCTATTAAAAGCTTTTTAATAAAATTTAGGGGAGCTTCCGCCAACTTTTTATGATAAAAAAAAAGAAGAATGAAGACAGGCATTGTTCATGATGTTTAAGAGTGACAAATTCCATGGCCCTTGAGGTACCGGGTGATGAAATATGCATATCTCATGGTGGCAACTAATTGACTCATAAAGCGAAAAGAGGATGCCATCTCTAATATTATAATGGGAGAAGGGCTTAGTGTCATTTGTCATTGAGTCATTTTGTCAACACGTGCAGCGCACGTGTTGGTAGATTTTTTTTTTGTCTTTTTCATTCTCCCTCCCCATTTTCCCCATGCAACGCACCTGTATAATATTAGATTTTTTTTGTCCTTTTCATTCCCCCTCCACATTTTCCACACGTGCCCCATTTTCCCCACGTGCAACGCACGTGTATAATACTAGATTTTTTTTGTCCTTTTCATTCCCCCTCCCCATTTTTTCCACGTGCAACGCACGTGTATAACACGTGCAACGCATGTGTATAATACTAGTCATGAATAGAGGAAGTTATTTTTTTTTTAAGGAAAAGGTAGAATCTGGCCACCGTGTTTCATTAATAAGAGCTTAACGAAACAAACTCAGAGTACTGGGCCTAAGTACAAACTACAGATAGAAAATAAAACATATATGAAGCAACATGACGCGTACAAACAACAAATTCCTCCAACAACCCTAGAGGGTGGGCCGCCAAACAAGCTCGGTCCAGCAAAATTGTAAGTACGTCAGTTTAGCTTCGTATAGTGCCTCTACAGCACATGCACACCCACCTAAGACAAGTCTGGCAGGATTTTATCACTCGCCGTTCCCTGCCTTCACCTTGCTGGGGGGACCCCATCTATGGGCCCAAGCCCCGCAGATCGAAAACTGACCCTCCGGCACATGCTCAGCGTCGCACCCTCCCACCATCTCCACCACTCATCCTACAAACGTACCAATAGCTTCCACTGCCGCTACCAAAGAGATAGTCGTGAAGAGGATGCCTTCACCTCTCACACGATAGCGCTTTCTCAGGTGATTTCTCACCAAACAACTATCTCGCTCACTCCACCAAACACCATGTTCCAGGAGAGAGCCGTGGAGAGGATACCTTCACCTTTCTCACGCACAAGCTCTCTCCGGCGATTTCTCACCACACAGACTTATCTCGACTCATACTCCCAATTCGAGGGAAGAGGCGACGTTGTCACGAGCCAGTGACCTAAGCTGGAGGAAGCTCAATAGCCTGATAGTAGAGGCTGTGAAGACTTAACCAACGACATCGTAGGACACTCCAGACTAACTATACCCAAACCCCACACCCCATCACCTCCAACACTAACAAACTACCGGCCTAGCCCCACGGGACCCAAACCGAACCACCGACCTTACACACTTGAACCCCATATCCATGGAGTTCGCGACAACAGGTGCGGGAGGATGCTCTGGCGTGATATAGTGGCTCTGCGACAGTTGAGACAAGCACCCGAGAAATTGAGACAAGTGAGCGCACATCACGGAGGGACCTCATCTTTGGGCCCAAGCTCCACAATCGTGCAAGACAACCTAACTTCCGGCATCTTCATACGCACTACCAACCCTCGCAAAAACTAAATCAAAGCCGTAGATCACTGTGATTGGTCCCGAGAGTGTGGACATGGTGGCAAGCGCACAGAATATCCGGGCAAACATTTAGCAAAGCCCCCAATCCCAACTTAACCCAACACACTCCCAAACAACAACAGCAAAGTCAGCAATGGCAGCAATTGTCATCGGAGTTGACGCCGACGGGTGCAGATGACGGTGGGGGACAGCAGCGCGGCGACGACGGCGGTCGACGAGCTGCGCAACGGGGCGGCGCTACTGCTGGTCGACGAAAAGGAGGAGCAAGGGGAGATCGGGGGTTCTGCTGTTCGACGTCGAGGCCAGAGGAGGAGGTCGCTAAGGGTTTCGGTGTGGTGACGGCATCGACAAGGGGGGGTGGTCACCGGAGGTGGGGAGTTCCGCCGGAGAAGAGGAACAGGAACGGCAGCGTGGAGGGGACGGGGTGGCGCCGTCGACGTACTGAAGGTGGACGAGGCGTCGAACGGCGGTCGGGGAGGGGGCGCCGCGATCCCGACCGCCACCCCCTCCATCATCTCTCTAGATCTAGGGTTTTATTTTTGGGTTTTTTTGGGAGCTTGTCTCTCTAGAAAATCTATAGAGAGAAACTCAAACTGGCTTTGTGTAATAGAGGAAAATGTTGGTGGAGCAACATAAGTGGTAGGAGGGAAAGTAATGGTTTAAGAATAGGAAACCATAAAATAACTTTTTATCGTTTAATTTTCTTCCAATAGAAGTTTTCTTTCTCGCTATATCGTCAAATTTTTTAGTGATGATTTTCCTAATCTTGGATTTTGATAATAATAAAAACATAGAGAAGGGTAAAAAGGTGAAGGTGAAGATGAAGAAATAAAAGAATGAAATTTAGAGAAGTGATTAATGAAAGATAGTGTTTAAGAAAGAAACAGTGAGAGAGATGGAGTGGTGTACAAGAAAAATAGAAAGTGACGCAAATGGAGAGAGGATGTTAGGAAATAGGTAATGTCTTAACAAGCCAATCTAGGATGCTAGTATTTTCTGGAGTATTTGAATGACTATAATTTCAGCAACTCGATTTTCTTTTGTTGTTTATTTAAAGTTATGATTGTCAAATGCTATTTGTTTGTGTCATGTTGTAATGTGAACATAATCTTAACCTTGGGGTAAATAGGGAAAAAATCGCATCAAACAGTTGCTCAAATTCAAAAAATTCTTTCATCTATGGTTAACACGAAAGAAACCGGAGTATCGCTTTTCTAAAATCTGGTAATCAGCTGTTGTTAGTCACACACAAGTTGGTCATGTGCTCCCTTGTTTACCAGATATAATTAAAGAACCATTATTTGGTGAAAGGGATAAGAGGGGAGAGGGAGGGGGAGGAGGATAAAGGAGCGGAGGTTAGTGTTAGGATAGGGTTGAAAAATAGATGGATGCGAAGGATATCAGAGAGGTAGAGGAGGGGGGTGATGAGGAGAAATAGGCAGAGGAGTAGGAGAAAGAGACTGGAAGAATTTTGGGTTAGGGTTGAAGAAGATAAGGAGGCAAAGGGTATTATTGAAAAGGGAGATGACTGTGATGAAGAGGAGTTGGGGTTGAAGAAGAGAGAGAGGCAAAGGACTTCAAGGAAGGAGATGAGGATGGCGATGGGAGAGGATGAGGAGGATAGCGGTGGAGGAAGTTTGGGCTAGGGTTAAGGTTTGGGTTGAAGAATAGAGGAAGAATATAAGGGTATATTAGGTATACTCGGTGGAAAATAGGTCACGTTCATAGCACGTGTCATCAACAACAATTAATTAACAAGATTAAACAAAATTTGAAACTGCGAGGGGTTTTTTGCGCTGAATCAAAATGGAGAGGGTTTCATGCATTTAACCAATAGTTTGTGCACCTTTTTAATTATGTAGCTATTTGTGTTTTTAATAATTAAAACTGAAGTTACTTGACTATTTCTCCATCTCCAGATAAACAATGTTGGAACAAATATAAGAAAGCCAACTAATGATTTTACCTCGGAGGAATTCTCATTCCTTATGGCAACCAACTTTGAATTTGCCTTCCATATGTATCAACTTGCACATCCACTCCTAAAAGCATCTGAGTGTTCATGAAAAAATCTGCACATTGGACTTCGGAAGACACATAATGAAGGGGATACGACCTTAGGAAAACGTTCATCAACTCCAATATGTTTAATGAGCTCATGTTTGACCGGATCAGAGACAATTATAATGGAACTAGTATTGTCATAAAATACAAAAGTGAGTTTCAAAATAATACCGAAATCTTCTTGTAACCTTCATAACCATTCTACTTATGTTGTGGTTGCGACACGAGCACGAAGTTTAGCCTTCGAACTAGAATGAGAGACTGTAGTCTGCTTCTTGGACTTCCAAGAAAGACACAATAGCCCGTGATGGATCGCCTATCATCAATATTGCTAGCCCAGGTGGCATCAGTAATGGCCTTCAGTGCTAGTGGAGAAGACTTGGAGAATAATATGAATCAAGTGATCATGCCACGAAGATAGAGAAACACCCGAAGCAGATGGTTATAGTGCACAGACGTAGGAGCAGATACAAACTGACTCAGAATATGGGTTGCATGAGAAATATCTGGTTAAGTAATGGTAATATTGACAAGACTACCAATAAGATGGTAGTATCTAGTAGGATCAAGAAGAGGAATCACATCTATTGCCTGAAGCTTTAAGTTGAGTTCCATATGAGTTGTTTCAGGATGAGTATCAGCGGTATATTTTCGTTGAGAAAAAAAATCCATGGTTACTAGAGGTAACTTCAATCCTTCCGTAGCAGGCCAATATCAGTCATAGCAAATTGATTTAGTAGATATGTTTTCACAATTGAATATGGGCAGGGTCGTCACCAGCAAGAATCATATCAACATATAACAATAAAATTGTGCGACCTTTTGCAGAGGAGTGAATGAACATAGCTGGATCATGGGCACTTTCGAAAGCCACTGAGCGAATTGTGAAATTAAAACACTCAAAGCAAGCCTGTGGAGCCTGTTTAAGACCATAAAGTACACTTTAAAGACGACATACAATATTTGGGGGATAACGTAGAATAGGTGGAGGAAGTGTATAAACTTATTCACGAACGTCACCATGGAAGAAGGCATTCTTCACATCCAACTGTCACAGAAGCCAGTTACGGACTGCAGCAACAATAAAAAGAGTCCTAATGGTGGTCATGTGTGCAGCGAGAGCAAAAGTCTCATGGTAATCAATCTCATATTCTTGTTGAAAACCTTGTGCAATAAGATGGGCATTGTAGCATTTAATTTTGCCATCAGTCCGGGTTTTAATCTTATATAACCACCTGTATCGTACTCCTGAAGGAATTGGAACAAATTCTCAGGTGCTTGTTCTGCTTAAAGCATCTAACTCATCTACCATAGCATATTGTTAAATAGGAACCTATGATTTTTCTTTGAAGTTTTGAGGTTCAATTTGAGAATGAATAGTACCAAGGAAAGCAGCGGACTCTAGATTACCCAAGGATGGGTGGGTAATCCGAAGAGGATGGTGAGACCTCAAAGGATAGCGAGGCTCAGGGGGTTCAGCAGGTGGAGGCACTGTAAGAACCGGTGAAGACACTGATGGTGCATGTACTATGGGTCAACCACTACGAGTAAAGTGATGTTGAAGTGGCTGAATATGATGACAAGCTAAGGAGATGGTAAAGGATCAGCCACAGAGGACAACTCTTGTGTGGGTGGGGACATGATAGGAGGCAGTGCTAGAATCATAGGAGAATAATCGAGAAAGGTGGAGAAAAGATATAGAAAAGCGAAAGAATGATGATCAAATGTAGGAGAGTTATTTTTACTGAAGTAGAATCGATCTTCTACGAAGTGAACATCACGAGACACACTAAAACTTATGCTTTGGGATCATAGTAACAATACCCCTTCCACTCAAGATCATAGCCAAGGAATACACACTCAACGGATTGTTTGGATAAATTTTTACGTTTACGAGGTTGAAAAAAACATAACGAACACAACCAAAAATCTGAAGGTGGTTGTACGATGGTGGAGGGTCTCCCTTGAGTCGAGAGAAAGAAATATCGTCACCAATGGCAGTCGAAGGTTGTCTACTAATAAATTAGACAACTGTAAGAGCTGATTCAGCCTAAAACTGAGGAGGAATATAGGTAGAAAGAAGCAAGACCCTAGTGGTTTCATTGAAATATGCTTGTTTCCTTTCGGCAATGCTAGTCTGAGTATGAGCACCAGGACAAGATAGTTAAAGTTCCTTGAGTAGCTAGAAAGTTTCTAAACACCGTAGGCATATATTATCTACCAGAGTCAGACCAAAACATTTTGATCTTAAGATTGTACTGTGTGGCAATCATTGTGAAAAAAATTTGTAAATACTAAAAAAATGACTGCGAGAGTACATGAAATAAATTCATGTAAAACAAGAGTGGTCACCAATGAAAATAACATAATATGTATGCTCTAATTTGGATAAATGAGTAGCCCCCCAAACATCAAAATGCATAAGCTCAAACAAGGCAGGAGTACAACTATTACTCAAATGATAAGATACAACCCAGACAGTCATTAAGGTTAGTAGTGCACTACCTAAGACGCGTAACTGAATTAAAGAAGATAATCTGGAAGAATAAGAATGACCTAAATGCTGATGTCAAACACTCATGTCAGGAACAACAGATCTGAAGGCTTTGGCAATTGGAATGTGCAAGTGATCCATGACATAGGAACCATCATGCCTACGACAGATCATGTATAAGACAACAAGAATCAAATGTAACGGTGCAATTGTAATCGGCAATTTGTCCAATGGAAATTAAGTTTATAAATAAATTAGGAACATAAAGGACTAAGGGAACAAAGAATGTTGGAGATGAGAAATCCCTTTGCTATGAAATTGGGAGAACTCTAGAGGCAGTATGCAAAAAATTAAAAGATAAAGATGGAGAACAATTGTAGAGAATAAAAGCATCAGATGTCATGTGATAGGAAGCACCTGAGTCAAGCAACCGTGTAGGCACCGAGCACGAGCTAGGAGTGGTAGCATTCATGGCTTGTGGCTGATGAATTGGAGTAATAGAAGAAGAAGAGGAACTGAGAGCATTGATACCCATCTGATGGAGCTGACAACTGAGCTACTGAGATATGAGCTGACTAGCTAGTCAGGTGGATAAACATTAGAGGTCTCAACATTAGTAGCTATAGGAGTATCTGATTCAAGCGCAAACACTTGTGACATTGTGTTTGTAACGCCCTGAATTCCAAAATACAGTAATTCGTAGCATAAACAGAATCTTTACTTCATTTCGTACAATTTTACAAGGAACTTGAAATTTTAATACATCAAGTTCTTTTACAACAACGTAGCAGAAAAATTAAATAAATTACAACAGGATGTAAATGTACAATGAAACATCAGCAACTTAAAACGGAAAGTAATCTTTAGCATCAATCATCTTTATATCTCCTTGCAAATCCAATGCCTGCATTGAATAATGTGGGCACGTCAGTTACAAACAACTGATGCAATATTGTACACGGCCATCCTCACTATGCCATAATATAGCGACTCACTTATTTTAGCATACACAAACTTGAATGTAAAATAAAGTGTGAAAAGTGACTATCCTAAACATGTCAGTGTATGTAATGCCTAATGCAGATGTTTTACACTAAGATGACACTAATGCATACTTGTTCGGATTCTATGCATCACATACTACATAGGTCCGAGGGAAAGCACCTATGTACTCCACATTAAAGGGTTTAATCCATCGCCATGACAACTACTTGATAACAAAAACAAGTTTTAGACATCCCACGAGTACGGACCCCAGTCCTGGAATCCATCATCAAGCTATACGGAAGTTCTCATCGTGCGAACATCCCGTAAGTGCCGCTCCAGTCCTGGTATATACATATATAATGGTGAACTACCTCCCATCCGCCCGACTATTCATGGTCCTGGAATTCACCATCAAACCAATCATAGTCCCGAATTTAATTGAGGATCGTCCCACTCCGCAAGCATCCATTGTCCAGGAATCCACCATCTAACTAGGTCTATAGTTCAGGAATCCACCGTCAGACTATACAGAGACACCCCACTTACGTTTGCCCAAGATCTATTACATCTTCTCCTAGTGCCTATAAGTTACCCCAACTAGAGTTAGATCCCCTCCTTAAATAAAAATTCCGAGATAGCCCATATAGCCAATTCTCCAATCGATTAATTCTTTCAACATTCGCCGGTACCTGGGTCTCACTAAACCTCTAGATCACATCCCTTTGTGTTTCATAATCATGGGTACTCATACCCTTATAATTCACATTTCCAATTCACATCTTATTCTATGCTTTCATCTTATTCTTGTATTTATCAATCAAGAAGAACAATCTCAATCTTTTCATTTCCAAAAAAAAATCTCTTGTTAGATTCATTTTTCTCAATACAAAATTTCTATGAATTTAATACCATTCCATCAGACTCATCATTAGAAATCTATTATCAAACTCATCACTTTCTTTTTATCATAAATCAACTATTATTATCTTAATTTTATACTTTCTTCTTAAACATCAATCTCATTTATCACATGGTTATAACTCTTAAATCTCCAAAATATATTTGAAAATAGTGAGAAATATTTTCAGTTGTTCCAGCAATATTTAAAAATTTATATAATTTTTCTGGATTTAAATCAAACACAAAGAACCAAAAAAAAAAAAAGAGCACGGCAGGGCTCAAACCCTAGACCTCAGACTCCCCTCGAGCGCCACGTGGCGAGCTTAGGCGCAGTGCACTACTCGCTAGCCACTTGAGCCAAGTGCTCAGTTGATCTAATATGGGGTTAAAATTCTTAAGTATCTAAACCACCCCTTATCTGACTTTTTTTTAAAAAAAAATTCTCTCACAAACGGTAGACCCAGTCCTCGAACCTGCACCAACAAAGAGGCGACCAAATGCCTACCCACTGAGCCAAAGCTCAGATCACAAATAGTATAAGGTTTAATTCATTAAGAACTTGGTTCCCATTAAATCTTATTTTCTATACTTTCAACACTTTTGAATTTCATTCTTTTCCAAAATTTTATTTTATAAAAATAGTTCTAGACTCCAGAATTCCATCTCTACTGACTAATTGTATGTAAGAGGATTTATACCCATTTTTATATACATAATCATTGTTCTTTGAAACATATAACATATAACTTGATTTTTTTTGCAAATTAACTCTTTTCTTCAAAATACCACTATTTTATATCACTAAAACTCCCAAAATTGTAATCCTACTAACTTTATTCATATTAATGAAAATTTACTTCAATTTTTCCAAATTAATCCTTTCTTTCTCTTGTATGAATTAGAATACAAAATGCAACTAGTTAATCTTTTCTACCAACTTAATTCAACATTTCTTTTGTTCTACTACAACTATTCTTTTCCCCCAAAATTGATTCTCTAATTTTTGTTTTTGTTTGTTTACATTTCATACACATATTTTAGCCAAATTCTAAGAAAATAGTCACAACATTTCATCCAATAATCGAGTTATTCATTTGTGTCTAACCACTATACATATGCCTTAAATTAAAATTTCTCAATTCTACTCTACTAGTTAATTCATTTACTCCACATCAACAAACAATGCAATCTATGGTTTTCTACAACTAGCAATCTTGTCACCACAACATGCATCAAAATTTCACAATCAGGAACTATTAAACTAACAAAAATCAACCATAACACCTAGGCATGATTTCTATACTATTTAGAAAATAAGAAGAGACACCCACCTAGTAGAGAGAAATTTCCCTTCACGAAACTCCAAAAAGATCCCAAAAGCAACCCAACTCCCCGCCGAAATCCCAAGTCAGCAAGCAAACCGAGCACTTCGTTTTCACTGTTCTCACTCACTGTTAACTTAATAAAATTGATTTGGATTATGTGAGAGTGATTAAGCTTTGGGGGTTTATTTATATGGTAATTAGGTAGTTAAGTAAACCACCCCCTACACTTACTCTCCACTTCCTCCACGACCTGGTCACGCCTCAATGTTCCTCACGCCACTTCATTCATGCACACAAACACGTGCACGTGTTGTACACATGCACACATTTTATTTTATTAATTAATTTTTTTTAGTTATACCCTAGCTGTATGTTACAAGACAAGTGTAGGAAAATAAATGTAGGATTTTATTTGGTGGGTTTCTTATTGGGCTTTTACTATTTTTATTTATTTCTAATGGATTTAAATTCATCTCTTAGGCCTATGGACTTCAATTAAGAAAACACAACAAAATGAGATAAAATAAATAAAAGAAAACTTATGCATAACTTAGGAAATTTTTTAGAACAAAAATGAGATAAAATTGCACGTGCGTTGTACGTGCAAAAAAGTTTTTTTTAAAATTTACTACGGGATGTTACAACACTTCCTCCTTAGAATAGTTCCGTCCTCGGAACTACACTTAAAGAGTGAGAAAACAAAAGAAAGAAATTTTTTATAAATTTAGTTAAAAAGTTCACGGTGATCTCTCAACATCCTCTCCTCTGATTCCCTAGTGGCCTCCACAACCAGTTGGTTTCTCCATACAACTTTAACCAAGACATTCGCCCACCAATTCACAATCTCCAGTGGACGTTCAGTGTATGTCACGCCCCGCTTTCCAAAAATACGGAATACAAGCATGTGACATTGGCCCAACGAATGACTGGCATCATCCGTAAGCTTTTTACACATTCAACTCAACAATAATAACAATACAAAGTAATTGCACAGACAATAATGATAACCACATGAACAATAATGCTTGGAATAAAACAATATGAAATATCTAAATACAATAATCCAACATCTGAAAAGAAATAATAATATCCTGGTCATAAGCCCAATACAATAATAAAACCAAACACAATGATAATAAGTCTCAATACAATAAGTCCAATGCAATAATAATCAACTAGAAAGCAATAATTATTTAGAAAGCTTGTTCTCCAATTCCAGCAGGTAATTCTCCATGATCACCTGTGAACACTTCATCTAAAAAGAGAATAAAAGTTATCCTTAGAGCAAGTCTTGGACAGCAAGTAGAGAAAGCAAGAAATCAATGGAATAACGATATAACAATGACTTCAATAGATCAATAGGAATCAATAAATGGGACAATAGCAATAATCAATATCATGGTAATCGATGCAATGGTTATAAACAATGATTCAATATTCGATAACAATATTCAATGGTCGATGTCAATAACACTTAGACAATATTCAATATCAATAGAAACAATCATGTACAATATGCAATGTCGATGTTGTGTCAATTCGTAAGTCTATTTATCATTTTAATCCTAACTAATGCACGTACTACTGTGTCCCATATGTTCCAGACCACAGGTTCGATGCATACAATCAATTTCGTTTAGACTTAAGTGGAAGATTCTATAGATCATATACCTGGCATAATAACATTAAATGCAGCATTGCTGCACACTAGTCGGCACAATAACAATAAAAAAATACACGATGAATTGTGATACTGTAGTCAGTAATCCAACAATAAATCGATAACAATAACACTAGACGACACACATTATTTTGGAAAACATGGCCCACACTTCCGAGTACAGTCACTATATCATCAACTACTCCAGTCAATCCCTTAAACCCATGCTTGTTAATTATTTTAACGATGCAACAACACATCATACAATTTAGAGACATTAGATGAACGATAGTAACAATAGGAGAACAATAGAATGATAAATTTGAATGGAGCAAGTAGAATGGTGACAATAGCACCTTAGGGTCATGCAATGCAACATATACACTTCAATTCATGCAATACAATGATATATGTATAATTATATTAAGAAAATCTGGAAAATGAATTTTTGAACAGCAAGAGGTCACTGTAAACAAATCAGTTTTTCCGCTGCTACAGAAATCGAAAACTGAAACCGTCAGAAATTATGGAAAGTTGACTTCTACACGATTCCAACGCATATTTACAATACAAATCCGACAACAGTAGCTAGGTTGAACACATCTTTCTTTATAGGTTATATGTTTAGACAGAAAATCTACGACATGTTGTTATATCTTTAGAACCAGCGAAAACTCAATTATAAAATCATCAAAAATATTCTTTAGACTTCTAAACATGTTAACTATCATTTTGGAAATTATCAAAGCCTTATTCTAACATTAATTTAGCTTTTTAATAGTTTAAATATGAAAACATACATGAATCTGAAATTCTGGAAATAAAACATTGCAGTAGTAAAATCATCATAACTTTTGCAATACAACTTGGAATTTGAAGATCGTAGATGTTCTGGAAAACTAGAAACATAGGGATACAACTCTTATTTAGAAAGTTATTATTTTGAGATCAAATCCTGTGTTAAAAACGTCATACAATTTCTAGACAGAAAGTAAACATACAGATTTTTGATATTTTTCATGAAATAAAGCGATTAAACATGATGGGTTTCACTTCAATTAATCAATAAAATTCATAATCAGCATGGTAGGTATAATAATATGGTAAACATCATTAAGTATACACACATATACACTAGATTAACCACACAATTCATCAATCACTTATTTAAGCAATCAACCTAGTATTTAATTCTACGATAGTATATTTGTGTGATGACTTATATGAACAACTCCTATTACCAATACTGTATGAATGAATGAAAGATTCAATCTTTAGAGTCAATAAAGGCACGAAGTCGAGAATATTTGGCTTAGCTCGTGTAAACCCTCAATATACTCAATGAAAAGGGAAGAACAATTTACAATAAGATGAACAATTGGATCTACTTCCAAGAATTTCAATAAAAAAATGAATTTGATACAAGATATAATTCAAGAGGAAAGTGACTTTCCTGATGGATGATTAATTCGAATACCAAAGAATAACGACATGAGAATTCCGGTGCAACGAACCCACGAAATCACGATCACACACATGCACACTACGTGCATGAGAGATCAACAGCAACAACAGCAAAAGAGCAACAACAACAAAGAGGGCCACGATAATACGCTGAGGTCGGTGGGACAGACGGCGGTGGAACTGATGGCAAGGTGCAGTGTCAGGTTTGCTGTCGTCGACGAGAAAGGGAGGCAGCAGAGGTGATCGTTGTCGGGGAAACAGAGGAGCAGTAGGGGTGATCAGGTGGTGCTGGGCGGAGGGCGGCGTTGATGGGTTTGGCGATGCTCGAGAGGATCACCGAAGATACAGTCGGGGAAGAGGATGGTTTAGGTGGGAAAGTTGGAGGTTAGCAGATGGGTTTAAATGGGGAGAGAGAAAATACAAGGAGAGAGAGAGACGACTAGGTTTTGGGTTTGTAGTTTGTGTTTGTAGGGTTTTCATTTGCATTGTATTTATAAAGTGCAATTAGGCTGTTGGGTTAATGAGTTAGGATCCAATAATAATGGGTTTTGGTCTAGAAATAAATGCAATTGGGTTTTGGGTTTAAAAAGAGATGGATTTAAAGACAATAAAGTTCAAATAAAAATACTGACAATAAAATATGAATAAGATCAACAAAAAAATAGCTCAACAAGAAGAACAAGAGCAATTCATGAACAAAATCTAATTGAGATGATCAAGAAAAATAGAGTATTTTATTCAAATGAAAAATAAAATATTACAATGAAGGGGAAAAATTAAAAGAACGGAAACGGTAGTTAAAGTGTAGCTCAAATCCAACAGCAGAACATTTGGCACTTCGGGCAAATGATGACTCGGATCCAGAATATAACCTCGTAACATAGACACATGGAAGACATTGTGTATTTGGGCCAACTCTTCCGATAATTCTAGCCGATAAGCCGTCTTCCCAATTCTCTTCAATATCTTATAAGGACCTATGTATCTCGGGGCTAATTTCCCTCCTCTTCCAAACCGAATCACTCCCTTGGTTGGAGACACCTTCAAGAAAACAAATTCACCTTCCTCGAATTCCTGTTGAGTGCCAACTTCTCTTCCTGTTGAGTGCATCAGCCACCACATTGGTCTTGCTAGGATGGTACTTTATTTCGGGACGGATGTCCTCTAATACCTCCAACCATCTCCGTTGCCTCAAGTTCAAGTCCTTCTACTGGTAGATGTATTTTAGACTTTTTTGATCCGTGTACATGTTGACTTTTTCTCCGTACATGTAGTGCCTCCACTGTTTTAGTGCAAAGATGATTGCCACAACCTCCACTATTAAACTAACAAAAATCAACCATAACACCTAGGCATGATTTCTATACTATTTAGAAAATAAGAAGAGACACCCACCTAGTAGAGAGAAATTTCCCTTCACGAAACTCCAAAAAGATCCCAAAAGCAACCCAACTCCCCGCCGAAATCCCAAGTCAGCAAGCAAACCGAGCACTTCGTTTTCACTGTTCTCACTCACTGTTAACTTAACAAAATTGATTTGGATTATGTGAGAGTGATTAAGAATTTGGGGTTTATTTATAAGGTAATTAGGTAGTTAAATAAACCACCCCCTACTCTTACTCTCCACTTCCTCCACGACCTGGTCACGCCTCAACGTTCCCCACGCCACTTCATTCATGCACACAAACACGTGCACATGTTGTACACACGCACACTTTTTATTTATTAATTAATTGTGTTTAGTTATATTTATTTCTAATGGATTTAAATTCATCTCTTAAGTCTATGGACTTTAATTAAGAAAGGACAAAAAATGAGATTAAAAAAAAAATTATGCATAACTTAGGAAATTTTTAGAACAAAATGAGATAAAATTACACGTGTGTTGCACGTGCAAAAATAAAAAATGAATTTTTATTTTAAAATTACTACAGGATGTTACAGTATTGGGTTTATATCTTGCGTACTTTGGTTCGATGTGAAGAGAAGATGATGGAGCGAGAAAAGTGTCGTTGGTAGAAGAAGAAAGAGCAGCAGCGGAAGGCAACACAGCAGCAGCGAGAGATAACACAGCAGCAGCGAGAGACAACAACAGTGTAGTAGAATGCCACTAAGGACGGTGGACTGCGATTGCCCTCTGACTTGGGGTCGGGGCATTGCTGTCGACTGCAATATAAGGCAGTTGACCGACGGCAGTGTAACTGCAAACTGGTCGGGTCTGGGAGATCAATTATAAGCTCATATTCTTCTCCCAGTTAGATCTTATAGTTCTTATCATGTAGCGTTCTCTTTAGAGTATATCAGACGGCTATTGTATCAAGACTACTACCTAGGGTTTCTCTTAATCACTATATATGATTGTAACGGCCTCCTCTGAGAGGCAAGTGCGTATAAATAGCAAAAGAGATAAAATTACTTCATTAAAAGTTCTCCATTGTAAAGAATAGATTTTCTTCTAGTGAGACGTGAGAGATACATAGGTTCTTGGTGAGAGTGTTTGTAACTCTTCTATCTTCTCTAGTGAATAATATCACGATTATTTCTCTCCCAAATTAGGGTTCGCCCAAACTGGGACAAAGTTGTGTTAGGATTATGTCTTGTATATTCGTGGTTCAAATTAGAAGAAGATACGATTAAGTATGAAGGTCGAAGCAGTCGAAGAAAGTCCAAGATGGAAATAATAAAAGCAGCTGTAGGCAAAGTTGCGGTCGACCGTCCATGGTTGCAGTCTACCACACACACAACCTACCAATGTACAGGGTTTTCTGAGAAGAGGACAGTCAACCACACTTGTGGGTGTAGTTGACCGACCGCGGTGCTATATTATTTTGAGCCTCAATTTGTTAGGTCGTTTCAGCCTAATCTTCAACTCTAAGTCAAATCGTACGAATCCTATTCAGTTACTTTTTTTACAGGATATATCGAATGACTAAGAATCAAGATTAACCTAGGGTTCTCTCTATTCTTCTTCTATATATTTGATATGGCTAAAAATAGGATTAAATCGGGACCATTCACATCGGACACGAATCTTAAAGCTCAGGGGTAAAACGGTAATTTCACCTACTAGCGGGTCTGAAATGGGAACTGGGTCTTTTTTCAAGACCCAATAACCCACGAACGGATCCACCTCAACTGGGTACGGGTCCCAACCCGAAATGAACCCAGTCCAGCAGGATAGAATTAGGGTTCCTGATTAGTCCTAATCAACGGCCCTTATTCACATCTATCCTTTCACTAGGAATTAGGGATTACATTCCTTATCTGATCACAGGGATTACATTCCTAATCTGATCCCTAAGGCGACTATAAATACCCCCCATCCACCACTATTAAGAGGTAATCAATCTTTTGCCAATTTACGCTCTTTCATAATCTTCCTGATTACTGACTTGAGCGTCGGAGGGTGCATCGCCGGGATCAACCCCGGTGTTTCGCACTTTTTGCAGGTGAACGACGGGAGTCAGCGGTCAAACTCTGGCGGAACAGGTTCAGGTTTGCTATTCAAGTTTTCTAAGAATCCACAAATACTGTCTGTTTACCCCCACACCAGATTTAGCGGTAACAGATTAGCGCCATCTGTGGGAATCAAACGAATAGCAGCCTCCCCTCTTCCCGCTGGTCAGATTTTCTCCAGCCATGCCTCCTAGAAAAGTAAGATCCAGAAGGTCCAACCGTGGACCCAACCCCGTTGATCAGCAACAGGAAGTCCCCATCCAACCTGCTCAGCAACAGGGGCAACTTCCTCTACAAGCTGAGGACCCTCTCCAGCAGGACCAGCCTCCTCTTCAGAATCAACAACCTCCTGAGGGTCCCTCCGGTCCTCAAAATGCCGATCCAGAGACCTCGCGACCCAACCCGCAAAAAACAACCTCTCCATCAGGACCGCGTCTCAATACACAATGCCTGTATGGATTCTATGGCCTCCCACCATCCCCGAGCTTCCGACCTTCGCAATACCATCCTCAATCGGCAAAAGGATGAGGATCTTGGCCGCCGTCTGGATGAAAAGCGAGTCTGAGAGGGAGCCTCCCGCCAACAACATCCGGATGAGCGATCTCCTCACCGCCGAGACTACAGAAGGTCTCCTACCCGAAGAGGGCGGAGAGAGTCCCCCGAGCATCACAGGAGAAGACCCCATTTCCCCGCCGGTCGGCAACATCCGAGGAACGATGAGGCACCCATCACTCGTGCCGAGTTCCGGCAATTCCAAGCAACGGTGTTGCAAGCTCTCAACCTCCGACCCAACAACAATACCCAAAGGGTTCCTACTCCCCCACGGGTCCAAATTCCTCACCATCGGTCCATAACTCCTCCTCCGGCTTCTAACGACCAACAACATATTCCTAGTCCTCGTCGCTCCCAGGGTTACCGTTGCCGTAGTCCCCGCTCCCCTTCCTATGAAGACGAGTCCAGGGGCTCGTTTGACTACCGTCGGAGGGACGATGCTCTCTACCGCCGTCTCCACGAGATGGAGAGGTGCATCGGCCGAATAGACAAGGATGAAGAGTTAAGAGGAAGAACCATCCGCCCGAGTAGACCTCTCTTCTCCCGAACCATCATGGAGGCTCCTATCCCAAGAGGTTTCAAACCCCCGCAGTTTGAAACTTACTCGGGGGAGTCAGACCCCGTGGACCACATTGAAAGCTTTAAAACCCTCATGCTAATCCACCAAGCTTCCGATGCCTTGCTATGCAAGACCTTCCCCGCCACTCTCAAAGGTTCGGCTCGGGAATGGTACTCCCGCCTCGACCCCGTCCTCCATATTCTCCTTCGAACAGTTTGAGACCCTCTTCATCACTCATTTTGTGAGTAGCAGATGCACGGAGAAGACCAGCATCTCGTTACTCCAGCTCCACCAGGAGAAGGGAGAGAAGTTGAGAGACTATGTGAGGAGGTTCACTGCAGAGGTTAGATCCATCGCCTCCCTCGACCAGCCAGTTGCGGCGGCCGCCTTCCAATCAAATGTCCTCAACTCTAACCTTCGCTCCTCCCTTGCCAAGAAGCCCCCGCATAATTTCGCCGACATCCTTCTTAGGAGCAAGAAGTACATTCGGGCCGAAGAAGCCGAGAATCTCCCGGGCTTTGAGGAGACATCTTCCGGGAACAAACGAAAGAGCACAAGCGAAGAGGGGTCCCAAAAATCCCAGAAGGACGGCAATGGACAGCATCGCCCGACTCCTCGTTTCTGAGAAGTTCACCCCCTTCATTGCTAATATATTAGAAGTTCTTATGGAGGTGGACAAGGAAGGGCTACTCCGTGCTCCCCCTAGAATGAATACACCTGGCAAGAAGAGGAACAAGGATAAGTGGTGCCGCTTTCACAGGGACCACGGCCACGACACGAATGATTGTCGGGCTCTCAAGGAGGAGATCGAAGAACTCATACAGCGGGGACACCTGACCAAGTTCATCCAAAAAGAGGCGGCCGAGCTTCCCCCCTGAGGAGCCTACAAACGAACAGAAGGGCCCGCCGAGCTTCAAGGCTCAGAATCTCCCAGCTCCTCCCAAGAGGTCTTCACCTTATTGTAGAAGTAGGATCCTGATTTTCAATAAGGCCGATGCTTGTAACCCGGCCAATAGCATGTAATAATGGCTCGCCCTATTGAAGCAGCCACTTAGTTTATCTCAATAAACTTTACATTTTTCATTGAAAATTGTTGCTCTTGCTTCATCTCTATCTCTTCAAGTCACGACTCGTTAAATAGTGAGTTCGGAGTCCAGCTTCTTCTACATGACTGCTCCCATAACTTACTAAGCTCTAACAACGAGTTCGGAGTCCAACACTTGGCTCAATTCTGCTTCGGATAACTTGCTCTTAAGCAAGTTAGAAGTGGTTCGCCATTCGGAATTGCTCCCATAACCGTTGAATCCCTTTAACGACAAGTTCGGCGTCCAACACTTGGCTCGATTCTGCTTCGGATAACTTGTTGTTAAGCGAGTTAGAAGTGGTTCGCCATTTGGAATTGCTCCCACAACCATTGAACCCCTCTAACGACGAGTTCGGAGTCCAACACTTGGCTCGATTCTGCTTAGGATAACTTGCTCTTAAGCGAGTTAAAAGTGGTTCGCCATTCGGAATTGCTCCCACAACCGTTGAATCCCTCTAACGACGAGCTCAGAGTCCAACACTTGGCTCGATTCTGCTTCTGATAACATGCTCTTAAGCAAGTTAGAAGTGATTCGCCATTCGAAATTGCTCCCACAACCGTTGAATCCCTCTAACGACGAGTTCAGAGTCCAACACTTGGCTCAATTTTGCTTCGGATAACTTGCTCTTAAGCGAGTTAGAAGTGGTTCGCCATTCGGAACTGCTCCTACAACTATTGATTCTCTCACTTAAATAGCGAGTTCGGAGCTCACAACTCTCTCCTAGAGTTGCTCCTCAAACTCGTCTTCCAAATGGCTCTCCCCCAGAGCTGAACTCTTCACTCTGCTCACCTCCAAGGCGGACCTCTTCTCAACGAGTTCGCAGCTCACAACTCTCTTCTAGAGTTGCTCCTCAAACTCGTCTCCCAAATGACTCTCCACGTCCCTCGGAACCAAAACCCGAGCGACAGGCGATCTGAGCCTGATCACACAAGAAAGCCGCTCGGAATCCGAGCAAGTGCCAATCCGAGCTGCGAATTGGAGAAAAATAACTTTCTCCCCAAAATTCGTGTAAGATCTCGATCGAACGGCTCAGATCGCTCCAGCACCACTAAACGACAAGATAGTGTTTTCTCGAGAACCGAGCCTGCCTCGAGATCCGCGCTGAGATCCAACAGTTCAGATCGAGCTCACAACTCTCTCCTAGAGTTGCTCCTCAAACTCGTCTTCCAGTTGACTCTCTCCTAGAGCCAAGCTCTTCCCTCTGCTCACCTCCAAGGTGGACCTCCTCTCAACGAGTTCGAAGCTCACAACTCTCTCCTAGAGTTGCTCCTCAAACTCGTCTCCCAAATGACTCTCCACGTCCCTCGGAACCAAAACCCAAGCGACAGGCGATCTGAGCCTGATCACACAAGCAAGTCGCTCGGAATCTGAGCAAGTGCCAATCCGAGCTGCGAATTAGAGAAAAACGACTTTATCCCCAAAATTCGTGTAAGATCTCGATCGAACGGCTCAGATCGCTCCAGCGCCACTAAATGACAAGATAGTGTTTTCTCGAGAACCGAGCCTGCCTCGAGATTCGCACCGAGATCCAACGGTTCAAATCGAGCTCACAACTCTCTCCTAGATTTGCTCCTCAAATTCATCTCCCAAATGGCTCTCTCCTAGAGCCAAGCTTTTCGCTCTGCTCACCTCGAAGGCGGACCCTTCTCAACAAGTTTGGAGCACAACTCTCTCCTAGAGTTCCTCCTCACACTTGTCTCACAAATGGCTCTCTCCTAGAGCCAAGCTCTTCGCTCCACTCACCTCAAAGGCGGACCTCTTCTCAACAAGTTCGGAGCGCGACTCTCTCCTAGAGTTCCTCCTCACACTTGTCTCATAAATGGCTCTCTCCTAGAGCCAAGCTCTTCGCTCCGCTCACCTCGAAGGCGGACCCCTTCTCAACAAGTTTGGAGCACAACTCTCTCCTAGAGTTCCTCCTCACACTTGTCTCACAAATGGCTCTCTCTTAGAGCCAAGCTCTTCGCTCCGCTCACCTCCAAGACGGACCTCTTCTCAACGAGTTCGGAGCACAACTCTCTCCTAGAGTTCCTCCTCAAACTCGTCTCCCAAATGGCTCTCCCCTAGAGACAAGCTCTTCGCTCCGCTCACCTCGAAGGCGTACCTCCTCTCAACAAGTTCGGAGCTCACAACTCTCTCCTAGAATTGCTCCTCAAACTCGTCTCACAAATGGCTCTCTCCCAGAGCCGAGCCCTTCACTCCGCTCGCCTCCAAAGCAGGCCTCTTCTAAGCAAGATCGGAGCTCAAAACTCTCCTATAGAGTTTCTCCTTGCACTCACCTCAAAGAATGGGTCTTCCCATGGCTCTTACGAGGGTCTTCCTAGCACATCTTCTCCGCCCCTAGGAGTGGAGCTCCTCTTCAAAAATCCCCAAGACCAAAACACTCCTCAACTTCATGAAGATAAGGATGTGCGTGGCTATTTTGACCATGAAGGAGGGTGAATCTTCATCCCACTCCTAAAGAGAAGTTGTAGATCTTTGAATTAGCTTCGAAACAAGGGGTCGCACGCCCCGATCAGACCTCCGTAGCACTAGGAAAGTAGATCGCGACACAGCTGTGCCGAGCAAGAAAATGACAAAAACTATCACCTCAGGATTCGCGCCATGATCGTGATCAACCGTCTAGATCCCCCCACGTAGCTCGGATCTACAAATCCGAGCAACTAGCCATCCGAGCTGTGAATTGGAGAAAAACGACTTTCTCCCCAAAATTTGTGTAAGATCTCGATCGAACGGCTCAGATCATGCCAGCGGCACTAAACAACAAGATAGCATTTTCTTGGGAACCAAGCCTACCTCGAGATCCGCGCCATGATCCAACGGCTCAGATCGCTCCACGTCCCTCGGAACCAAAATCCGAGTGACAAGCGATCCGAGCCGACTCACACCAAGCAAAGAAGATCGGATACCGAGCACTGTCAAACCCGAGCCGACCCACTCAAGTAAGACGCTCGGAATCCGAGCAAAAGGCAATCCGAGCTCCACACTTGAAGAAAAATGATACCGAGCAACTCCAATCGTTGGATCTTTGCGAAAATCGTGCCAAAGGTGAATGGTGGCTCAGATGACGCCATGCCCACAAAACGACAAGATAACGTTTTCTCGAAATTTGAGCCTCTTGTCTCATGATTTGCACCACGATCATGATCAACCGTCCAGATCGAGCCACAACTACTATCCTACTGAACTACTGAGCTGCAAAATGGCCAAAAAATTTGCCTCACAATCCGTGCTCGGATTCGTCGAACAAGCAAGCAACAAAAAAAAAGAAGAAGAAGAAAAAGGGACGAGGGTCGGGTTCGGACCCGTTAGGGTCCCAAACCCGAAACCCACGTCACCTTCCCCTTCTTCTCCATGTTCCCGCCAAAACCAACAAAAAAGAGAACCCAACACCTCTTCTTCCTCTTCAAAACGTCGGCTTCGTCTCCAAGCTCGAAAGCTTCGAAACCGTCACCTCAAACGAGCCCCATTGCCGAGCTCCGTCTCCTTCGCCTTCGCTAAGATCGCCCTCCGTCGTGCTCAAGCTTGAAAGCTTCGAGCCCATCTCGACACGCTCCATTGCCGAGCTCTGTCTCCTTCGCCTCCGCTAAGATCACGCTCCGACGAGCTCCAGAGCTGAGCCCCGACCAAGCTCACGCATCTCCATTGCCGACCTTGCCCAACTCCTCGGCAAGCTCTGACTCGTCTCTAGCTTCCTCGACGAAGCTTCGCCGCCGAGCACCTCTCCACCGTCGAGCTCCATCACCAAGCTTGACCCCATCTCCTTCCCGAGCTCCCTCCGTCGTCGAGCTCCAAAACCCAACACATCGACGAGCTCAACTTCGGGAGCGCCGACCTCCGAAGCTCGAGCTCGAGCGTTCGCCACTCCCTCCATGTCGTGCTCCCATCCATCACAAGCTCTGCCATGGCCTTATCGAGCTCCAACTCTCTCCCTTGCCGAGCTCCTCCAATGGCCGTACACCGAGCTCGCCGAGCTCCAGTGGCGCTCACAGGAATGGAGTTGGGATCGGGGTCGGAGGCAGGGCTGGGTCGAAGGCAGGGTCGGAGAAGAAGAGTAAAGAAGACAAGAAGAGAGGAACTGGGCGGGAGAAAAAAGAAAGAAAAAAAAAAATATATACATATTATGCCATGTGGCATCGCCACGTGGCTTCACCTCCTTGGTCGGATCTGAGCTGCGCGAAATGTGCACGAAGTTGCTCGGATTCCGAGCAACATGCAATCCGAGCTCAAAATTGGAGAAAAATGCTGCCGACCTACACGCATCGTCCGATCTTCTCAAAAATCGCGTCACGACACGATCGACGCTCAGAAACATGCCACGTGTCCAGAACGTGATCTGTCTCACGATGCGTGCACATCTGATCATGATCGACGCTCAGAAACGCGCCACGTGTCCAGGTAATATTTAATTAATTAATTTATTTATTTAACTATTTTAATTATTTAAAAAATCCCAAAAATATTTTAAAAATCGAAAAAAATTAATTAAAAATTCTAAAAATAATTATTAATTCAGAAAAATTATTTTTAAATTCTGAAAAAATAATTATTAAATTAGAATAATTAATTAATATTTTCGATAAATAATTATTTAATTCGGAAAATGAGAAAAAATTCAGAAAAATCTGGAAAAATCACCAAAAATCCAGAAAATTCCGAGGATATTTTTGGGCATTTTACAAGCCCAGAATAACACCGTTACACCCCGAGCAAGATCCAAACTCGCTTAAGAACACCGATAAAATCCCGTACACCATTAGAACAACAAAACTACTCCTCGAAGACTGTAAAACTCAGTCTCCAGGAGTGGGGGGCTGTGATGTGGCTAAAAATAGGATTAAATTGGGACCGTTCACAACGAACACGAATCTTAAAGCTCAGGGGTAAAACGGTAATTTCACCTACTAGCAGGTCTGAAATGGGAACTGGGTCTTTCTTCAAGACCCAATAACCTACGAACGGATCCACCTCAACTGGGTATGGGTCCCAACCCGAAATGAACTCGATCCAGCAGGATAGAATTAGGGTTCCTGATTAGTCCTAATCAACGACCCTGATTCACATCTATCCTTTCACTGGGAATTAGGGATTACATTCCTTATCTGATCTCAGGGATTACATTCCTAATCTGATCCCTAAAGCCACTATAAATATCCCCCATCCACCACTATTAAGAGGTAATCAATCTTTTGCCAATTTACGCTCTTTCATAATCTTCCTAATTACTGACTTGAGCGTCGGAGGGTGCGTCGCCGGAATCAACCACAGTGTCTCGTACTTTTTGCAGGTGAACGGCAGGAGTCAGCGGTCAAACTCCGGCGGAACAGGTTCAGGTTTGCTATTCAAGTTTTCCAAGAATCCACAAATACTGTCTGTTTACCCCCACACCAGATTTATCGGTAACAATATTGTTGTAGCCTCTAATTTGAGAGGTAGAGAACTAGAGTACTTCATTGATTATTTTCTCCAATGTAAAGAGAGCCTTGAGAGAGATACTTTTTGGTGAGTGAGTTTAAATCCTTTTATTGAGTTAATCATTAACTCCTTATAATCTCTTCTAGTTGAATATTATATCTCCCCATATTTCCCTCTGGATTAAGCGAAAGCTAACCAGGATTAATTATCGTTTTGTTTGTGTTGGATTAGTGAATCTATTTGTTTAGTTCTTCAACTGATTCGCCTTATCTAATTTGTCTTCCTCAATGCTCTAATTAGTTCCAATGCACCACAGGTGTGTTCGTCGACATCCACCAACAAAGTGGTATTAAAGCTTCAGGTTGTCGAGTCCTTTGGTTAAGATGATATGTCACAGTATTTCGAAGATCAAGCAGTTCGATGGAAACATTAAGAAGACATGTATGATATCCTAGTTGTGTATGATGTCCTAGTTCAAGAACGTCTGCAGTTTTCACGCCCCACTTCCTATTATAAGGAAACACAGGCATGCAACTGAGGCCCAGCGGATGATGGGTACATCATCCATAAGCTATACAGTTTAACTCAACAATATGAAATGTAGCAAATACCAAGCATGCAATAAAATATCACATAAACATGAATAATTCAGGAAATGTCTCATACATTAACAACATCTAGAAAACAAAATAACTTCAGGTCAATAATGCCCGGAATAAAAGTACGAAAATAATACAATGCTGAGAATAAAATAACATGAATAAAATAACTATGACTATCAATTCCACTCCAATCTTTAGTACATTATTCTCCAAGTCCTTCAATTTCTCCCTCCATGATACCTATAATCTCATCATCTAGAGATGGGGAAAAATATGCCTGTTAGAGCAAGCAACGGACGACAAGTAGTAGGGAGCAGTAAAATAGGAATAAAGGATTATATAACAAAAGTAAGAAACTGGAACGATATCAGAGTCTACAAATGATAAACAATAACAAAATCAAAATTCGATAATCAGTAATTCAGTAATTAGGAATCAATGTTCAATAACCAGTTTTCATTTGTAACACCCCACAAAATTGAAAATGACAATTTTGCCCCCGTGTGTCATGCACGTGTATTTTGTAACGGACTTCAATACGTATTTTTGGATTTCGACTATTTATGTATTTCCGTCTTCTTAAAATTTATTTTATCTTATTTGAGTCAACTCAAATATAAATTTCAATCTTTATATTTTTACGTACTTTATACGTGTTATCGATGCACGTATCGATTACGTATTTTTCCACCGCTACGTATAATATTTTCTATGTGTTACAATTATTTATTTTATGTATTCGAATTCTTTTTATAAACGAAAATTCAATTTTCTCTCATTTTGATTTAAATATTATTATACGTGTGGTGCACGTATTTTTAATGTACGTGTTCATTACATTATTGAATGTATATATTAAATATATTTTTCTTATGTTGTATGTCGATTATCTTTGAATATTTTTCCGTTGAGAAAGTTGATTTCATATTTTTACTTGCGACGTACGTGTTTTTCAGTGTAGGTATTTAGGCATATTCTTTTAAAATAAAATTTCAGAAAGTATGTGTGTGTTTATTTTATTTGTGCATGAAAAACTATAATTTTTTTTTATTAAACTAAATTTTATATGCATCTTAAATATTATATAGATATATTTTAAATTAAATATATATGTGTGTATGAATGAAGTGTGTGCAAGTGCAACGCACGTGCACGTGTTTTGCATGGAGAAAGAGAGGGTCGGCTGTTTGCACTTTGAGGGAAAAGCAAATTTTGAATTTATATTAGTGAAGTTAGTAGAGTTAGTGGACAAGTAGTTATTATAACCATCACACATTTTCTTATATAATTACCCCCTGATACCCATCCACTTCTTATCATCCCTTCCTTCTTTTTCTTTCCTTGTTGCTCTGCCGAAACCAAATCATCCAGCAATTCCTTTCGTTTCCCCTGTTCACTCACCATTCAAATATATGTGTATATATATATATATATATATATATATATATATATATATATACTTATTAGGTTTTCCTGTTGACACGTGCCTACAGCACGTCTTCGTAACGGTGCACTTTGTTTGATCATATAAATAGTTTTGGAGGTCCAGCAAATTAATTGAAGTAGCAAACATATTATATGAGAAACTTTTGGAGATCTAGCAAAAAACATATTATATGATTTTCTTGATTTTTTAAAATTATTTTTAAAGTTTTTAATTTTTAATTTTTTAAATTTTTTAAATTTTTAAATTTTTAAATTTTTAAATTTTTTTAATTTTTTGAATAGAAAAGATATATATATATATATATATATATATATATATATATATATATATATATATATATATAGAGAAGAGAGAGAGAGAGAGAGAGAGATAATTAATTAAATATAGGAGTTGTTTTGGGTGGAGAATTTGAATTTGAGTTTTGGGGGAAAACTTTTGGGGGGAAAATATGTTTTGTGAGATTAGATCTGGGCCTTTGATTTTTTGGAGGATTGAAGGAGAGCCACTTGATAGCTTTCTTTTTGTTTTATTATATAGATATCCCCTAATACCAATTTATTTACTCTTTCCCTTCCTCCTTTCCTCTGCCAATCCGAAAACCATCCAGCCATCCCGCTCTGTTGCTTTCTCCACCTACCACATATACAACTTATTTTACCTTCTCTTATATATATATATATATATATATATATATATATATATATATATATATATATATATATATATATATAAACATGAATGTAGACATATACATATATGTATATGAAGAGAAGTGGAGGTGCTCTAGCTGTTGCATGCCGAAAATGGAAGATGTTGTCCTTGCTTGGTCAAATTGGAGATGGGGTGATTCTCTTGTGCGCGGATTTCGAGGAGAAAAATTGGAGCTTCTCTTGGAGTTTATTTCTAGGAGTTCAATTGAGTACATCACATTTCCTTGGGTGGGTGTTTCTAAAATTCTTTCTAATTTAGGAGTAAAATTTGCATGCTAGTTGATATAGTATTGCTATATTTTGATAGGTATGTTAAAAGTATATCGCATGGTCCCATTTTAATTGTGTCATGATATGTTGAATTGATATTGTGGTTTAGATTAATGGCTAGAACTCGTATTGAAGTAGAAATATTTATTGTGGAAATGAGAATTTATGCATGTTAGAATAATAGTCAAAACAATGCAATATGTATGAAAAAGGATTTTTGATGCTAATGTGGTAAAGAAATGTGAAAATAATTTTAGTAGCATATATTTTATGAGTACAGGAAATTTTTATAAGAAGTTTTGGATGATAGACAACACTTTAATTGAAAATTGACAATATGCGTTCTTTAGTATAATTTGGGAGAAATTTGTGTTACCTTGTCAAAAAAATAAAAATTTTATAAAGTTTGAATATATATGCTATACTGTATTTTGATGGAAATATATTCTGGAAAAAGAACTAGATTTTAAGTGAGTACAAATCAATTGAAAGATCGAGTTTATTAAAGGAAAATTAATTACAGTGTGGTATATACAAAAAGTACTCAACCAATTTCATATCAGTTAGTCACTCTGGACTTACTGGTCTTCGAGTGCATTTTGGGAGCGTTACTGTAGCTAGGCGGAGCTACTGGTCTGGGTTCGAGTCTCGTTAGAGACTCTGTTTTTATGAATTTGATTTTAACTCAAATTACCAAAAGTATATATATAAATATATTTTGAGTTCAACTCATATCAGGTTAGTCACTCAGACCAAATGGTCTTTGGGTGCGGTTTGGGTTGTTTTACTGTTCACAGGGCAGGTTTGGGTGTTTGACTTGGGTTCGATTCCGACCTTGACCATTTTGTTTCTCTTTATGATTTTTTTTTTTTTTTTTTTTGTGTTTTGGGGTTTTTAAGTGAAAGAAAAATTGGGAAAAAATCTGTTTAATTCTCTAAAAATTTTAGACTTTATAAAAATTATTCCTACAATATTTGGATATATTTTGTGAGAATTAAAAGGAAATTTTACATTAAAGAACTCAAGTTTATCGATTAAAAGAATTAAAAATGATTTTTATATTGAAAATTGTGACTCTTGTATAATTAAAGAAAGATGAAAAATTTGGATTGCAATTACATTTTCTTCTCGATGAGATTTTATGGTTACTAATATTTGATTAAGTTTATTTGATATTGCACACCATGCTATAAGTGATTAAATTGATAAAAGAAGTAGAAATGAGATATTTCATGTTATAAGTTTATAAAGAAATATTTCTCTTTGAGAAAGAGATTTTGAGTGAAGAAATTGAAATGTTATTTTTAGATTGAATATGACATATTGTTGATCCCTAGAAAGAGATAGTTGTTGGAATCTAGAGTCTAGGCGAGACCCTAGTGACCGGCAGTTATTATTAATGAACTTGAGAGCTAACCAGTGTGGGTTGAGCATCTCTTGAGAAGTAGCCAGTTGAGCTGACCATCTCTTTTGTTTGGTTTAAGTCCGGTAGGGTAAGCTAGCTCTATGTTGTGATGATTTTCTTCTAAAACAAACTAAAATAAATGTAAGGACTACACTATAGTGGAGATGTGATGAAAGTAAAAGAAAAACATAAGTATGAGGGCCTCGGATCTACAGTGTGAGAGTGTTCACAGGATGTCCACATGATGCGTCATGTCAGGGCGTGGATACTTCTTCAAGATATCATACGGTTGGCAATGCTTGTGGGGTGCTCGGTGACTACGTAGTGCCATCGTTCCATGGCGGAGGGAAATTGTCCATAGGATGCCTGCATGATGCGTCATGTCAGTGCATGGGATTCTCTCCAGGATGTCTTGATATGGGCTCGTAACTCATAGAACATCTAGGATACTTATCGTAGTTACCGTAGTAGTTTAACTCATGGCGAGGGAGTCAAACCTACAAGATGAAGAACGATTATGGGCTTGCCCTCGGACCTATGAATCCGAACAAGTGCGCATTAGTGTCATTTAATATAAATAACTGCATTAAGGATTAGGTGCACAGCACCCACGACATCAACAGGATAGTCCCTTTCTAGCTTTGTTTTGGGATCAAGTTTGTGTTTGTTAAAATATGTAAGAATCGTTATACTTTCGGCATAGCGAGAATGGCCGGGTATAATATTTCGTCGGTTGTAAGCAACTGACGTGCCCACAGTTTTATATGCAGGACTTGAAATTTACAAGAAGATATAAAGATGAAGTGTTGCTGATGATTACTTAATTGCTACAGTTGTTACAGTTGTACATTTATCATTGATGTATTTTATTTATTCCGCTGCATGTTGATGTAAAAGACTCTGATGTAAATAAAGTTTTAAATTCCTTGTAAAATTGTACGAAGTGAAGTGTAAAGATCTTATGGAACTTCAAATTCAGTCTTATTTGGAATTAGGGGTGTTACATCATTATTAGTGTCAATGTTCAGTATTCATCTCATGTCTATCAGTTTTTATTAACCTATCTAATGCACGTAATCCAACGTCCCACACCACAGGTTCGGGTACATACAATCAAGTGAACGATTGACTATAGTGGTGAATTCTATAGGTTCCTGTACTCGGGTCTTGCAATACCAATGACCAATGATCGATGACCGATGACCAATATACGATAAATCGGGATACTGTAGTCAGTAATCCACAATCAATCGATGACCAATATGACCGATAATAATGACCAATGTGGCATGTGACCAATATCCCCTTCCAAGTACACTCTCCTATATTGTCCACTACTAAGTCAACCTTTATTACCCCGACTTGTTATTCTTTTAATAACAATTAGTTATGAACATGCATGTGATCAATGTGGATGATGGTATCAATACTCATGCAACAGGTACGATCGATGGGACCGGTAGCACTAGTACAATTTCAAGATGATATCAAGACTATACAATATATGAAATATACATAGTACAATTCATTAAATATGGGAAATGCGGGTTTATATGCAAAACATGACAATATATGGACTCCGTGTACTACAATTTCTATGTGCAAGGTTTTAAGTTTCTGTATCAGGAACCGGGTCGAAACCTCAGTACAAACTTGGGCAAATGACAGGGCAGTATATTTGAATGTTTCATAATACAATAAATTTATGGTTCAGGTTTTATTTCAATAGCAATGGCATGACAAGACGACTATGAATCAATAACATTATACAATAAAGAAAACAACGGAGTTCAATTGGATGCGATATTCAATTCGATTACTACTTGCCGAATTTCAAGAAGTGTTTTCTTGAACTAGAACAATAAAAATGAGTTCAAGAGATGCTTGCCCGTTAGAAGACGATTTCGAATATGAAGAGAATAACGGGATGAGAATCCCGGGTGACAAAAAATGAACGACGCATGCACGAAAGCACTTGCACTCAATGTGCAAACACACAGCAAAAACCGAGTAACACGCGAAAGCATGTGCAAGATACGACACGCCAAAACAAAAACCAGCACAGCAATGGGCAAAACAGCACACACCGAATCTGCCTAATCACAAATCAACATCACGGGGCAAATGACAAACAACGATTTTGGCAAGAACAGCAAACACCGGGTCTGCCCAATCAGCATAGCGACAGAGGCTTCGGCTCGACTTTGACTTCGACGATGGCTGCGGTGGTCAGCGACAGTGGCAACGCAGTAATGGGCAATGGCGAGGGGGTCGTCGACTCTTGCCGTGATGGTCGACGGTGGACTGCGACAGGGGAGCAAAGCCAGTGACAGACAAGCTCTGTTTCCAAAACAGAGGGAGGGAGAATGAAGGTGGGTTGGAGCTCGAGTCGCGGGTGGCTCGACGGAACACGGGAGCAGCGAGAAGAACCGGAGGCAAGGCTGGGGTTCGATCGACGGAGGTGGTCGCGACTTCGACGATAGCAACTGGCGGACAAGGCGATGCTTGGTGGTCGTAGGAGGTGGGAGGAGTAGAAGCAAGGAGGCGAGGGTGCAGTCGGGGTGGCGAGGACTTAGGCGATGGCAATGGCTCAGGGATGATGATGGAAATGGCGATCAGGGTCTTCGCGGAGATGCTCGAGCGGAATGATGAGGAGGAGTGGCAGAGGCAGGGGAGCTTGGGGATGATGCGAAGCTAGAGGTGGAGATGAGGCAAAAGGTGATGATGAGGCTTCGAGTCGAGGAAGACAAGGAAGAGGGAGAGCTCTATTTCGTTCGAAGCAGAGGAAGAAGAGAGAAACAGAGAGCAGGAGAGAGAAAGAGAGTGAGGAGAGAGAGAACGGGAGGGGGGTTTATTAAAATAATAATAATATAAATAAATATAGTAATGGGTAGTTATGAGATAATGGGGGTGTGGGGTTACGGGAATGTGAAGAGTGGGGGATGGAGAAATTTGTATACAGGTAATTGAATTTGGGTAGGGTAGGATAATGGTTTAACGGGTTGGGGATATAAATGTGGGTTTGGGTTTGTAGACTTGGGCTTTACATAATTAAATAATAATTATAGAAAGAATTTGAGATTGGGCACTAAAATTATATATTAATAAAAAATGTAATTATAATGAATATAAAATTGGGCTTCATGACAAAGAATCCTGTAATTAAATCACAGGGTGGGCTTTAGCATAAATCCAATAATCAACTAGATATTTTATAATGAATTAGGATCTTTAGGTTTTTCAAAATAATAATAACAATAACAATAATAATAATAGTAGTAAAATAATAATCAGTAGTTAAATAATCAAATAGTGATAAATAGTGTAGGTTGAAATTCTGGGTTCAAACAAAATAGTCGGGTATTTAAATGAATGCAAAAAATTGGGTTCAAAAGAACAGAAAAATTTATAAAGAAAAAATTTAAATACAAGAATACAGGGAAAGAAAAATAAAAATCCGTATAAACGGGAACGGGGGTTACAGCAGTTAGCCGTCAAGATAAAGGAAAAGTCATCTGATATGAAGGAGGATGTTTGAGATGATATTTGTGAAAGATTCGTAAGTCTAATCTGATTATTATTGGTGGACGAGGCCAAGTGCAAATTACTTGAAGAAACTAGCACAACGAGTTTGTGGGAAAAACTCATAGCTGACTACTCTGGTTCGTCGTTATTAGATCTGATGCATTGGAACAGTAAGTTATTTTTTTTGTCAATGACGGAAGGTACCGATCTCCAAGATCACATCGCAGAGTTCAATAAGGTGGTATCGGAACACAATGCGATAAACACGGATGTAAGTGAAGAAGATAAAGCTTTCAATTTGATATATTCGATGCCGGATTCATAAGACCATTTGATCTGTAGTGCCCTAAATTTCAATATAGTAAATACGAGACACAAATCCAGAATCTTTAATGTAAACCAAACACAGTACATACATACAAGGAAAATTAAAACATTCTTTACAATTGTTCTTATTACAATGCACAACGAAAATTAATACACATTCAATACAACTGATTTCAACATTTAAACTCCAGTATTTTCAAAAATCCAAGCTTTAACCCTTGTTCAAGACACTCACTTTGCAATCCTGCAAAACTGTTAAAACTGTGGGTACGTCAATTGACTGCAACTGACACAATGCTGATAAAAGCAGTGACCATCCAAAGTCTCACAACCACAAACTTGTTTCACAAAATAAAATAAAGCTTCACAAATAGGGAACACAAAATAAAGCTTCACAAAATAAAATAAAGCTTCATAAAATAAAGCTTCACAAAACAATGTCCAAGGAAACACAAATCCATACAATGCTCTTTAATGCACACTTGTTCGGATTCTATGCATCCCATACTACATAGGTCTGATGGCAAGCCCTTAGCATTTATCTCATTATAGGGTTTATTCCCTCATTATGAAAACTTATACCCGTGTCTAACATAAGATCTAACAATTCTGTGAATACTTGGCCCATGCCCCGGTAATTTTGGAGACCAAGCCCACACCGCAGATGGATTGGAGATACTTCCACTCACATCTCGATAATTTTGGGAACTTTCTCACACCGCAAGTCACCATGACACCTCATCACACAAACACCCCAAGAGGGTCGCCTCGATCCCAATAATTCCGAAGATAAATTCCATACCACAGATGAGCTGGAGACACTTCCACTCACATCTCGATAATTTCGGGAAGCATCTCACACCGTAGATCAGCTGAGGCCCTTACACTCATGTTTGCCCTTACTTCATCACATCTCCAACTAGTGCATGTCCTTATGTTTAAACATAGATAACCACAGCCTCCTAGAGCTATCTCACCCTACCGAACTTAACTCAATCAATCAGGAATACTAGCTGACACTGGCTAATTTCCAAAATCAAACAATCTCAGCTGCCGGTAACTAGGGCCCTGCTCATCCTCTAAAGCTCACAAGCCAATACAAACCTCCTCTCGGGTTCTTTATACTAACACTGATTCTCAATTAAAACCACCACTTGATTCATCAATCAAATAATCATTCTTTAACTCATTTCCAAATATATCACCTTTCGACAAAACTCGGATTCTTAAATCAATCCCCAAATTAATTCATCTTATCAAATATAAGCTTTTCAGTAAATAATAGATTTCCACAACATCTTACTTCTCAAATAAATGGACTTCCACTTCAATAATTGATACTTCTCATTTATAGAAACAAAACCAATTCAATCATACACCTTTAATTCAATTCTCACTATTTCTTTCCATATATGAAAACATAATATAAATTCTGGAATTTTAATCTATTTAAAACTAAAAACAAACCACTTTAAATTTTGGGATTTTACCCAACAAATTTGAAATTTCATAGTTAAAAAATCTGAAACTTTCACCTCTTAAAATCTGAAAACACTACATAAAATTATGCGGTTTTATCATTCAAAACTGAACATTAAACTCCTCACAACTGAGAGTTATACTCGTTTAAAATATAGGTTTGCATCACACGAATTTGCAACTCAAGCAAGAACAAAATTATGAAACTTATTTCCCAAAAATCTGAAACTTTACTCCTCGAAATCTAGATTTTAAAAATCAACGAAACTTCTAAGCCATTTACTAGGTTTATAGGGATCATCTCAAACCCTAACACACACACACAACCCCACACGAAAACACCCCAAACCCGAGCCCCACCATGCAGGCCGAAAACCAAAAAGAAATCCCAACAGGGGTCTGCACTGTGCTCGGGTACACTGTACAAACCCGGTACTGTGCAACCCTAACCCCCGAGCCCTTTTAGGTGTTTACAACTTCGATTCTTGGCCCATATACCCTATATCATGTCCCGATCTACTAATATTCGATTTATAAAAAATTTATGCATTAAAGCAGTAAATATACTTCAAAGATTTCATTATTATATCAATCAAATAAATTTCTAGATAACCTATCATGTTCTAATCAATTACAACAATATGCATGTTCATTCAATCAATGGGTCAAAAATTCAATCTTTCATACCCTAAGGTCATATAATATTCTAGAATCAATCATTCATGTTCAACTCATACAAAGATTTGATTTTTTGCTTCATAACATCAACTGAACTTCATATATTAATAATCTCAACAATTTATCTCATGAAAAAAATAATAAATACATGCTACACACATCCATGTGTCCACAAATAAATTTCTAGTATGACTACATCATCATGATCAAAAATAACATATCAAGAGAGTTAGAGAGACGCTTACCCCTTGAAGAATTTGACTACAAAAGCAAAGAAACTCCTCCTTCCCAAGAAATTGCTCTCTTTTCCAAGCCTCCAAAAATTCACCAATGAGAAAATCAGAAAGAAAAAAGGCTGAAACCCTACTCTCCCTTATATATTGTCAGGAAATTTTTTTAGGGTTTCCATCAGATTTTTGCAAATAGGTTCCCTAGAATCTCCTACTTTATAAATTCAAATATTTAGGAAATCAATTAAGTTAGGATCCATATATAACTCAAGAAATTTGGCTCCATGTGTAACACCCCGAATTCTAAATAAGGAAAAATTCGAGATTCCACAGGATCTTTACTTCACTTCGTACAATTTTACAAGGAATTTGAAACTTTTCATTCACAATACAGCAGAGTTTAATTACAACTTGGTTTTTACACAGCGGAATAATAAAAGATTACAACAATGAAATACAACTTGTATAACTTTAACATCATTTGCAACATCTTTAACTTCTAAACAGCAACAGTATATCCACTTTATAACTCTATGAATAGTCCATTACGTGCATGTCAATCTGTGGGCACGTCAGTTACTTACAATTGACGAAATGTTATACACAGCTATTCTCTCTATGCCGGGAATAGTATAACGATCTCATACTTTAACAAATCACAAAAGATTGAATGAACAAGTAAAGTGTCAAAAGTGATTATTCTAAACATAAGTGTATGTCATGTCTTAATGCCTAATGCATACCATTCTACACTAGGATGACACTAATGCACACTTGTTCGGATTCTATGCATCCCATACTACATAGGTCCGAGGGCAAGCGCCTACGTTCTTCATAATACAGGGCTCGATCCCTCACCATGAAAACTACCCAGTAGCAAAACAAAGTTCAGACTATTCCACGAATTTGAATCCCAGCCTTGGAGTCCACCGCCGGCTGTTATAACAGATTCCACATCGTGCGAATCGTCCCGTATGTGACCCTCTAGCCCAGTATATATATATATATACATTGGAGACGGTAAACACAAAAGCCCATCTGTCCGACTACTTAAGATCCCGGAGTCCACCACTGACCCGTCCTCATAGTCCCGGATCAAAATATAATAATCCGTCTCCCACGGGGCAACCTCAATCCACCAACTGGGTCTATAGTCTTGGAGTCCACCGCCGACTATATAGAGCACCCCACTTATGTTTCCCTAAGTTTACTACATCTTCACTTATGTGCCTAAATTTTCTTAAGTTCAAGACATGAATAATTCCCACTCATAGAATTAGTTTTACCTCCTACCGAACTTAATCAACAAATACGAGATGGCTCCTAAGCCATATCTCAAAATCATTTCTCAAATCCTTTCTTTCAATAATGCCGGTACCGAGGTCTTACTAACTCTAAATCATAAACTTTCATGTACAAGAAACATGGGTACATATACCCTTTAATAATCATGTCTTAAACTTATTATATTCATATCTCTAACTTATCCATAATTTGTTCTTTGTCTCATTTTAGCGCTATTCATAATTCCTTAATAATAATAATTCTTTTTCATGAAACCATTTCATTCAACATCGATCTCACAAAAATTTATCATTTTCACAAACATGATTTTATCACTTGCAATCTCATTTGCAATTTAAATACATATAATAATCAAGTATGCAACACAAATGAATAATCCCATCAAAGACGATTAATTTACTAATCAATATTTTACTTTTCTTCTAACGATGCAAATCATGTTCTTCAACAATTTAGTTTTTGAAGACAAATATCAATCTATCTCAAAGTTACTATTATTTCTAAAAATATACATGTAGACCTTTAAACTTATTTGTAGATTTTTCCATCACATTTTATGTACCCTGTATTATTCTCCAAATATTTAATTGCACTGGTATCCTTAAAATCATTTGAAAAATACAAAAAAAATAAGAAAATAAAAAGAAAAGGGACTGTTGGGATTTGATCCCGTGACCCATCAGCCAAGACCCAAACCACAGACCGAAAGCCAAGAGTCTGAATGGACTCTGTGTCGATTTCCTAACTCAAACTCCTCTTATACTCAACGTTGGGCTCTGGATACATTAGAACAAATCAGAAAAAACAAGTTCTGTGCTTATCGAGTTTCGAACCTGAGCCAACAAGAAAGCCAGCGCAGCGTCAGGCCACTGTGCCAACTGCGCCCAACGACATACAAGCATCACGGTTGGTTTTATTCCGACTTTGTGTTATTTTATTATTATTATTATTATTTATTAAAACTCGATTCTTCAAATTTTTACTACTCATTTAGCATGCAATCCCTACAATTAGAAATTATAGGATCACCCACAAACATAATGTTAATCCATTTGTCAACATAGCATGATTCACTATTAGTCTCACCACATTCATAGTATAGTTATTCTATTTTATCACCTCAAAACTACTCATTCATTTTTATTAGCATGCACATTCTAAAAATTAGAAAGTAGGAGAACACCCACCTTATAGAAGCCTGACAATGAAAGAAAGAACACCACTTCTAGCTCTAAGACTCCTAATTCCTCTTCTCCTCCTAGCAATGGCCTCCAAGCACAAAACTCTCTTCTCTCTTTCTTTCTTTCTTTCTTCTCTTTTCTTTTCTTTCTTTCTTTCTTATTCTTATTTATTTTTTTGGTGTGGACAAAAGAGAAGAGGATGGGGCTATTTATAGGATTTTGCTATGGTTCAATTTGCATAATTACACAACCTAATAAATTGCTAAATTTAATTTACCAACTCTTCATATACATAACTCTCCTAACTCCTCACTTTTCATCTTCCCACCTCTTCAAAAACCCAACTCCCATAACCCCCTACCTCTTCCTCTCCCCTACATGTACAACCGGCCTACCCAAATTATCACACAGCACACTTAGTGTTGTGCTAACAATTTCCTCAAAAAAAAAAAACAATTCCGTGGGCCTCCATCATCACCAAGTCATTTCATATCCACTTCCATTTCCGTTCAGTAAACTTAATAGTATGCCATCCATGCATACTCACACCAACAGTCACTATATATATTACAATATACATACACACCATATATCCGGTTCACCACATTTTCTAAACCTGCCAACTACCACATTTTAACATTTAACTCCTTTAATGCCATAAAATGCCATTCATTTGTTTAACGAAACCAACCATTCTACACACATATATATACATATTATACTTTGAAATTTACGGATATTACACACATGCCGAATTTTATTTTGAAACAAATATACTTAGATACGTTTATCGAAAACACGTGCGTCGCACGTAAAACATGAAAATGCGAAAATCGACTTTATCAATAAAAAATTATTAAATATGATTGAAAACAATATAAGAAAAATTATATTTAGTAATTTCATGATGAAATCACTACACGTAGAAAGCACGTGCATCATACGTGCAGAAAATCGAAAAAAAATGCATTTTAATCAAATAGGGGGGAAATAGATTTCCGTTTTATAAAAATTGATTTGTAAACATAAAATAAATAATTTAAACCCATAGAATATATTGTACGTAGTGGTAGAAACACATTAATCAAAACACGTAAAAAAGCACGTAAAATCCAGAGATTGAAATTCAGTATTTTTGTTTACTCAAAATAGGAAAAAATTAATACTGAAAATATATAAATAGTCGGTAATCAAAATACGGGATGAAAACATGTAATAAAATACACGTGCGTAACACACGAGGGCAAAATTGTATTTTCCAATTTTGCGGGGTGTTACACCATGATCATATCCACTAATCTCTCATAATTTGGCCGGCCACCAAATCAGAAAATTTAAAAATTTAAATGGAATTTCGGGCTCTTTTCTTGGCCCAAATCGGTTTCTTTCATAAAAATCTATTTTGTTGATATAATTTCAAAGTAGTCCTCTGTATTCAGAGAAAATCCATAATACATATATAAAAAAATAACACTGTAATTAAATGAGAAGAAGTAATTTTTTACATGAAAATTTAAGAATTTAAATTTCAAAATATTTGCACGTGTTTTGCACGTGCAAAACAGTTGTTTCATAAAATAGTCAAAATAGTAAAATACATCAATTTTACATTATATAATAATTAAAAATAATTTATTTTATTTTCCGGGGTGTTACATGATCACAATCATTCTACACTGTAAATCTACCAAAGAGAATATTACGGTGGATAGTGTAATCAAAGCATTAAAGGAAAATCAACTTAGAATGGAGACTCAGAAATCATCGTCTACTCTCATGAGTTGTCTAGCGATAGAAGGTTCTTCAACTGGAAGTCAAAGTACTATGCGAAAGGATCTGAGCCGTTAATGATATTGCAAAAGGACAAGACATATCAAGAAAGACTGTTGGAAATTGCAGAATCAGAACAGCACCAAGAATGGCAATAATACCGTAAATGTGGTTTACCCTTCTGAATCAGGTGAATTGTGTCTTGTTGTTTCTAATACTTTAGCTAGAAGTGGATTCTAGTTACAGAATCAGAAGAGCTCCAATGATTGCAATACTACCGCAAATGTGGTTTACCCTTCTGAATCATGTGATTTGTGTTTTTTTGTTTCAAATTCTTTAGAAGTAAATTATAGTTGGTTTCTTAACTCACGGAGTTTTACTCAAATATTCTCTTAGAGGGAGTTGTTTTGTACTTATATGTTTACTACAAGGTGTTTTGTGAGAACGAGAACTGGAGAGATTTGTGAAGTGGCAAGTGAGGGTACAGTTGAGTTGAAGATGTCAGGTCTAATCATGTTCACTCTAAGGAAAGTCTTGCGTATTTTTATGCTGAAACAGAATCGCATTTTGTAACTACCATTTCCGTTATTTTCATTTTTCCCCCCCTTTTGTATTATTTTATTTGTAATTAAATAAAATACTATATTTTTGTTTCTTCATTATTTTTTTTTATTAAATCTTGTTCATGAAATTCTCTGCTTCTTGTTGAGCTGTTCCTATTGATTCTATTTTCTTCTATTTTATTGTGGGTATTTTTATTTGAACCCTATTATTTTAAACCCATCTCTTATTGAACCCAAATACCCAATTCCAATTGTTTTTGACCCAAAACCGCTATTATTGGATCCTAAATCACTAACCCAGTACCTAATTGTACCCTATAAATACAACTCTATTACAAACCCTAAAAATTCCACAATTTGAAGCCCTAGACGCTTTTTCTCTCTCTTCCCTTTTTCCCTCCTCGCCGTTTCTCTCTCCCCTTTCAAATTCCCGCCCAAATCCCTTGAACCCATCACTGCATCTCTTCTCCGGCCCTCTCCGGTGACCCCCCTCCCCCCCCGCATCCCGACAACACCCCCCGCTCCTCGCTCTTCCTATGTTCTCGTCGACAGCAGCGACCACCGCTGCTGCTGTCTCGGAGTCTCTCTCCATGCCGCCGGTGACCACCACAGCTCCGCCCTCCTGTCCTGTCGTGCTGCCACCCGCGATGTCGGTAACCCCGACCAGAGCCTTTTTCCCGCTTGCGTTGTTGTTGCTGAGTTCTTTTGTTGGTAATTTTGCTTGGATTTTATTGCACGTATATCACACGTGCTAATTTGTGCTAGTTCGTGGGTTCGTTGCTCGGGGATCCTTATCCCATTATTCTTGGTATTCGTTTTCACCATCTATAAGGCAAGTCACTGTCCTCTTGAATTGTTAATTGTATCATATTCAAGTTTTGTTGAAACTCTTGCAAGTAGATCCCTTTGTTTATCGTATTATACATTGTTCATATCTTTCGTTGGGTATATTGAGGGTTTACACGAGCTAACCCCAATTACTTGACATCGTGCCACTTTTGACTCCAAAGATTGAATCTTTCATGTGTGCATATATAATTGATAATAGGGTGGTTCATATAATTATCACACAAATAAATTATTGTAGAGAGAATTGTTAGGTTGTATGTTGTTTGATCGATTGATGGTTGATTGATGACAAATTGATGTATGCATGTGTTCTTAATTTTATTTACCATGTCTTATACCCCATCATGCTGATTGAGAAGTTTATCGACTAGTAGAATTGATACCCATCATGTTTAATTAAATTATTTCATGAAAATACCCTAAGACCAAGTATGTTGCTTGCTGGCTGTATCTTGACTGCTATTTTCGACCCAATAAATGATCTTAAAATAAATTACTTTCTAAATATGAATTGTAGCCTTTATCTCTCTAGTTTCCATAAAATCTTAAATTTCTAAATTCCAAGTTGTGTAGTAAAAGTTATGCCTGTTTTACTATAGCTGTGTTTTTACTTTCAGATTTCCAGACTCTTGTACGTTTCATGTTTAAACAGCAAAAAATGCTGATCAAATGATAAAATTTTGCTCTTATAATTTTCGAATTATTGCTTAACAACTTTAGGAGTCTAGAAAACATTTTTAATGAATTTATTATGGAGTTTTTGCTGATTCTAAAAATAAAATAACACAATGTAGAAATTTTGCCTGAAAATTAATTCTGTAATGAATGGTGTGTGACCTACCTACTGTTGTCGGATTTTCAACTTTAAATATGCGTTGGAACCGTGTGCAAGTCTAGTTCCTAAAGTTTCTGACAGATTCAGTTTTCGATTTCTGAAACGGTGGGAATTTGTATTTTTGTACAGACTACTCTTGCCGTCCAGAATTTTATATTTCAGATTTTAATAGATTAATTGCTCCTATATCATAGTATTGCATGAATTAATGTATGTATGTTGCATTGCATGATCCTAATGAATTATTTTCATCATTCTAATTGTCCTATTTCATATTACCATCCTATTGTTCTCCTATTGGTACTATTATTCATCTCATGTCTTAAATAGCATATTGTATTGTTGCATTGATAAATAATTAATAAGCCGGAGTTTAAGGGATTCACTAGAATAGTTGATGATATAGAGACTGTACTCAGATGATGGCCCGTGATTATTACCGTTATTTTTATCGTGTAAGAAATTACACCATGACCCGTGTTATTACCGTTATCGTCATCGTGTAAGAAATTACACCATGGCTCGTGTTATTACCGTTATTGTCATCATACCCAGTACATGAACTATAAAATCTACCACTTAAGTTTCACACCCCACTTCTCAAAATACGGAAATATGAGTCCGTGACGAAGGCCCAGCGAATGATTTTAACATCATCCATAAGCTATACCAGTCTTAACTCAACAACATGAAAGGAAATAATCACAACCACACATAAAAACATAATAACATAAACAAATACTAGAATAAACATGTAGTAGTCCAACATAATAGCCAACAATTGGAAATAAACAACAAATATAGGGTCAAAAAAGCCCGGGATCCAAAATTCAACAAAAGTAACAATGCGATATAAAAATAACATGGAAGAAAATAATTTATTTCAAGACAGCTCCTGCTCCAATCTTAGAAGAACTGCTCACCAATGCCTTCTGGCAATTCTCCTCGTGTACCTGTAGTTTGATCAACTAGAGTGGGAAAAAAATGTCAGTTAGAGCAAGTACGAACATCAAGTGGTGAAAAGCAAAGAGTAAAGGAACATGGTACATCAAGGAATATGAAGCAAGAACAAAGTCCAAAAGCAATAACAATGGTCAAGTGTACAAGTGTCAACTTAGGTTTATTATCATTTTATTACCCTATCTAGTGCACATACTACTGTATCCCATACCTACAGGTTCGGTGCAAGCAAAACAGTGTTCGTTTTAGATATAGTGGTGGGATCTACAGAGCGTGTACTCGATGTAACAAGATAACATGATAACAAGGTCACAAGTATTTCTCCACTTTCCATGTCAATAATCTATGTAAACAAGAAGGGCCCTACCGAGTACAATTTCTGAGATTATCCACTACTAAGTCAACCTTTATTACCCAAGCTTATTTAATATTTTATTATGTCATTCATGATCATGCAGGTGTGTATAAGAGTATCAAGGTGATGATAAAGATGCAGCAAAATGATGCGATTCATAATAATACACATGAAATTGTGAATCTGAAAATAGCAGACACAGCAGTACTAAAACAGCAATAACTCACAAACTATAATTCGGAATTTGATTCCGTCAAAAGGGATGTAAACTAGACATATGGGGCTACAATTCATATTCAGTAAGTTTGAATTGATTATGATTATAGCTAGGTTGATTACCCTAATCTTTACAGCTTAAGGGTTCTGGCAGCAGCTTATAGTCAAAACTCTATGTGTGAAAAATAAGGTGTAAAATAACCATAAAAATCTGTAAAATTTAGAAAATGAATCCTAAGCATGTCTACTAAATTTATGGAGAGTTTCATGTCATTACACTACTACTATCATGGTTTTTCATCTGAAAGTTGTGTCGGTGTTTCACCAAACTGCAATTCTGGAAATGCAGACCAGCAGTGACTAAAACTGCAATATCTCACAACTTACAGATCAGAATCTAGATCTGTAAAATTTTCTAGAAAATAGATTCATTAGGCTACAATCCCTTTTTTATATAGTATTGGTTGATTCTTATTGTAACATGGTCGAAACCTCAGTGTAAAACAGGGTAGGCAGCAAGAAATCATAAAATGCCATCATGTACATTCATCAAAATGAACAATCTAGTTATGCTTGGATCATGAAATGCATTAACATTATATACAACAAGTTAAGATGAATTTTTACAGTGTACAAAGCCAAGTTATCATGTCACGATTCAAGTCTCAATAACACAATCGATCAACATGCTTTCAATCAATATATTTTTCTATATACAAGTTTCTAATCAATTTATTCATGTCGTGTGTGCATGCAAGCTTGGGTTTGAATCAATGGATGTTGGCACAAAGTCAATGATACTTCGGGTTAGTTCGTGTAAACCCTCGATATCCCCAACAGAAGGTACGCAAAGCAATATTACGATAATCGAAAGAGAACTACTTGCGGAGATCAATAATCTTGAACGAGAAAAATCAAACGAGTTCAAGTGGACTTGCCTTTAGGTGACATTTAGATCCAAATGTGCGAAGAATAACAGGATCGGAATCTCGGTGACACGGCGATGAGCAAACGATCACGATGATCACGATCGGGCACGGATCTTGATGGGGATCAAGATCGAATGATCGGATGGGTGAGATCGAAGATCAAGATCAAGATGATGATCACGATTGCAATGATCAAAAGAGATCCGACGGTCGAGATCAAGATCTTGATGATGATAATGATGATGATGATAGTGATGATGATCAATGCAAATCCATCGGCCAAGATCAACGGATTAAGAAGTGATCACTATCGCGATGATCAATGATCGGACGACCTAGATCCAATGGCTGTGATTAAAGATCACCCGTGCAACAGAGGAGGGGGGTGAAGAGGCAGCTCGACCAGTCGACTGCGGTTGCGGGATGATGTGCTCGGCGGTGAGGCAGCGAGGCTCAGGCGACTGGTTCGAGGTGGCAGCGGTGGAGTAAGGCGACAGCAGGAGCGTCCAAAGTTGTCAGGTTAATGGAGGAAGGCGAGGTGCTTAGGTGGTACTAGGCACAGCCGAAGAGGAGGGCAGGGAGCGGGAAACTCGATCGGTGATGGTGGTGAGGAGACAACAGCAGGTGAACGGTCGGCGGTTGACGAGGAGGGTTGCTTCAGTCGACGGGTGCAGGTCGGGGATGGGGATAAGGTTGAAGACAATGGGGTGGTCGACGGGTGTTGGTGGCGCTCAGGGCAGCGACAGGCGAGGGAGGTGGACAAGGAGGTTGACGATGGTGACTGGAGGCTTCGACAGGGACGCGACCAGGGGTGATGGTGGTTCTCGATTAGGCGACTGACTGGAGCTTCGACGGGGTTGTCGACGAGGAGGTCGAGCAGAGGAAGAAGATGGAGGTGCTCGGGTGGGAGGCGAGCGGAAGGTGAGCGACGGAGGATGAACGGTCGGGGGTTGAACAGTGGATGTAATGGGTTGCACAGTAGTAGGGGGTAGGGATGAACAGTAATGGCTTGGGGAGTTTGAACAGTGGGGGACGTGAAGGGTTGGCTGTTTTGGTTTTTGGGAGAAAGAGAGAGGAATATGATATTTAAAGATAAAATAATGGGAGTGAATTGTGGGTAGTTAGAAGGTACGTGGGATTGTGGGGAAGAAGATCTGGTCAAAAGCAGATCATGGGAGAATTTGGGTTAATGGGTATTGGGTATTAAACGGGGATCCAATAAGATGAGGGTTTGAGTTAGAATCTATAGGATATGGGCTAAAATATGGGCATCAATTTAAATACTGAAATAATATAATATGGACCAAAACTAATGGGCTTTAACAAAATAATAATATACTACTAGTAACAACACATACTAATAATAAAAATAATAATAAAAATAATAATAATAATAATAATGAAAACAATATCAATAATAATAATAATAATAATAGTAATAATAACATTATACAGCAAAATAAGAATTTGGCTTATCAACTTTATATTAAAATAATCTGAACATAAATATATATATAGTCGATCAATTATAAATAGAAAATATATCATTATTCAAAGTAAATATAATTGTCGATTATAAGACAATTAATAAAAGATCTGAAACCAATTTAGCACAAAATACATTTATAAATAATCAAAATACTGAAAATATTCAGGAAATACGTATTTGCAGGAACGGGGGTTACATTAAGTCTAAAAGAATTGATTGTATGCATCGAACCTGTGGTATGGAACATATGGACACAGTAGTACATGCATTAGTTAGGATTAAAATGATTAATAGACATAAGGATACACATCACCGACATTGCATATTGTTCATCATTGTTCTACAGATATCGAATATTGGCTAAGTGTTATTGTTATTGATCATTGATTATTGTTACCGAATATTGAATCATTATTTATAGACATTGCACTGATTACCATGATATTGATTATTGATTATTGATTATCGTCTCATGTTATTGACTCATATTGATCCATTGATTAATTGTTATATTGTTATTTCACTGTTCTTTGCTTTCTCTACTTGGTGTCCATGACTTGCTCTAAGGACAATTTTTCTTCACTTTTTAGATGAAGTGTACACATGTAATGAAGGAGAATTGCCTGCTGGGATTGGAGAGCAAATTTTCTAAAGAACTACTGCTTTATAATTGAATGTTATTTTTAATGAACTTATTGTATTGAGACTTGTTACTATTGTGTTTGGGATTTGTTAATGTATTGGGCTTATGTCCCGAATTTTATTATTGTTTCCAGATGTTGGATTATTATTGTATTTGGATATTTTATATTGCTTCATTCCAAGTATTATTATTTATGATATTATTATTATTGCCTTGCACAACTGTTCTGTATTGATTATATTGTTGAGTTGAACGGATAAATAGATTATGGGTGACGTTAGTCATTCGCTGGGCCAATGTCATGAACTTGTATTCCGTATTTTTGGGAAGCGGTGCGTGACAGATATTGTTGCTTCTTTTCCCATTATTCCTGCAAATTCATCTAATTTTTCGCAACTAGCATCACCGAAGCGAGACTACGACATTCGAATATCTTCGAGAGGTGAAGATTGCCTCGATGTAGGTGGAGTTCGTGATGAGGTTGACAAATTTGCGTTAACAAGTATATTCTCAAGTGGAGTTTTTTAGTAGAGTTCAGAGATGAATAATCATATCATTTTGATAGCACTTGTATGCAATCTAAGGTGGAGGTTGTTAGGATTATGTCTTGTATACTCGTGATTCAGATTAGAAGAAGATACGATGAAGCACAGAGGTCGAAGCAGTCTAAGAGAGTCGAAGATGGAAATAGTAAAAGTAGCTGCACGCAACGTTGTGGTCTACCACACACCCGACTGACCACTGTACAGGGTTTTCCCGAGAAGGGGATAGTCAACCGGACTTGTGGGTGCAGTCAACCGACCGTTGCACTGTGTTATTTTGGGCCTCGATTTGTTAGGTCATTTCAGCCCAATCTTCAACTCCAAGACAGATCGTATGACTTCTATTCAGTTACTTCTTCTACATGATGTATCATACTACTGAGAATCATGATTAACCTAGGGTTCTCTTCATTTTTCTTCTATATATTGTTGTAGCCTCCAATATGAGAGGTAGAGAACTAGAGTACTTCATTGATTATTTTCTCCATTACAAAGAGAGATTGGAGAGAGTCAGTTCTTGGTAATTTTTTGTATTGACTGAATCATTAACTCCTTATAATCTCTTCTAGGTGAATATTATATCTCTCAATATTTTCCTCCGGATTAAGCAAAATCTAATCGAGATAAATCGTCGTTGTGTTTGTGTTGGATTGTGGATCTATTTGTTTGGTTGTTCAACTGATTCGTCTCATTTACTTTGCATTCCTCATTTCTCTAACCAGTTTCGCTGCGCTACTGGTGTGTTCATCGACATCCCCCAACAAATTATGCACTTTTTTGTTTAGTTTAATCTATTATTGCTTGGTGGTTTGTTCATTGCATCAGTTGTTGCTGCGGGTTGGAGACCGAAACAGAAGGACAAAACTTTAGCGGCAACATCGACAACAACAAGCCAGTCAAAAAAAAAATTTAAAAAAAGAAGCCAGTCAAAAAACATCGACGACAACAATGGCAGGGTGTAACACCCCGAATTCCAAACACAGGTAATTCGTTGCGAATACATGATCTTTTACTTCAAATTCGTACAAATTTATGAGGAATTTTTTTAAAAAAATTCAACAATGTTCTTTACAACAGTACAGCAGAATTAAATGAATACAATACAATATACAATAATAAAAAATCTTCAATCTTATAACAACTCATCATGGTGACTTCAAGTCCATGCCAAGTCCAGTCCTACAACTAGGAAACTGTGGGCACGTCAGTTATATACAACTGACGCAATGCTATAATACAACGATTCTTTAATTTAGAAAACACAAAATTGAATGCAAACAGGAAAAAGTGACTATCCTAGTCGTGTCAGTGTATGATATGACTTAATGCCTAATGCAGACATTTATACTACGATGACACTAATACATACTTGTTCGGATTCTATGTATCCCATACTACATAGGTCTGAGGACAAGCCCTTATCGTACTCATCATTATAAGGTTCAATCCCTCGTTATGAAAATTCTACTACGGTAATAAAAGAAAGGTTTAGACATTCCACGAGTACGGATTCCAGTCCCGAAATTCACTGTCAGACTATATAGAATCATGGTCGTACAAACATCCCGCAAGTGCCTCTCTAGCCCCGATATATACATATATATTGGAGATCTCCTCATATCCGCCCCACTATTCATGATCCCGGAATCCACCGTCCAATCAATCGTAGTTCCCGACTTAATTGAGGCTTGTCTCACTCTGCAAGCAACCATAGTCCAGTAATCCACCGTCTGATTGGGTTTATAGTCCAGGAATCCACTGTCAGACTATATAGAAGCGCCCCACTTACGTTTGCCCAAGTTTCATTACATCTTCTTCTAGTGCCTATCCTTAAACTTAGACATGAATAATAATACCACCTAGAGCTAGCTTACCCTCTTACTGGTCTTAAACAATATACCGAGAACAATTGCCAGTATTGGCCACTTCTCAAATTTCAATTATCACTTTCATCACTTTGCTGGTACTCTGGGTCTCACTTAGCCTCTAGTATCAACACAATTCATGTTCACAACATTCATGGGTTATCCATACCCTCTTTATTCACATTTTAAATTTTCATTTATTCACATATCCAATTATTTTCTTGTTCACACAACTCAGTTATTTGTATAACTAGTTTCATAGTCTTATTCAACAATTCAACTTAAACATGTAAAATAAATAGTTTATTCACCCCCTTCAAATAGAATTTTCAATGAAGTTGCAGTTACATTCAATAGATTCTTTTTTTAAACAATATGATATTAACTTCCAATTTTATTCTTTGTCAAACTCAAATTAACTCTAAATCGAGTTTAATCTAAATGATAAAACTTTTAAATTGTCTCTAGTCAAAATAATCAAAACTTGCTTCTTAATCAAAAATGTAAATTAGTTCCCAACTCAAATTTTCATATTCATCTCAATCCCCAAATTTTCTCCTTAATTCATATTTTAAATCTCATAACATAATTCTAGTTCAAAATAAGATATCTCTTATTCAAATAAATTGCTATTCATTTTATCCCCAAAATATATATTATAATATGGTAGAATTATTTTTCAAGGTTCTAATAATATTTTAAAGTATTTCTACAATATTCCCCAATTTTTTAAACATGAAAAAAGTCATTATAATAAAGCAAACAATATAATGTGAACAGCTGGATTCGAACCCAAGCACAAAGCAACCCAAACCGCAACCCAATGCACCCAACAACCAATATGTCAACTCTCTGTTGGTGAAGAAAACCCACTTCAATTGTTCATATATTCACTCTACAGTTATTCTAGAAAAATCAAATTTTTAAATGAAAAGCGCCTCCCAAGGCTCGAACCCAAGCACACCCAGAGGCGCCAAACACCCTCATGCTCACGCGTTGTCCAAGAAGCCAAACATCAATTCTAATTCTAAGTGTATTAAATTATTTTTATTCCCACTCTCTGTTTCTTGATTAATTTTTATCTAATAAAAAAGCTTTAAATTTTCTTCTTTCATTATTTTCAGGATCATTACTATACACAATACCTTTAAAATTTTCACGAACGAAAAATCTTCCTAATTTAATATATTTTAACTTGGAAATTATTCAAATCAATTTAGATAATGTAATCATAACCTTTACATTCTTGTTTCTTATTAATTCAAGTTAGAATACAATTTATTTTAACTTCATATAATTGGCATGAATGCCCTACCAATTATTATAAGAATAGGAGAAATACCCATACCCCCAATCTACATGCAATTCTAACGTAAAATTTTCAATTTTGAAAATAGCTATGCATTCTCAATTTCGCATATACAATTTAATCACGGTGTAACAAAATTTAAGATGAACCAACATTCAGTAATTAACATAGATGATAAAACACACATGATATTAACACAAAAAAATCTTATGCACATTTATTTTAGAAGCATGACAAACCGAATTCTATGTTGTGTCTTCATCTATTCATCTAGTCTAGCATGCATTCATACTCAATTTAATTTATCAATCATATTCTAGACTACACAAAACAATCATCTAACAATTTCATGCATCAAAATAACTAAATTGGAAACTAAAGAAACACCCACCTTAAAAGGGGAATTCCTAGCAAATATGAACTCCTAAAGAAGCCCCCAAGCTTTCTCGAAATCCGTGCCTAAGAGAGAACCAACAGCAGCCACTTTCGGCAGCAAATAGCAAGGTATAGGGAATTTTTTTTTTTGTTCATTTGGTCTTGTTTTGTTGTTTAGAAATAGGAGGGGGTTATATAGGAATTAATTAATTAATGGGTTTTAACTAATTACCCACTAACACAATTAACTACCCACTAACTCCTCTCACCTCTCCACTCAATCCTGGCCAGCAAACAAGGGTGAGAAAGCACGTGCACGTGCGTGTTACGTGTGTGCACACAAATTATTAAGAGTTTTTATTTAAATTAAGTGCATATGTTATAATATGTAACATGTATTTGATAGAACTAGTTTAATTTAATTATAATTAGAGTTTTCATACACAAATAAAAATAAACATACACACACCTAATAAATTTTATTTTGAAAGAGAAATACACCCAACACGTGCATCGCACGTAAAAATAAATATTCAAATATGAAATAGATTTGAGCAACGAAGAATTGTTTATAAGAAATAAAAATACAACATACAAAAAATATATTAATTAATTTCATATATAAAATAATGTAACCAACACGCACATATAAAACACGTGCGTCGCACGTATAAAAAATATTTGAGTCAAAATAGGAGAAAAATGAATTTCAATTTTAAAACAAATTTGAAAAAGTTATAAAAATAAATAATTGAAATACGTAGAAATATTACACGTAACGGTGGTATATACGTAATCAGCACGTGTATCGAAAACACGTGCAATGAACGTAAAAACAGAATATTAAATATTTGAGTTAAAATTTAAATTCAAATACATATTCAAATTTCAGAGAATAAAAAATATATATAAGAATCGAAATGCAAAACATGTAGAGAATATTTATATTAAAATACGTTGCGGATATTTCCCGTAACGGTACAAAATACACGTGTGTAATACACAAGAGGCAAAATTGTCATCACTCAATTTTGCGAGGTGTTACACAGGGTGCAGGGAGATCGAGGGTGACAGTGGCAGGGAGCAGGGACGTTGACAACGACTGTGGTAGGGAGCAGGCCATCGATGGTTGGGTAAGGTTTGGATTTGGGATCTGGATTTTGTGAGACTTGATTTGGAATGCTTATTTGGATTTTGATTTTGGATGTGATTTCAAAATAATTATAAAAAGGAAGATTTAGGATTGAATTTCTCTATTTTTTATTTGAGGATCAAGAGCTAGGTGGCTCTGATACCAAGATAGAAATAAAGAAAGTGAAATCTTATCTATTAGGGCACAAAAGCCAACTAATATATGAGTACATACAAGGTGTGATAAGCACGTGTTATTCCCACACTAGAGAGTATATATATATATATATATATTAACATGAGTCATATAAGTGCCTCATGTCTCATACACTGACGCTTCATGGATACTCTCAGACACTTGTCTGACACTTCTAACACTTGTAAATTTTGTGATTGATCTTATTTTTTAAACACTTATTAATTGTTATCCACTAGTTGAACACTTTTTGAGCATATAATCACAGTTTTCAAGCCCTTTTCATTATTGAGTGAATTCTTACTACTTTTGTTTATTGTGTAGTATAGGGCGATTATGTAATTTTCTATAGGCGATGGAAGTTTTATTACTTTTAAATGGACTCTAGATCTCATATTTTGGCTATATATGTAGCTAGAAGTTATATTTTTATATTTGTCTTGGATTAAATTTATGCATTGTTTTAGTATAATGCTATATAGTGTAAATTATAGTACAATACCCGAAAACACTCTAAATTGGATGCCGCCCACCCACCCCACCCCACCCCACCCAACCAAAAAAAAGGCTATGAAGTCTCTTTCTCTTTTCTCGTTAATTCCTTGCTTTTAATTTATCTTACCCAAAAGCTAAAATCCAATTTTTATACAGGTTTTGTTGGGAAAAAATATCTCCTTGCGGAATTTTTCCTTTAACCAGATTAACGAGATTGCGAAATATAAACGGAAATAGAACACACAAAAAATTGATAAGGAGATCGGCACAAATTAGTGCCTACGTCTCCGGAGCTGCTGCAGATCTTCAATTTATGGGAGAAAATTGTACAAAGTGTTTTTCCTCATAGAACACTCAAAAAATCTCACAACCCAAAACCCAAAGAATTTTTCTTCACAAAAATTATCTCTCTACAAAGTGTTTACACACTCAAAAAAACCCAAACCCAAACTTCTCTACAATTCTCTCTCTTTCTTTTCTTCTCAGATTGAGTCGATTGATTTGCTTTTGGGATGAAAGAAATTTGGGAGGGGAAGGGAGGCTTTATATAGCTTCCTAAAATTGTAGGTGGGGGTAGATAGGAGGACATTTGGTGGCCATCAGAAGTTGACTCAACAACTTCTAACACCTACTCTTAACATTCTCCTACTTGAAGACTTGATTAATCACGTCTCCACACCTCGATCAATGCAGAAGCTCTTTCTGGTCTCACCATTCGTGCAGGCCAACTGAAGCTGAACATAGCTTTAGTTTGTCAGTAGTCACCGTCTTTGTTAGCATGTCGGCCGGATTTTGACTTTCACTGATCTTTCCTAATTTCAAAATCTCATCTTCCAGAAGAGACCAAATGAAATGATATCGCACGTGTATGTGTTTTGTTCTGGAATGAAAAGATGGATTCTTTGCCAGATGGATAGCACTCTGACTGTCACAATACAAGACATTGTCTTCTTGATCTGGCCCAGCTCTTCCAAGAAACTTTGCATCCAAACCATTTCTTTGCTGCCTTCTATAACAGTGACATATTCTACTTCAGTTGTAGAGAGAGCAACTATCTTCTGCAGCTGAGAGATCCAACTCACTATTGTACCTCCTAAAGTATGGACATACCCCGTAGTGCACTTTTTGATATCGACATTTCCGGCTAAATCGTCACCCACATAGCCTGTTAGTGTCGTATCTCTATCTTTGAAACAAAGTGCTTTATTTGTGGTACCTCGCAGATATCTGTGGATCCATTTAACTGCTTCCTAATGTACCTTCCTGAATTATTCATGTACCTACTAACAACTCCCACTGCTTGAGCAATATCTGGTCTGCTACAAACCATGGCATGCATCAGGCTTCTAATTGCTGAGGCATACGAAACTTTCTCCATGTGTGCACGCTCTTCTTCTGTCTCCGATGACTGTTCTTTTGGAAAGTCTGAAATGAATACCCAAAGGTGTGCTCACTGTCTTAGCATTCTGCTTGTTGAACCTGGAAAGTACTTTGTTAATGTACTCAGTCTATGATAACATCATAGTCCTCGACTTTGTGTCTCTCTTGATCCGCATTCCAAGAATCTGCTTCGCAATGCCTAGATCTTTCATTGCAAACTGCTTCGATAATTCTTGCTTCAGATTGATAATCTCTTGCATGTCGGGACCTGCAAAGAGCATATCATCTACGTACAACAATAGAATAATGAAGCTATTATCGAACTTCTCGATGTAGCAACAATGATCTACTTGACATCTTACGAAACCGCTGCTGCTCATGAAGCTGTCAAACTTCCTGTACAACTGTCTGGGAGCTCTTCTTCAGTCTGCATACGAGGTTCTTCCTGCTTGCTTGTATAAATACTTCTGGTTGCTTCATATAAATCTCCTCCTCCAAATCACCATGAAGGAAAACTGTCTTTTCATTTAACTGTTCAAGATGTAAGTTCTCTGCAACTACAATTTTCAGTACCAGTCTAATTGTAGTCAGCTTCACGACTGGAAAGAAAATTTCGTTGTAATCAACACCTTCTTTTTGCTGAAAGCCTTTGACTACCAATCTTGCTTTGTAGCGCTTGCTTCCATGTGCTATTCTTTGATCCTGAAAACCCATTTGTTATGGAGAGCATTCTTGCCTGGTGGTAGTTCAGCTAATTCTTATGTCTGATTTGACATGAGCGAGTCCATCTCATCTTTCATGGCAGACTCCTGCTTGACTGAATCCTCCACTTGCATTGCTTCATTATAACACTCTGGTTCTCCACTGTCTATCAGTAATAAGTAGTGCAAAGAAGGCGAATAGCGCTGGATTGGTTTAGGAATTCTGGAGGAGCGTCTCACTTCTGGCGTGCTTGGTTCTTCTTGAACTGCTTCAGGACTAATCTGGACATCATTTCCAGAAATCTCCTCAAACTCTACAAATCCTTCTTTTCAGCATGTGTACTGGAGCTACTTGATTCTGCAGTTGATCTGTCTTTGTACATCACATTCTCATCGAATATGACATCTCTGCTTCTGATGATCTTCTAATTTTCATAATCCCAAAATCGGTAGCCGAACTCGTCACCACCATATCCAATGAAAACACATTTATTAGATTTCGGATCTAATTTACTTCTTTCAGCAGAATCAATATGCACATAAGAAATACAACCAAACACTTTCAAGTGTGAAAGGTTTACCACTAGTCTGCTTCAAACTTCCTTGGTATTCCACCATCCAAAGGTACTGATGGCCCACGGTTTATCAGGTAGGCAGCAGTGTTGACGGCTTCAGCCCAGAACATCTTGTGTAAGCCGACATGTATCCTCATGCTTCTGGCATGTTCATTTAGTGTTCTGTTCATGCGCTCTGCTACGCCATTCTGCTGCAGTGTCATGGGAATCATTTTCTCCATCTTGATGTCGTTGTTCGCTGCAGAATTCTTTGAATATACGATCTGTGTACTCTCCCGTATTGTCAGACCTCAGCCGCTTTGACTTTCAAACATGTTTCATTTTCCACCATGGCTTTTCATTTTCTGAAGGTATCAAAGACTTTTAATTTCTTCCTCAGAAAATATACCCACACACTTTCCTTGTAGAATCATCAATGAAGGTGACATAATACAACAAGCCTGCTAGAGATTGAACTGGAGATGGTCCCCATACATCAGTATGAACCAAATCTAACTTTTTTTGCCTTGGGTGCCTTGGGTGCCTTGCCAATCTTTGCAAAGTCGATCTTCTTCTATTTGCTGAAGATACAATCTCGCATAGGCCAACATCTACGCTCTTCAAATCTGGCAGCTTCCCCTTTGACATTAGTGTCTTCATTCATTTCTCGCTCATATGACCAAGCCTTTGGTGCCATAGGTTTGAATTTCCATCAGCATCTATGCTTGCAGTGATACTCTCCATATTTGAGGTTACATAAAGAGTACTGATCTTCTTACCACGAGCAATGACGAGTGCTCCTTTGGAAATCTTCCATTCACAGCTTGAAAAGGTTGTACAATAACCTTCTCCATCCAGCTGTCCCACTGAGAACAAATTCATTTTGAGACCAGGAATATGTCTCACTCCTTGCAGCTTCCATGTAGTCCAGTTCGACAACTTTATTCGAATGTCTCCCTTTTACACGATCTTCAAGGGTCTCATCATCGGCTAGATGAACCTTCCCGAAATCACCACTGAAGTAGTTCTCCATTATTTCTCTGCATGGGGTGGAGTGGAAGGATGCTCCTGAATCCAAGATCCATGATTCAATCGGACTGTTGATTCGTAGAATCATTGCATCACCTGCTTCTTCGGTCACGTTGGCAGATTCCTGTGCGTCGGTAGCCTTCTTCGGTGCTCAGCAATCTCGTTGAAAGTGACTCCTCTAGCCACAATTGTAGCCGTTGAAAGCTTTCTTTCCCGTTCTAGATTTACCTTGTCTAGATTGCGATCGGCTACGATTAGAGTTTCTTTCTGAAGTCTTTCGTTGTGACTCCGTGTGCAAAGATGAGGAGAAGGTTGATGCTTCACCTAATTCTCTCTGCCAAATTTCTTCACTCAATACCAGATTCCGAACATCGTCTAACTTTAATTTACTGTTTCCTGACGAACTACCGACTACTGTAACAGTAGTATTCCAACTGTCTGGTAGAGATGATAAAAGAATCAAAGCTCGAACTTCGTCATTGAACTCAATTTATACTTAAATCCACTGGGTTGTGATTGTGTTGAGTTCGTTCAAATATTGAGCCACTGATGTGCCTTCCGTCATCCGCAAGTTGAACAACCACCTCATCAAATGAATTTTGTTTAAGGTCGATGGCTTCTCGTACATGTTGGAGAGAGCCGCCATAAAACCCACCGTGGTCTTTTCCTTCGCGATGTTGAAAGCAACATGGCAGGAAAGCGTCAATCGGATAACTCCAAGGGCTTGTCTTTCGAGAAGAACCCTGTAACGTCCCGGCCCAAAACAGCAATTTTTCTAACAACTGCCCACCACCGGCTTGCCTCATAAAAGGTGTTATAGCTGATTGGTGACCTCTAATCCCAAGTAATTATATATATACACACAATTAATCACATATCTCCCCGATATGAGACTAACTAATCCCACATCCGAGACCCCTGATGTCATCCATGAGATAGAATGAGAGTACAGCCGCAATTCCACGTGTAGAACCCCCACTTCTCCTGGGCCCCACGCCGCCATGTCAGCTGTCGTACAGCTCCCTCCTTCAAAGCGGCGGGCCCCACACACACCCTCCACATCACTGACGTGGACAGCAAACAAAGCAGCACAGCCATCTGTTGTATACATCGGGGCCCACCTCCAACAATTAATTCATATAACACCCCCATAGGAAACTCTATAGGGCAAGCCACCAATTATATATATATATATATATATATATATACTAGTTATGCCCATGGGTACGTGCCTACGACACATATTCGGAACGATACAACATATGAAAAATCATATAAACAGTAAGGGATGATTTATATAGATGTTTATTTGCTAGTAGACGTTGATGTATTGATGTACTTTGAAGTAGGATTATGAAGTGACCTTGATGTTTATTGGTTTGTATATTGCAGGATTATTTGTCAGTAGCTCGGGATTCAAAAATAGTTTTGTGAATCTATAACAGCAGTGAATCGAAATTCCTTCCTATGTGTGACTTAAGCATAAGAGATTTCTTTTTTGATTTGGAGTTAGAGTATAACATAAGTAGCAATTTATTTTCAAACTACATGAGTTACGGTTAACGCCTCAAACTGCATGAGTTAGTTTCCCCTTGTTTGTTTTTTATTTAGTTAACCATGTATGAATTTAAAAGAGAAAATTTGTTGTGAGGTATACGTGAAGTGAAATTGCATCAAAGTTGATCAAGATACAATTTTGCAGCTCCAAAAATCCGAAATATACGGATTAAGCATGGATTTGTCCATAAAAGTACGATCAAGCGAGTCAACTAAAGAATTTGCAACAGTCTATCAAATCTGAAAATGCCCAAATATTCAAAAAAAGCATAATCCGAAATTGCATAATAAAAAAAATATTCTAATCAAAATTAACTCAATGAAGCATTCTAATCTAAAACAATTACTCAGTGAATTATTCTACAATCAGATCAAATATGGTAATTCAAAAACAATTAAATGAAAGTTAATGTTATTGAGTTATGAAAGTATAATCCGAAAAAAAAAATTTTAAAAATTGAAAGAAAAAAAAACATATTCTGAAATTACATAACCAAAAAAAAATTATTCACTGTTTTTTTGTTGTTGACATATCTGGGTAAAAAAACAGAGAGAAAGAATTATGAAAAAGGAGAAAAAAGGGGGAAGAGAGATAGAGAGAGTAAATAAATTTAGGAATTGTTTTGTTTTGGAGGGAAAATTTTGAATTTTATGGGGGAAATGTCTTTTGGGAGAAGAAATCTCGACCATTGATTTTCTTCCAAATGAATGAGACCCACTTGATAGCTTTCTTTGTGTTTTATTATATAGATATATTCTTAACACGGGGTGTTGCACCCCCCCCCCCCCCCCCCCCCTCTCTTTAAGAATTCAGCGTCCTCGTTGAATCCGGAACTTGCAACGTAGCGCTAGGATCTCCTTTCTAGCAGATGTGGAATGGCGTACCCTGATTCTGCGGGTTGTCCAATCCCCTGGCCCACCTTAGTGGATTTATCGGGCAACCTGACCCAAACTCTCTCTCAGGCATACCTTACAATTTTGTACTCACACCCAGTGTCAAAAGTCGGCTCTGATACCATTTGTAACGCCCCGACTGAAACAGCGATTTTTCTAATAACTGTCCACCACAGGCTTGCCTCATAAAAGATACTATAGCTGATTGGTGACCTCTAATCTCAGGTAATTATATATATACACACAATTAATCACATATCTCCCTGATATGGGACTAACTAATCCCACATCCGAGACCCCTACATCAGCCAGGAGAGAGAGAGAGAGTATAGCGGCAATTCCAAGTGCAGACCCCCTGCTTCTCTTGGGCCCCACACCACCATGTCAGCTGCTGTACAGCTCCCTCCTTCAAAGCGGTGGGCCCTACACACACCCTCCACGTCACTGACGACGACAGCAAACAAAGCAGCACAGCCATCTGCTGTATACACTGGGGCCCACCTACAGCAATTAATTCATATAACACCCCCTATAGGAAACTCTATAGGGCAAGCCACTAATTAATTAATTAATTTATATATATATATATATATATATATATATATATATATATATATATATATATATTCTTAACACGGGGTATTACAAGCCCAGTCTTCATCCTCCATGTCTTTTGGTTTTTTCACTGAGAGATTTGATACATGTTTTTCTAATACAGATGCTCTCCAATCTGCATCTTCCAAAAGCCAAAGTCCGCACCATTAAAATTTTCAATTTTCACCTTCCCTTCGTCTACTCGCTCCTACTCGAATCTGGCTTCCCCTGGACCGTTTCTGATTATTATTCTACAAAAATCACAACCAGAGCTTTGATACCAGTTGTTAGGAAAAAATATATCCTTGGGGGAATTTATCCTTTAACCAGGTTAGCGACACTGCGAAATACAAGCGGAAATAGCACACACAAAAAATTAATAAGGAGTTCGGCACAAATTAGTGTCTGCGTCTCCGGAGCTCCTGCAGATATTCTTTTTAGGGGTGAAATTTGTACAAAGTGTTTTTTCTCACAGAACACTCAATAATCTCACAACCCAAAACCCCAAGAATTTTTCTTCACAAAAATTATCTCTCTACAAATTGTTTACACAATCAAAAAAATCCAAACCCAAATTCCTCTCAAATTCTCTCTTTCTTTTCTTCTGAGATTGAGTCGTTTCATTTGTTTTTGGAATGAAAGAAATGGGAGGAGAAGGGAGACTTTATATAGCTTCTTAAAATAGTAGGTGGGGGTAGATGGAAAGACATTTGGTGGAGGGGTTTGGTGGCCATCAGAAGTTGACTCAACAACTTCTAACTCCTACTGTCAACAGGTTTTAGATGTTGTCGTCTGATTACTTGTTTACATCAGTATATCCAAAAACTAAAATCCAATTTTATTACAGGTTTTAGATGATGTTGTTTGATTACTTGTTTACATCATTATCGGTTAAGTGCATAAGAACGTGTTCCATATTTACTAACTTTCTGATTTTACATTTTTAAATAATGTTTCATAATAAAGAATTTGAAAACCATAATGACACCCCCTTTGTACTACTTCAAAATTCCACTAGCTCAATATTATACTATACTAACTCAAGTATATAAACTATGATTTGGTGATACATTTCTACTATCTGCTTGCTAATAGTTTGTATATTCCACGCCACCTTGTTAAATGCTCAATTTTTTTATGTACATATAGATAATTTGATGGAAACCAAAAATAACGACGTCAGAAATCACTCAAGAGGTCATACTGAAATTACTTGAATATAAAGTTAAGGTAGAAGTCTGTATATCATATTCCCAATCTGAGAGGATGTAATAGTACCTATGAAAAAAATATGAAATAAAGGTATAACAGGAAGAACATTTGGGTCTTAATTTAACAGATGGGGTGTCATGAGTAGCACTGCTCTCGGGTTGGGTCGGGTTGGGTCGGGTCGGGTTAGGTCGGGTCATGTCGTGAGATATCCGTGTTGGGATGGGGTGTCTACAAACACACCGGTGGTGGCGGAGCGGAACTGATTAGAGCAATGAAGAAGTCTAAGTATATGAGACGAGTCAATGGACACCAAAGTAAATAGATTTACCAATCCTACACAAACACAACGATAATTTATCCCGATTAGCTTTCGCTTAATTTGGAAGGAAATATAGGAAAATATAATATTCAACTAAAAGAGATTACAAAGAGTTAATGACTAACTCAATACAAGGAATTAAACTCGCTCACCAAGAACTATGTTACTCTCAAGCCTCTCTTTGCAATGGATAATATATTAATGAAGAACTCTATCTCTCATATCGGAGACTACAACAATATATAGAAGAAGAATAGAGAGAACCCTAGGTTAATCATAATTCTCAGTCGTCCGATATAACATGAAGAAGAAGTAACTGAACAGCGTCGCGCACGGTCGACCGTCCAACAAAACCGGTCGACCGACCTCCTCTCGGCCAAAACTATGTACAACTGTGGTCGGGTGTGTGGTCCGGGGGTGCGATCGACCGTCCCCCAAGACATTCGACCGTCCCTCTTCCTAGCTACTGAAGTTGTTTTCTCTTCTACTCTCTTCTACGCTTCGACCTTCGTGCTTTATCGTCTCTTCTTCACGAGTGTACAAGACATAATCCTAACAATCTCCACCTTGGATTGCATACGAGTGCTATTACATGATGTGATTACTCATCTTCAAACTCTACTAAACTCCCCTTACAAATCAAACTTCGAACAATAGTTTCTTTTACTAGTTGAAAAAATCTTTAACCAATCTCACCGATCGGTATACCCCCTCAAGGGCACACCTCAATAGGCGTTATCACGGAGTTGCCAACTTCCACACGAACTCCACCTACATCAAGGAACTCCACACCTCTTGACGATATTCGAACGTCTTGGTCTCAAATTGATGATGCTAGTTGCGGCACTAGATGAGTTTGCAGAAATAATGGGAAAAGAAGCAACAACACCTGTGCAGGTATTTCAGATTCCCCAAAGCTTATAGAGATTGTTTTAGCTTGGCCCAACCACTTTCCTACCTCTAATCACCTTATGATTGTTGATTCTTGGTTTTGATGATTACAACACAATACAAAGTTTGTCTATCACATATCTCTTGCAGAGTATATCAAAGTCAATAATATGATATACACAAAGGTAAAACATTCCAATGAAGCTTTCAAGAGTAATCGATCAAGCCACAAAAATTTAAGCTCAAGCCACATTGATCAAGCAAGCTTCAAGACATAAAGACAAAGGCTTAAGCTCAAGTCAAAGACTCATGTTCAAGACAAGATTCATGTGCTTCAAATGTTTTGTAAAAAGTGTCTTGTACACTACAACACACAATGTATTCACCGGCGTTTTTTCGAATATTCACCAGTGTTTAAAAACGCCGGGAAAAAATTCACTGGCGTTTATAAAAACGCCAGTGCAAATGCCGCCGAAGCGAGCGTCGCGGAATACTAGGGGTCTACACTGGCATTTCTACAGAACGCCGGTAGATCTTGAGTATACACCGGCGGCCAGCTAACGCCGGTATATGGGTATTCCTAAGTGTCGTACTTTTCCCCAATATACATTCACCGGCGGTAAATAAACGCCTCTATATATCTTTACACCGGAATTTTTATAAAATGCCGGTGTATATTCAATATTTACCGGCGGTCTAAAAACGTCGGTGTATGTTTGTTTTAGAGTGCCATATTTTTCCTATATACATGCACCGGCGTGTCGTAAAACGCCGCTATAGTGAGATTCACCGGCGTTTTATAAAATGTCAGTGTTTCTTGTTGCTGTTGCTGCTTATGGGTACACCGGCGTGTATCGAACGCCTCTCTATCGAAATTTCCAACTGATCAATTGGATTGACCAGCGTTTTATGAAACAACGGTGTATGATCGTTTGATTTTTCCCCTCCAGTTTTTCATTCGATTTCAATTCACAATTTCATTTCAAAAACCTGAAAAACTAATTCACAACTGATTCAACCAATTTCAAGCATATTAATACGCAATTCACAACCAAACACAAGAATTAAAGATAATAAAGTGTCACACATATTCCATTAATGGTCCAAATTCACCGTAATATTAACACAAAGTGTCATACATAACAGATACAGTAATGAACATCCCAAATATCTCAGCAATTACTTAAAACAACAACAAGAACATAACAACAACAAGGACATCTAGACTAGGCCGACCACAGATTCATACCCCTCGAGTCGCTTCAGTTCTCATTATCAGAATTTCCTTGATCTGTATGACTCACATTTGATGGATTGATTGGACCACTCTGTGAAAAAAAAAAAATTAGTTCAACACTAGACCACAATACAGAATATACATATTTTTTGAACATGCAAAAATATGTACCCAAATCATAAAGTCTAAGATCAAAGTGCCAATTGCAAATGCAATTGTCAATGATATATAGAGAGGTAAAATAATTATATTGCAGTGCTAAAAAGCTAGTACTTAATTTTGTTTTTGAGTAATTGTACGTAATAATGTTTATGAAACCCAATATCTCCATGAAATTAATAGTAAAAGAAGTTAAATACAAGAAAACACATATTAAAAGAAAGAGTACAAAAATTGTACTAATTTTGTACTTAAGAATGAATGAAGATGAAGAACAAGATCATAAAGGCAGTCATAGATGTTCAAACATATTCAAAGAAAGATGAATAACAATTTTTTCTGGTCTCTTCCTATAAATTAGCAAATCATGTGAACTGTAGCAGTTCTGCGAAAAAAAAAAAAAAAAATACATAAATATTTGTTGGTATATACAACAGCTTATGAGGGAAATTGAGCCGCATTAGCATTTTCGTACTTCAAAATGCATAATAAACGCCAAAAAACATAGACCGGAACATAACTGGGGAGTAATCTGCTCTTTGAATGCATTCAGGGCTATAAGATGTGTCAATTCATTGTTTTTACTTAGAAACACAAACATGAGTTCACTTGATATACGTTAAACTGAACAAGAGCACGACATATTACCAAAACCGATCTGTAATTCCTGCTAGTGAGAAATCACACCACATTGAAGGAAAGATATTCAAGAAGAATATTATAGAATAACATAAATTAGAGGATCATGGGGAGAAATCTAATAGGGGTAATACCCAATCATTTACTTCAAAGTAGAAATAGGTAGAGTTGAAGCACTAGAGCTTCAAGCCAGCCTATGCATTTCTAGTGCTTGCACCAAACCAAAATTCACTCTTTTGTAGGTATCCTAGAACAGCATGTTTGCAGAACAAAAGAAAGTTGAAAAGATCTGTGTATTTAATGAATAGAATAGTTTGGAAGGATTTTCCTCCACATGAATTCACACGCATCCAAACAAATAATATGAGATCATAAAAAACCCATACAAAGAAGATACAGGTTGTGGAAAAGACAAGTAGTCAAGTCACCCAAATTCCACATATAGATGTGAAATATGACTAAGATGGATGACAGCAGTGTCACAGAACATTCTTAAAATCTTACGTGTCACGGTGACAGTCTACAAAGCAGGAAAATGGTAAATGGATTGTCAGTAAGGGGATAGAAAGCAATCAAGTATGAAAGTTAATAACGCAAACTGCTGATGAGAACTTGATTTGCAGAATGAGAAAAAAGGAAAACTATATTCGTCTTCAATAACAAAGGATCCCAACTAGTCTAGCAATGTGCATAAAAAAAACTTGTTAGTAGGTGGCAAGCCTCTACAAAAGAGCTTCATAAAAAACTTATAATAACGACCTTCTGTTTCATAAGGCAAAACATTCAGAAGATTAACAACATCAGTAAGCCCCTACAATACATGTGAATACAAATTAACTCCACTCACAAACCTTTACCGCTACAAGTCCAGATATGTCAGAGAACCATTAGTTGGCAAGTCTTAATAACTAACGGTGATGTGCCAACTAGTGTTATTTACGCCCCCAATTTCAGTGTGTTAGTACATTGAGCTTGTTTAGGGCCTGCCATAGTAGTTCTTAACTTTTCACAATCTTTACTCGATGACTTTCAGTGTATTACCTCACAGACCTCCTTTCCCAAAAGCAGCACGTCTCAGGTTTCCTGCAATTGTCTTTCTACAAGGACGATTTTAGATGTTGATAGCTTGTGTCTCTATGTGGAACCAGGGTAGCTGATTCTTGTATTCCTCCTTTTCCTTTTGTTGATCTTGTTCTACCAAAAAATAATAACAATAACAAATGTCTTTCTAGGACAAGAATTCGGTGTATTGTAGTCCGCTAACAATCCCTTCAGCTCATTTACGCCCGAGAACAACAATTTTTAATTTAGAGGGTAATTTTTCCGCCCGTAAAATTTATAGTTCCCTGAGTTGTTTTGGCCCAGATAGCAATTTACAACTTCGGAATAATTTTATAAAAAGGCCAAAATTCATGTATTTTAACCTACTGGAGCTGGTTTTCCCAACTTCTAGCGCAAATTCTCAACATGCCAAATTTAACAAGTTCTAGTCCAGCGGATGTCTTTTTTCTCAATTTTAAGGGCACTGTTTTTCCACCAGATTTCAATTTAGATCAAAATTTTGGTGTATTTTCACCAGCTCGCTGACTCACCAAAAAACAACAACGTTCAACTTTTTTGAGGCAAATTTCACCAGCATAAATTTTAATGAATAAAGGTCCTCAAAACAGTAAACCTGCTTACTGTAAATTACCTACTAGGGAATTACATTCAGAAAATCATCGTAGAAATTCACCAAGATGAATTACTGAACTCCTCATTTACAATCAAGTTGATAGAATAACAAGAAGCAAAACCAACACACATACACTGATACACATTATGATCATACTATTTTGCTTTGCACCTAAGATTCTAAGAATCGTGGACATGAACATACCAACATAGAAAACACATGATACGACAAACTAAAGATTTTAAGAACTACATCCAAATAGGTAGTAGTGTGTCACATATGTGCGTGTATGACACAATATGACTTACAAATAGGATTTTCAGTTCTTCATAGCTTTACAACTGAAGGAACTTTTATTAGTGTAAGAACAATTGTGGGTAGATTTTTAGTCTAACATTTGCACTATACCCAATAAGTCATTCTCTACTAATATTAATAAATAATAGGATGATCCTTGCATCTGATATGACATAAAAATATTGGAAGGTTTTATTTTTATTTCGTTTTGCTCTTTACGGAACAGAAAGACCACTTCGTTAGATAGAACATAAGAACCTGGTAGACCGCAAAATGTCTAACATAATTCCAGAAACTTACAGTCATTAAGAGAGGTAGAATTCAACAAGAAACTTATTAGTTTTTCCCCCTTTTTTTCCTCTTTTGTTTACCCCCCGGAACAAGGCTATTATTAATATTATCAGTACGAGTGAAAGAAGGATACATTGCTCTGATGCTCACATTCAAACACACAATTGATTTATTTTTATCTTTAGATCCAAGAATGATATTGCATGCCTGTAATCATTATTGACTTGCTCCCTCCTTCCCAAATAATTTTTCCCTTTTCTGCTGGACAAGTTTAACCTCCTAAGGGTGTTTGCTTGATGTAAGGTGGTTAAAATTTTTGATAAAATAGGAGGATCCCAAGGAAAAGAGTGTCTGTACATGTACATGTTCACCAAGGGTGTCTGTAGGAGGATCCCAAGGGTGTCTGTACATGTTCACCATGTTTTTTTTTTATGTAATATCTATACCTAATGAAGTGTATGTCAGCAACACACTACAAGATTCACGAACTTGTAATATCTAATTGATCAATCTTCTGTTGGTAAGAAGAAGATTATTCGAAAATTACATTAAAACAATAATTATAAGCTCTTCAAAATTACCAACTTTAAGACTTACCGGTGATGGGACTTGAGATTGCTGCCTTATTAATTGGGACATTTGTTCTTGGAGGAGTGCCACTTGTGCCTTCAATTCTATCATCTCCTCGTCCCGAGTCCCACTTGAAGTAATGCACTCCGTCCGAATAACCGCGAGGGGGTTGGTCCTAGCCCCATACCACGGACACGTCCATGCCTCTCCTTTCCCCTTACTGCAGTCAAGGCAAGTCACTGCCGGGTACGAAAGTCTGTGGAAGCCGCTGTACGGTCAGAGTCTGAAGCGGAAGAGATTTCATCATACTTTTTTCGAGCGTTAGTCTATAAAAGAACATATAGTCAGAGTTAAAAGCGGAAGAGATTTCGACTATCATTAGCCCTTTACAAAAATAATTTATCATTAGCAATGGTTTGTTCACAATGTATATGAGACACCATTTAAATAGCTTCCCCAAGGACATGTCTTTTACTTTGTGCTCAATGAATATTTATTGCCGCAGCAATTATGACATCCATATTTTAGTTAACCTCCTCAGCTTATCTCTTACTGACTCAGGTTTTGCAATTTTGGTCATGAAGCACTGATATTTTTTGACTTGCAATTTGATATTCTTTCCATATGCTGTTATTCAACTGAAATGCCAAGTTGGTTTATGTAGTAACACTAGGTTTGCCCGTTGACACGTGCCTACGACACGTCTTCGGAACAGTGCACCTTATTTGATCATATAAAATAGTTTTGAAGGTTGAGCAAATTAATTGAAGTAGCAAACATATTATATGAGAAACTTTTGGGGGTCCAGCAAAAAACATATTATATGATTTTTTTTTTATTTTTTTTTTGAACTATTTTAAAAGTTTTTTAATTTTTAAATTTTTTTAGTTTTTAAATTTTTTAATTTTTTTTTAAAAAAATTTAATTTTTATTTTCTTAATTTTTTGAATAAAAAAGGGAGGGAGGGTATGATTTTTTTTATATATTTTTTTTGAACTATTTTAAAAATTTTTTAATTTTTAAATTTTTTTAGTTTTTAAATTTTTTAATTTTTTTTAAAAAAAAATTTAATTTTTATTTTCTTAATTTTTTGAATAAAAAAGGAAGGGAGGGAGAGAGAGAGAAATAAATAAATAAATATAGGAGTTATTTTGGCTGGGGGATTTGAAATTGAGTTTTGGAAGGAAACTTTTGGAGGGAAAAATATGTTTTGTGAGGTTAGAGCTGGATCTTTGATTTTTGGGGAATTGAAGGAGAACCACTTGATAGCTTTCTTTGTGTTTTATTATATAGATAATTCATCTTGAAATGTCAGGTTGCCGTACCGAAGACGTATACCAAGTATGCATCAAGAAAAGTTCTAACTACACAATGGATAGATGGTGAAAAGTTATCACAAAGTACAGAAAGTGACATTGGGGAATTGGTCAACGTTGGAGTTATATGCTACCTAAAACAGGTTATGACCACTTAATGTTGTTTTCCTAATTATTTATTACTTAGAATCAAATGAGTTACTACGTTCACTTAATGAACAGTGTGTGTGATACTCTTAGCACAAGTGATATCTGTTTTGCTGATTCATATCCAGTGAAAGTGTCCATCACAACTCACTTTCTGTGTTTTCTATTTAATAACTAGTCATCTCTTATATACAAATATTTTGTTTTTTAGGCATAAATTTTTCTTATGAATTGCAATCGACAATTTTGACACAATGATATACCATATACCAGAACATAAATTATCTGTGCTCAAGTTTGAGAAAAAAAGTTACAAATCATGACATCAAAAAATAAATTTTTCACCTTCACAGCTGAAGTAATTAAGAAATTTGACCACCTGAATGTACCACAATCCTAAAATAGTTATAATGATAGTCAATTCTAGATCTGATAGATATTAGTTCATAAATTACCACAATCCGTTGTGCCACAGGGGTCGCATACGTCCCATCTTTCGACTTGTGGGTGGCATCGAAAAAATCTATATCGCCAAACTCCGTAAGACCTCCCAAATCTTCTTCCTATATATTAGTAAGATGAATTTATTATAAACAAATAACTGTAAGTCAAAACTGTTCAATTTGATTGCGCTTACCAATTTCTCTCGAACGAGAGCGAAGCTCTGTGTACCAGCGGTGTGCAACACAAGCTGCTTTGAATGACTGGCAACACTGACCTCCGCCATTTTCTGTACATGCCACAATGAAGTTCGAAAAATATTTAATCAGAGTAGTCATACCACCACAAAGTCATTAAATTTTGGTTAGTAATGTAAATACATGACCGACCGCCGAACTCCAGTAGTGCACAAGGAATTGCCAATCCGAAGGCTCCACCTCGGGTGGCACATCCCTTGCATTATCCGCCTCTGACCAGTTTTTGTCATAATACCTTGCCTTCAAGTCACTCTTGTAGTCTCTCCACTTTTTGGACAATGACTTTTCAACCCAAGGCGTAAGTGAGTCCGGGAACGAGAAGTATTGCTGCAAAATTTGAGAAGTTTAACAAAAGGATAACTGAATTGCATAAACCAACTACCCATCACTAAAATTCATGTTGATAATATATACTTGTAGGAAGCAATTTATTTGCAACAATGTAAAAACAAATTACTAGTGAAAGAAATTAAATGTGATGAAAGTTCCCTTTCTCTTAGCCAAACTCTTGTTTGTGAGAAAAGTTTCCTTCAATAGTGACGCTATGAAGTCCCATCTATTTTTTGTGGGAAAAGGCAATGATGATGATGGTATACAAAATCTAACTTTCATATGAAAAATCATCAGTTACTAATTCAAAGAGCAAACCAAGTAGTAGTTATTGCAGTCCATGGCTCATTTAGATTTGAAAGTGGCCGTTAAATATCAGTATATATTGAGTTAATCAGTGTCATCATGAAGTAGAAAAGCAAGCAGTTGAATGAATATAGGTTAAACAAATACTCGATGACTATGTCAAGCAATCAGTGTCCCAAAATGATAATGACTTTGTCAATGAAAATACTGTACATGGTTTGATTTCATTTGAACCTACATTTTCTCAAGCTAAACAGAGGATTCATAATGCATGAAAAGAACTGTTCGATAACAGGTTTCCATGTTGATCTAGATGAGGCTTCACCATTGATAACAAACAAGTTAGGAAAAATGACATATTTCTGAAAAATCAAGATGGATAGGATATGTCATTAATTTAGTTCCAAAACTATTTCTGCCAGATACAGTAACCAATTTTGTCTACATCAAATGATTCTTTATGTCCTTCTCAGCAACATTCATTTTGATTTTTTGTTTCAAATGACTGTTAACATAAGACTTTCCTATTTTTACTCCATATAAATGGTGATGTATATCACAGTAGAAGCTTCTGTAAAAATTAGAGTATATAATTCTATAGCTTCTACCACTGAATAATTTACTTTCTATTGTCTGATTACAATGCAAAGTCAGGCAACCTACACAGTCTGAACCACAATCTGAACCACAATAACATATGAATTGCGTAAACCAATTAGTTATTTTAGATGGGAAATACCTTGATTGTAGTAATTGCAGTTGCCTTTGTCGTGGTGGGCACCTTCGGCCAACTCTTGTATGACAAATGGATTATCCGTGGGTTCCTTGCAATTACCCCAATAAACGACGAGAATTTGCTTGCAATTTCTCCCGCCAGTTGCCCGACACTGTTTTCCTTCACCACAATCCGTTCTTCGTTCTTAAGTTTCCATACGTCCGCCATCTTAGTTCGGCCTCGATGTTTTTTGACAGTGGACATGCTACCCTCTCCCTCCTCCGTTTGACTGTCACTATTATGTAATGGCTGCTTATTCCCCTGCACTTCGTTGCCATTGTTTTTGTTGATCCTTTTTCCTCGCCTCGGCATCTTGTACATGTCAAAGATTCAATAAATTCATTAGATGAGCAAAATTAAAACAAACTATTAAATGATCTATCTGATTCTGTTTTTAATTACTTTTTTTAAATTTAGCCTATATAGTATGTATTTAATTACTTTTTTTGGACTGCATCACCACACCATAATTAAATCTAAATCTTTAAGCAGATAAAAGACAATCGAGTATATACAAGACACCAGTGTTGGCTAACCAGGCTTTCTGTCAAGTGGACAGCATGGTACATTACCTAGTTCGGTTATAATGCTCTCAACTCTTGAACAAATTTCCTTACTTTTGTCCAAATCAGTACCATATTCAAAAAAAAATAAGCATCACAAAAAGAAACTGAAATATTTTATTCAATAACATGTCTTAAATTCATGTATCAGATGGAATAAATACTACTTGTATTTTTTTGATGAAACAGATAGAGTTGAAAGACTCCAGCCATGCATAAATAATCACAATAATTACAATAGTGAGGTCTTACAAGCTGTAAAACAAGCAGAACAGAATTAAAACAACTAATTACAGACCCATAGAGATTAAAACGGACTCTGAAAACATAAACAAGAAATAAGAGGCAGGTGAGCAGGAACAGATCGAGAGGAAGGAGGGAGCCGATGGCTCCAACTCTCCCTAAGCCCTGACACCGTAGAAAGCGACGACGAGCCTTCGAAAACAGGTCTGAAGATAGCAATCAATACTGCTCCAACGTCGCACAAAGGAGCATCCCACTCCCGAAGCTCCGGAATGGATCGAGGAATGCAATCAGACCAAGCAAGACCACAGAAAGCAGATCAAAACCTCCCGCAAAGCGGCCAAAAATAACAGCTGCAATCGCTAAAGTGAGCAGCTCTAAAGAAGATGACAGGGCAAAGGAAAAGAAAAAATAAGAACATAAGAGATACCGAGGTTGATTTAACATCAATAAGATAAAAGAAACGAGTAAACCAGAACTAATTAGTTAGCACAAAAAATAGATAACAACGCAACAACATAATAGACCGAGGAATGAAACAAATTCCCCCAAACCCAAAAAAGTGCATACAGACACTAACAAACATGCCAGCCTGATAAAACAACAGAAGAAAATAATAAGTCCACTGAACAGGAGGAGAAACATCATCGATAACCATAACAAAAAATAAGCGCACAGGATGAAAGCCATCAGACCGAGCTGATCTAACGCTAGAACCGCACCAGAGAACAGTATCAGTAAAGCACCGGAGAAACTGAACTAGAGATTACAGTCCCGTGGATGAGCTGAGCATCAACAAAACAAAACCAAATGCCCCAAAAAGTCAGAACTGCCCAAAGAGAGGCAACAAAGAGACCAAAAAGCATTATACGAGTAGTCGAGACTACCCATTAATCCTACAAATAATAATCATCCAGGGAAAAAAAACGATTAGGGCCTCATCGCAGAATACAAAAGAGAAGCAATAAAGTAGTAATTGAGAACACAAGAACAATCGACACTTAGAGCTCTCGATGCCTCAAAAGCAACAAAAACTACCAGAACGAGGTTATGTGAAACTTAAATAGCATTGAGATTAATAAGACAGTGGTGAGCATTCTCAATTCTTACAAATTTTAGATTTTCTCTAGCTTCCAATTTAAGAGTAGAAGACCAAAAATTGAATAAGAATAAGAATTCGTTTGCTAATGAACGAGGGGAAGTGTAAATTTGCCGAAATATTCTGTTATTCCTTTCTCTCCAAATTAACCATAAAATAATCTGGAGGGAGAGGATCCACGATCTGTGGAAAGCGCGGTTCGGAGGACGCTTCGTCCAGCAATCGACCAGACTGACAGGAATGTTCGACGCTTCCCAAGCCAGAACGGAAATTTTCCAGAGAGAACGAGAGTAATCGCATTCTACGAACAAGTGATTCACATTCTCAGAAACAGAGTCGCACAGGGGACACAATTGTCCCCATGCTATGTTTCTTTTGTTGAGCAATTCAACAGTAAGGAGTTTGTTGTTGAGTGCTAACCATACATGGATCTTAACTTTCAATGGTGCACAAGAGTTCCAAAACAAGTCGTAGAATGGCGATCTAATCCCTCTAAAATTGAGGAAGAGATAGAAAGATCGAACTGAGAAATTTTTTGAGGGATTCCACAGCCAAAAGAATTCCTCTTTGTCATGCCAGTCCGCGTTGTTAATGACTTCAATCAAATCATCGAAGATGGGGGTTAAGTGAGGGGGAAGATTGGACGTGAGGGGAATCACCCAATCCCTATGATCATCAATGGAGCAAAGGTAATCTGACACTAATGCCAGGGGATTGGACGCACACCGGAAAATGGCTGGAAAAGCAGTCGCTAAAAAGGAATTACCGATCCAAATATCGGTCCAGAATCTGGTCATGGAACCATCGGCACAACCGTGACTTAAGCCACAATGGAAAGCCGCTGCTGCTTTCCAAATGCCTTTCTAGAAAGGTGAGGCAAGTCTATGAGGATGATCCGGGAAACTCCACCAATCATTGGCCACAAAGTAATTTGCTTTGATGCTTTTGATCCAGGGGAGGTCCTCGATCTTGAGGAATCTCCAAAGCCATTTGCCTAGCAAGGCAAGGTTGTGGTGTCTAAGGTCTAAAACCCCTAAACCACCAGCCAATTTCAGAGAGCAGACTAGTTTCCAGTTACAGAGGTGTGATCCCGGAGTGAAATTAGAAGAGCCGGACCAGAGGAAATTACTTCTGATCTGGTCGATTCTTTTGATAACCCAAGAAGGGATGAAGTAGAATGACATCATGTAAAGGGGAATAGAGGAGAGAACTGAGTTAAGCAGAATTAATCTACCGCCTCGAGACAATAGTCTCCCCGACCACACCGACAGTCTGGATTCTACCTTATCAATAATCGAAGACCAATCCGATCTATGAAGTTTTCCCCACCTCAGGGGAATACCTAAGTACGTAATCGGAAAAGAAGCGTCTGGGCAGTTAAAAAATGCGGAGATTTCATCCTGCCTATTAGGAGATCCTCCCAGCCAAATGACAGAAGATTTCTAAAAGTTAATAGAAAGACCAGAAGCTAGTTCGAAGCAATAGAGAAGTAGTTTAAGGTTTCTGAGGGTATGAGAATTAGGTTTGGCGAGGATGATGGTGTCGTCTGCGTACTGAAGGTTCAGTACGCCATTGAAAGAACGAGACTCTCCCAGTCCTTCGATGACCTTTGCATCCCAAGCATTGCGAAGAAGTTTACTGAACACATCAGCTACAAGAGCGAATAACAGAGAAGAAAGCGGGTCACCTTGCCTGAGACCGCGTTTGATTTTAAATTTGTGGCCCTCAGAACCATTAATAAGGATGGAAGAGGTACCCGCAAATAGGCTGGATTTAATCCAAGCAATCCATTTGGGACCAAAACCTCTGTTGATTAATATGTCGAAAAGGAACTCCCAAGAGACATTATCGTATGCTTTTTTGAAAATCAAGCTTGAGGAGAAACCCTTCAGATTTAGTGTTGTGGCAAGAGGAGATGATTTCCTGGGCCGAAGCAACGCTATCGAGAATAAAACGATCCTTAATGAACCCTGATTGGGCCGGATCGATAAGAGGCGGAATCACTTCTCCGAGTCTAGTAGACAGAACCTTCATGATAATTTTGAAGGTTAAGTTGATGAGGCTGATCGGCCTAAAATTCGCCACAGTATTCGCTCCTAACATCTTAGAGATAAGAATAATATGCGCATAGTTGATGCGGTCAAAAGAGAAAGAACCTAGATGTAGATCGGCGAACATCCGAAAAAGGTCATCTTTTAACAAATTCCAGAACTTTTGAAAGAAAAAGGCGGGGAAACCGTCCGGCCCCGGGGCCGCATCGCTTTTTAAGGCGAATACTGCAGCTTTGATTTCTTTCATGGAGAACGGTGCTTCAAGAGCAGATAGATCATTAGGAACGTCGCCGTACAGATGCGACCAATCCAGGCTCAGCGCCCTTGGTTTGGCCGATCCAAGGAGATTTTTATAGAAATGGAGGAAAGATTGGTGAATCTCTTCGTTAGAAGAATGTTCAATCCCCTCGTGAATGATCGAAGAAATATGATTACATCTTTGTCTGTGGGAAGCAAAATTATGAAAAAAGGCCGTATTGCAGTCACCCTCTTTGAGCCAGCGAAATTTGTCTCTTTGGGCCCATTTCACATGATCTTGGAGAAGAATATCCGAAAATTCTTGTTTGCATGAACGTCGCTCGTTGAACAATTCAACCGAGATCGGGCCTTGCTCCTCCATTTTATCTATAGATTCGATGGAGGAAAGGTAAAATTTTTTGAGGAAATTTGTGTTGAAATGCCTTTCGTTGCACCAAATTTTACACCCGAATTTAATAGCATGGAGTTTGAGGAGGATGGACCCTAATCCAGAAGAGCCTGAAATCGCCGATAGGCATTCTGAAACCAGGTTAACAAAAAATTGGTCTTGCAACCAAAATTTTTCGAATCTGAATTGATGATGACGAGGGAAATGGAAATCGGAGTGTAACGCAATAGGCACGTGATCTGAGGAGGGGTTAGACAAAGCTTGAGCGAAAGAGTTGTGAAATTGGTTAATCCATACATTGGATACCAAGAAGCGATCGAGCTTCGCCATCAAAGGTTGATGGTGGAGGTTCGACCAAGTAAAAGATCTACCCGACAAAGGAATATCGGTCAGTTGTAATGATCGGATGCATTCATTGAAACGGGGGTTGCCAAGCGACGATTGGTTAGATCTATCGGAGGCAAATCTCGTGACATTAAAGTCCCCGCAAAAGATGCAGAGATCGTTGGAGTAAGGCAGAAGGGATAGGAATTCGGCCCAAAACAAAGGCCGACCTTCGGAGGAGGATGGGCCGTAAACGGAAATAATCGTGAGATTGGTGTTGAGAGGAATCCAAAGAAGTTGAACAATTAGGAAGAAAGTGAGACGTCTAATCGAGACCAAAGAAAAGATAGCTTCTTTATAACCAAAGAGGATACCTCCCCTGGAACCAATCGCGTCTAGAGAAATCCATTTAGAAATGATGGTTCCACCGATCGATCTAAGGATCGATGGGGATGGAGCCACAAGTTTAGATTCTTGGATGGAGATGAGATCGCAGTGAGAAGAAGAAATCAGGTGAAAGATCGATCTTTGTTTGTCGGGACAATGCAGTCCCCTAATGTTCCAGGATAATGTAATCATAAAAAACCCTTGTGCTCCTTGACTCTTAAACGCTCTTTTTTCCTAATGGCGAAGGCCACAGACGAAGGGGAAGATACAGGCAAAAAACCTAATTCCCAAGAAATGGAAATAAGGTCACTATCTGAGCACTGCTCAAATTGAAGATGAAAGATAGAACCTAGGGGCGGAAGCCTAGATGCAGGGTAAAGGGCAGACGGACTAGACATTGAGGAAGACCGAGTGGCCGAAGCTACAGATTTAGCCCGTAGTCGAGCACTCGAACGAATCAGACAGGGGTTGGATTTAGCCGCTGAAGACAAGAGATCCTTGGAAAGATCATAGGACGACACGGCTACTGACGATTGACAATCAGCAGCAGCAGACAATGAAAAAGTGCGACTAGTGACCGAAAACGATTTGGCGAAATAATTAGTGCAAGAATTAATCGATTGCTCCGGAGAAGGAAACAATCCCGTAAAGAAATAAGCGCTAAAATTGGGAAAAAATACGCTTAAAGAGGCGTGCATAGCAATCTTTAAGTCGGAAGATATGGAACCACTTTTATCTGAAAACAGAACGAACGGAGAGAAATGGCACGGTGGCGAAGCACCTGGCCGAGGGAGAAGCTAAGAAAAACTAAACGCACAGCAATAGAATGCAAACAAAAAGAAAAATGCAACAAGGAGGAACCAGATGAATAAATGTAAAAACTAACCTTACTGCTGGCTAAATCCCGCTTACGATCTTCTTCTTCATCCTCCAAACAAATTGTCGTTGTCAGTCCAACTAGGGGCTTGCGATGCTTTATCGTTTTTGACTTTGATATGGGGAAGAGTAGGGTCAGCAGCCGTGATAGAAGAGAAGTGGGCTTGCTTTTGAAAAAGCTGCCAATCAGATTCGAAATGCGGGTTAACCTCCCATTTGGGCCAAAGAGAAGCAGAGTCTAATCGCTTGGAGGAAGATGGAGATTCCACGGGTGGTAATTGAACAGGAGGAAGTGGATGCTTAATAGCTTGAACCTCAGAAACAGTTGCTGACTCTAAAGGAGGAACGTTCGGACGAGCCGAAGGAGTGGCTGCAGCCTTATGCTGATGCTGCGACGAGAGATCTGGATTGATCCAAACTAGGTTCGGAGGTTTGGCAGGCGAGCTCTTAGCTTTGCCAGAATGAACAAAAGATTTGTTAGGAGCTTGGAATTTTTTCTTAACAGGGGCTTTAAGAGGAGCCTTCCACTGAGGTTTCGTAGAGGAAACAGATCCGGGGTGGAAAGACGATGGGGTGGGAGAGGCAGCAGCATCTGTAAGAGAAGGAAGAGAAGAAATAGGCTTAGCAGAACCCCCTAAAGATGAAGGAATGTGGTATTGAACCGACACAGGGTAGGATATGAAACCATCCTTCAACACAAAAGCTTCAATTCGCTCTTGGCAATCGGGAATGTCGAAGATAGCTTCCACTTGCATACATCCCGAAGCTAGTTTAGAGGCAGAAGAGATGCTGGAAATCTTGCCTACACATTTAGTCATATCCCCCACGCGTTGCACTGAGTCGCAAAACGAAGGAAGACCCAATAATGTAACAATAGTAGGAATGAGATTGGGGCCAGACTTAGAGGGCATCTCTTGAACCCATTTCCGAATCGTAAGCGAGATCGCACCGATCGTTAAAGAAGCATTTTCAATCAGATCTTGAAGCAGCTTAGGGGACGGACAACGAATAACGACATCTCCGTTGGAGCAAGAACAAAGAAACCAGTCCCAATCCTTAACGTTACACGATACGCTGAGAAACGAATTAAGAGTGAAGATAGGGATAGAACCTCCATTGAACGAGATGGCACCATAAGTGTCAAAATATTTCAATCGCTCCGAAAGGTCGGAAGGGGGAATGAAGACTTGTAGGACCTCAGGCTTGGCAGCGAGAGCAGAGGGAGGCGCTGATGCAACATTTGGGAGAACGGTAGGATCGTCTAAGTGATTGATCAGAGGAGTGGGAAGAAGCGAAGACCTAGAAGAATTTTTCTTGATTTTCGGCTTGTGAGAGGGACCCGCCGAGAGTTTGCGTTGCAAAGCCGGAAAGTCTAACGCGGCGAGAACTGGGTCCGATATTGGGACACCAATCGACATCCCCAAAATCCTTTGAAGAGCGAAACACTTGGGTCGAGAGTGACCGTCTTTAAGACAAAAGAGGCACTTCATTGAAGCCAAGCAGTATTTTTTAATGTGGCCGGGTTGTAAGCAATAGAAACACAAGATGGGAGAGCGGTGAAAATGGGGATTTGGGAAAAGTGAAGCTGAAGAAGAAGAACTTAGAAGGGATATGGCGGGAAGAAAGTGGAAGGGAGCTTCTAGGAAGCTTCGTAAGCTCAGAATGATACGGCCGATGAGGGTTCAGCCCATCAAGCAAAAACAGCTGTTTGCTAACCTTTTTTTTTGTTTTTTTTTTAACAACTTGAACCCAAGAAAGGTCCATGGGCCGCCAATAATGGAAGAAAATGGCCCACTAAACCAGAACAGAAAATGCGAAAAGAGATGGCGATGGGTACTACGGAACCACTCTGTCTGCCAATACGTGAGCAGTAATGCACCAGAAAAGAAGAGGAGGCTATGAATACAGCACTCAGTAGAGGGGAAGAGGAATGAAGCAAATCTTGGAGCAAGATTAGCTAAACAGAGAGGAAGGGGGAAGTAAATAGTTAATTCCAGAATGCAAACAGGATTGACAGAATCAATCCTGAGGGCCTCAAGAAGATAAGGCCAAACCACAACACCAATAAACTGACAGTCTAGCAGACTCATTAAACCCAACCGCGATGATCCGGAATAGGGACCAAGCAGTGAAAACGAGGCACCGGAGTCAAAAGACTTCAGTTGAAAAACTATCACAACCGACACGATAAACACGAAAACACCAGAGAAAAAAACTGGAGAGGGGAGATACTTACAGCGATTGGCCTCTGGCTTGAGCTTACCTACGGCGACGCTATTGGCGAGAGGAAATACCAGAGAACTTCGACAAGAAGCACCCAGAAACGGCCGGGAAGAGGGGGGAAGAAAGCAACCGCTGCTCCGAGGGGCACCACCAGCAAACTGGGAGAGAAAGGATGTCGAAACCAACCAGGGAAACCACCAATCGAAAGCCAAGACGAGCCAGAGACGGGCAAAGAAGGGAGAGTTACTGAAAAAGTCGAAAGAGGCCGAGACACGAAAAGGGCCTGAAGAGGAGGGAGAGAGGAACAAGATTAATGAAAGGGGAGTAGGGCAAAAGTGAAAGGATGAGCCGGATCTGAGGAGTAACGGAAGAGAAAGAGGGGAGAGAAAAATCGCCGGAAGAATATTGAGATTAATAGCAAGCGGGGATTAGTCTTGTTAGTCTATCAAAGAAGAGAGATAAACTTGAGATTAATCGTATACTACTTGTATTAAAAGACACCAAGCTCAAAAAGTATTAGATGTCATATTACGAAAACACATCATCAGAAAAAAACATTTTCGAATCAATTGTTAGAGGCCTCGTCTCCAGAGAAAAAAACATTTGCGCTGAATGTGCATTTTATGTGGAAGCTTAGTGAAAAAAGAAACATATTTCATTTTTGCAATGCAGGAGGCTTACACAGACTACTACTGCATGAAAAAATATTTATAGTCCATTTTTCCCAGGAAAGTAACTACTTCATGGTCCAACATAATCAAAGAAAATTCTTAGTGCATATACAATTAATTATCTGATCAACTAGTACAAAAATGAGAAAAAGTCTTTTAAAAGTTGTTAGTTATGATACCAAAAAAGTACTCAAGAAGTGTATAAGATATGTCAAAACTACACATCTGTCAAAAAAGTTGTTACTTATTAACTACAAAGAACCGAAGCTTCAACCACACATCTGTCAAAACTGCATTACATTCTAAGCAGGCTGCACAGTGTTGGTCTCAAATTCATGTAAAATCCTGAATTCCCTTACATCCTCTCCTTCACCACATTAAACAAACTCTATATTTAAGCTCCACTATTCAACATAAACTACCATGTTATGTCTCCATTTTCTCCTCTATCTCGTCCTCCACTTAAAAATCATTATCACACACATTGTCAATAACAGCGTCGAGCTTCAAAAAAGTTTTCTTTCCTTAAGACACTTACACCGACCATCTTGAAATGACTGAAAAGAAGGATTCTACATGTACACTACACCCACTTAACCATGAAGAAGGATTCTGCATGTACACTACACCCACTTAACCATAACCTAGGTACATCACTAGTTTAAAACTTGTTCCATCAACTAAACATTCCAAACAAAAAAGGTTACCCTCACAAGGAGCAGGTAATCGAACTAGAATCTTTAGCACACTAAACCAGTAATCCCCAAACTAGTAATCGAACTAGAATCTTTCGAAAAGTTATGCTAAAGGGGATAGCATGCAATTTAGAGTATGTGGTTCTTAGAGGTGATAGAGCTATAGAAATTAATATCATGCAAGTCCAATCTTGTTAATTAATTTTCAATCTATAGAAATCGTTCCATTCTTAAATTAACAGATAATTAAACCAATTATTAAATTCACATACAACATGTTCGGAATTACAAGACATAATATTACAACAAGATTTAAGACACGAAAATTACAGAACATATAATATTAAGATTGAAAATCAAGTAGACTACAATACGACATCTTCCAATACATCACCCTCTTTTCCATCCTTGCGGAGCCAAGTCCCACAAATTCTGCCGTCGGTTGTGTTTACATCAAATATAGGAAACTCAGAAGCAATGTAACTGTTCATGACTTCATCGTCTTCATCTTCTGAAGTATCGCCCAGTTGGAATACATCTCTTGGTTGCATAATGAGAGCCACATACGATTTTGACAGGGTTGGATCTTCAATGTAGAACACTTGTTGCACTTGGGATGGGAACACAAACGGTTCGTGGCTAATGTGTGTACCGATGTGAATCAATTTTGAGAAGTTTACAATTGTGAAGCCTAACTTATCCTTGTTATTAGCAAAATTCCTATCAAACTCAGCCAAATCCCCATGAAATAAGACAACACGAAAATGACCAAAATAATTCAACTCAATGATATCCGTGAGCACTCCATAGTAGTCGAGATCTCCATCTACAGGCCTCGTGTCGGTCTTGGAAGCATAACTTCTAGTCTTAGAAATCACTACCATTCCACTATTTTGAGATTTCAAATTACATTCACGATCCTTAGTACAAAATCTATAGCCATTGAATATGTATCCTCCGTATCTTTTGACCATCTTATAGGGACCTTTGGCAAGTACTTTTATTTTCGATGACATGTAACGCCCCGATCTCCCCGTTGCTGGGAAACCGTGACACATGCCAAGATCTTTCCTTCAATTAGTCTCGAGACACAGAAAAAGCTGGAAAATTTAAAAACTTTTTATTCAACACAGAGTTACCACGCAGTAATTACAATTATCCGTTTGTGATACCAAACTGTACTGCCTGCCCCTTTTCTTTTCTTTTTGACTCCAAAATCAATTCTTCCAATTTCTATATCACTTTAAACATAAACTAAAATAGTTATGTTTTAAAGAAAATTTGGGCAGAGTCTCCCTTGTATTTTTTGCCCAAAACACAGAAAAGCTTACGGAATTCTGCTCTAAATTCCGTAGCTTACATCACAGGCAATAATAATACGGGCTCCCCAGGCCAAAATGAGCATCATCACACAGGCAATATATATATATGCTCTGGGGGCCAAACTCATAACGGTTTAACAAATATCGATTTAAAAGCATAAATTTCCTTGAAAACGTAGTAAGTTTTTAGAAAATAACCTGTAAAAACCTACCACGACGCCCGGCACTCCACAACGAAATGGGTACGGGTCCAAACCATATCCTGCTGCCTCACACTATACTCTTCGTCATCATCCTCACACTTATACATCAAAAATACAATTTAAAGCATAAATCTTTACTATTTACAATTAAAACATAATAATGAATTATAACTGGAACTCCACTCCACGGAACCTGTACCTACACCTCACCTCTGCACTGCTGAGAACCTGTAACAGTAGGGACCTAGGGTAGCCAAGGGACTCCCTAACCCCCAAACATTAAGGGGTTAGCCATTTCTGGTGTGAGTATAATTTATTAAATAAGTAAATAAATTAAACTTACAAGTAAAAACATAATGAACTCACAATTACCAAGATAAACAAATCTTACTTGGCATCTGAACATGTAACATCATAAATGAGATTTTTCATCAAATACTCTCCGAGTCATCACCTGTATGTATATCTATACCCGCTCATAACATACTTATATTTAGTAACCCTTTGAAAAACCACTCTCATAATACAATATTGATTTTATTTCCTTATCTCATGTATCCCATCATAAACATATGCCTTCATCCTCATACTACCACATTCATTCATGTCCAACCTCACATCTCATTTCACCTTACCATTTACTTGCATTTTATCACAATACACCCCATATCCCAACATAGTTTGGTAATAACACAATCACATCCCAAGCCCATAGCTTGGTTATTAATCTACTCCAACTACCACACTCGCAATTTATCTCGAATGGAAAGGACACGTGTACATATAATTTGTGCCAGTGTATGTTATGACTTAACTCTAATGCAAATTACCAATACAATGATACTCTTATCCTAATGCAAGATTACTAATGCGATGATGCTCTTATTCTAATGCCAGCAAGTCTCCGAAGCAACATGCAGCCCATAAATACATGCGCCCCATCTCAAGCCGTTTCTCCATATATAGGGATTTGAACCCGCGTTATGAATTTCTAATTGTACACAACCTGTTCCTGACAGATACTACATGACTGATGAGGTTGCACATGTGGTCAAGTCCCACCAATGCAGTGGGCTCATGGTGTCTATGTTTGCCACTACCACCCGGTACACCGGACCTCACTCAAAAACCAGACGAACACAGGATCTTCCGAACCCATAACTCATAGACCGCTATCTATGGCCTGTTCGCTTCCCCCTGGCCAAGGACCCGACGAAGTTCCGGGGTCCATCCCCTAGCTCCGCCCGCCTTATCATGGCACTTCAGGAATTAACAGCGCGCGATACGCATCCGTGCTCCCAACTCGTGAGAGGGCACCGTACGTATCCCTTTAACAGGAAGATACAACCCAATATCACCACCTAAGGCCTGCTTCGAGGGACAAGTTGGTCGCAAGGCGCTACCTACAACCAACTCCTCTCTTTTCGGCAAAGGGTCGAAGTAAAATGATCTTTATAAGTCACTACCTTAATGGTGTTCCTAACCCTGAACAATCCTAGGAATGACAACATTACACAGCATGCTAGGTCTTAAATTAGACTTCGCAAGATAACTCTATTAGGCTGCTCAACCTAAACTCACCAGAATCCCTCAGGATCTGGTTCATGGCCTATCGATCCAAGACCCCGGCAATACGAACGTATTCGCATGCTACTATCATGAACTGGGATTTCGTCACACTCCGGTCCGCAATCAACCAACGGTTAAGATCTGACGGCACCCGCGAAGTGACTCGTCCACAGTCCCTTAGGAGTAAGCTAAACACACGTCTTAATGGTCGATAGCCCTAGGGCAATGATATCACCCTAGATGAGCACAACAAACTGCGTATTAGCTAAGAAGCTACCTACGAGTAACCAAAGACACACACGAGCTAAACAGCGACGTATGGGACCAACAGCTACATACGGGCCAGTCGAGCCGCGTATGAGACAACAACATGCATACGAGCCAAATAAGCTCCGTATGAGACCAACATTTACATACGGGCCAGTCGAGCCGCGTATGAGGCAACAACACACATACGAGCCGAATAAGCTGCGTATGAGACCCACAGCTACATACGGGCCAGTCGAGCCACGTACGCGCAAAACCACATACAAACAATCATACAGGTAATCAAACCTAGAAACAACCAACTGTGCTTACTAGTAAACTTGATCTTCTATAATTAGAAGCAACAAAAGAATCTACTATAATCAACTTAGCATGGGTTTCTTCTAAAATCAACTCATCATGGCATACCTACTATAATCGACTCAAACATGAGTTTCTTTCTAAAATCGACCCAAACATGATATTCTACTACAACTTAACCATGGGTTTCTTTCTACAACAATTCAAGCATGGATCTAATACAACTCAAGCATGGTAGTCCTACTTACTAACTCAAACATGATAAGTCAACTAGAATGTCACATAGCATGAATGGGTTCCTTTTTTTTTTTGACCTAGACAACACTCATCTTTATGCTATTTTCTCAAGTTCTACCATTCATACTTTTTATAGGATCCCTTTGATCCATAAATTCTTATATCAATACTTTAGTTTATTCGAACTTCTTCAAAACATCAAAATACGTATATAAACCATACACCCATATTTTGATATCATCATCTAAAAATAACTCATCCATTATATAGGTTTTTATATACTCATGAATAGATAAAATTCACCATATTTTTACAATCACAAAAATATGTAAAATAAATCAATACTCACATATTCTTTAACCCACAAAATATATTAATATACTAACTCACATATATTTTTAAACCACAAAAATATATAAATAATATAACTCACATATTCATCAAACTACAAAAGTATATAATAAACCAACTCACATGTTTCTTTAAACCATAAAATACACAAATATATAAACAATTTAACTCACATATATTTTTAAACCACAAAAATATATAAATAATATAACTCACATATTCTTCAAACCACAAAACTTATAATAAACCAACTCACTATATTTCTTAAAACCCAAAAATATACATATATAAATTAACTCACATATTTCTTTAAACCATAAAATACACGAATATATAAACAAACTAACTCACCATTATCTTTAAACCACGAAAATATATAAATAATATAACTCACCATTATCTTTAAACCACGAAACTTATAATAAACCAACTCACATATTTCTTAACCACAAAAATACGTAAATAAATTAACTCACATCTTTCTTAGCACACAAAAACACATAATAAGTCATACTCACATATTTTGCGAAGATCCAAGCGCCGTGCCATCTCGCGTCCAAGGTTGTGAATATATCCTATCACCAAATTTCAAGCAATTAAAACTCAAATAATTCAACTAATCACAAGAGTAAATAATCGCTATCCCAAATATCCCACAAGTGCTTACTGAACACTTGGGATATACACGCGTGATGCACGTGATGATCTAATACCAACGGTATTTTCATCCTCAATTAATTACTAAAATCGCTCCCAAATAATCTAATAGTCCAACTACAAATTTCTATTTCTATACCAGAATTAATTCATATCCCTACAATTTTCTTTTACAAACTAAATCCCTAATTTACTAACTACTCACAATCTCTCTAATAACCTACTAATTTCTCTCATCTACAATTTCCAACATCTCAAAATCTCTCTACTACAACATTCCTACTCAATAAAAATTAACCCAACTAAATTCTATACAATAAAATAGTTCGGGTTATACCTTCGCGAAGTCCAATCAAAAATCCAACGCTACTACGATGTCGAGAATCCCTCCATTAGTCTACTCCTCACTTTAATTTGGGTTTGACGAAGAATAGAGGTGGATTTTGATATGGGGGAGTCCTTGCCGATCGATGGGTTCATGGGGTTCGGGATCGAACAGGAAGGGAAGAAGGGAAGGAGAAGAAGGAGATGGCGGAGGTGTGGGCTTCCCGTCGGTTGGGTGTGACTCGGAGAAGGAGAAGGGAGGAAGAGGCCGGGGGTTTTCTTGCGTCGACATCGAACAAGAAGGGAGAAGGAAGGAAGGAGAAGAAGAAGGAAGAGGGAACGGGGGGTCGGGGGTTTCGTTCGATCGCCGGCGTGGACGGGAAGGAGGAAGGAAGGTCAGGGTTTCCATGGGTCGGTTTGGGAAAGAATCGAACGGGAGTGGGGAAGAAGAAGGGAAGAAGAAGGAGAAGAAGGAGAGAGAGAGAAGGGGGTATTTGTAAAAATGGAAAAATAAACAATAATAGATGATAAATATCTAGGAGAATGTTGCATATAAGCCCTCTAACTTCAATACATTTCAAATAAAGTCTAACTCTCTATTCTAATAATTCCAAACAATACAAAATACATTAAAACTACTTTGTAGATAATCTGTATAAAAATAATTTAATCTTGAAAATAATAATAATATAAAATAGACAATATATCTTTTATCTCTCAATTAAGATAATTTTTATCAGAAAATCCATGATCGCGCGGAATTCTCAATCGCGCACACATTTCGATGCAAAATAGCCATGTGCTATTTTTCGGGTCGTTACATCACTCCCTCCTTAGAATCGTTCTGTCCTCAGAACGCTGCTAGTGGAGAGGAATACAACCACAACATCAATGGTTCACGAGACATTTTCCCGAACCATCTCTAGTTCCTCGAGTGATATTCTCGGAAATTGGTCTTCTACCAAGTTGAACTGTTGTCCTCCAGTCCTCTGGACAGACCTACTATGAATTTGATACTGACATTCTACTGCTCCTGCTCTGGAGTAGACAGTGGCTGCATTGCCTTGCTCTATTCTTGTCTACAAGTGTTGTTGATTTACTCCTTGATTACGACTTCTGTTAGTTGGTGACCACTCCCTCCTTAGAATAGGGCATGGCCTGTGATCATTACTTCGAACTTCCAGGATTCTCTCCTGTAATTTGTCCGAAGCTGATGCTCCAGATGGTGTATTCAAACAAACAATCTAGAGTTGTCTCTCGCACACAACTTGAATCTTGAAAAATAGTTCGGTCAAAAGAACATGACGAACCGCAATTGAACAAACAGTTGTATGGATTCCATATATACATATAAATCCAATTGGTTACGAAAGTGTTTCATCATACCCTACTTCTTAGTCCAAAAATAAATTTCAAAAATACAACTTTTAGCTTAGTTGCAGTTCTATAGGCACATACCGGTACTAGCACTCCTGCCTTCTGCAGCTTACTGGTAGTAAGTGCGAACTCTACCCTCGGTGAACAGACTCCTTTCCTCTATTGTTCATCTTCGAGGTTGATCTACCATTCCTTCGGTGAAGCTAGGGAATATCTGGTCGGATACGACCAATCCTTCCACATTTGTAACATGTATGGGTATCTATCTGAGTGTCCTTCCTCGAACACTGGTTCTTGAGATGACCATGCTCACCTCATAAAAACAACTTCCTGAGCTTCCTCATTTTCCGATGTATGCTGGCTGTGCCGCTGTGTGTTGATCCACACTTAGTCCTTACGGTGGTGAAGTCTCCTTGGCTCCTCGCTCAAGATTATCGGATCATCCAACGATATCGATTCACTCTCTTCCATCAACACCTCCTTGGTTAGGACATCCTCGATCATTATTCATGTGTTTAAAGGATGGTAACACATACACTAGGATTAGTCCAGATATAGAAAAATTATAAAACATAAGTTGAAGGAACCAACAATATGAATTATAACTATCTACAACTAGCTAAATCCCGACTCCTAAAGGGCATTCAAGTTTAATTTTCCTACTGTGTTGGACTGTAAATTGAAGTCAGCTCTGATACCATCTGTAACGCCCCGATCTCCCCGTTGCTGGGAAACCGTGACACATGCCAAGATCTTTCCTTCAATTAGTCTCGAGACACAGAAAAAGCTGGAAAATTTAAAAACTTTTTATTCAACACAGAGTTACCACGCAGTAATTACAATTATCCGTTTGTGATACCAAACTGTACTGCCTGCCCCTTTTCTTTTCTTTTTGACTCCAAAATCAATTCTTCCAATTTCTATATCACTTTAAACATAAACTAAAATAGTTATGTTTTAAAGAAAATTTGGGCAGAGTCTCCCTTGTATTTTTTGCCCAAAACACAGAAAAGCTTACGGAATTCTGCTCTAAATTCCGTAGCTTACATCACAGGCAATAATAATACGGGCTCCCCAGGCCAAAATGAGCATCATCACACAGGCAATATATATATATGCTCTGGGGGCCAAACTCATAACGGTTTAACAAATATCGATTTAAAAGCATAAATTTCCTTGAAAACGTAGTAAGTTTTTAGAAAATAACCTGTAAAAACCTACCACGACGCCCGGCACTCCACAACGAAATGGGTACGGGTCCAAACCATATCCTGCTGCCTCACACTATACTCTTCGTCATCATCCTCACACTTATACATCAAAAATACAATTTAAAGCATAAATCTTTACTATTTACAATTAAAACATAATAATGAATTATAACTGGAACTCCACTCCACGGAACCTGTACCTACACCTCACCTCTGCACTGCTGAGAACCTGTAACAGTAGGGACCTAGGGTAGCCAAGGGACTCCCTAACCCCCAAACATTAAGGGGTTAGCCATTTCTGGTGTGAGTATAATTTATTAAATAAGTAAATAAATTAAACTTACAAGTAAAAACATAATGAACTCACAATTACCAAGATAAACAAATCTTACTTGGCATCTGAACATGTAACATCATAAATGAGATTTTTCATCAAATACTCTCCGAGTCATCACCTGTATGTATATCTATACCCGCTCATAACATACTTATATTTAGTAACCCTTTGAAAAACCACTCTCATAATACAATATTGATTTTATTTCCTTATCTCATGTATCCCATCATAAACATATGCCTTCATCCTCATACTACCACATTCATTCATGTCCAACCTCACATCTCATTTCACCTTACCATTTACTTGCATTTTATCACAATACACCCCATATCCCAACATAGTTTGGTAATAACACAATCACATCCCAAGCCCATAGCTTGGTTATTAATCTACTCCAACTACCACACTCGCAATTTATCTCGAATGGAAAGGACACGTGTACATATAATTTGTGCCAGTGTATGTTATGACTTAACTCTAATGCAAATTACCAATACAATGATACTCTTATCCTAATGCAAGATTACTAATGCGATGATGCTCTTATTCTAATGCCAGCAAGTCTCCGAAGCAACATGCAGCCCATAAATACATGCGCCCCATCTCAAGCCGTTTCTCCATATATAGGGATTTGAACCCGCGTTATGAATTTCTAATTGTACACAACCTGTTCCTGACAGATACTACATGACTGATGAGGTTGCACATGTGGTCAAGTCCCACCAATGCAGTGGGCTCATGGTGTCTATGTTTGCCACTACCACCCGGTACACCGGACCTCACTCAAAAACCAGACGAACACAGGATCTTCCGAACCCATAACTCATAGACCGCTATCTATGGCCTGTTCGCTTCCCCCTGGCCAAGGACCCGACGAAGTTCCGGGGTCCATCCCCTAGCTCCGCCCGCCTTATCATGGCACTTCAGGAATTAACAGCGCGCGATACGCATCCGTGCTCCCAACTCGTGAGAGGGCACCGTACGTATCCCTTTAACAGGAAGATACAACCCAATATCACCACCTAAGGCCTGCTTCGAGGGACAAGTTGGTCGCAAGGCGCTACCTACAACCAACTCCTCTCTTTTCGGCAAAGGGTCGAAGTAAAATGATCTTTATAAGTCACTACCTTAATGGTGTTCCTAACCCTGAACAATCCTAGGAATGACAACATTACACAGCATGCTAGGTCTTAAATTAGACTTCGCAAGATAACTCTATTAGGCTGCTCAACCTAAACTCACCAGAATCCCTCAGGATCTGGTTCATGGCCTATCGATCCAAGACCCCGGCAATACGAACGTATTCGCATGCTACTATCATGAACTGGGATTTCGTCACACTCCGGTCCGCAATCAACCAACGGTTAAGATCTGACGGCACCCGCGAAGTGACTCGTCCACAGTCCCTTAGGAGTAAGCTAAACACACGTCTTAATGGTCGATAGCCCTAGGGCAATGATATCACCCTAGATGAGCACAACAAACTGCGTATTAGCTAAGAAGCTACCTACGAGTAACCAAAGACACACACGAGCTAAACAGCGACGTATGGGACCAACAGCTACATACGGGCCAGTCGAGCCGCGTATGAGACAACAACATGCATACGAGCCAAATAAGCTCCGTATGAGACCAACATTTACATACGGGCCAGTCGAGCCGCGTATGAGGCAACAACACACATACGAGCCGAATAAGCTGCGTATGAGACCCACAGCTACATACGGGCCAGTCGAGCCACGTACGCGCAAAACCACATACAAACAATCATACAGGTAATCAAACCTAGAAACAACCAACTGTGCTTACTAGTAAACTTGATCTTCTATAATTAGAAGCAACAAAAGAATCTACTATAATCAACTTAGCATGGGTTTCTTCTAAAATCAACTCATCATGGCATACCTACTATAATCGACTCAAACATGAGTTTCTTTCTAAAATCGACCCAAACATGATATTCTACTACAACTTAACCATGGGTTTCTTTCTACAACAATTCAAGCATGGATCTAATACAACTCAAGCATGGTAGTCCTACTTACTAACTCAAACATGATAAGTCAACTAGAATGTCACATAGCATGAATGGGTTCCTTTTTTTTTTTTGACCTAGACAACACTCATCTTTATGCTATTTTCTCAAGTTCTACCATTCATACTTTTTATAGGATCCCTTTGATCCATAAATTCTTATATCAATACTTTAGTTTATTCGAACTTCTTCAAAACATCAAAATACGTATATAAACCATACACCCATATTTTGATATCATCATCTAAAAATAACTCATCCATTATATAGGTTTTTATATACTCATGAATAGATAAAATTCACCATATTTTTACAATCACAAAAATATGTAAAATAAATCAATACTCACATATTCTTTAACCCACAAAATATATTAATATACTAACTCACATATATTTTTAAACCACAAAAATATATAAATAATATAACTCACATATTCATCAAACTACAAAAGTATATAATAAACCAACTCACATGTTTCTTTAAACCATAAAATACACAAATATATAAACAATTTAACTCACATATATTTTTAAACCACAAAAATATATAAATAATATAACTCACATATTCTTCAAACCACAAAACTTATAATAAACCAACTCACTATATTTCTTAAAACCCAAAAATATACATATATAAATTAACTCACATATTTCTTTAAACCATAAAATACACGAATATATAAACAAACTAACTCACCATTATCTTTAAACCACGAAAATATATAAATAATATAACTCACCATTATCTTTAAACCACGAAACTTATAATAAACCAACTCACATATTTCTTAACCACAAAAATACGTAAATAAATTAACTCACATCTTTCTTAGCACACAAAAACACATAATAAGTCATACTCACATATTTTGCGAAGATCCAAGCGCCGTGCCATCTCGCGTCCAAGGTTGTGAATATATCCTATCACCAAATTTCAAGCAATTAAAACTCAAATAATTCAACTAATCACAAGAGTAAATAATCGCTATCCCAAATATCCCACAAGTGCTTACTGAACACTTGGGATATACACGCGTGATGCACGTGATGATCTAATACCAACGGTATTTTCATCCTCAATTAATTACTAAAATCGCTCCCAAATAATCTAATAGTCCAACTACAAATTTCTATTTCTATACCAGAATTAATTCATATCCCTACAATTTTCTTTTACAAACTAAATCCCTAATTTACTAACTACTCACAATCTCTCTAATAACCTACTAATTTCTCTCATCTACAATTTCCAACATCTCAAAATCTCTCTACTACAACATTCCTACTCAATAAAAATTAACCCAACTAAATTCTATACAATAAAATAGTTCGGGTTATACCTTCGCGAAGTCCAATAAAAAATCCAACGCTACTACGATGTCAAGAATCCCTCCATTAGTCTACTCCTCACTTTAATTTGGGTTTGACGAAGAATAGAGGTGGATTTTGATATGGGGGAGTCCTTGCCGATCGATGGGTTCATGGGGTTCGGGATCGAACAGGAAGGGAAGAAGGGAAGGAGAAGAAGGAGATGGCGGAGGTGTGGGCTTCCCGTCGGTTGGGTGTGACTCGGAGAAGGAGAAGGGAGGAAGAGGCCGGGGGTTTTCTTGCGTCGACATCGAACAAGAAGGGAGAAGGAAGGAAGGAGAAGAAGAAGGAAGAGGGAACGGGGGGTCGGGGGTTTCGTTCGATCGCCGGCGTGGACGGGGAGGAGGAAGGAAGGTCAGGGTTTCCATGGGTCGGTTTGGGAAAGAATCGAACGGGAGTGGGGAAGAAGAAGGGAAGAAGAAGGAGAAGAAGGAGAGAGAGAGAAGGGGGTATTTGTAAAAATGGAAAAATAAACAATAATAGATGATAAATATCTAGGAGAATGTTGCATATAAGCCCTCTAACTTCAATACATTTCAAATAAAGTCTAACTCTCTATTCTAATAATTCCAAACAATACAAAATACATTAAAACTACTTTGTAGATAATCTGTATAAAAATAATTTAATCTTGAAAATAATAATAATATAAAATAGACAATATATCTTTTATTTCTCAATTAAGATAATTTTTATCAGAAAATCCATGATCGCGCGGAATTCTCAATCGCGCACACATTTCGATGCAAAATAGCCATGTGCTATTTTTCGGGTCGTTACATGACATACCTTCAGGATCCAAAGAATGTACCTATAAATTTTGTGCAAATCGTATCAGTACTGTGGATAATGTAGATATAATCAAGAAGGACTTGCATTTTCTTAATTCACCTACATGAGATTCAAACCGCTTATGAAATTTTTCATTCATCAACTTATTTTGTTTACGTGGTGGCAGTCTTCTTGGTCTAGCCCTTCGTTTGATATCCCTGAAAATTTTGCTGAAATATAGGCAATTGAAATAAGGAATAACAAATTTAAGTTAATATCGTACTCTGCGGTTTTCACTATATTCGATTTAAATTCAAAAGCGACTTACTTTCAAAATGGCTCCACTAATGCATGGTGGTCTAGCACATATCGATGTGTCTGTTCCCACGTTAAGTTATCTAATTCAAATGCATCAACTTTACCAATAGTAGTGCCAGCGGTATCGAAAAGATATTTAGCACCATCAAGGTTGGAAATGTCTGGATTTCTCCTTGGTCTAGTCAAAGATGTCTCTACACCCTGCAGATACCTAGAACAAAAAATTGAACACTCCTCTGAAAGATATCCGTGAGCTATTGACCCTTCAGGATATGCTCTATTTTTAACATAACCCTTAAGTCGGTATAGGTACCTAAACATGTACAATTAATGAATTAGAGCGATGTAAGGGAATAAAAGAAATGAGCTTTTGAGAATTCAATTTTGTAAGATGTATGAATTCTTTTACCTCTCAATGGGGTACATCCACCGATAATGAACAGGACCACCGATTCTGGCTTCACCAGCAAGGTGGATTATCAAGTGAATCATTATAGTGAAGAACGATGGAGGAAATATCATCTTCATTTTACTAAGTGTCAATGTCGTGCGCTGCTCCAATTGGTCAATATCTTCAACACGAAGCATTCTTGAGCAAATACCTTTATATATGCTACAAAGATCTTTCAGGATAGTAGCGATTTGCTCGCACATTGAAGATCTTAGGGCCACAGGAAGGAGATCCTGCATTAGGATGTGGTATTCATGTGACTTTAGACCCTGAAGCCTCTTCTCCTTAAAGTTGACACACCTTGCTATGTTAGAAGAATAGCCATCAGGAACTTTAAGTTCCAGTAGAACTTTGCAAAACAATTCCAACTCTGATTTTGACATTGAATAGATTGCAGGAGGTAGGCGTACTCTCCCGTTCGGTAATTCCTCTGGGTGCAACTCATGTCGGTTGCCCATTGACTTCAAATCAAGGTGGCTCTTGAGATTGTCCTTTGTCTTCCGGTCATCTCCCATAACTGTTCCTGTACAATTTTTACCAATATTTTTTCTGATATGCATCACATCTAAATTATGTCGCAATAAGTTGAATTCCCAATACGGCCACTTGAAGAAAATACTCTTCTTCTTCCATGCACCGAAATTCTTCACGTTCCGATACTCATCTTCGCCACATAGATCGGTCTCCTCATCTTGCTCCTCCCTTGCCCTTTTCTTGCCCTTTTTGCTGACTTGTGGTTCTTTTCCATACTTGAACTGATGACCATCTACCCGCCTCAAAATATCTGACCCAGAAGATGCTCTAGTAGCATGTTCCCACTCGTCGGTACCATCAAATGTCGCTCTCTGCCCGAAATATATGTGTGTCAGGCAACCATCTCCTATGACCCATATAACAAAACTTTCTGCTATTGTACAACCACCTTGAACTAGTTTGGTCAGCACAACAAGGACATGCATAACACCCTTTAGTACTATATCCAGATAAATTTGCATATGCTGAAAAATCATTGATTGTCCAAGACAACACGACCCGAAGAGAAAATGTTTCTTTAGCCATTGCATCATAGGTTGGAACACCCACCCACAATTTCTGAAGTTTATCTATTAATGGCTGTAGGTACACATCTATATCATTTCCATGGCCTTTCGGTCCAGAAACTATCATGGACAAAATAAATGAGGACTGCTTCATGCATTTCCAAGGCGGCAAATTGTATGGTATTAACACAAAAGGCCATATGCTGTATGTACTACTCATTTGCCTAAAAGGGTTGAAACCATCACTAGCTAATCCAAGTCTCACATTCCGAGGATCTTCCGCAAAATCGGGATATCTTTCATCAAATTTATTCCAAGATTGAGAATCAGTAGGATGTCTAAGAATCCCATCATTAATGCGACCTTCAGCATGTCATTCCATATCAGAAGAAGTTTTCGAAGACATAAACAACCTTTGTAGCCTAAGAATCAGAGGAAAGTAACGCAATAGTTTGGCAGGCTTCTTTCTCTTACTTCCCTTAGTAGATCCACTGGCTTGATAGTCTTGATTTGCTATTTCTGACCATTTCGAAGAACCACAGACTTCGCAATTCTCCAGACTTTCCTTACCTCTCGTGAAAAGCATACAGTCATTTGGACATGCTGCTATCTTCTCATACCATAGATCGAAAGAATTTAGGAATTTTTTGATTTTATCGGCGGAGTTTGAAAAATAGATTTCTGGAAATGCTTCATTCAACAGTTCAAGTAGCATAGTGAAGGACTTAGCAGACCACCCGTTTAAACTTTTAATCTGAAATAGTCCGACAATGAATGAGAATTTAGAGAATTTGGTGCAATCGCGGTACAGCGGAGTACTAGCATCTTCAAGCAACTTAGCGAAGGATTCTTGCTGTTTATTATTTTCAGGGCCAGGGTCAGGTATTTTCTTGTCCACTCAACCACCAATGTGTGACGTTTCTGTTGACTCATTATGAACTTGGATTGTTGGATTATTGGTGTGGAAAGAAACATTATGAATTCCCAAGGCGTCTTGCACCAAAGCATGCATCTCATCGGGAACACTTAAGTCTTCGTTCACTAAGGGCTCATCTTCATTTTCTAATACAACCGGACAAACAGGAGCTGATGTATGATTCTCTCCATGACAAAATCACCATGTGTACCCTTGAAGAAAACCATTGACAACCAAATGTGTATGTACTATTGCACATGTCCTCAAATTACAATTTATACTCCGGAGGCATGGACAAAGAATTGGGTTGGGATCACGGGAATGTCGTTTGGAAAAGATAATAAAATCTTTAATACAATCCCGGTACTCCTTGGATAATCGTGGTTTACTAATCCAACTTCTATCCATTATAACAATAGCACACAATCTGAAATTAAAATTTGATATATTAAATAGTATTAGATTTAAAAGGCATTTTTTATAATTAATTTCACCTTTTTTAAAACCATCCCTAGTTGGAATTAAATAAACGATATAACAATTAACTGTAAAATAAAGAAATCTCAGTCCAAAAAATGTATAAAAAATAATTAAATCTCAATACAATCTACTCTATTCACATAACCCTAAACTACCTTTGTGGAAATTATGTCAACCACCTTAGTGGCATTTTATCGAACACCTTGTGTTCGAGTGTAATATCGATTCGACTATAGTCTCCACTGAATTTGGCTTTTCGTTCAAGGAGATGATGATGGTAAAGGGTATTTGCTGTTGAGAGGAATAGGGCGAATAAAGAGGGCGTCGTGCTGTAATTATGATAACAAGAAGATCTGATGACTCATGAACTATTTTGTTCATGGCTACTAATAATCAGTTACTTATCCCAAAATAATAATAATTATTATTATTATTATCTCTATACCTCAAAACAAATTTTTTCATTTAACCTTAATTAAAGTGGCTCAACTGGGAATGAAAGCTTATCAAACAATTTTCAGTAATAGATGAAACTTGTATAAGATCTTTGTTGTACCAATCTAGACATGACATCTTCCAGTCCATAAATTTAACAAGGATCTTCGTATGTACTTCCATATTATAGCGTGTAAACCTTACGATTAGTTGCTTGCTATTCAAAATATCTCAAATATCTTAATCATAGAGTAGAACCTTACACAAGTAAAAATGTGAACTATCAAAGAACAATGTCAAAAGGTATCCATCATCCCAAATCACCAACTCCAAATTTACATTTACTCATAGTCTCATAAAACACCCATCCCTAAATACCACAAACAAATTATATTCTCCTCTATTATCATTTGTCAAGCACACACTGTAATCAATGATGGACAACAACTAAAAAATGGAAATTTCTTATTTAACTTCCTAAGTTTACTCCATACTTGCATGACATCTCAAGCATCTAAAATATAGTCTACAAACTTTTCTTAAAAAAAACAAAACAAAACAATCAAAAAAGCTACCCATTCTTCCAAATGCCTGCAATTGAGAGCCAGAGGCAATGTCAAATCCTCACCAAATGTCAAAACACCTAAACCATGGACCAAATGACATATCTAACACAGAATTGGAACCATTAAATGCAATTTCACACGATAACACATCAATCTAGTAAACCCACTTAATTCCACAGCCAAGATCTCATATCGCGAGGTGTCAAACATCATTATGCAATCAAAAAGACCTGCATATTCTAGTTCACAGTATCACAAACACAATATGTCCAACATATTTTGTAAACAGTCACTGATGATAAATAAATGAAGAACTCTTCCATCAGGAACATGTTCTCATGACATCCTAAGCATCGAAAAAAATGACAAGAATAAAACATTATACCACTCAATGTCGGAAGTTGTTGATGGTGGGGAGACTGGGAAGGACTCAGACCGGTGACGATGGAGGCTACGGAGACGGCGACAGTGGGGCCTACGGAGATGGCAACTTTTCGAAGGAAACTCGGATCGAGAGTTTTGGGGGGGTGAGAGAGAGAGAGAGTCTGAACTGGCATTAAAGTGACGGAGGAGTTGTCAGAGATCTCAAAACCATACTCCGATGGCGGAGGATTTGTCTCGAAAATCGACGAAGGGAAGGAGGGAGAACGAAGGCGGCGCACGCGAAAAATTAGGGCTGGGGAAAAAGCAAGCGAAATGTTAGGGTTCGCAGGGGATTTATCCCAGTTAATTCACCAGTGTTATTATTAACCAACACCGGTGAATGAGAGAAGATTTGTTTGGTACATTTTAGCTTCCTATACGCCGACATTTTTTATTAAAACGCCGGTGAATAAAATCCTTCACCGGCATTTGTATAAAAAACGCCGGTGAATATCATAATTCCACGGCATTTTATAGAGGCCGCCGGCGTATAAACATCCAATCTGACCCCCCATTCCTAGACTCCTATCCCGGTGTGACTGGTAAAATGCCGGGGTATACACGCCGGAGTATTCAGCAAATGTTGTAGTGGTAATATTGTAATTTTCATTCTTTAAGTCTTAGAAACTTGTAATAGCCTTGTCACGCACACACTTACATATACTTTAAATAATCTGAGTGTTTTACAAAATTAAAAGGTCAAAACAAGCTTGAATAAGTTCAGCTGTTGAGTATCAGTCGACTGTTCCTTGGAACTAGTCGACTGTTATAGTATGAAACTATATGAACTCATACAAGCTCTGGCTAGTCGACTTATTATGGCAACCCAGTCAACTGTTCAAGCCGTTCAACAGTTTCCTGTTTTTAAAACTTGTTTTTCAAAAATCAAATCTTTTTATTGTCGTTGTATGGCAGTTGGAATTCAACCTCTCAACATCCAAACGTTTTTAACTCTATAAAAAGAGTATAGAACTCATTTGGCAAAGGTTACAACATTTCCAAGCATTTCCTTAAGTTTCAAGCTTTTTGTTTTTGAGAAGAATGAGTCTTTCAAAAGCATACAAACTCTAAGTCTTGGTTCTCTGAAATTCAGTCTAGTATAACATCGAATTCATTTTAGACTGATTTCAGAAGTTAACCTAATAGCCACTATACAAAAGCACAAATCACAAACAAGGCTATAGGTTATTGTAAACTCTTTTTGTTGTTGTTTTTCACTATCGGGTTGTGAGAGTGGTATTCTCGGTTGGAGAGCAGGGCTTATGGTTGTAGAGTTGGTTTTTCACTCTTGGGTGTAGAGTGGGTTTGCTATCTCTAGTGGTAAAAGAGGTCTACGGGTTTGACATAGTTGTTGTCAAACGCCGTAGGGTATCTTGTACCTTTTTCAAGAATAGTGGAAAATCTCAAGTGGGTTGCTTGGGGACTGGACGTAGGTTGGAAGGACCGAACCAAGATACATCGCTGTGTACTCTGTGATTGACTCTCTGTGGTTGTATTTTCTCAACTTTCCATTTCAATTTTTCTGTGTTTTATTTCAAAAACTTGTCTGGTAAGTCGACTAGATTTCCACGCTAAGTCGACTGATCAGACTAGTAACTCTTCGGTAAGATACTCTTCTACTCTGACTCAACAGTCGACTGGACAATACGAAAAGTTCAAATTCTTAAGTAATTTTTAAATAACACTATTCACCCCCCCCCCCCCCACCCCTCTCTAGTGTTATTTGCCTTGCCTACCGGATCCGACACTTGGTATCAGAGCGAGGTTGAGTGCAATGGCATCTACTTCAAATGCAAGCCAATATCATGAAGGCCAATCCACACAAAGGCCACCTCTATTTGATGGAACAAACTATAACTATTGGCAATTTAGAATGAATATCTAACTTCAGTCCATCAACTATGAGATTTGGAACATGACTGAGAAAGAATTTATCACTCCTACAATTCCCTATGCACAATGGAACGATGACATGAAGAGCAACATAATGAATAATGCAAAGGCGATGAATGCTTTACTCTGTGCACTTACCAAAGAGGAGATCAATCGTGTGTCCAATGCAACAACGGCGTATCAAATTTGGCACACACTCGAGGTAACTCATGAAGGTACTAATAAATTTAAAGAATCTAAGATATATGTTCTTGTTCACAGGTTTGAGATGTTCTGTATGAAGGAGAACGAGAATGTGTCAGATATGATAACACGGTTCACGGACATTAAAGATTCTCTTGTGGCTCTTGGAAAAAATGTACACTCAAGCAGAAATGGTGAGGAAACTTCTTCGTGCCCTAACCCCCGAATGGGAGAAGAAGACCACCGCCATAGAAGATGCCAACGATTTATCACAACTCTCTCTTGAGAATCTTGTGGAAAATCTTATGGCATATGAAGTACAACTTGAAGAATGTAAAAAGGATCTAGAACCTCAACAAGCAAAGAAGAAGACACTCGCTTTCAAGGCCATATCGGATTTCGAAGATGAAGAAGAAGATGAAGAAGAGATAGCCATGTTCACTAGAAAGTTCCAGATCTTTCTTAGAAAAGGTAAATTTAATTCCAAATTTAAAGATATTAATGAACTTCCCACTTGTTTCAAGTGTAACAAAACAGGTCATATGAAGAAAGATTGCCCAATAGAAAATGCGAAATCAAAAGGAAAGGCTCCTAACTTCAAGAATGACAAGCACACAAAGAACAAGTTGTAACACCTCGAATTCCAAAACAGACTGAATTCGAAGTTTCACAGGATCTTTACACTTCTCTTCGTACAATTTTACAAGGCAATTTAAACTTTACTTTACATCAGAGTTACATTTACATTTACACTTAAACAGCAGAAGCAATTTATAATATTTACATATATAAATGTACAACACTTGAAACATTCTTTAAGCTGCTTGCATACTTTAATCTTTGTCAATTCCTTTATCCTGCATAAAGACTGTGGGCATGTCAGTTCATTCAACTGACGAGATATTATACACGGCCATCCTCTCTATGCCGAAATAGTATAACATTCTCAATGCTTAACAAACCACAAACATGTTCACAAATAAAGCTAAAGAGGACTATCCTATTGATGTCGTGTTGTGATTGTGTGCCTAGTCCTTAATGCAATTTATTATTATTATTAGATAACACTAATGCGCACTTGTTCGGATTCTATGCATCCCATACTACATAGGTCCGAGGGTAAGCCCTTAATCGTTCTTCAACTTGTAGGGTTCGATCCCTCGCCATGACTTAATCTACTACTGTAACTACGATAAGTATCGTAGATGTCCTATAAGTTACGAGTCCATATCCAGACACCTGGAGGGGAATCCCAGGTCATGACATGACGCATCATGCAGAGCCTATGGTCAATTCAGCCTTCGTCATAGACCATGGCACCACCCGTAGTCAATAAACATCTCACAAGCATCGCCACGATCCCGATAATTCCAGAGTAGCATCCATGCCAAGACTTGACTCATCAAGTAGGCAACCTATGAATCACTCACACACCGTAGACTCAAGGCCCTCATACTTGTGTTTTTCTCTTACTTTCATCACGTCTTCTCTATTGTTTGGTCCTTAATTGTATGAATCATGAATAAAAATCAATTTCTAGGGTTAAATCTTTCCTCTATACCGGTCTTAACCATCAATTAACGCATTTAACCCAAACCTGGTCTTTTATCTCAAATATCATATCAATATTTCTTTTATTGCCGTTATGAGGCTTAGCTACTCCCTAGTTCTTAATTTTAACTCATAATCAGAACATCGAGCTTTTCATACTCATAAGATCTTTTTCCATGATTAACAATAATTTCATTTCATGTTCATAGCACTTGTATATTCATGTTCTATCATAATTCATCAAGTCATTCAAATTTCAATTTCATACACAATCACATGCATAAACAATATAATTTCATTTTTCTAACTTGTCACATTCCTAATTTATTCCTTCCACAAAATTTCTCTTATCCTTGTTTTAACAATACTAAATCTAACATTCATACTTTCGTTATCAAACTCTTTTCAAATCATCTTTTAATCAAAGCATTTTTTCTTTATCCAAGGACAATTTAAACTAACAATTTATAGTAAATTCTTTCTTGTAAAATTAGTCTCAAATTCTCATTTATACTAGGCCAAGGATTATAGAAAATTATCTCAGGAAATCTGGATATCATTTGAACTTCAGGGCAGTCGACTGTTAAGCATGGCCAGTTGGCTATTCTGCGAGGTTCTAAAGCTCGAAAGTGAATGATCAGAGCAGTTGACTGTTAAAATACGGTCAGTCGACTATTCAATAGCTAAAATTTGAAATTCATCACTTTACAGTCGACTGTCGACTCTAATTCGGTCGACTGTCGAGTGCACCAGTTTGCTATTTAGAGTAAATCATGGATATATTTTCGACATTGAAAACAAGAATCACAATTGTACACGATCTACAAATCTAGATTTTTACGAGAACACTTTTCTTCTTTATTATCTCACTTATTAGCGATCTACAATATTTTTAGAACACCAATTTCCATCTTTCTACAATAGTGTTACTCTAATTTAAGAGATCAACATTTTCATGATGTATTTGATCACAATTTGTCTCATAAACATAAAAGCATAATTCACAAACACATAGCATGACAACATGAAAGATTCTAGCACTTTAATTCACAACTCATCCATTAGCAATCATTTTATCAAACATTCTCTAATTTATCGTTTTAACTCAAAACAACCATAAGTCCAAATTACTTACTTTTCTCTTAGTAGCAATTAATTCCTAGCATGGTGACTAGATTAGAAGCATGAAAAACACCCACCTCATAATGGAGAGAAAAACCAAAGAACTCCTAAAGAATTTCCTACGACAAATGAACAAAGCCTTCTCCTCCTAGATCAACCACCAAGTTGTGCCTCTCCTTGTTGCAATGTTGGAAGCCGAGCTCTCCCTTCTTGGTCCTTGAAATGTCGGCCTCCTCTCCTAGTTGAAGCATTCACACAAAGCTCTTTCTCTTATCAACTCACAAAAACTCCTCAATCTTTTGTCTCACAACTTGAATTTTTTTTTTTCTTTCTATTCTTTCTTTTAGGTGCAAAGAGAGCTAATGAAGGGGGGTATTTATACAAATTCTTAAGGTGAATGGAGGGCTAGGATTAAATCAATTAGTTTGGGATCAAGGGCTTGGATGAAATAGGGAGTTGCTATAACTTCCCATGATGCAAATAACCACCTCTCCACCTCATCCACTCACCCTCTCTCTTGATTCCATTCGGCCACACCCAAAGGGTGTGTTTTGCACACCCTAGTGCAAACACGTGTTGTCTATTGCCCCCTTTATTTACAAGTTGTTTATGTGATAAATTTAATTGTCCATGAAATGAGTCTACACTACAAGTTAGACCATTTCAAAAGAGAATTAAAGTAAATGGGCATACTAATGGGTCAAGCTAACCATGGGCTCAAAATAATTAAATAATTAATAAATATAGTGGGCTTAAAAAGGACAATTAGGCCTAGATTTAAATTAGTCTTTTAAAGAGAATAATTTTAGAATAATAAAGAAAACAATTACTATATAAAAATATTTTATACGAGAAATTATACAGACGAAATCATACGTGCACAACACGTAAAATTACAAAATCTCATAAATCAAGTCTAGGGTGTTACACAAGTATATGAAGAACAAGAAGGCATATCAAGCAACTTGGGACGATAGCGACTCTTCATCGAAAGAAGAGAATGAGGAGTCAAACAAAGTTGCGAACGTATGTTTCATGGCCACACAAAACGAAGTAAGTGATAACTTTGATTCAAATAACTTATTAGATGCTTTCAATGAGGTTTTTCAAGAACTCAATAAGGAGAAAATTAGAGTTAAAAACTTAGAGAAAGTCAATCAAACACTTTCTCAAGAGAATCTTGACTTAAATGTTGAAGTCAAGTCGTTAAATTCTCGACTTTCTAATTTGGATATAGATCCTGTATCTCTTAAGAAAAATTATGAAGAGAAATCCAAGAATGTATCTAAGTTTAACAAAGAAAAGGAGAATTTAAATGAAGTTATCTAAAATCAAGTTCAATCCAATAAGAGATTTGGACTTGGTTTTCAAAAGTCTCTTGAAAAACATCATGTTTCTAAGAATACTAGTAGTAATAAGACTGATTCTATTTCTATTGTTAAGAACAAATTATATGAGTTTTTTGAGAAACCAAAAACTGTTGTTTTCCATGAAAATAGTAATTCTGTAATTCAGACCAGTCGACTGAACCCTAATTTCAGTCGTCTGTCCAAAGGTTTGGATTCTAATTTAAAAAGATCGAAACCTCAGATAAGTCGCCCTATTTCACCTCCTAGTCGACTGGCTTCTCATAACAGTTGACTGAAAGGCACAATGAAGTTGACTGGACAGACTAAAAACAATTGGGTTCAAGTCAATCTGAGTCTAAACGATAGAATTACTTATATAAATTGTTATGTTCTTAATGTATTCTGTAAATTATATTCCTGCTTTTGGTGGTAAATCAAACTCACTTTGGGTTTGGTTTCCCAAAAACTAATCCCTTTCGGACCCTAGTGAAAAGGGTACCATATTCACAATGATTATTTTATAGGTACCTAAAATGAGAACATTGGATACTTGACAGCGGATGCTCCAAGCATATGACTGGTCATGCTAACTTTCTTTCTTCCATACAAGAAATAGATGGATGAACAATCACATTCGGTGACAATAACAAAGGGAAGGTTATTGAAATAGGCATGGTCGGTAAGAACACTATCCCTACTATAGAAGAAGTTTTTCTTGTTAGTGGTCTTAAGCATAATCTATTAAGCATTTATAGCCAATTGTGTGGTAAGGGATATAAAATTATTTTTGAAAAAGGCACATGTTTAATTTATGATTTTTCCATGCAAAATATAATTTTTCAAGGATTTAGGAAAAACAACATCTATGAATTATGTTTAAAAACCAATGAATTCTCTAATGATTTTTGTTTAGTAGCTTCTAACAATGATTCTTGGCTTTGGCATAAGAGATTTGGCCATGTGAATATGAAAAATATTGCTAAATTGTTTAAGTACAACCTAGTTAAAGGACTGCCAAGACTATCTTTAAAGAAAGATAAGTTATGTGATGCATGTCAACTAGGAAAATAAGTCAAATATACTTTTAAGACAAAAGAAATGATTTCTACTAGTAGGCCTTTCGAATTAATCCATATGGATCTATTTGGTCCTACTAGAGTCGCTTCTTTAAATAAAAGTAGATATGTATTTGTTTTAGTAGATAATTTTTCAAGATTTACATGAGTTTTCTTTTTGAAATATAAATATGATGTTTTTGAAGAATTTGCAAATTTTTGTAAACGAATTCATAATCAAAAATCTCTAACCATAGTCACTATTAGAAGCAATCATGGTGGAGAATTTGAGAATGAAACATTTTCAGAATATTGCAACAAGAATGGTATAGCACATTCGTTTGCATTTCCTAGAGTTTCACCACAAAATGGAGTAGCCGAAAGAAAGAATAGGACATTGCAAGAATGTGCACGTACTATGCTTGTTGATAGCAATTTGCCTAAGTACTTCTGGGCTGAAGCTATTTCTACAGCATGTTATGTTTTAAATAGAATATTGATTAGGCCTAAGCTTCAAAAAACTTGTTATGAACTACTTTTTGAAAGAATTCCTAAATTATCTTATTTTAAAGTATTTGGATGCAAGTGTTTCATTTTAAACACTAAAGATAATTTAGATAAATTTGATCCTAGATCTAATGAAGGTATCTTCATTGGATAATCAAATAAAAGTAAGGCATATAGAATTTTCAATAAGTAAAACTTGACTATTGAAGATTCTATGCATGTTATTGAAGATGATGAAATTGATTCATCACCTTTAAATAACGTTATTAAATCACTAGAGCAAACTACCCTAGACAAGTCGACTGATAAGGATATTAAGTCGACTGATGTGAATCAGTCGACTGATCCTGTTGTAATGACTTAAACTTTACCAAAATCGTTTGTTGAAGTTAGAGATCAGCCTTATGACTTAATAATTGGTGACATCTCACGTGGTATTCAAACAAGATCTCATATTAACATAATTTCTCATACGGCTTTCTTGTCGGATTTTGAACCGAAGAATATACAAGAAGCTTGTGAGAATGAATTTTGGATGAATACCATACAAGATGAATTAAACAATTTATAAGAAATGATGTATGGGATTTAGTTCCATGACCTGCTGACCATACTATAATTGGTACCAAATGGGAATTCAAGAATAAGTTAGATGAATCAGGACAAGTCATTAGGAACAAGGCTAGGTTAGTTGCTCAAGGATATATTCAAGAAGAAGGAATCAATTTTGATGAAACATATGCTCCTGTTGCTAGACTAGAATCAGTTAAGATCTTATTATCTTTTGCATGTTTTATGAATTTTACACTCTTCCAAATGGATATCAATAGTGCTTTTCTTAATGGTTTTATTAAGGAAGATGTTTATGTTAAGAAACCACCCGGTTTTCTAACATGAACAATTCCCAACCACGTTTTTAAATTGAAAAAGGCTTTATATGGTCTTAAACAAGCATCCCATGCTTGGTATGATCGGTTAAAGACTTTTCTCTTATAACTGGTTTTGAGATAGGTAAAGTGGATACTACATTGTTTATTAGAAAAACAGAGACAGATATTCTAAGCATACAAATATATGTCGATGACATAATTTTTGGTTCTAGTAACAGTAATCTCTATCAAGAGTTTGCTAATACCATGAAAAATGAGTTTGAGAGATGAGTCGCATGGGTGAACTCAATTATTTCCTTGGACTTTTGTCGTATAGTGACGCTGATTTTGCTGGTAGTAAAACTGATCGTAAAAGTGCTAGTGGAACTTGCACTTTTGGGACATTCACTAGTATCTTGGTGAAGTAAAAAGCAAAATTCAGTATCCCTATCTACTACAGAAGCTGAATATATTGCTGCAAGTTTGGCTTGTGCCCAAATTTTGTGGATGAAACAAACTTTATTGGATTATGGTATTTCATTTTTAAAACCTGTTATAATGTGTGATAATACCAGTGCTATTAATCTATCTAAAAATCCGGTTCAACACTTACGTACAAAACATATTGATATTCGACATCATTTTCTACGTGATCATGTTTTAAAGGGAGATATAACTTTGGATTTTATTTCTACTGAAAAACAAGTAGCAGATATATTTACCAAACTACTTAAGGAAGACACTTTTATCAACTTTAGAAGAGAACTAGGAATTTGCTATTTTCATGACATTTCTTGAAAATATATTTTGTTTAAGTCGACTTAAACGTCTTTTTCAGTTGACTTATAAAGGACTTTCGTTGTTCTTATTATTGCCGAATCTTGTGTTATGAACAGTTGACTGTATAAGTAACCAGTCGACTGACAGAAAGTTTTTACTTGATGTTTCTTTTGATTTAATTTTCTCTCGACTAAGCCGACTAATATCAAAACCAGTCGACTGTCGCGACATTAGTTTGGTTTTTCAGATTCCGAATCGTCACTTAACTGAGGCATCTTTCTCTCTCTTTTACCCTCTTGTCGATCTCGACCCTTCATTCAAACCTACTTTTGGTGCAATACTTACTCATGTCTTCAACTTCTATGAAATTGATCTGACTTCTGAGTCTAGTGTTGTTACTCACTATGAGTCTTTTGATCGTGCGAGTTTAGCTCCTATGAAAATCCTTAACTATCCACCTCGGTCTCCTCAATGGAATGTACCTCCTATTCCTTTAGCCACTTCTGGTCGTCGGTCTTCTGCTTCTAGTTCTTCTCATCCTAGAGCTGTCTTTGCTGATCCCGAGAGTCTTTATACTTCGGTAAATTATCTCATGGATCGTACCGATCTTATCCTCACTAGACAGGATAATCTTAAGGCTAGTCTTGCTAACCTTACTCACTTGTTCACTCAACAATTTCCACCACCTCCTCCTGCCTCTCAAGGGTCTGATGACGAAGAAGAAAACTAAATTGATGTATTTTCTATTTTTTTTTTGTAACTTTTTTTATGTTTTATGTCTTTCACTTCTATGTAGTATTTGCAACCCTGTACTTCATTTTCTATGTATTAATTTGTTATGGTTATGCAATACTTTTGTTCGTTATGCAATGCTTTACATTATGTTTTGTTTTTTTCCCTCCTTCTATTTTGTTTTTGTTTTTGTTGATGACAAAAGGGGGGGGGGGAGAAAAGGCATGTTTTTTGTGCATGTTTTGTCTTGTGCATGTTTTTTTGCATATTATTACTTGTGTGCCTGTTGTACATTAGTTAGGGGAACATACATGTTTATGTTTTATATATCTTTCAATTTTGTATGACTTCATGATATGTAATTGTTATTATTATAAGTTATTGTGTTGTCATCATCAAATAGGGAGAGAATGTTGATTCTTGGTTTTGATGACACAACACAATTCAAAGTTTGTCTATCACATATCTCTTTCAGAGTGTATCAAAGTCAATACCATGGTAAAATACACAAAGGTAAAACATTCCAATGAAGCTTTCAAGAGTAATTGATCATGCCACAAAGATTTAAGCTCAATCCACATTGATCAAGCAAGCTTCAAGACATAAAGACAAAGGCTCAAGCTCAAGTCAAAGACTCAAGTTCAAGACAAGATTCAAGTGCTTCAAATGTTTTGTAAAGTATCTTGTAATTTGTAATTTTAATTTTTTAAGTCTTAGAAACTTGTAATAGCCTTATCACACATACACTCACACATACTTTAAATATCTGAGTGTTTTACAAAATTAAAAGGTCAAAACAAGCTTGAATAAGTTCAGCTGTTGAGTACCAGTCGACCGTTCCTTGGAACCATTCGACTGTCATAGTACGAAACTGTCTGAACTCATACAAGCTCTGGTCAGTCGACTCATTATGGCAACCCAGTCGACTGTTCAAGCCGTTTCGACGGTTTTCAGTTTTTAAAACTTGTTTTTCAAAATCAAATCTTTTTACTGTCGTTGTATGGCAGTTGGGATTCAATCTCTCAACATCCAAATGTTTCTAACTCTATAAAAAGAGTATCGAACTCATTTGGCAAAGGTTACAACATTTCCAAGCATTTTCTTAAGTTTCAAGCTTTTTGTTTTTGAGAAGAACGAGTCTTTCAAAAGCATACAAACTCTAAGTCTTGGTTCTCTGAAATCGAGTCTAGTACAACATCGAATTCGTTTTAGACTGATTTCAGAAGTTAGCCTAATAGCCACTATACAAAAGCACAAATCACAAACAAGGCTATAGGTTATTGTAAACTCTTTTTGTTGTTGTTTTACACTCTCGGGTTGTGAAAGTGGTCCTCTCAGTTGGAGAGTAGGGCTCTTGGTTGTAGAGTCGGTTTTTTACTCTTGGGTGTAGAGTGGGTTTGCTATCTCTAGTGGTGAGAGAGTTCTACGGGTTTGACATAGTTGTTGTCAAACACCGTAGGGTATTCTTGTACCATTTTCATAAATAATGGAAAATTTCTAGTGGGTTACTTGGGGACTAGATGTAGGTCGGGAGGACCGAACCAGGATACATCGCTGTGTACTCTGTGATTGATTCTCTGTGGTTGTATTTTCTCAACTTACCATTTCAATTTTTCTTTGTTTTATTTCAAAAACTTGTCTGGTAAGTCGACTGGATTTTTGAGCTAAGTCGACTGATCAGACTAGTAACTCTTCAGTAAGATACTCTTCTACTCTGGCACAACAATCGACTGTATCTATTTTTTCAGTCGACTGGACAGTACGAAAAGTTCAAATTCTTAAGTAATTTTTAAACAACACTATTCACCCCCCCCCCCCCTCTAGTGTTATTTGCCTTGCCTACAGGATCCGACACTTGGTGTCAGAGCGAGGTTGAGTGCAATGGCATCTACTTCAAATGCAAGCCAATACCATGAAGGCCAATCCAAACAAAGGCCACCTCTACTTCAAATGCAATATTGGCAACAGATCGAATTCTTTCGCATAGAACTTTGACTTCCAGTTCAATAACCTTCCACCGCTAGATAACTCATGAGAGTAAACGATGATTTCTGAGTCTCCATTCTAAGTTGGTTTTCCTTTAATGCTTTGGTTACACCATCCACCGTAATATTCTCTTTGGCAAATTTATAGTGTAGAATGATTGTTATCATGTAACACCCCAGAAAATAAAATAAATTATTTTGTGTTATTAAATAATTTAAAATTGATGTATTTTACTACTTTGACTATTTTATGAAACAAGTGTTTTGCACAGGCAAAACACGTGCAAATATTTTGAAATTCAAATTCTTAAATTTTCATGTAAGAAATGACTTCTTCTCATTTAATTACAATGTTATATATATATATATATATATATATATATATATATATATATAATGTTATATAACATTATATATATATATATATATGTTATATATATAATGTTATATAATGTTATATAATGTTTATTGTTATATATATATATATATAACAATATTTATTGTTATATATAATAAATATTGTTATATATATATATATATATATATATATATATATATATATATATATAGGGAAAGGCTCCGTTGCACACTACTATTGGTGCTCACGGCGTGAACACTACTAGTTCGGGCGTTCAAATCGAAAATCCGAACCGTTCACATTGATCTACACATCTAAATTAGTCTAAATATGTAAAATCAAATCATTTGAAATTCATTTGCCCATTCATTGAAGTGTTACAAAATTGTATGGCTGAAATTCATTGTTTTTATAGTCGCGTGATGGATGGGCAAATGAATTTCAAATGATTTGATTTTACATATTTAGACTAATTTAGATGTGTAGATCAATGTGAACGGTTCGGATTTTCGATTTGAACGCCCGAACTAGTAGTGTTCACGCCGTGAGCACCAAGGTAGTGTGCAACGGAGCCTTTTCCTATATATATATATATATATATATATATATATATATATATATATATATATATATATATATATATATATAACATTGTAATATATATATATATATAATATATATATATATATATTATGGATTTTCTTTGAATATACTATGGATTTTCTTTGAATATAGAGGACTACTTTTGAAATTATATCGACAAAATGGATTTTTTTTTAAAGAAACCGATTTGGGCCATGAAAAGAGCCCGAAATTCAGTTTAAAGTTTTAAATTTTCTGATTTTGTGGCCGGCCAAATTATGAGAGATTAGTGGATATGATTATGGAGCCAAATTGCTTGAGTTATATATGGATCATAACTTAATTGATTCCCTAAATATTTGAATTTGTAAAGTAGGAGATTCTAGGTGACCTATTTGCAAAAATATCATGGAAACCCTAAAAAAATTTCCCGACCATATATAAGGGAGAGTAGGGTTTCGGCCTCTATTCTTTCAGTTTTTCTCATTTGTAAATTTTTGTAGGCTTGGAAAAGATAGCAATTTCTTGGGAAGGAGAACTTTCTTTGCTTTTGTAGTCAAATTCTTCAAGGGATGAGCGTCTCTCTAACTCTCTTGATATGTTATTTTTTATCATGATGATGTAGTAACATACTAGAAATTTATTTGTAGACCTATGGATGTGTATAGCATGTATTTATTATTTTTGTCATGAGATAAATTGTTGAGATTATTAATATATGAAGTTCAGTTGATGTTATGAAGCAAAATATCAAATCTTTGTATAAGTTGAACATGAATGATTGATTCTTGAATATTATATGACCTTAGGGTATGAAAGATTGAATTTTTGACCCATTGATTGAATGAACATGCATATTGTTGTAATTGATTAGAACATGATAGTTGATGTAGAAATTTATGTTTGATTGATATAATAATGAAATCTTTGAAGTATATTTACTGTTTTAATGCATAAAATTTTTATAAATCGAATTTTAGTAGATCGGGACATGATATAAGGGTGTATATGGGCCAAGAATCGAAGTTGTAAACACCCAAAAGGGCTCGGGGGTTAGAGTTGCACAGTACCGAGTTTGTATAGTGCACCTGAGCACTGTGCAAACCCCTGTTGGGATTTCTTTTTAGTATTCGGCCTGCATGGTGGGGCTCGGGTTTGAGGTGTTTTCGTGTGGGGTTGTGTGTGTGTCTAGGGTTTGAATGATCCCTAACACATATATGAATGTATATATATAAACCTAGTAAATGGCGAGAAGTTTCATTGATTTTAAAATCAAGATTCCGAGGTGTAAAGTTTCAGATTTTTGGAAAATAAGTTTCATAATTTTGTGCTTGTTTGAGTTGCAAATTCGTGTGATGCAAACCTATAATTTAAATGAGTATAACTCTCTGTTTTGAGGAGTTTAATGTTCAGTTTTGAATGATAAAATCTCATATTTTTATGTTGTTGTTTTCATATTTTAAGAGTTGAAAGTTTCACATTTTTTAACTATGAAATTTCAGATTTGATGGGTAAATCCCAGAATTTAAAATGGGCTGTTTTCAGTTTTAAATATATTAAAATTCCAGAATTTATATTATGTTTTCATATATGGAAAGAAATGAATAGATAGATGTGTGAAAACAACAACAATAATCAAGAAGAAAAGGAAACTGCTGGAACTATTGAGGTCTATCCCTTCATATCATCTCGGCCTCCCTCAGATCTTCCTCCCTCAGATCTGATCTCTGCACTCCTCATCCTACCCATCCTCCTTCATTAATTTTGTTCAGCTCGTCTTTCCCTTTCGACCCATATTCTCGGTTCTCCTCTTCTCCGATCCTGGAGTCTCACCTTTTCTCCTTCTCGCCCCTGGCACGGCTCGCCTCGTAGAGGCTTCGCTCCCCCGCTCTCACCATTTTTCCCCCTCGACAGTTGTGATTGCCTCTTCGCTGCTCAGTGCCGGTGGCGTTGTAGCGCCTCGGATCCTCGTTACCGGACATCCGTGACACTCACCAGAATCTTTACCTTCAAATGCATCTCAACACAGTAATAACATGAAAATTTAAAAACTTTTTATTACCAAATAAGTTATTACATCATTGATTAAAACCGATAACTTGTTCTTGGACAAGGAGTACGAATTACTTCAATTCATTACAACTTATTACAAATATTTACAGACTCCTCTTATAAAGCTATCAGCTGCCTCCTGGAATGGTAATCGACTGATTACTTGATGAACTTCGCTGAGTGGTCCATCGGCTCCCCTGGGACTTGCTCCTTGGCTTCAGGCTTCTGCTGCGCGACTCTGATATCTCTGCACCTGCTCGAAAGGTATAATCGATACCTAAAAGGTGGGGAACATCAGTACTTCGACTGATGCAAAGCTGATGATAACAGCGATCCTCTAAAATTCAATCACAACCAATAATTTATGCAAAATAGAAAGGTGAAGTGCCAAGACAAGGGTTTAGTGGATTCGAGTTCTAGTGCAGTGTTATGACATGACCTTATGACTAGATGCAGCAAACTCACATGCCTGACTCTAATGCAAGCAAGACTTTGGAGCACGAATGCACCATACTACATACGCCCCCAAATCTAGCTGTCTTTCTCCACAATTTAGGGATTCGAACCCTTGCCATGCACCCTACTCTTGTACTCACTCCAGTTCCTAATAGATTGTCCGTCGCCCATAAAGGTTGCAGTGGGTCGGTCTAGTTCCGCCCCTGCAGTGCCCAAGTAGTCACCGCCAGTTGGTACCTGCGTACGGACCTCCTCAGAAAGCCGCGTTGAATCCGGTCCCACGACCATTTGATTCCCAACGTCCCCTATGGACTTACGCATGCGTGTTCATCCCAAATCGAGTCATGAACTTATATATATACCAAAACACAAAAACCCCCGCGCATAGGGACGTGAGCACCTCATGAGGTCAAATCCTCCGGGCCTTCCGTACCTTACTCCGACAAAGCTTTGGGAATTAAGAAATCGAGATACGAGCTGAGGACTCAATCCATGAGTGCCGAAAATGTATCCCTACGACTGGAATGTACAATACCGACTATGGTTTACTAGGACTAATGCAATTTCCCTACCCCTTAATATGTCATTCTAACCCCTACCTTACTCTAATTACTTCGGGTAAAGATAAAACTGCTTCCATACTTGCATATCAACCTCTAGCCCTGGCGATACCGGTCCGGTTCTCCACTTCCCCGGCTTGGAATTGTCCAGCATTATGGCCTACACTCGCCGCTACCCCGACTGTGAATGTATGTTGGCCCTTTTGAATTTATCTCACTGGCACACCTAGACGTCCTACGCTTGGCAGAAGTTTATAATGTAAGGTTGATAGGTGCAGGGTATCCCTTACCCTAGTGATTAACTCGAGTCACACATCCCACTCTGGGAGTCAGCAACCTCAATAACAGATATCAACCATCCTAGGCAAGAGTCATCAACTCTGATAGTTCACACGGAACAATGTCCTCACAATACTTAGTCAAAACCAAGACTAAGCGACCACAGGGTTTCTGTCCGAATCTTAAAATGGTCATAACTCTCTCGATACAACTCCGATTGGAGAGTACGAGCCCAATATGGAAAGGTAAGATCCTAGGCTACAACTTCCTAGTTGATCATGAACTTAAATTCAACCATCGAAGTCCTCAAAATATCCTCTCAAGCTTCAGCCAGCGTGCTTCCTGTGTACGGGCTGCACCTTACCGGTAGCACTATATACCACTCATTCATCAGAACGTCGCAAACCCAATTCTATAGAAGGGTGTGGGTGTTCTCAACAACTCTCTAGTTGATCATGAGTCCAAATTATACCATTAAGTCACCCTAACACACTCATCTCTCACCGATGCACCAATTCTCACAATGGGTCTCTCCAATTCAGAGCACTCAGATTCACTCTAGGTCTCTGTCCAGTCTTACAAAAATCACAGTAAATCAACCCTTTACTGGAATTGCCTCAAATTGGTCTTGTTGAAAAGATATAGGTGTCTACTACAAATCTCTAATGAATCAGGTTCTCAAAATATGCTATGAAAGAGTCTCAAATGCCCAATCTCTACAGGGTATCAAAACTGTCTGAATCCAGCACATTGCATACTCCTAAAATCATAATAATTTCCGTACTTGTCCAAATGAAATAAAATTCATGGTGGTGAAACTAGAGATCATACTAAACAATATGCAAAAGACCTCATGTCAAAAATCCAAATATACAGTGAGTTCTATCTATTTCAATTTAGCTCAGAAACCATCAAGTTCTTTAGTTCAGCTTCAGCTACTGATTAAAACTCGATTTTCTCAAGACTATAAGCTCATTCAAATAATTTCTTGATTTTTTTATATAATCGACATGCATGTAGAAACATAGGGTAAAAATTTCAAATCAATATCATGCTTCAATAAATAATGAAAATTCCTACAACATCAGCCATTCTGTTTATTATTTGCTGAATCTGCCTTATGACACAGTTGCACCTTACGATTTTATTAAACTATCAAATGAACTCAAAAAAGTCTGAAATAAATCACCAACTATAAAAACATGTATATGAGCAAAACATTAAAATCTCATGGTCTATTTTTTTGTAGTTTGCTCTCGAAAAAATCCACAAAATAGCATTCTGAATCAGTTTTTCTAGTTTCAGTTCTGATTTCAACTTCCAACTCTTAGATGATCTTTCTAGTACATCCTAACATACATGCATGCTAGAAAAATCAATTAAAAGACAAGAAATGAAGGTTTAGAGAAACTTTCCACCCTTGGTTGTAGTAGAGGAAATGATCTTCTCAAGCTTCCTTCCTTGAAAAATCCCTTCTTGAGTCTCCTTCTTCACTTTCTCTTCTTTCTCTCCTATTTCTCATGAAGGGTTTTTTGAAATTTCCAGGCAAAGAGGGGGAATGGATTAGAGAAATGATGGAGAAAAGAAGGGGGTATGGCCGGTTTTGGGCTAGGGGGGTGTAGGGTAGGTTGTGGGTGGTTTGGATCAAAACTATGGCTTGTAGCCCATGGTTTTGGTGGTTGTTGTGTTGGCTGCCCAAATTAGCTTAAATATGTTCCAACGAGTGCAAGACGAGCAGTTTAACAACTTCACGTAGTGTATATCCACTGTAGTATCATACAGTGTTATATTTGCATGGGCGTCGTACCGAAAACTAGCGTATATACTAGTATCGGTGCTTCTCGTTCTCGTACATCTTTTAGAATGCAATCCTCCCATAAACCATTCCGTAACCCTAACCACACACCAAAATAGCGGAATCAAACAAAACACTGCAATCATGTGCACGCGTACAGTCAATAAATATACATACATATATACAAGCATCATACAATCTGGGGTGTTACAGGCGTTGTGTCCCTGAAAGTGAGGTTTAAGCCTCTCTCTAGTGACTCAATTCGGTGGAGTTCGGTGTGGATCCTCGGCCTTGTCCTTTGGTTCCTGCTCTTATCGATTGGGAGTTCCTTCATTTTTACAGCCTATCACTGTTAGTGTTTGCGTTTGTCATTTTGTTTTTTGGTTGTGTTCATGTTCTGGTGTCGAGCGAGCTCCTTATCATTTTTGTTTCCAAAGTTTCCTGCACTCCTTCTCTCTTCGCCGGGTAATACGTTCCTTCCCCAATCTTACGTTCTTCCTCTCTGAATTCTATTTGAGCATCCATTGTTGGTGAGCTAACGCTGTTTAGTTCGGAGCAAGTCCGGTTTGACTAGATCTTACTACCCCATTAGTAAGATCTAGTGTTGCACCATTGGGTGGTTCGGTTGAGTGTGTAACGCTCGAAGTTTTGTCTTTTTCGGTGTGGTTTGAGTTAATTTCTCCCCTTTCGAGCTCAGTTAGATCGCTATTGTGCCTGTTCTTAGACTTTACAAGTCTTCGTTCTTGTTTCGGTGGTCTTCACCCGGTTGTGGTAGTGGTCCTGGGCCTAGATGGATGCATCTTGGGTTGATATAGTTATAAAAAAAAAGATTTTCTCTCAAAAACTCTACTGCGGCTGATTTTATTAGGCCCTCTCTCCAAAGCCAAGCTTCGTTGAGCCCCCCCATCAGTCGGCCCAGTCAGAAGAACCTTCTAGGGTGATCTCCTACGTTTCTTTACCGCTCTTTCTATTCTAACTTCAAACACCCTTCGTCTTCCTCGTCTCCTCGCTCGCTGATCTGCTATCGTTGTCTTCAAGCTGGTCACATTAAGGCTTTCTGCTCCGAAAACATGAAATGTTTGTTCTGTTTGAAATATGGTCACTCCCAAAACCATTGCTTTTCCTTACAGCAAATTTTAAGGTTGTCCATGGGAGTTCCTATTGCAGATCAAGTTATCACTGCGCTAGACTTCCTCTCTCTGCAATCCAAGCTTGCGGATATCCATGTTCACAAACCTAAGAGGGCAAAGGTTATGTCCTCTTCTCCTCTCCTCCCCACGCCTCCCTCTTCGCAGCTTTTATCTACGGTGGAGAATTCCCCCCCCCCCAAGTCAGGTCTTCTTCCGCCCCTTAGTCGCCCAAGCCTCAGGCTACTGTCGTGTTCATCCCGGCTTCAGAACTCCCGATAAAATGATCTGCTTTGAGAATTACGGTGCAGTTTCCTTCAGTGGAGGTGCAGTGTCTAATTCTACCTTAGATTCTTTTCTTTGCAATTCTTGTAATGTACAAGACTAGGTTTGGGCTATTAATACTTGCTCGAATGGAGAGGTGGTTATTCACTGTCCATCTGTTAAAATTCTAGACAATCTGATTGCCCTTAACACTCTGTCGATTAGGGCTATTAACTTAACCATTTGCAAATGGTTGTATCAAGGTCATTCCCTCCATCCTTTGTACCACGCTTCAGTCAAAGTCACGCTTTTAGGCCTCCCACCGTTCTGTGATTCTCATCGGGTGGTTGCGGACTTGACTAAATGTGTTGGAGAATTACTAAGCATTTCCTCCTTTGCCATGCTGGCATCTGGATGCCTTCAGATAGAAGCTGATTTCTTCTGTCCGGCTTTGCATGATCATATTGATGCCTATTCATTGAGAGATCATAAATCCTCATTTGCTATATCGGTCATTTACCAAGATCACCCTAAAGGAGGACCATCTTCGACTTCTTTGTACTTGGGGGTTTCCAAAACCCCTACGAAATCCACTTTGTTTCCCGGATCCTTCTCCGTTGGGACTTCTTTTCTATCGTATTCCCCTGCTTCCAAATGGAAGATGTCACATAAAGATCATCCAAACAAGAACCATGCCAACCAGCGCAGAGGATTTACCACTCTTTCCAAACACAAAATATCGCCATCGAAAGCTCACAACTTGGTCTGGATTAACCCCGACATTGCTTTGGGTAAAATCCCGGCTCGCCAATCGGGGACTATCGAGCTTACTCCAAATCCACCTCTTCAGCCACCCTTTAAGCCTCTCGCTGCTTTGGCCTCCAATGCTCCTGCGGCTAGTGTTGAGGTTCCTACTCAACCAATCTTGGTGGAGTCTAAAGAGAAGTGGCCCGTATGGGAAGTGAATCCACATTATACTTCTGACTGGGATAAATTCAAGAGTGCGGTTCATTTCACTTCTTCATCAGGGCTCCATATTTATCCTAAGCTCAGCTTAGCTTCCTCTCCCTCCCCTCCGAAATCCTCGGCTTGGGTTGATAAAGATAATCTTTTGGATGATGAATTAGCAGACTTCGAACACTCCCCTTCGCATAAGCAGGTACTCTTTAACTTCCCTGACTTTTCTATTAAGATACGTTCTGCTAATTGTCTTACTTACTTTATTGATTACCCTTTTATTATTGGTTTCATTCCCTCCTCTTTAAATAGACACTATCTAAATCTCTGTCGGGCTACCCTTTATCATTTGGACTCTTCATCTTGGGCTCTTGCTTCGACTCAGGTGGAAGTTTATCCATCTAGTGGTTGTAGAGAGATTACCCACTATTCTCCTCCCCCCGGGTCCAAACTGATGGAATTTCTGTTAGTAAGAACGTTACTTGGGCTCTTGCTTCGACTCAGGTGGAAGTCAATCCATCTAGTGGTTGTAGAGATATTACCCACTATTCTTCTCCCCACTCGGTCCATTTTGATGGCATTTCTGTTAGCAAGATCGTTATCTCCTCTGATTATGATTGCCCGTCCGGGGCGTCTGTCAGATCAGCTGAGTCTTCCCAAGCAGGGAGTCAGTGGACTCATGGTATCCAAAAAAAATAATAAACAAACAAAAAAATTTAGTAATCCTATCTCCGTTATCCGCTCTAGCGCTCGTATTCGGGCCAATAGAGTCTCGGAATCGTTGACAGGATATCAGACCTCCCTTGCAGGCCCAAATCCGCAAGTTGGATATCGCCCCTCCTCCACCTCCTTCTCCTAGGAAGGAACAACTGGGTTTCATCTACCAGGTGCATTTTGATTCTCTCTCTAACCCCGACATGCTTCACCTCACTAGAAAGATGGGGTTTCTTGTTAATTCGGATAACTTTGTGAACTTTGATTTGATTCACTTCCGCGAAATCTCTAGAGCTTTTGAGACTAAGAATTTTAATTATTAGCATTTCTATGAATATTCGGGGGCTACGGTGCCAGTCTAAGCAACAAGCAGTTTTTTAACTAATTTCTTCCTCTCACCGTGATTTGATTTCGATCCAAGAATCGAAAATTGAGTCCCCTTCTCCAACCCTATTTTGTTCGATTGGGGGGTCCTTAATATCTGATTGGATCTCTCTTGATGCCGTAGGATCAAGAAGGGGAATCCTTTTTGGATTCAAAGCTGCCAAATTCTCTCTCATTTCGATTCGTCGTTTAACTTTTTTCCTTTTGGTTCGTCTTCATTGGGCCGAGTTCAATTGCGAAATCAATGTTGTCTCGGTTTATGGTCCCTCTACTGCGGATCGTCGGGATGGTTTCTGGAACGAATTTAACACCTTCCATAACACCATCCATGGGTTCTGGCTATTTTTTGGCGACTTTAATGTTACTAGATTCTCTTTTGAAAGATCGGGTAGTTATTCTAACTCTTTAGACTCCTCTCATTTTAACGATTGCATTCGCTCCCTCCACTTGACGGATCTTCTCCTCAATGGCAGATCATTCACTTGGTCTAATATGCGGTTATCTCCGTTCATGGCTAAACTCGATCGTTTTCTAGTGTCTGTCGACTAGATAAACTTTATCCACCACTCCTTCGTATCTGCTTTGCCCAATCCGTCGTCGAACCCTGTCCTTGTCTCTTTAGTCTCTAACTATAATTTCTCCAGGCCGTTCAAATTCCGTTTTGAAAAGTTTTTGTTGCAAGACCAAATCTTTGTCAATCTCGTCACGGAATGCCTCTCATCGATTACTGGTTCTTCTGGACTAGGTTGCATCCTGGTTAAACTTCATGCTATCAAATTTGGTTGTAAAATCTGGCATAAAGAGAGAGTGGCCAACTCTACTTTTCTTTAAAATGTTTTCCTTTCAACCATTGAGTCCATTGACCTACTTGAGGAGCATAATCGGATCTCGGATTCCCTTCGGGCCGAACGTGCATCCTGTAAAAGATAATATGCGGCCCTTCTTCTCAACGACCACATTAAATGGGCCCAGAGGGCTAAGTTTCGTTGGTTGAAAGAAGGTGACAGCAATACCTCGTTCTTCCACAACTTCGCATCGCATCGCCAGCGTTGCAATCGTATTTCCTCTATTCTTGACAATGGCAATGAGTTATCTGCGAACTTGGATATCCATGCCACTTTCCTTCGTTTCATTAAAGATCTTTTAGGTTCTAATAAACATCGTTCTATTCACCTCGATTAGACCCAATTATATGGCCAGTAGATGCACGATCTGTCCAATTTGGAAGTCCCTTTTCTATGGAAGAGATCAAGTCTGCAATGTTTTCTTTGAAAAGTGATTCCGTCCCTGAGCCGGATGGGTTCCCATTCTTCTTTTTCCAACATTTTTGGGATTCGCTCAAATACAACTTTCTCAAGATGTTTTTTGATCTTCATGAAGGGAAATTCTCCTTTGATAGGATCAATTATGCGCATATCATCCTTATCCCCAAATTTTTGGGTGCTAACTTAGTTTCCAACTTTCGACCAATTAGCCTTCTCAATACGACCTTCAAAATCATTATGGAAGTTCTCACCTCCCGCCTCAATGCTATTATCTCTCTTTTGATCGATCCTACGCAATCAGGATTCATTAAAGATCGCTTCATACTCGATAGTGTGGCTTCTGCCCAAGAAATTATTTCTGATTGCCATAGATCCAATTTGGAGGGCATCCTGTTAAAATTAAATTTTCAAAAAACTTACGATAATATTTACTGGTATTTCCTTTTTGAAACCCTCTTACATCGTGGTTTCGGTCCCAAATGGATAGCCTGGATTAAATCCAGCCTATTCGCTGCTACGTCATCCATTTTTATCAATGGGACGGAAGGCCACAAATTCAAGTGCAAGTGTGGCCTCCGTCAAGGAGATCCCATATCCTCCCTATTATTTTCTCTTGTTGCTGATGTGTTCAGCAAGTTGCTTCGTAATGCTTGGGAAGCTGGTGTTATCGAAGGTCTTGGTAGTACACAAAGTTATCGTGGTGTCTTGAACCTTCAATATGTTGACGATACTATTATCTTTGAGAAGCCCAATGGGTGCACTTTACGAATTCTGAAGTTGCTTCTTTATGTCTTTGAAAGTGCCTCTGGGTTAGCTATTAATTTTCAAAAGTCGTCAGTCCTTTGGCTTGGAGGTGCTCATAACCGTCACGCGGAAATAGCACACTTTTTTAACTGTTCTCCGGCCTCGTTCCCTATCCATTATCTTGGTATCCCATTGAGATGGGGGAAACTTCATAAATCGGATTGGATACGGATGATTGAAAAAGTCGAATCCAGACTTAACTGTTGGTCTAATAAACACCTTTCTCGCAGAGGAAGACTCATATTAGTTAACTCCGTTCTCTCATCTATTCCTTTATATATGATGTCTTTCGTTTACCTTCCCTCATGGGTTATTATGAGGATCGACCAGATCAGAAGGAACTTCTTCTGGTCAGGTGCTGACTCTTATAAACCTGGCTCTCACCTCTGCAACTGGAAGCTTGTTTGCACCGCTAAGGTAGCTGGGGGTTTAGGGGTTCTTGATCTCAGACATCAAAACTTAGCTCTTCTGGAGAAATGGTTATGGAGATTCCTTAAAAATGACCATCTTCCTTGGGTTCGTCTTATCTCTCTTAATTGTTTTTCCCATCGCAAAATGTGGTACTTTCCTACTCCCCTTTCTCGTAAGGCCTCTTCCTTCTGGAAGGGAGTCTGGAAAGTAGTACAGCCATTCTGTTGTGGATTAGCCCACATGTGTGCTGATGGTTCAAAAACCAAATTTTAGGAGGACTTATGGTTAGGTAATTTCAAGCTTGCTTCAGCTTTTCCCTCTCTATTTCAGTTGGCCTCTAACCCCTCCGCCTTAGTGGCGGACTATATTACCATCATCAATAACCAAAAGTTCTGGTCGATTCCTTTCATGGACTTTCTCCCGACGTCACTTGTTCATGACCTCCAAGTCCTCTTCGAAGATATCAACATTTTTGCTTGGCAACCCACAAAATATTTTAATTGGAGATGGACCGCCTCTGGTAATTACTCGGTTAAATCCTTCTACAACTTTCTAAATTTCAGGGGGATTATCGTCCAGACTGCTAAACCATTATGAAGCAGTTGCGTCCCCCTAAAATCCAAAATATTAACTTGGCTAGCGCTGAACAACAAGCTTCTTACGGTTGATGTTCTTAACAAGATGAATTTGGCCTTAGGCCAATTATGCTCGTTGTGTTCATCCTCGCATGAGGATGCTGATCATCTATTCCTTAAGTGTCCCTTATTCAACCGCTTTGGATTATCACTGTCAGCACTTGGCAAGCATCTACTATTCCCAGTGATTTCTCTGCCTGTTTGAAGTTCAAGCCCTAAGGAAAGAATTTCGTCCTTCTTGTATTCTTTCGATTGTTGCCATCATTTGGGTGATCTGGTCGGAACGGAACAAACGTATTTTTACCCAGTCATTCTCTTCGATCGATAACATTATCGACGATTTCATTCTTTGCTAATTTTTGGCCTTCCACTTTACCTCATGATAAAGTCGAAGCTTATCATTTAAATCTCCTAGATGAGGTGATATGTATTTTCCGCACTACTACTCACTAATACTATGTTCTCTTGGCCTTTCCCCTATTGATTCTCTCCTTCTTGATGCTTGCAAACTGTATGATTTGTAGGCAGTCGGCTATCGTCGCTGGAGGTATTTTGGTGGTTTTTGGGTTGTAGCAGATGTTATGGGGAGGTATTCTCACCTTCCTTTTGTGTTGTACTGGGTGTTTTGTAACTGAGGGTGATCGTTTCAGTGTCGATATTCCTTCTTCTCATCTGATTAGTGATGTAGTTTGTTTCTTTTTTGGGTCTGTTGGAGCTTTCTTTGGGAAGCACTCTGTATATATTGTTCTTAGCCCTTTATCTGGTTTGTTTTTTACTTTAATTCCTCTGTGCTGTTATATCTGGTTGTTCTACTCTTCTCTAGTTTTTTGTTTATTTGGTGTGTTGCTGCGGCTTAGGCAAATGGATTGTCTGTTTCCTGTCCTTAACTACCTTTGGATTGGAATTGTTTCATTTGAAGTTTGTTGGCTGTGCTTTCGTGGCTTGATTCGGGTGTTTCTTCATCACCCCTGGTGGCATTTTCAGAGGCTGTGCTTTCATAGAACCTTACTTTGGTTTTGATTGGTGCTGGACTGCCCTGTCAAGGCTCTATATCTGTTCGTTTTTCTGTTCTTGCTGTATTTTTGTGGATTAACTCCCTGTGTTTTGTTCATATTGTGTCTGTTGAAGCTTCTTTTATGGGCTCATGCATGTCTTGTTTCTCTTGTTTTGCATTCCTCCTTTTGGAGGATATCCAGGCGGTGATTCCCCCTTGATCGGGGTCATGTCTGTGGGCTGCTACGTCTCAGTCCTGGTATTTGGGGTCGGTGCAGACACTGCCTCGCGCAGTCCCTTAAGTTCCCGTCGATGTTCCCATTTTCGGAGGGGTTTGGATGGATTGGTGGCTGCCCTTGCTACATCTTTTATCGTGCGCCGAGTCTTTGGAGTGAATTCTGCTCGTCTTGTCTCGATGCTTTGTCGGAGTCCTTCGACCGGTTGTCGGTTGGGTCAAAGTTGGAAGTGTCTTGCCGCTGAGTTGTCCCTCCTCCTTGACGGATGGTGTTTATGTGTTTTCCATTTTCAGATGTTAGCTCGAGGCAATTTGCTCAATTGCCTATGAGTTTCGATGTTTGTACTCTATTCCTTTTCTTTTAATTGTACCTCCTGTAAAATTGTACTTTGTAGTATTCTTTCAATTAATTATATATTGGGCTGGAATCTTTGGATTCTATCCTCGTTATCAAAATATATATATATGGAAAGAAATAGTGAGAATTGAATTAAAGATGTGTGATTGAATTGGTTTTGTTTCTATAAATGAGAAGTATCAATTATGGAAGTGGAAGTCCATTTACTTGAGAAGTCAGATGCAGTGGAAATCTATTATTTACTGAAATGCTTATATTTGATACCTCTTCTACTAAATCTCTACATAATCTCACCGATCAGTATATCCCCTCAAGGGCACACCTCAGTAGGCATTATCACAGAGTTGTCAACCTCTGCACAAACTCCACTTACATCGAGGTACTCTCCACCTCTTGATGATATTCAAACGTCTTGGTCTAGAATTGATGATGCTAGTTGCAGCAAACTAGATGAGCTTGAGGGAATAATGGGAAAATAAGCAACAACATCTGCGGAGGTATTTTGAATTTCCCAAAGCTTGTAGAGATTATTTTGGCTTGGCCCTACCACTCTTATACCTCTAATAACCTTACGGTGACCCTAAAAAATGTACAGAACTCCACCTCGAGCTGTGTATCTACAACCCCGTGCTTCAAGAGTTCCCAAGGAAATCAAATTCTGTTTAAGCAGATGAATATTTAAAACTTCCCTTAGGGGCATTTGGTACATGGGAATGTGCAAGGGAATCTCATATTTCCACTTAGATTACCTTGTTTGGTATGTGGCAAGCATAGTTTTGGAAGGAATGGTGAATTCCCAAGGGAATCAAAATCCTTAGTTGGGAAGGCTTTCAATTCCTCTAAAAAATCATGGGATTTGAGAATTCCCATGACAAATTCCATAACAAACAATAAAATAACAAAAAAAATAGAAAAAAATCTCCTCCTAAAATCATGAGATTTGAGGATTCTCATGAGATTTCCATAACAAACAATAAAACAACCCAAAAATTAGAATAAAAAAATACAATTATAAACGATTCCCGGGAATGCAATGTACTATACCAAACGTGATAATGTAATGTTCCCGAGAATCTTCATTCCTACCCTCATATTTCCCGGGAATCCTCTCATTCCTGGGAATCTTCCAATCCATGTACCAAACGCCCCCTTAGAGTGAATATGTTTAAACCTGGCATCTTCAACTCAACTGTCCTCTCACCTACTACTTTACAAATCTCCGCAGTTCCCGTTCTCACACAACGCCATGTAGTAGACTTATTAGTAGAAAACAACTCCCTCTCGGAGCAAATATGAGAAGAACTCACCGAGTCAAGAAACCAACTAGAATTCACTTATAATTTGAAATAAGAAGACACAAATCACCTGATTCAGAAGGGGTAGTATTACCATTCTTGGCGCTCTTCTAATTCTGCAATTTTCAACTGTCTTTCTTGATATGCCCTGGCCTCTCGCTATATCGGCAACGGATCGAATTCTTTTGCATTGACCTTCCACTGCTACACAACTTGGATTAGACAATGATTTTTTTGTCTCCTTCCTAAGTTGATTTTCCATCAATGCTTTGATTACACCATCCACTAAATACTCTGGAAAATTTATTGTGTATCATGGTAGTGATCAAATGCTCGTATGAATCCTACATTGAATATATCAAGTTCAAAGCTTTATCTTCCTCACTCTCATCCATGTTTATCGCCTTGAGTTCCGATAGAACCTTGATGAACTCTGTGATGTGGTTTTGGAGATCGGTACCTTCCTTCATTGAAAAACAGAATAACTTTCTTTTCCAATGTAACCGATCTAATAACGATGAACCAGAGTAGTCAGCTATGAGTTTTTCCCAAAATTTGGCACACCAGTTTCTTCAACAAACTTGCACTTGACCTCGTCCGCCAATGATAGTCGAATTAGACTTACGACTCTTTCATAAATATCATCCAAAACATGTTCCATCACATCAAATGATTTTTCCTTCTTCTTGAAGGCTAACTATAGACGTTCTTGAACTAGAACATCATACATGTCTATTTTCCAAAGATTGAAGATGATCTCTCCGTCGAACTTCTTGATCTTCAAAAGACTGTGACATGTCATCTTAACCAAGAGATTCGGCAACTTGGAGCTCTGATACCACTTTGTTGGGAAGAGGTGTCTACAAACACACCGGTGGTGGCACAGTGGAACTGATTAGAGCAATAAGGAAGTCGAAGTAGATGAGAAGAGTCAATGAACATCCAAGCAAATAGATCCACCAATCCAATACAAACACAATGAAGATTCATCTCGGTTAGCATTCGCTTAATCCGGAGGTAAATATAGGGAGATATAATATTCAACTAGAAGAGATTACATGGAGTTAATGATTCACTCAATATATGGAATTAAACTCACACACCAAGAACTATCTCTCTTCAAGTCTCTCTTTGAAATAAAGAAAATATCAATGAAGCACTCTACCTCTTATATTGGAGGCTACAATAATATATAGAAGAAGAATAGAGAGAATCCTAGGTCAATCTTGATTCTCAGTCACTCGATATAACCTGAAGAAGTAATTGAATATGAACCGTACAATCTGACATGGAGTTGAAGACTAGGCTGAAACCACCTAACAAATCGAGGCCCAAAAAGAACACAGCGCCACGCACGGTCGACTGTCCAACAAGACCATTTTTTTCGACCGACCTCCTCTCGGCCAAAATCCTATACAACTGCGGTCGGAGGATCGGTCGACCGTCCCCCAGGACAGTCGACCATCCCTCTTCCTGGCTATTGATGTTAATGTTTTCTTTTCTACTCTCTTCGATGCTTTCTACCACAGTGCTTCATCGTCTTTTCTTCTAATCTAAACCATAAGTATACAGGACATAATCCAAACAACTCGGACCTTAACCTATGACAACGGTTCCGAATCTGGGTCTATTAAATTTTTCAGGTCTGGTTCGGGTCTAATCAGTTCCCGGGTACCCAACGGGTCTAATAATATATGACAATTTTTTTCTTTCAATGTTTACAAAAGTTTTCAATATTCAAATTCATAACGTATTTTCTTTAGAGTACCACATGAATTTGCTACATACTGAAAGTGAAACCAAAATTAATTCATTTTTTTGTTATTGGTTATTTTGGAGTGGGAGCAAATAGATAGTTGGTTTATATTTTGAAGGAAACTACTAAAGATCTAATATTTGATCGTCACCATAAAAAGTAGTTTGAGCTCCTAAGATTGGATCTGGATCGATGGACTTGCAAAAAGCCTGAAACACCAGGGGTGGCCCCGGCGACAGACCCTCTGTTGCTTAAGTCAAAACCAGATAGAGGAATTACTAATTACTGATTACCTTATGACTTATGGGAGGGAGGTATTTATAGGCCTGAGAAATAGTTTGGAGATTGATATAAGCTTCTGTCATATTCTCCCCCTTTCAAGAGATAGAATCGGTTATTCTCCTATTTGGGTATAGGAGATTTGACTTACAGCTCTCATGGGCATGGTGTCTCTCCTAGTGGGCCTAGTCGCTTTTAATGGGCTTGAAAGCGGCACATATCTTGTTGATGAGCATGAAGAAGGCTCAGACATGTTAAAGAGATCTGTTATGGTTAATATTCCTGTAGAAGCTTTTAGATCGCTGGAATCATATGACCTTGATTTGTTGTGATTTTTACCATTATCATAAGCCCCCCACTCTCGGAAGACAATTTTCTTAGCTTTTAGGATGTAGTTTGCCTTCGTTTCAGAGTTCTGTGGTACAGTCTTTAGTTTTTAGGGACGATTGGAGATACCTAGAACTGGTTAGAATATTCTCGGGGCAATGATGAGGGGTGACGTGTCTTGATCTCGTGCGTTGATCTCGCTAGCGTTCGTTTTAGGGTGATCAAGTGGCTAAAATTTGAAGTGGAGTGGTAAGGATGATGTGGGGCGACGTGGCTCAATCTCATTCGTCCATCTCGTGCGCGCCCGATCTTCTGAGCGATCTGATGGTTAGCGATGGCTATGAGAACCCCTAGCTCGCCTGACCGTTTGGGCGAGCACTATTCATCTTCTTCGTTTCATTTTCTTGTTTTGGGCGAGCTAGGCTTTGAGCGACCACCTAGGATTCGTTAACCACATTTCTTTGGTCGAGCAAGGTGATTCAGCGACCTCCTCTTCGTCGAGCGAGATATCGAGCAAGAAAATTTTTCGGCGAGCAACAGTTTGGCAACCTCAGAGTTTAGGCGAGCTGGATTATGGGTGACCAAGCTCAGTGAGCACCGCTATGTATGAGCATTAATCTTAGCGAGCTTATTTCATTGAGCTAGGGGCAAGCTAGGTTTTTAGCGAGCAAAAGTCTCAGGGACCTTTAGTTTCGGCGAGCTAATCTAGGCGACCTCCAATCTCGGCGACCACCATCATGGCGACCTCAGAGCTTGGGCGAGCAATAGTCTCGGTGTCCTCTAGTTTCGGTTAGCTAATATGGGCGACCTCTAATATTGGCGACCACCATCTTGGTGACCTCAGAGCTTGGGCGAGCAAGCTTCTTCGGTGAGACCAAGCTTCAGGCAACCAAGGGTTTTCGACAAAGCTTTGGGAGTATTGGGTTTTGAGCCTCGGGCCTCAGAGCTTGAAGTTGGTGTCTTCGAGGTGGATGGTGGTCAGAGTTTTGGTCTGCTTGTGTTGGGTTTGATCATCTCTTGATCGAGCTCGGAGTTGAGTCAAAGTTTATAACCAGATTTGATTACCTTTAGAACTTGTTGTTTTGGATTTCGAAGCTAAAGCGCTTCGAATCACTTGTTTGCAGTCGGATTGTGCTGTGTGGAGTTCAAGTTTTTTTGAGTTGTTTGGTCTTTTGACTGTCTTGATCATCACCGAGGTTCTAGTAGAGCTCGACTATCTTGTCGGGTTGAATTTTGAGCAAGTTTGGAAGCTTTGATGAGCTTGGTTTTGTTGATCTCTTAGTGCTTGAAGTTGAGTTGTGAGGAGCTTAAGTTTGATATCCCTATAGCTTGAGGTTGGGTTTTAGTTTTGAATACTCGGTATCGAGCTTAGATTAGAAGCTTGTTTTCTTTCTGTGCTTGCATACAATATATATATATATATATATATATATATATATATATATATATATATATATATATATATATCACAAGGCAATTTGAAAAAAAAAATCTATCAAGCGGCTCTACTTCAATTGAAACAAATCAATGGGATATTGTTCCCCTAAAAGTTTTCCCCCCAAAACTAAACCTTTTTTCCCCAAACATAAATCATCCTTACTTTATTACTATCTCTCTCTTCTCTCTTCACTTTTTCAAATCTCTCTCTCTCTTTCTCTCTCTCTCCCCCCCCCCCCCCTCGCCCCCCCCACACACACACACATACACACATCTCTTCACATTTCAGATAAAGAGCTACAGAATCAGACCTTATTCAACACTTGGATGTTTAGTTGCAACACTAGCATGCTGAATTTTCTTTTAACTTCTTTATGTAATTTGCCTGCATTTTCTTTATGTGTTTAGAGAGCTTTTCATATGTTGCATCATTCATGAAGACGTGTCGTAGGCACGTATTGACAGGAAAACCTAACATATATATATATATATATATATATATATATATATATATATATATATATATATATATATATAATTTGCCTGCATTTTCTTTATGTAATTTTCCTGCATTTTGCCTGCATTTTCTTTATGTAATTTTCTTGCATTTTCTTTATGTGTTTACAGAGCTTTTCATATGCTGCATCATTCACGAAGACGTGTCGTAGGCACGTATTGACAGGAAAACCTAGTTTGTATATATATATATATATATATATATATATATATATATATATATATATATATATGCACACAAAGTTTGGTTTATGGATCAACAGAATCTTTTGGTGAATCATGGTTTCTTATGCTTGTCAACTTGTTCTGTCGAGTTTGGTCTAGAGATTCTTTGAGTTTTCGCCCACCAAGTGTTCGTTGAGTGGTTTCCCCCTCAAATTGTTTGTTGACCAAACGTTGTGTCGTACGCTTCGTTAAACGGCTCTTTCATTGACCAAGCGTTGCTTGCATGTTGATCAAGCATTTTTTTGTAGGTCGGGTCTCCTTGGACGGGTGTTTGCGCCAAGTAGTTTCTGGAGAAAACTTTTTAGGCGAAGTTGACGTTGGAACTTGTCGTTTGTGCCCAGCGAGTTTATGAAAACAACTCTGAGACGGAGTTGGTCGTAGAGCTTGCTATTTGATGCCAGCAAGTTTGGAAAGGCAACTCTAGGCAGAGTTGGACGTAGAGCTTGCCGTTTACACCCAGCAAGTTTGTAGAGAACCTTGAGACGGAGTTGGTCATTTGATCTTGCTGTTTGCGCCCAGAAAGTTTGTAGGGACAACTCTTAGGCTAAGTTGGATGTAGAGCTGGTTGTTTGTGCCTAGCAAGTCTGTAGAGGCAACTCTGACGCAGAGTTGAACACTTAGCTTACTTTTTGCGCCAAACAAGTTTGTAGAGACAACTCAGAAATGAAATTGAACGTTTGAACTTGCTGTTTGGAGAGGCAACTCTAAGATGGAGTTGGATGTTTGAACTTACTGTTTGTGCCCAACAAGTCTGTAGAGTCAACTCTGAGACGGAGTTGGACATTGAGCATGCCATTTGCGCCTAACAAGCTTTGTAAAGGCAACTCTGAGTTGGAGTTAGACGTAGAGCTTGATGTTTGCGCCCAGTAAATTAGTAGAGGCAACTTTGAAATGGAGTTGACGTTGGAACTTGTCATTTGTGCCCAACAAGTTAGTAGAGGAAACTTTTGGACGGAGTTGATGTTGAGCTTGCTAGTTGATTCTAGCAAGTTTGTAGAGAACTCTGAGACAGAGTTGGACGTTTGAACTTACTATTTGCGCCCATCAAGTTTGTAGAGAAAACTCTGAGACAGAGTTGAACGTTTGAACTTTCTGTTTGCGCCCAGCAAGTTTGAAGAGGTAACTCTGAGACGATGTTGAACATAGAGCAAGCTGTTTGATCCCAGCAAGTTTTGTAGAGGCAACTCTGAGACAGAGTTGAACGTAAAGCTCACTTTCTGTAACACCCTGAGTTCCAAATAAGCCTGAATTCGAAGTTCCACAGAATCTTTACACTTCACTTTGTACAATTATACAAGGGAATTTGAAACTTTTATTACAACAAAGTCTTTTTACATCATAATGCAGGGGAAAGTAAATGAAATACAACAATGATAAATGTACAATTGTAACAACTTTAGCATTTAAGTAATCATCAGCATCAAAATTCATCTTTATATCTCTTTATAAATTCCAAGTCCTACATATGAAACTGTGGACACGTCGGTTGCTTACAACCGACACAATATTATACACGGCCATCTTGGCTATGCTGAAAATATAACGATTCTTTAATACTTTAACGAACACAAACTTGAATGCATCACAAACAAAGCTAAAGAGGGACTATCCTATTGATGTCGTGTGTGCTTGTGCACTTAACCTAAATGCAGTTATTTATATTTCATGAAACTAATGCACACTTGTTCGAACCTATGCATCCCATTCTACATAGATCCAAGTGCAAGCCCTTAACTGTGCTTCATCTTGTAGGGTTGAATCCCTCGTTATGAGTTAAACTACTACGGTAACTACGGTAAGTTTTTAGATGTTTTATGAGTTACGAGCCTATGTCCAAACAGCCTGGAGGGGAATCCCACGTTATGACATGATGCATCATGTAGACAACCTATGGACAATTCGCCTCCTTCATGGGACGATGGCACTACGTAGTCACCAAGAACCCCACAAGCGTCGCCACGATCCCGATAATTCTGGAGATGGATTCACGTCATGACATGATGCATCATGTAGAGAGCCTGTGAAAACTCTCACACCGTGAATCCGATGCCCTCATACTTGTGTTTTTCTCTTACTTTCATCACATCTTCACTATAGTGTTGTCCTTAAGTTTTTAGTTTGTTTTAGAAGAAAATCATCACAACCTAGAGCTAACTTATCTACCGACTTAAACCAATACAAGAGACAGTCAACCCCAACTGGCTACTTCTCAAGAGATTCTCAACCGACACTAGTTAGCTCTCAAATTCATATTAATAACAACTGTCGGTTTCTAAGGGTCTCGCCTAGCCTCTAGATTCCAACAACTATCTCGTTCTAGAGATTAACAATATGTTATATTCAATCTCAAAATAATATTTCGATTCCTTTATTCACAATCTCTTTCTCAAAGAAAATATTTCTTTATAATCTTATAACATGAAGTAACTCACTTCAACTTTCATTATCAATTTAATCACTTATAGCATTGTATGCAACTCAAAGTATTCTTATTCAAAGATATTTATAACTACGGAAATTTAATCAAGAAGAGTCTAATCATATCCCACTTTAATCTTCTTTAACCACACAAAAATCTCTTCTTTAATTTTGAAACCAAGTTCACTAAACAAATTGTTTTAATGCGAAATCCACTTCCAATTCTCACAAAATAAGTCAAAATATTGTGGAAATATTTTTTGTAAAGTCTAAATAATTTTAGAGGAATAATAGAATTTTTTCCATTTTTTATGCTCTTTAAAACTCTTAATTACCAAAAAATCGAAAAGAAATAAAGTGGCGCTACCGGGTGTCGAACCCAAGACCTCCGCCTAGCTACAGTGACCAACTCAGAGTGCACCCGAAGACCAGAAAGCCCAACAGTGGCTAGCGATAGAAAGGAAACCCGAAAGCCTTTTGTACAGGCTTCGGTAGTATGGGATAAAATCAAAATTTAATAAAAATAGAGCCTCTTCAAGACTCGAACCCATGACCGGGAACCACTATACACGGCGCTCTGAAACCACGCCGCGAACCAGTAAGTCCTTAGTCGATCTCTATTATATGTAGGGATTAAAATTGCTTTATTTTACTTCTCTGTTTGTGACTCTCTTTTAAAATTTTCGATTTCCAAATCGTTTTGTATCGATATTTCTAGAATACATTTTCTTCAATAATATGAGTATTAGCACGAATTAAACTCATGAATTTTTTTTTATTTTAACTATATAATGAAAATTCCTTCCAAAATTTTATAATCAATTCAATTAATGGACAAATTCAATTTCTTTCACAATCTTTCTAAACACAATCTACTTATACTACATTACAAATTTTCATGGCATCACATATAATAATTTGCACACTTAAATTTTAATTTCACATAAAACCTACATCATAAATTTTACATTTAACAAGCATTTCATTCATCAATCACTAAAATTTTAGATTTTTCCTACAACATGCATCACATAAAAAATTAGAGAATAAACTAAGCAATTTAAATCTATAATTGTAAAATAAATTTTCCTAACACACAATTAAACAACAAATTAGAAAGTATGTGGAAACACCCACCTAGTTGACAAAATTCTTAGCAAAATGAACTCCTAAATCTCTGAAAGAGCACCTCAAAATCCGTGCCCAAAGAAAAACCCCAAACTCCATTTCGACAGCAAAGAAAAAAGCACCTTCATCTCTTATTTTCATATATATATATATATATATATATATATATATATATATATATATATATAAGTTATATATATGTATACATGTGAGTGAGTGGAGGAACAAGATGAATTTGCTGGGGGTTTCGGAAATGGGCAGAGAAAGAAAGAAGGGAGAGGAGAAGAGAGTGAATGGTTAGGGGTGTTTTATAGAATAATTGAATAGTTACATTAATTACTCCCCACTAATACAACCCACTAATCCACTCTCTTAATTCAAAACCATTTCTTTTCACGCCATCCCAAAGAAACAGCCAGCCACTTCTTTGTAAAAACACGTGCACGTGCATCGCACTTGCACACACTTCATTCATATACATATATTTTTTTATTTAATTTAAAATATAGGTTATAATATATAGTAAATGTTTAAATAAACTTAGTTTAGTTTAATTATAAATTAGATTTATCATGCACAAATAAAATAAACACACACACACTCTTCCGAAATTTCATTTTAAAAAAGAGTATGTCTAAATACGTGCACCGCAAACACGTGCGTCACACGTAAAAATATTAAAATACGAAATAGATTTTATCGATGGTGAAACGTTCATAAATAATTGAAATAAAATATACACAAAATATATTTCATCAATTTTTATATATTCCACAACGTAATCACTACGTACACAGAAAAACACGTGCACCACATATATAAAAATATTTTAATTAAAATAAGAGAAAAATGAATTTCTATTTATAAAATGAATTCGAACGCATCATTAAATAAATAATTGAAACACATAGAAAATATTACGTAGCGGTGGAATAATACATAATCGATAAGTGCATCGATAACACATATAAAGCACGTAAAAATACAGAGATTGGAATTTTATATTTGAGTTGACTCAAATAGGATAAAAAGAATTTTGAGAAGAAGTTTTGGTCCCAACAAGTTTCCAATTTTGCGGGGTGTTACACTTTTTGGTCCCAACAAGTTTATAATGGCAACTCTGAGATGAAGTTGGACGTTAGATCTTGTTGTTTACGCCCAGTGAGTTTGAAAAGGTAACTCGAAGATGGATTTGAATGTTTGAACTCACTGTTTGTGCACGACAAGTTTGTGGAGGCACCTCTAAGATGGAATTTATGTTGAACGTGTCGTTTGCGCCCGGCAAGTGAGTAGAGCAACTCTAGGATGGAGGTGATGTAGAGCTTGCTTTTTGATCCTAACAAGTTTTGTAGTGGCAACTCCGAGACGGATTGAATGTTGAATTTGTTGTTTTAGTCCAGCAAGTTTTGTAGAGACAACTCTGAGACGCATTTGGACATTTGAACTTATTGTTTGCACCCAGCAAGTTTTGTAGATTCAACTCTGAGACGGAGTTGATTGTTTGGAGTTGTTGTTTGCGCCCAAAAAGTTTTGTAGAAGCAACTCTAGGCTGACATTGGATGACTAACATATTGCATGAAGTTAATGGTTGTTGTAAGGACTCGAGTGAAGTGCACTGCATTGAACTCATTGTTTGGTGTTAACGATTTTTTGACAAAGCTCGAGCGAAGAGCATGGTGTTGAACTTGTTGTACGGGTTTGAAGAGTTGTTGATGGAGCTAGAGCGAAGAGTAAAGCGTTGAACTCGTAAGATGTTAACGAGTTGTTGACGGAGCTTCAGCGGAGAGCAAGCTATTGAACTCGTCGTATGGAGTTAACAAGTTGTTGGCAGAGCGCAAGTGGAGAGCCAGGCATTGAACTTGTTATATGGAGCTAATGAGTTGTTGACGGAGCTCGAGCAGAAAGTAAGACATTAAACTCGTTGTATGGAGTTAACGTATTGTTGGTGGAGGTTTAGCAGAGAGCAAGGCATTGAAGTCGTTGTACAGAGTGAATGAGTTGTTGATGGAGCTCGAGTGTAGAACAAGGGGTTGAACTCATTATACGAAGTTAACAAGTGGTTGACGGAGCACCAGCAGAAAGCATGACATTGAACTCGTTGTATGGAACTAACGAGTTATTGATGGAGCTTGAGTGAAGTGCAAGATGTTGAACTATTGTATGGATTCAATGAATTTTTGACGGAGCTTGAGCGAAGAGCATGGAGTTAAACTAGTTGCACGGAGTTAATGATATGTTGACAGAGCTCAAGCGAAGTGTATGACATTAAACTCGTTGTATGGAGCTAATAAGTTGTTGATGGAGCTAGAGTGAAGAGCAAGACCTTGAACTCATTGTAGGAAGTCAATAAATTATTGACGGAGTTCAAGCATAGAGAAATTGAGTTAACAAGCTCTGAGCACGAAGTTAACAAGTTGTTGATGGAGCTCGAGTGAAGAGCATGACATTGAACTTGTTGCACGGAGTTAACGATTCGTTGGCTTGAGCGAAATAGCAGGGCGTTGAACTGGTTGTTGGGGTGAACGAGCTGTTGACGGAGCTCGAGCAGAGAGCGAGACGTTGAACTCATTGTACGGAGTTGACAAGTTGTCGACAGAGCTTGAGCGAAAGGTAATGCGTTGAATTTGTTGTATGGAGTTAACGAATTATTGACAGAGCTCAAGCAAAGAGCATGGCATTGAACGAAGTTGACAAGCTATCGACGGAGCTCGAGCGAAGAGCTAACGAATTATTGATGGAGCTCGAGTGAAAAGCATGACATTAAACTCGTTGAACGGAGTTAACGAACTATTGACGGAGCTTGAGCGAAGAGCATAACATTGAACTTGTTGTATGGAGTTAACAAGTCGTTGGTGGAGCTCGAGCGAATAGCAGGGTATTGAAGTCGTTGTTTGGAGTTAATGAACTGTCGACGGAGCTCGAGTAGAGAGCGAGGTGTTGAACTCGCTCTCTAGTGGAACTCTAGTTAACTAGTTATTTGCCAGAGGAACTCTAGTGGCACGTGGAGCACCGAACTCATTTTGTGGAGCGAATGAGTTATGGGTGTTCTGAGTCTTCTCGATAATGAAGTGAAGTCCTTCGTGTTTATTCAGCGTTGAAGTAATTTCATTCTTCTTTTTGCTGACAAGTAGTTGTGTACACTGAACGATGTCTTCGCGACATCGAACTTATTTTCCTTCGCTATACACTGTACCAGACAGAGTTGAGACTTGTCCATTTGTGCAGGCGTATCACGTAAGACGGAGTTGGAGCTTGCTCAAGTGAAGGTGGTAGGAAAGACTTGGAGCTTGCCCACCTAATGATGGCTTGTCTTGAATTTTATCGTCAAGAGTTGAGGCGGCCCTGGGGAGCTGTTAGCTAGCAGGAGGCATGTGAAGAGGTTTGTGTCTCTTAGGCAGAATATCCCTCTATCGTGTAGCTAGAATGACAACTTGTAGGACAGCTAGTTTTATAGTGTTTGCAAGACTGTTGTAGCTATTCATTGGCATGAGACGTAGACTCATTGTGATTCTGTAGTAGTAGAGAGACTTGTTATTTGTGAATTAAGAAATATTTTACATGCTTGTCCCTTGTCCTGCGATTCGTCGTCTTAGGAGGTTGACCAGTCATAGGAGCTGCTCTTGGGGAGAGTTGGACTACGACTTGCCATTTTGTACTTAGCTAAATGTAGGTGCAACTCTAGAAGGGAGTTAGACTCCGAACATGCTGTACGGATCCTCCAACAAATTGTGAGAATCACTTCGAGTGGTGAGTTGAACTCCGAAACTTGTTTCTTTTTTTTGCAGGTTTGCTGGAGTAATTGCGATCCATGATTATCGACCTCCAATCTATCTTTAAAGGATTTAAACAAGCTTCAGGAATAGGTTAAATGGTCAGTTGAGCTCCGGCCGTGCTTGATTGCAGGTTGCTAAAGCAATTCTGTGCCATGGGCATGGATTCCGAACTTATTGTTTAGGGTTTTAAAAAGTTACAGGAGCAGATCGATGGGTGAGTTGAGCTCTGAACGTGCTTGATTGTAGGTTGCTAAAGCAACTCTGAGCCATGGATATAGACTTCGAACCTGTCGTTGAAGTGTTCAAAGCATTGCAGGAGCAGATCAAATGACGAGTTGAGCTCTGAACGTGCTTGATTGCAAGATGCTATAGCAACTCCGAGCCATGGGTATGGACTCCGAACTTGTCTTATAAGGTGCTTCTAATGATTTTTTGGTTCCGTTTTTAGCAGTAAACATGATATTTAACTCATTTTATGCATCCATAGAGTTGTACAATAATTCTGCAAAAAATAATACTAAATTTTAATGAAAAATAAACATAGTGGTTGCTCTAGTGGCTAGCCTTTATTACATGTAGTGACATAAGCGGCTGCTCTAGTGGCTGATCTTTATTGAAAATATTTAAAATATTTAAAATATAAAGAGGAGGCAGGCGTTAAGCACCCTTGTTAAAGTTCATGATGTGTTACACATTCCAAGTCCATGCTGATGTCTCTTTGCCCCCCGGGTCTTCAAGTTGATGAGCCTTTAGGCGAACAACTTGGTAGATCTTGCATGACTTGCCTGTTTTTGAGTGAGTCTCCCCTTGTTTTGCATAGAGAAATGGAGATCTTCAAGTTCTCCTATGTGTTTAGGCAGGACAGTTTGTTTCCGTTGAATGGGAGGAGTGGCTTCGGGCAAGGAATTCAGGTTTATTAATGTATTCTGATGAGAAAATATTTGTACGTGGTGGGAGATGACTTGGCAGGTTTGGAAGTTCTCGGCAGGGTTGTCTATGGCTGTGGCTTCAGGCTTATTTACGGGCTTGGAGTTACTGTGTCTGTTTTCCAGCGGGAGTTCTTTGGCATCGAGGTGGAGAATCGAGCCCCCCATTGGAGCGGTGTAGCATGCTCGTGTTGCTTTTTGGCTCCCTACAACTTGGCTCACACTTGCTGTTGTTGGGAACTTCATTTTTATGTGGTAGGCGGAGGTAACTGCATGAAAGACCTGTAGGCCCGAATGGCCAAATATTGCATTGTATGCGGCTTGGACGTCTACTGCCATAAAGTCCATTGCTTCTGTTCGAATAAAGGGGGCTTTTCCTGTTGTCACATCGAGTGTGATGATTTCTTCGACTTGAATAAGGACACCGGAAAATCCATGGAGTGTATAGCCGACTGGCTTGAGTCGGTCTCAGGAGTGTTTGATGCCGTCAACTGTGGCCATGAAGAGGTTGTTTATGGAGCTACCGTTGTCTACAAGGATGCGTCAAACATCATGATTCGCCATGCACAGGTTTATAACCAGTGCATCACAAAGGCATTTTGACGCCTGCAAGTGTACAAAATCACAACAAGTAGTATAGTTAAGTGAAAAGAGTGTCGAACCCACAGGGATTAATTATTTTATTGAGTACCGATATTACTAGATTAACTACTAGAAAATCGAAAGTTAATAAAGAAAGCAACTAAATTAAATTAATCTAAAGAACTAACTAAATTAACTAAAATGTGCGGAATCTGAAATTTTTGTGATTTGTTAATGGCAAAACTAATTCTATGGCTTTTGACTTCACCTAGTTAATCCCACACAATTTATAACTCCATATGAATAAAAATATTATTTTCCAAGTTGTAGACCAAAATCCCCAAATTATTCAATGTTTTCTCACGAACAACACCAAAAATATCTCCAACTAACAGTTTGTCATAGTTCATGCACAAATTTAATTAATTGAAGACTCATTAAGTTCTATGGATTTCTTAACGGTCACATTAACAGCGGTTCGCTCTTATAATGGTGTTTAACTTTATAAATTCAAAATCACAAATTACCAGTTCGGTCTCTCCATGATTTAATAGATCATACAAATGTCAGTCAACCAATTGTAAGCATTACGAACAAAAATCAAATACACAACCATTGAAAAATAGAAAAAGAATATGGAATTAAAAATTGTGTTCTTAAAACTAGACTACATCAAAGCCCTAGAAAAATAAAATTTAGCTCATAATGAAATTGCAACTAACAAATATTGTCTTGGATTGCATTATAAAAAATTAGAGAAAGAAAAGAGATACAGGAAGAACTGTTTTGTAGAAGAAAAAAATGCAAACCGAACGCCTCAAAAAGCGCACAGCCGAAGTCAAATCTCCTTTCTCTCTCCTCTATCTGTCAGTCAGCATTACACGCCGTGCTGACGTGACCCTGCCTCGGAATCAGTTCTGCAGTAGCCACATCAGCGCCTTCTGCGCTTCTCTCTTTAATTTTCTTTCTTTTTTTTTCTTTTCCACTAATTCTGCCGCCACCTACCACCTACCCAGTCCTGCAGCAGGGAAATAAGAGAGGGGGGTGCGGCTACTATGACTGCCCCACGTCAGTGCCTTTTGACGCGAATGCCAGCATTAATGATGAATTCACCCGGTATCTCAACAAGTCACAAACTTAGAGTGTTTTGCATACTCATATTTCAAGTTACTGTTTGACGTAAAAGTAAACATTGGTGATGAGTACCCCTTGTTACTAAGTAACTCAAAACATTGTAGTAGATAGACTTTACTCATATATATATATATATATATATATATATATATATATATATATATATATATATATATATATATATATATTTCACCTATTTACTTAAACTCTGTTTAGGACTAGATCAAAGGGGATAATCACAAGAAAAAGCATCACATTTTTGTTTTATGTATAATTGCATGACTCTCACAATTGTGTAAGAAATTAAGGGGATAATCACAAGAAAAAGCATCACATTTTTGTTTTATGTATAATTGCATGACTCTCACAATTGTGTAAGAAATTTTGAAATTCAATAATTCTAAAGTAATTAATTATGCTTAATCTTGCTTTATAAGCAATTGTCTATCCTAAAAAAATATTTCAATGATTAGCACAATAAAGAACTCAAAAGTGTAATGGCGAGCCCCATTGAAATCCCTTTTGTTTTGTTTTTCTTTCAAATATATATATAAAATAAAAAATTAAATTTGTAACACTTCCCCCAAACTTGAATATCACATTTTACTCAATGGGAAAGGAAAAAGAAAATAAAAAAGAATGCGAAAAGTTCAGAATTTCTCCCCTGATTCGTCTTTAAAATTCTGCACTCACGATGTTCAGTGTTTCAGCAATATCTGGAGTTGTAGATGTCCAAATGGGCTGATTCGTTTTGTGCTGGAAAGCTAAGACAATTGTCTACAATCTCTCTTTGAAATATTTTTCCAGATTCTGACTCCATACTGCTCAAAATCAGCCATCAATGTACGTGTAGAAAAACAGTTCTGCTTGGCAACTTCCAAACTCATGCAATCCTACAAAATAAAATCAAAAATTATAATTATAATAAACTAAAAGAAAAATAAAATCTAAATGCAGTAAAAGAAAATATGGGTTGCCTCCCAAGAAGCGCTAAGTTTTAAGTCTTCAGCCAGACTTGACAGTGAGATGGTTATATGACGCCAAGATCCAACAACATCAAACATCTTTTCAAATACTTCTCTTCAGGTGTGGATTAGGTTCAAGCTCTAATTTGAGTTGTTTCTTCCTTGATATGACGTCTTTGATATCCCCACATCTTTGAATTTTTGCAGAGAAAATGAATGAATAGATGGTGCAGCATCCAAATACATAACATATTTCAAAATCTTTTCTTTCTCAGTTTCAAGAGTTGCTGAATTTGTTGGACATACTTTTATACGGTGACTTTTCAACTTCAGCCTTATGAATCTCGCCCACAATTAAATCAGTTTCACTTATTTGAAAAGATGACTGTTCTCTAGTAGGAAACTTCATGGTTTTAAAGACATCAAAAGTTACTTGCTCATGCTACGTTTGTTCCTCCACAATTGGTTCGTACTCATCTTCCTTTTCAACCACATTTTCTTCGGCATTTTCTTTTTGTGGTTGCTCAATTGTCCTCCAGCTTCTTAGTGCTATTGCTTTGACATGCTCATTGGGATTAAGCACTGTGTTGCTTGGTAAAGTTCATGCCGTTCTTTCGTTAAGAATATTTGAAATTTGACCAATTTGAACCTCAAGATTGCGAATTGAAGCTGAAGTTGAAATTGCAACATTTTGGATTGTCAAATCTGTCTTCTGCATGTATTGCTCTGTCTTCTGCATGTGTTGCATGAATATCTCTTCTAGTTTCGGCTTCATTTCTTGATGCTGAAAAATTCTGAGGTTGTCTAATTGCTCCTCCTTGATCACTGTTCCAAGAAAAGTTGGGGTAATTTCTCCATCCTGGATTGTATGTGTTTGCATAATGATTGTTTTGCCTTTAAAAGTTTGACACAAAATTTGCATGTTCGGCATTTGATGGAGTAAAAGGGTTTCCCACTTGGCAATCTACACTTGAATAATTTTCTGCACAAAAATCACAAATAATATTAGTTTGAATAGCATTAAAATTCATATTGCCTAGTTGTTTAGATAAGGTTTCAATTTATGCAGTTAAAGTAGTAATAGAATCAAGTTCTAAAACTCCAGCCACTTTTCTTGGCATTGTTCTCTCTGAAGACCAATGGTAATTATTAGATGCCATCTCCTCTAAAAGCTCACTGCTTCATGATTTTTTCTCATAAGTGCACCTCCAGCTGCTGCATCAACCATAGATCGATTTGTAACTCCCAAACCATTATAGAATATTTGAATTTGCAGCCATTCGGTAGTTCATGATGAGGACACTTTCTCAATAACTCTTTATACCTCTCTCATACATCATACAAAGACTCAGTATCAAATTGAATGGATGTGGTAATATCATTTCTTAGCTTTGCTGTCTTTGCCGGTGGAAAATACTTGGCAAGAAATTTTTTTGCAAGTCCCTCCCAAGTAGTAATACTACCGGGTGGTAGAAAATTTAGCCAAGCCAAGCCTTATCTCTTAGTGAAAAAGAAAAATATCTCAATCGAACTGCATCATCTAATACTTCATTGTGTTTGAAAGTGTCACAAATTTCTAGAAAGTTTGCAATGTGAACATAAGGATCCTCGTGCGGTAGTCCCCAAAATTGAACAGTCTGTTGAATCATTTGAATAATAGCCGGTTTAATCTCAAAATTGTTAGCTTCAATAGCCGGCATCTTTATGCTTGATGTTGCTCCATTAATTGTGGGCATAGCATAGTCTCTCAAAGCCATGCTTTCATCTTTCGTCATGATAATGTACTTGTATGTCCTGAAATATAAGTATTAAAAAAAATAAATAAATAAATAAATAAAATAAATAAAATAAAATAAAAGTAAGTCAAAAGAAAATAAAGAGGTAAAATAATAAAAAAAATAAAAATAAAAATCCAAACTAGTAACAGTCTAGCAATTTTCAATATCAATAAAAGAATAATTAGTCCCCGGCAACGGTGCCAAAAACATGATGTGAATATTTGCATGTGTACAAAATCGCAACAAGTAGTATAGTTAAATGAAAAGAGTGTCGAATCCACAGGGACTAATTATTTTATTGAGTACCGATATTACTAGATTAACTATTACTTGGAAAATCGAAAGTTAATAAAGAAAGAAACTAAGTTAAATTAATCTAAAGAACTAACTAAATTAACTAAAATATGCGGAATCTGAAATTTTTGTGATTTGTTAATAGAAAAATTAATCCTAGGGCTTTTGACTTCACCTAGTTAATCCCACACAATTTATAACTCCATATGAATAAGAATATTTCCAAGTTGTAGACCAAAATATCCAAATTATTCAATGTTTTCTCTCGAACAACACCAAAAATATCTCCAACTAACAGTTTGTCATAATCATACACAAATTTAATTAATTGAAGACTCATTAAGTTCTGTGGATTTCTTAACGGCTACATTAACAGCGGTTCGCTCTTGTAATGGAGTTTAATTTATAAATTCAAAATCACAGATTCGCAGTTCGGTCTCTCCATGATTTAATAGATCATACAAACGTTGGTCAACCAATTGTAAGCATTAAGAACAAAAATCAATCACACACCATTGAAAAATAGAAAAATAATATCGAATTAAAAATTGTGTTCTCAAAACTAGGCTACATCAAAACCCTAGAAAAATAAAATTTAGATAATAATAAAATTGCAACTAACAATTATTGTTTTGGATTGTATTATAAAAAATTGAGAAAAGAAAAGACATACAGGAAGAACTATTTTGTAGAAAAAAATACAAACTGAACGCCTGGAAAGCGCGCAGCCAAAGTCAAATCCCCCTCTCTCTCTCCTCTGTCCATTATTCAGCATCACACGCCGTGCTGACATCATCCTGCCTCGGAATCAGTGCCGCAGTAGCCACGTCAGAGCCTTCTGCGCTTCTCTATCTCTTTAATTTTCTTTCTTTTTTCTTTTCCACTGGTTCCGCCGCCACCCACCACCTACCAGTCCTGTAGCCGCACCCCCCTCTCTTGTTTCCCTGCTGCTTCTCTTTATAAAGATAAAGTGGTAGGTAGGTTTTGATTATTAAGATAGGTTAATTAATTAATTAATTAATTAAAGTATAAGATTAAGATTAATCTTGTAATTAACTAACTAACTAATTAACTAAATCTCAAAACTATTTTAATCCGTACTCTTTCTTCTTCTTTCTTTTTTGAAACATGTGCTGCACACAAACAGAATAAATAAGAAATTAGGATTTAAAAATAAAAATAAAAATAAAAATAATTATTTTAAATTAATTAAACTAACTAAAAATCATATTAGCTCAGTTAAACCCTTTTTAAATTGTTTATTGAACTTTCACCTCTATTGGCAATTTAAAATTTATGTCTCGCTTTTCACACGATCAAATTGTAAAATTCAACAAAACAATAAAAAAATAAATCAATCAATATGTTTGTTTTGTTTGTTAATTTTTACCAAAAATATTCACCTTTTACATAAAAAAATCTTATTCCTTCAAAAATAATTAATTAATTGAAATATATGGAAATAAGATAACTAATAAACAATATAGACAAATACAAGCAATTTTAATGGTTAAATGAGTATAAATATTTGTATAAAAATTAGACACATCAACGCCCTCTAAATCTTTATCGGAGAATGACACTGGGACGCCCAAGCTCTTTGCAGGTGGGATGTTGTGTACCAAGTTGACCCCCCCCCCCCCAATTGGACCTCCGTGAATGTATTGGAGAATGGTCATGTGCTCTGAGTCTTAGGATTCAATTGGCTTCTCTTGACGCTTTTTATCCCCCCGGGCTGGAAGTGTTTCGGCATTGTTATCTTGCTGAACATATTGGGAGAGGTAGCCCTGACGAATCATACTTTAAATTTCTTCTTTGAGGGCTCGACAGTTGTAGGTGGTGTGCCCATAGTTCCTATGAAATGCGTACCACTTGTTCATATCGCTTCTTTCGCTCGTTGTGGTCATTTTAGGAGGAAGGCAGACTTTTTCGCCCTTTTCAACTGCCATGAGGATGGCAGTCACGTTTAGAGTAATGAATTTTTCGAAGCGTGGTGTTGGAGGGGAACGTCGTTCACCTGCACCGTCTTTCTGAAATTTTCTTGGTCCTTCCTCGCTCGCATTCTTCCGTTTGTTCCTAGAAGGTGACTCTGTCTTGCTTTAAGGATATAGAGCTTCCTCGACCCTGATATACTTGTCAGTACTTTCCGGGAGCTTGGTGAAATCCTTAGGAGGCTTCTTCACGAGGGAGGCCTTCAGATCTTTATAAGTGACGTGGCAGAATAAAGCAGTCCCCACTGATGAGTCCAGGGAGGAGATGGACCTTGCTTCAGTTGTGAAGCGATTGACAAAGTCTTTCAACAGTTCTTCGTCCTTTTGCTTCAATTCCAATAATGAAGCACTTGTCTTTTCAACATTGCGGCTAGTAACGAAGTGCACCATGAAGAGCTCCTCATGCTGATCAAAGGAGAATATTGACTCAGGAATGTGGCGGGAGTACCATTCCCTTGCTGATCCTTTCCGGAGAATGTTTGGCACATGAACGCATAAGTGGCATTATAGACCATCGTGAGAGTTTTAAAACTCTCAGTATGGTCAGCCGGGTCAAATTCACTATCATATGATTTGAACTAAGGAGCTTTGAAGTCTTTGGAATTGGTGCATCGAGGATGGATTTGCTGAAAGAAGATCGACTGGGGTGGTAGGCCCTGCTAGAGCGGTTCCCTTCATTCTTTATCTGTTATCCTTTACTTCTCAGATGCGATGAAGGACTTGGTCGTCTTTCTCCTTAGATATAGTTGAGTCACTGAATTCTTCTTTTCTTGGAGGAGTAAAGTGGCGGCTCCATGAGCGGCAGCCCTAATCATGAGTACCTCAAATGGCTCGGAGGATGTCATGCTTGAAGTTTTCCAATTTGGTCCTATTGACTGGCCCTCTTTCTCTTTGTTTCTTTCAAGATGCTTTCGACTCTCACGAGTCGGGCTTCTTTCTATAGTGCGGCCCCTATGAGAGGAGTTTCTTGATCTCTGTCTTCGGGGAGAGTTGCTTCTCCGGTTCACTTGACGTTTTGAGCGGGAGGCCTCAGTCTGTGCACGCCTCTCTTCCAAACAAATCAATAGATCGGTCCCCTGTTTCTGGCATTGATGATTTGATTGAAGATCTCTTTATCCCCAGGGACCTCGCGAGGGCATCGAGTCGCTAGAAGCATTATGGACTGAGATATGGTCGTGTAGTGGGTGTTGTTCACGGTGTGGTTCATGACGGCTTTGTCGGAAGCCCCCCAATGCCTCTTCGTTGATAGGAGCTTAATTAGGCTATTGTGGCGGATCCAGTTGATGAGGAGGAATATGGTCCTCCACAGGAGGAGCTTGTTGATGAAGAGGGTTGGCTAGACGAATTGAGGTCGCTGCTCTTAAGTCTGATTTTTTATGTAGATCTGTGTAGTTACCCACAGGCAGTGTCAATCTGTTACTACTTATTTTAGTATTGGAGCAAACAGATTGTGAGTTTATATATTGAAGGAAACTACTAAAGATCTGATATTTAATCGTTGCCGTAAAAAGTAGTTAGAGCTCCTGAGATTGGATCTAGATTGTTGAAAGAGCACATTGATCTGAATTCGACGGTTGCTAACACGACCTATGTACCTGTAAAAAGCCTGAAACACCGGGGTGGCCCCAGCGAGAGACCTCCAATGCTCAAAGTCAGAACCAAAGAGAGAAACAGAGTTTGAGAGAGGAATTGCTGATTACTGATTATCTTCTGATTGGAGAGGGGCGAGGGTATTTATATGCATGAGAAATGGTTAGGAGATTGATATAAATTTGTTATCTCCTATCTGATTCTCCCCCATTCAATAGACAGAATCAGTCATTTTCCCTTTTGGTGATAAAAGATTTGACTTACAGACCTCATGGGTTGGGTGTCTCTCCTAGTGGGCCTAGTCGCTTTTAATGGACTTGAAAGCGGCCAATGTCTTGTAGATGAGCCTGGAGAAGGCCCAGACCTGTTAAAGAAGCCCGTTGTGGTTAATCTACCTGTAGAAGCTTTAACATCCGTGCTTGAGTCATATGATCCTGATTTGTTGTGATTTTTACCATTATCAAATATGTAAATGAATATAAGTAAGTTGATTTTATAATATAAAGATTATGAGATGCAAGTTGGGAGTAAAAGAAAAGATTACACTCTTTATTAAGTTATATGAACATATTAAGTTTTATTTTCTAGCAAAAAAGTAAACTCTTTTTTAACACATACAACTATCTTGTTTAATATATTAAAAATTAAGTTATTAGTACACTAACGAGCCCATGGGTCGGGTTCGGGCTGGGCCAGGTCTGATCGGGTCTAAAATTATCAGACCCTAATCCTACCCATCTAGAATCGGGTCAGTTCCGATCCAATATCGAATCCGGATCGGATCCTGGTCTCTGGTAAATGTGAAAGTGCTAGTCATGACCAATTATTTATGCAGTTATTTTTAGGGGTTATAAATTTTATAATCAATTGGGATTTATTACCTCCAAAGAACCCCCTTTTACCAATAGGTAAATAATAACTCATGATTGCATTCATCTTTCCAACATAACTATCACCTAGAAGTGGAGGGATTTTACCAAAATGACCCACTTTTTGAAAGTATTTACCAAACTGATCTACTTTTGGAACTATTTACCAAATTGACCTACTCGTGGTACGAGATAGCGAGTCCAGTTCAAATAAACTCGCTATCTCAAATTGCGAGTGTAGCTGTACTCATTTTTTAGAAAATAATTGAACATGCAATTTCTATTTGAAATGTATATAACTGTACTCGCTATCGCACATAACGAGTCTAGATCAATTGATATTGCTATATCAGATAGTGAGTTTAGTTTTACTCATTTTTTAGAGAAATTTTAAAAATGTAATTTCTACCTGAAATGTATATAACTACACTCAGATATCGACTTGCTGTGATTTTTACCATTATTTCAACTGACCTCAGATAGCAAGTGTAGTTGTACTTATTTTTTAGAAAAAAATTAAACATGCAAATGTATAGACCTACACTCGCTATCCGAAATAGCGAGTTCAGTTGAACTATACTCACTATCTCAAATAGCGAGTGTAGTTGTAAATATTTCATGTTCAAAATTTCTCTAAAAAATGAGTACAACAACACTCGCTATTTGAGATAGCAAGTTTATTTGAACTAGACTCGCTATCTCAGATAGCGAGTGTAGTTGTATATATTTTATGTTGAATTTTTTTCTGAAAATTGAGTACAACTACACTCGCTATCTGAGATAACGAGTCTAGTTCAATTGAACTCGCTATCTCAGATAGCGAATGTTGTTGTATGCATTTCAGGTAGAGTTAATATAGAATGGATTTATAGTATGTTTTAGCTGAGTATATTTTTGGTTAGTTCTTACGTACCTCATCCTACAATTTTCAATTGCAACTAGTAACGCTAATTATACAACTAATCAAGCTCATACCACTGTTGCAATAAACAAATATGTAGTCAGTTGAAGTGTGTAAAGCTTTGCAGCTACTACCAAACAATAGTTATAGTTATTATTATTGCATGTCATAACAGTTGAACGGAAATATTATATGCAATAGTGTTTGCCAACTCAACCTAAACCCATCATCCAAGATTCCGAATTGTGCATTTTAGTTAATTGTGCATATTTAGTTGAGTTTGAGATATAGCCAGTTTATTTCTATCTGAAATACTATCTCTACTATTTTAATGGGAGAGTTTGTCACCAAACAAACTCCATTTGTAACCAAACAAACACGTTCATAATCAAACAAACATGTGCAATGCACCTGTATAACTAATACAAATGATGTCTTAGGTTTGATGTTAGACAATGTCGGAATTTTTTTTTTAAATATATATTCATAAAGACGTGCACCACACGTGTAAATTACTAGTATGCAATAATTTATGTGTGTTTAAAGCCAAGTCATTATGAATACTGAGAAAATTTGAGATTGTTAACTTTTGTGGAACATAAAAAAACTAGGCTCACTTTCTCAGATAGCGCCCCTGGTTCAAAGAGGCTCGCGCTCGCTATCTCAAATGAAGTGGATCTCAATAGATTTTTGATGAATTTTGTTGGTGAAATAACGAATTTGGGAGGCTAGGGTTTGGGGTTTATTTCGGAGTTGGGAGAGAGAATGGAGAGAGAGAAGTGAATAGAAATAGCGAAACAGCGAGCGAGTCTTTAAAAACTCCCAATCGACACTTGCTATCTCAGTTAGCGTGTGTGATATAAACACAAACTCTATTTGAGATAGCAAGTCTAAACTTGGTATTTTTCTTCAAGTTTTTCTTCATGTGGTGGAGAAACAGCTCACCATACACTCGCTATCTCAGATGCGACGTTTTTTTCACCAAACTCGCTATCTGAGATAGCGAGTCTAAACTTGAAAATTTTCTTCACGTTTGACACCTCAATATACACTCGCTATCTCAGACAGCGATGTTATTTTCACCAAACTCGCTATCTCAAATAGCAAGTGGGTTGTTTTGGTAAATCCTTTCAAAAGTGGGTTAGTGTGGTAAATACTTTCAAAAAGTGGGTTATTTGGTAAAACATTCAAGTGGAGGTGTTATTTATCTTCTTGTGTGTCTCTCTCTGTGCCAAACCGTTGGATGCTCTTCTTCGGTGACTCACAAAATTTTGAAAAATGTTGATTATCGTTATTTCTTTGTAACTCTTCAGCTTCTTGCAAACAAGGAATTTGAGCAAACGATAGTTTTTCGGACCCCACTAGGAGAATCGGAGAACCAGAAGAAATTTGCCTCCCTGGTGCTTCTTACATCACGGGACAGATCATCTGTGTTGGTGGAGGAATGACTGTCAATGGTTTCTACCCAGAAGAGGATTAGACGTACACATGTTATTTATGTCCTAAGAGCATCCACAGTCGTTCAAGCCATTTTTTGGGTATATAGCAATTTAGAAATAGGAAAAAAAGAATGTTGCTGCAGTCGTTAAAAGCTAAAATATAGCCGGACGGTAGATTATTATCCGTCCATTAAGAATGACGGGGGATTATCGTCCGTTTCAAATTTTTTTTTTTAATTTTTTTTTTTTTTTAATGCACTAGAAGACAAAAAATTAAAAAAAAAAAAACAAAAATAGCCCAGGGACGGGAGATTAACTCCCGTCATTTTGGCCAATGACGTGTACCAATAGTATAAGTTTTTTAATTTTTTTTTTTTAATGCACTACACGACAAGAAGAAAAAAAAAAGAAAAAAAAAAAAGAGAAAATTGGCAACGGACGGGAGATTATATGCCGTCAATTTCAAATGACGGTGTATATTCCCCCGTCGGCCAATCGGATCGTTTTTTTATTTTATTTTTTTAAAAAAAATGGTTCGGACGGGATATAATCTACCGTCAATCTCCTTGGACGGTGTATAATACGCCGTTGGTTGACTTTTTTTTTTTTTTTTTTTTTTAAAGCTTCTTAATCATTGGACTTGTACGAGACGGAAGATTATCTTCCGTCAATTGGTTCGGACGGAAGATAATATTGCGTTAGCTATATCTTCCATTTGGCCAAATCGCCTGCTATATTTGGCATCGAACTGTTCATCGTATACCCAAATTTTGGGTATTTGGACGACAACTGCAGCTCGTTTTTTTCCAAATTTTCCAAATTTTGGGTATTTAGCCCACGACTGTGGATGCTCTAAGTAAAACTATATGCAACATAATCGCATATTTCTTCACCAGCTTGAAATTCGTGACATCTTCTAGTGTGGTCATCTCAAGGAAAAGCCAGTAAAGTACTGCTGTAATTACTTTTCTGTATAATTCCTCTATTCGGTACTAGTTCCTACTTTTCTGTGTAAGCTACAAACTAGGAGTATGTATGAATAATAAAGCTGTTGTATATACGATTGGTGGTTCAGCGCCGTCAAGTTTTGTTTTTTTTGTTTTTTTGTTTTTTTGTTTTTTGATTTTCCTTTTCTTTTATTATTTTTCTTGTGACAGTTTTTTTGACGGGATTCTTCTGACTGTTATTTGTGAGTTTATTTAAATTATTAAATCTGGTAGTGTAGTTTCTTTAGATGTTGATTTAGAGAAAGCAGATTATTATGTCGACCATCAAGGAAAATTGTCACATACAGAAATTTGGAAATAGTTATTTATGAGGCTGTTAGGCTGAGTACAGCAGAGGATTGAAGTATTACCAAATTATCTTTCTAATAACTAATTGACCACAGTTTTAGAGTTTTAGTCTAGCGTAGAGAAGTTTGACATGATGTGATGTCACGCCCCACTTCCCAGAATACGGGAACACAGGCACGTAACTGAGGCCCAGAATGATGCGAATACATCATTCATAAAATGTATATTTAACTCAACAACAAGGAATATCAACCACGCAAATATGTAAAATCACCACAGGATAACAAAGTACATGACATATTACATGACATAATACAGGACATAACCAACAACTAGAAAAGAAGTATAGTTACGGGTCAAACACGCCAGGATTACAACAAGGAGTACATGAATAAACAAGAACTAAAGTAACATGAAATTAAATAAGACTAAAATCTTTGCTCAGCAACACCTTCGGGTAATTCTCCATTTGGGCCTGCAAGTATATTATTACAAGGGAAGAGATAAAGAAGTACCCGTTAATGCAAGTCATGGGCCGCAAGTGGTAAAAGCTAACATGACAAATATAAAACAAAACAAAAGCAGGGAAAGAACGAGGAATCAAGAATCATGTAATAGGATAATTACAACATGCAAAAAGGAAAACAAGACATCATGCAACAAGTGGCATGCATGAAAAACAAGTAAATAAATCCAATAGAAACATGTAACATGTAAACGAGTAAGCAAGCAACGTGTCAACATGAACATGTAACATGTAAACAAGTAAACAGGTTATTATGAACATGTAACATGTAATTGGATCATGCAAGTGCACGTGTTAATGTCATGTCTTTTATTAATCTAACTAGGTAGCACTTCATGCGTCCCATACCACATGGTTGCTACTCGCAATCAAGTAAATATTTAGACTCGTGGTGGATTCTATAGGTCACATACTCGGGAATCATGTCATGTCAAGTCATGTCGAGTATATCTTGTATCAAGATACGTGCAATGTGGAACATGTAGTGTAACTTGTAACGTGCACATGTGAACCTGTAATTTAGCAAACTTGCAACTTGCAATTTGCAGCGAGGAACCACGAGCTCCAGTCCAAGTATGCTCTTCTATATTACCCACTACTAAATCATTTCTCTTTATACTCTGGCTTGTTATCTTCTTATTACAGTCAAACATGAAACAATAACTACATGCAAGAACAAGGACGAGTAATATAGCAAGAGTAATATGACAGGAACGGGTATCAAGACTTATGCAACGCAGGAAACATATTTTAGGACCTATAAAACATGTGGATGCGACTAATGGCATGTATAATACTTAATCAAGAATAAAAGATATTATAACAACATGCAACCTAGTAACAAGCAATTCATGCACAACATCATGTATAATTATAAGAGTATATATGTGTATCGTGTTTATGCAATGCATAGGGTGACAAAGTATTCGCGATCATGTACAAATACGGAATCAATAGATTATATACAATATGAATAGAGTCAAAAATATACTTGTGGTATTTTGCAAAGGAGCTTGTACTAGACCAACGAATTTGTATAAAGGGATACTTGCCTGTTAGTCGACGACGATGAAATTAAAGACAGAATAACGGGATCAGTATCCCGGGCAGTAGAACACGTGCAAGATATATGGCAGCCACGCCAAAACAGCAACAACAACTCCACAAAGCAAACTCCAAAATGGCAGTCAACTCCTTCACAAATTCCAAGCCAGCAAACACCTCCAATCACAACTTCAAAACAACAGTAAACCCCAACACACTAGCACAACAAACAGCAAACTAATAACCCCAGCTTCACTTCACAAATACCAACTCCGCCCAGTACACAACAACAACAATTCTAATATTCCTCCTTCTTCTTCTTCACTTCAATACAGACAGAGAGAGAGAGAGAGAGAGAGAGAGAGAGAGTTCACGGGAGAGAAGTGAGCGGGAAAAGGGAACGGCGATGGGGTGGCTCAGGCGACGGTGACTGTGGAGCTCAGTCGATGATGGAGCTCCGAACGGGGGAGGCTTCGGCGGAGGGGGTTGAAGACGGCGGCAACAATGGCGGAGGCGAGCAGAATGGGGCGGCAAGCGGTGAGCGCTCGACGAGCGGAGACAGAGGCAGGGGACGACTGGAGGGGTTCGACGGGGCTCTGCGGTAGAGGAGATGGAAGACGATGACTGGGTTTGGAGGATGAGTGGGGCAAGCTCGACGGAGAAGACGATCGAGGAGCTCAGCGACAGAGCTCAGGTGAGTTGGCAATGGCGGTTGTGGGTTCGCGAGGAGAGATGAGCGAAGCTTCGGGGTCTGTACACTTCGAAGGAGGCTCGAGCAAAAGCGGCGAGGCGAGGTTGAAGACGGAGGGAGAAGGCAAGCGATCGAGGGAGGAAGACGATGCGGGGACTTCGAGCGGAGACAATGGTGATGGAGGAGACGGTTGGCGGAGTTTTCTCGGAGGGCTGCGGCGAGGAGCAGGGCGAGGGTGTTGCGGAGACGCTGCGAGGAGCTTGCGAAGTTGTCGAGGCCGGGGGTGACAACGAGCGGTAGAGGTTGACTGGACAGAGCTTCAATGACGGGCGGAATCCGCGGAGCTCGAGGGAGGCTCGAGAACTCCGACGGCAATGGCGGAGCGGCGGCACTGGTTGACGCGTCAGCTTGAACAAGGTTGAAGGCGAGCAAAATGGCGGGGAGTGGTGGAGGCGAATGGAGGAAGGAGGGGAGTGGGTTCGGAGTTCTGCTCTGTTCTTGGTTGAGAACAGAGAGGGAGAAACTGAATGGGAGAGAGAGAGAGAGAGAACGGGAGTAAGGGGTTCAATATAATATGATATATAAAATAATGAAGAGGGGGAGTGCTCTGTTTTAAACAGAGGGGAGAGAAAGTCGGGAACGTGGTGAGAGAGTGGGGGTAGTTACGAGGTGATGGGGGATGGTGCAGGTACGGGATTTGAAGAGTCGGAAGTTGGAATACGGGACAGAAGAGTGGGAGAGAGGAAAATATTGTATACGGGTAGGTATAGTTAAATCTGTACAATAGGAGTAATGGGTTCTGGGTTAGTGGGCTTAAATAATTGGGCTCAAAATAAAATAATTAGGATTTGGGCTAATCTTTTGGGCTCAGATTAAACATAATAATAAAATAAAATCAGAAGATGGAATTGGGCTTCTGATAACAATTGGGTTTCAGAATAATAAATAGTAAAATAAAAAATACAAAATTGGGCTTTTAACTAAATATTAAACAATTGGATAATTTGTATATTGGACTCATAAAATAGTTTAAATAAAATAAATTAGGAAGACATAGTTATAAAATACTAATGATTTAAAATACAGAAAGATAATTGAAAATTACGTATTATTGAAAACAGGGATTACAGATTCTACCCTCCTTACAACAAAATTTCGTCCTCGAAATTTGCATAGGCAGTATATAGGACAGAGCAAAAGCAAGCTATGGGATAACAAAATAGAGAATTTAAAAGGGAATGAACAAAGTGGTAGCAATACCCGAATTTAAAGAGAATACGGCAAGAAAGAAATACTATTCAATATTGAATCAACAATGAGGATGGATGCAAGTGCAGAAGAATGATGACCCAAGAATTCAAATGTGACAAAATAACAAAATACCTGCAATCGCACTCAGGCAGTCTCTGCTTCAACTGCAATCGGGTTTGGGGCTTGACCGCACTCTTCAGCTTGTCCTCCACCGGGAGCTGATCCTCCAGTTGGTGTGCTTCTTCGTACCTTTCAGCAGTTCCGAATCTTGTGGTTCTTCGCTCCGCATGCAAGACATCGACGATTGGCTTTCCAGCAATCTTTGTGTAGGTGACCGATCTTGCGGCAATAGCTACACGTCGGATTCTTCTTCTCATGGGTCTGCTTCATGATGGCGAAGGCGTGATGCTGTTGCGCAAATATGTTCAGTCGAGTGAGCTATGCGTACTCCTGAATCCTTTCCAGACTGGCTCTCATTAGCTTGTTGTGTTCTTGTTGTAGTTCCATCATTCTTCGCATCTCCTGGAGAGTGGCAGCAATGTTCACTGATGTCTCGTCCCTGGGCGGAGGAGTCGAAGTATCCTCACCAGCCATAGTCTACAAAACCATCAAGTTGGTAAGTATCCAGGTTGGTTATTCATTATCCATGTGATTAACGTGGTGTACATATTGTTGAGTTAACCTGGCTAAACTCTAACATAATTAGAGTCTAACCTGGCTGAGTTAAGTCTGTCTAATGTATTAGTCAAACTAACACATTAGCCATAACCTGGGCTCTGATACCACTAAAAACCTTGTCACGCCCCGCTTTCCAGAATACGGGAACATAGGCACGTAACTGAGGCCCCGCGAATGATGCAAATACATCATTCATAAACTGTATATTTAACTCAACAACAAGGAATATCAACCAAGCAAATATGTAAAATCACCACAGGATAACAAAGTACATGACAAATTACATGACATAATACAGGACATAACCAACAACTGGAAAAGAAGCATAGTTACGGGTCAAACATGCCCGGATTACAGCAAGGAGTACATGAATAAACACGAACTAAAGTCACATGAAATTAAACAAGACTAAAATCTTTGCTCAGCAACACCTTCGGGAAATTCTCCATTTGGGCCTGCAAGTATATTATTACAAAGGAAGAGACAAAGAAGTACCTGTAATGCAAGTCACGGACCGCAAGTGGTACAAGCTAACGGGACAAATATAAAACAAAACAAAAGCAAGGAAAGAACGAGGAATCAAGAATCATGTAATAGGATAATTACAACATGCAAACAGGAAAACAAGACATCATGGAACAAGTGACATGCATGAAAAACAAGTAAATAAATCCAATAGAAACATGTAACATGTAAATGAATAAGCAAGCAACGTGTCAACATGAACATGTAACATGTAAACAAGTAAACAGGCCATCATGAACATGTAACATGTAATTGGATCATGCAAGTGTACGTGTTAATGTCATGTCTTTTATTAATCTAACTAGGTGGCACTTCATGCGTCCCATACCATATGGTTACAACTCGTAATCAAGTAAACGTTTAGACTAGTGGTGGATTCTATTGGTCACGTACTCGGGAATCATGTCATGTCAATTCATGTCGATTATATCTTGTATCAAGATACGTGCAATGTGGAACATGTAGTGTAACTTGTAACGTGCACATGTAAACCTGTAATTTAGCAAACTTTCAACTTGTAACTTGCAATTTGCAGCGAGGAACCACGAGCCCCCGTCCGAGTACGCTCTTCTATATTACCCACTACTAAATCTTTTTCCTTTATACCCCGGCTTGTTATCTTTTTATTACAGTCAAACATAAAACAATAACTACATACAAGAACAAGGACGAGTAACATAGCAAGAGTAACATGACAGGATCGAGTATCAAGACTTATACAATACAGGAAACATATTTCAGGACCTATAAAACATGTGGATGCGACTAATGGCATGCATAATACTTAATTAAGAATAAAAGATATTATAACAACATGCAACCTAGTATCAAGCAATTCATGCACAACATCATGTATAATTATAAGAGTATATATGTGTATCGTGTTTATGCAATGCATAGGGTGACAAAGTATTCGCGATCATGTACGAATACGGGATTAATAGATTATATACAATACGAATAGAGTCAAAAATATACTTGCGGTATTTTGCAAAGAAGCTTGTACTAGACCAACGAATTTGTACAAGGGGATACTTGCCTGTTAGTCGACGACGATGAAATTAAAGACAGAATAACGGGATCAGTATCCCAGGCAGTAGAACACGTGTAAGATATATGGTAGCCACGCCAAAACGGCAACAACAACTCCACAAAGCAAACTCCAAAATGGCAGTCAACTCCTTCACAAATTCCAAGCCAGCAAACACCTCCAATCACAACTTCAACACAACAGTAAACCCCAACACACTAGCACAACAAACAGCAAACTAATAACCCCAGCTTCACTTCACAAACACCAACTCCGATACACCACAACTACACCAGTACACAACAACAACAATTCCAATATTCCTCCTTCTTCTTCTTCACTTCAATACAGACAGAGAGAAAGAGAGAGAGAGAGAGTTCACGGGAGAGAAGTGAGCGGGAAAAGGGAACGGCAACGGGGTGGCTCAGGCAACGGTGACTGTGGAGCTCAGTCGATGATGGAGCTCCGAATGGGGGAGGCTTCGGCAGAGGGGGTTGAAGACGGCGGCAACAATGGCGAAGGCGAGCAGAATGGGGCGGCGAGCGGTGAGCGCTCGACGAGCGGAGACAGAGGCAGGGGACGACTGGAGGGGTTCGACGGGGCTCTGCGGTAGAGGAGATGGAAGATGATGACTGGGTTTGGAGGATGAGTAGGGCGAGCTCGACGGAGAAGATGATCGAGGAACTCGGTGACGGAGCTCGGGTGAGTTGGCAATGGCGGCTGTGGGTTCGCGAGGAGAGACGAGCGAAGCTTCGGGGTCTGTACACTTCGAAGGAGGCTCGAGCGAAAGCGGCGAGGCAAGGTTGAAGACGGAGGGAGAAGGCGAGCGATCGAGGGAGGAAGACGATGCGGGGACTTCGAGTGGAGACAATGGTGATGGAGGAGACGGCTGGCGGAGGGTTCTCGGAGGGCTGTGGCGAGGAGCAGGGCGAGGGTGTTACGGAGACGCTGCGAGGAGCTTGCGGAGTCGTCGAGGCCGGGGGTGACAACGAGCGGAAGATGATGACTGGACGGAGCTTCGACGACTGGCGGAATCTGCGGAGCTCGAGGGAGGCTCGAGAACTCCGACGGCAATGGCGAAGTGGCGGCACTGGTTGACGCGACAGCTTGAGCGAGGTTGAAGGCGAGCAAAATGGTGGGGAGTGGTGGAGGCGAATGGAGGAAGGAGGGGAGTGGGTTCGGGGTTCTGCTCTGTTCTTGGTTGAGAACAGAGAGGGAGAGATTGAATGGGAGAGAGAAAGAAAGAAAGAACAGGAGTAAGGGGTTCAATATAATAGGATATATAAAATAATGAAGAGGGGGAATGCTCTGTTTTAAACAGAGGGGAGAGAAAGTGGGGAACGTGGTGTGAGAGTGGGGGTAGTTACGAGGTGATGGGGGATGGTGCAGATACGGGATTTGAAGAGTGGGAAGTTGGAGTACGAGACAGAAGAGTGGGAGAGAGGAAAATATTGTATACGGGTAGGTATAGATAAATCTGTACAATAGGAGTAATCGGTTCTGGGTTAGTGGGCTTAAATAATTGGGCTCAAAATAAAATAATTAGGATTTGGGCTAATCTTTTGGGCTCAGATTAAACATAATAATAAAATAAAATCAGAATATGGAATCGGGCTTCTGATAACAATTGGGTTTCAGAATAATAAATAGTAAAATCAAAAATACAAAATTGGGCTTTTAACTAAATATTAAACAATTGGATAATTTGTATATTGGACTCATAAAATAGTTTAAATAAAATAAATTAGGAAGAAATAGTTATAAAATACTAATGATTTAAAATACAGAAAGATAATTGAAAATTACGTATTATTGAAAACAGGGATTACATGTGATATCACCACTGAGAAAAACTCTCCCTCTTCCCTGATATTGAGCTCTGAGAAAAACTCCCCTCTTCCCTGATATTGAGCTCTCAGATCCGGATCCTCTCCTCCCCCTTTCCTTCCACCCCCTTCACTAAAGTTGTAGATCCTCTCAAGATCTCCAGACCCTTTTTATCTTGAGGCATTTGGTTACTTTTTTGAGTGGCGCCGCTCTCCCGCTCCTCCGGAGTTTCCCTCTTTGAATCGCCCTTGGTCGAAGATTTCCCAGTTTGCTGGGAGTTCGCGGCTATTGCTTCCCCCTGGCCTTACCACCACCTGTTATCCATCTTCCTCTTAGGCGAGCTTGTCTCACCCCCGGAAGGATCTGCATTCTTCGGCGGTTGCGACTCCACTTTCTCCTGGTCCATCCCTGTGCTCCTCTTCCTCCGTTCAACGTTCTTTCTCCATTTCGGTGCAGATTTCCTCTTTTCTCCTAGGTTTTGGCTACTATTTTTCGGCTCTACAACACTATAAGTTTTGGCTTTATTACATTCTCTTTCAGTGTATTCCGTCTCGAGTTTTATTTCTGCTGTGTTAGTTTGGCTTCCTCCTGTTTGGGTGGCTCATCTGACCTCCGCCTAGAGAGGTTTTCTTCTCTATTCCTCTCCTCTTCTTCCTTTACTCTGTTCTTGAGCCTCTTCGGCTCCCGGTATTCCCTGGTTCTTCTCTATCCCCGTTAGAGAGAACCGTGCTCTTCTCCTTTTCTTTGGAGGGGCAGCTGTTGAGTGGTCTCCACCATCCTGGTGATCGCCACCTTCGAGTTTACTCCTCCTCCCCAGTAACGAAGCTCCATTTGACTGGGCTCGGTGTTGAGGTTTCATTTTGGCCCATGGATCAATCATGGGTAGAAGTGGTAAAAAAGAAAAATTCCTATAAGAAGTGCTACAAAAATACTTCGTGCAGTGCACTTCCCTTTCCTTCTGGGCCTGTCCCTATCAAATTGTCCAAGCCCAGTACCCAGAAGGGTCCTGGTTTAGCTTATTCTGCCTTCTCCCGCCTTTCCCCCTCACCTAACTCTTCATCTTCCTCTCTTCATAGATCTTATTCTTACCGATTACCTATCTCTTGTTTCCGGTGTCTCCAGCCGGGGCACTTAAAAAAAGATTGCTCTTTCAAAATGAAATGCCTGTTTTGCCACAAATTCAATCACGCTCGTCACCGTTGTTTCGCCCTCCAGAAACTTCTTAGCCTCACTCTGGGAGCGCCCATTTCGGATCAAGTACTCTCCGCTCTGGATTTCCCCGCCCTGCAATGTAAGCTTGCGGTGGATAAAGATATCAAGCCCAAGAAGCCAAAAGTTTCTTCCAGGTCTCCCTTGCTTCCCACCCCTCCAATTGCTTCTCGCCTTCCCGAAAGCAACTCCCCTTCTCCGCCCGTGCGGACAGATTCGCAGATGTCTCCTCCCAAACCCATCATCACTCAGGTGTTCATCCCGTCCACGGAGCTTTCCGATAGGCTCAAATTTTTCCATACTTACGGTGCCATCTCTTTCAATGGAGGTTCCATCCCGCTTTTTACCTTAAACTCTTTTCTTTGTGCCTCCTGTAATGTAAAAGAATGGGATTGGATCCTCAGTTCTTGCTTCAATGGTGACGTGGTGATTCGTTGCCCCTCACCCAAAATTCTGGAAGAACTCATCAACAACTCCTCCCTCTCCATCGGCAACATCTCCCTTACCACCAGGAAATGGGTTCAAGTAAGCACTCCCTCTCTAAATGCCACTGCAGTAACCACCAAGTTAACTCTGTTGGGACTCCCCCCTTTCTGTGAATCATTGAGATTGGTCGGTGAAATGGCTAAGTGCATTGGTGAGATCGTTAGCATTTCCTCCTCTTCTAAGCTAGCTTCAGGCAGTATTTAGGTTGAAGCACTTTTTCGTTTCCCTCGGCATCCAGATAGGGTTTAAGTCTACTGTCTGAATGACGGTCGCTCCTCGTTCACTGTCTCGGTGCAATACCACGACTCCGCATCTCTGAGCGGGTCTGGTACTTCCCCTCACACTGGTTTGCCAAAGCCAGCTTTCAAGCCTCCTACCTCCCCCTCTCCTTTCCATCCTGGTTCCTCTTCTCAGTCCAAGAAGGACTCGGCCATTTTGAAAGTTGCTCATAAACCTTCAATCAAGAAAAAGTTTCCTCTCCCTGGCAAGCCCGTTGCGCACTCTTCCAACAAGAAGATGTCTCCCTCTAAAGCGCCTAATCTCGTTTGGATTAACCTCAGTTTTTCCTCTCTCCAAACTGGGAAGTTGCCCGCTCCCATTCATGCTCCCTCGGCAGATCGTACTCCTATTCCTCCAGCTCCAGGACCCTCCAAGCCTTCCCCTGCTGAGTGGCCGTCCACTAATCTCTCATCCTCCCATCCCCCAGTCCCCTCTACCACCGATTCTGCCTCTCCCTGGCCTTCTTGGGAAGTCAATCCTCACTATGCATCTGACTGGGAGAATTTTCAAACGCAAACTCACGTCCCCTCCAGTTCCGAAGCGGTGACGATTCTTCCTCTCATCAAGGTTAAGGGGTCTCATTCCACTAAAGATGAAGGATGGATTGATCAGGACAATTTGCTTGGAGAAGAAGAATCGGAGTTGCTCCGCGAGCAATCTCTCAAGCAGGTATCCCCTAAACCTTCCTTTACTTTTTCACTTCAATGTGTTTCTATTGTTTCAGTATGGCAGCATGGCCTTGTTTTCTATTTGAATTATTTCGTATATCTCCCTCAAAGTTACTCTCCTTTCCCCCTTATTGCTTTTAAGTATCTCAATCGCGTTTCCTCTGACTTGTCGCTGTTCATTGGGGCTAAGCCTCCGGTTCCGTATATCGGTCTACATTCCTCGGCTCCTCTAGAACCCATTTTACTACCCAATGCATCTTTAGAGCTATCTTTACAATCTTCCCCTGCGCTCTCTATCCCTCTGATCTCAGATTCTTTCGATGCTGATGCTCAACCTTCTTCCTTTTCTCTTAAGAAGGAAAGGGAGTCCTTCTCACCTATTTCTTCTCTTGGTTCATTACCGAACCGTCTCATCCGATCTAGTGCCCTCGTGAGGGCCAAAAAAGTAGGGTGTGCTATTTCTCCCCCGTTTCAGGGTCCTCTGAGGCAGCCTTTGGACCGTTCGAGAGTCTCCCCTTCCAAACCATTGCTTCATTCCCAGCCAAATTTGTTATGCTCTATTTTCATGCCGCAGTTTGATGTTTGGTCTGATAAGGATATGGTCTGTATCGCCCAGGACATGGGTTTCGTGTTCGACTCAGACTTTTCACCTTCGATTTTTACCCTTAGGCATCAAGAACGTTCTAGAGTTCGGGAGCATCAATCGTTCAATACTTAGTATTTCTTGGAATATCTGCGGTCTCAATTGCCCCATTAAAAAAAGGGCCCTTTACCAGTTAATTTCCTTCTCTCACTGTGACCTTACTTCTGTCCAAGAATCGAAGATCGATTCCCCTTCTCCTTTTACCTTTCGTGCTATCGGTGGATCTATTATCTCCAAATGGATCTCTTTAGATGCGGTAGGATCTAGAGGAGGCATCCTTTTAGGATTTAAAGAATCGATCTTCTCCCTTATTGCGGTTCGCCGTCTTAACTTTTTTCTTATCGTCCAATTGCACTGGACAGTTCTCAACTGCACCCTCTCGGTTATCTCAGTTTATGGCCCTTCCACTGCTGATAGGCGTTCCCTTTTTTGGAACGAATTCCTGTCGCACCACGACCTCACTGAGGGTCTATGTTTTTGCTGTGGGGACTTTAACGTCACCAGGTTTGCCTCCGAAAGGTCGACCACAAACTCTTCCGACCATCAATCAGACATTTTTAACGATTGCATCCGTTCTCTGCAATTGTCTGACCCACCACTGAACGGTAGGTCATTCACCTGGTCTAACCGTTCGTCAATCGCCGATGATGGCCAAATTTGACCGTTTCCTTGTTTCCCAAAGCTGGATATCCAAGTTTCAAAACACATTCACTAAGGTGTTACCCAATCCCTCTTCCGACCACGTTCCCATCGCCCTCTACTCTAATTTCCCATTCTCTCATCACCATAACTTTCGTTTCGAAAAATTCTGGTTACAAGACCAACTTTTTTTCAATCTCGTTGTCGAATGCCTTCCTTTCTGCTGTTACGGGGTCTTCTAGACTTGGTAGCATCCTTCTCAAACTTCATGCTATTAAATTTGGTTGCAAAATCTGGCGGTACGAAAGACACAACAACACCACCTTCCTTAAAAACTTTCTTCTAGCATCCATTGAATCCATTGATAGACTAGAGGAATAGGGGCCCTTATCTGCTCCCATGCATTCCGAACGCCTATCGTGCAAGCGTGAATATGCTGACATCCTTCATCAAGATCATATCAAATGGGCTCAGAGAGCCAAGGCATAGATGGTTGAAGGAAGGTGACGGCAACACTACCTTCTTTCATAACTTTGCGTCGCATAGGCAGTGCTACAATCGTATCTCCTCGATAGTGCACAACGGGGTGGATCTCAACTCTGATAATGAGATCCATAGTGCTTTCCTTTCTTTTTATAAAAGCCTCATTGGATCATCCAAACAGTGATCTGTTGGCCTTGATTGGATGCACCTTTATGGTGCTCAAACTCAAGACCTCTCTTCTCTCGAGGCTCCTATTTCCTTGGAAGAGATTAAATCGGCGGTTTTTTCTTTAAAAAGTGACTATGTGCCAGGACCAAATGGATTCCTCGCATTTTTCCAAAAATTCTGGCACTGGCCTAAATACGATCTACTCCGTATGTTTTCAAAGCTTCATCAAGGTTCCTTCTCTTTCGACCGTATTAATTATGCACATATTGTGCTCATCCCCAAAACGGTGGGTACACATTCTTTGGCCAACTTTAGGCCTATTAGCCTTATCAACACTTCTTTCAAAATCATTATGAAAGTTCTCTCCTCCAGGCTTAGTGTGGTTATTTCTCCTCTCATCGACCCTGCTCAATCGGGCTTCATCAAGGACCGTTTTTTCCTCGATAGTGTTGCCTCTGTGCAAGAAATCATCTCTCATTGCCACAATACTAGATCCGAAGGCATTCTTCTTAAACTCGATTTCCAAAAAGCTTACGATAACGTCAGCTGGGATTTCCTGTTTGATATTCTGCTTAATCGAGGTTTTGGTCCCAAATGGATTGCTTGGATTAAGTCCAGTCTTTTTGCTGGCACATCTTCTATCATTATCAACGGCTCTGAAGGTTACAAGTTTACAATTAAATGTGGCCTTCGTCAAGGTGACCCTCTCTCGTCCCTTCTATTTTCTCTTGTAGCAGACGTTTTTAGTAAGCTCCTCCGCAATGCTTGGGATGCTCAAGTCATTCAGAGCCTAGGCAACTCGCCCCAGTTTGCCGATGTCCTTAACCTGCAATACGCCGATGATACTATCATCTTTGCTGAACCTAACGCTCATTCTCTTCGCAACCTTAAATTGCTTCTTTACTGTTTCGAACTTGCTTCGGGACTTTCGATCAATTTTCAGAAATCATCGGTTTTATGGCTAGGAGGCTCTACCAATCGTCAGATCGAGGTCTCCAACTTCTTTAACTGTCCTATTGCCTCATTCCCCTATTACGTATCTGGGTATCCCCCTTCGTTGGGGTAAACTTCATAAATCTGATTGGTCTCCAATGGTGGATAAGGTGGAGTCCAGGCTTAACATTTGGACCAGGAAGCTACTCTCCCGTGGAGGTAGATTAATTCTCCTCAATTCAGTTCTATCCTCTATCCCCCTTTATATGATGTCTTTCTATTACGTGCCCTCTTGGGTCATCAAGAGAATAGATCAAATCCGAAGTAACTTCTTCTGGACAGGATCTTCCAACTTCAAGGCTGGCTCCCACCTCAGCAATTGGAAATTAGTCTGCTCGTCCAAAGAGACAGGAGGATTAGGTGTCTTGAACCTTAGGTACCACAATATCGCTTTATTGGGCAAATGGCTTTGGAGATTTTTAAAATACGATCGTTTACCATGGATCCAAAGTGTCAAGGTCTACTGTCCCCAATCGCCCCATCTGTGGGCAGATTCCCCTACGCCTCCACGCCGTGCTTCCCCGTTCTGGAAAGGGGTTTGGAAAGAAGCTGCAGCTTTCCATTGCAGCATTGCCCATGACTGCTGCATCGGTGCCAATACTAAATTCTGGACTGACCTTTGGATTGGTAACTCCAAGCTTGCCTCTGCTTTCCCTTCTCTCTTCCGCCGAGCGTCCTATCCCCTTACCTCGGTGGCAGAATCATTCTCCTTCATTAACTCGCAACGTGTATGGAGCTTCCCGTTCTTAGAGGAATTGCCTTCTCCTCTTACCACGGATTTCTACGACCTTCTTTCTTCCCTTAACAACTACTCTTGGGGCTTGAAGGATGACTTTTCTTGGCGTTGGAACTCCTCTCGGATCTTCTCTGTTAAATCGTTTTATAACTTTCTTAACTTCCGAGGGGTCCAATCCCCTTTTGCTGGTTTCATCTGGAGCACCTGTGCTCCTCTTAAAGTTAAAATCCTTTCATGGCTCGCTCTCAACAACAAACTTCTCACTGTTGATATCCTCAATAAAAGGAACTTAGCATGGGGACAGTTGTATCGACTATGCTCTGTTTCATTTGAGGATGCAGACCATTTGTTTGTAGGATGCGTTTTCATAAGCCCCTTATGGAAAATTAGCTGTTTGGCTTGGGAAATTTCACCTATTCCACCCAACTTAGCCCTCGTGTTGGGCTTCTCCTCCGACGAATAAGAGGTACCGTTATTCATGGAACCTCTCGGTTCAAATTATCATTTGGATCACATGGTTGGAAAGAAATAACAGATTATTCAGGCACTGCGCTTCTTCTATTCTCCCTTTAATTGAAGACTTTAAGTTTCTATTTAAATTCTGGGCTTCGACGTTAAAAACCGAAGCGCAGGAATCTCTTTGCAATAGCAGACTGGATGATTCCTTTACTGTTCTCAGCAACCTTAATGCTTTTTAATTTTTCTTCTTTCCTGTATTTCTTGACGAATCCCTCTGTTATTTCACAGGTTTGAGGTAGGCCGTGGTCTCTCCAGTCTGGTATCTGAGACCATCAGCTCTTTTGGTCCTTTTTGGGTGCGATCTTGAATTTGGAACAGTGGATGGTTTCTTCTCTTTTTATCCCACTGTTTTATTTTCTTTTGGCTGTTAACATTATGGCTTAATCTGGCTTGGCCATTAGTTGGAAATATTTTTGGGGTGGGTTGTCTCTTTTGTGTGGTAGATCTGGTTTTCGTTGTTGCTGAGGTATTGCTTTGCCTCTGCTCTGGTTGCTCACGATGAGGGGCTCTACCACTGTTACTATTTATTGTGCTTTATTATGTTCTTCCCCTCTTCGCTTCTATTGTCTCTGTGATGCTTGGTTTTGAGTTTTTCTGTTCGGTTACTGTGTATTGCTGCTGTGGGGGTGTTTGGCCATTGGGTTGCTGCAGTCGGGTTTGTGGCTCTGTGCTATTATCACCCACTCAGTCCTCACTCACCATTATCTTTTTTTCAAGACTTTTTCCTTTGCTTTCCCTTCGCTGTCCGGATTAGATGTTGCATTTTGTTTTTTCAGGAGATCCTCCTCTCTCTCGTGCGTCTGGTGTTTGCCAGGATAACTGGCGTCCTGTTGGGGTGGGTGGAACTGTTATGGATTTCTCTCACCTCGGTTGGCGAGCTCTTCCATGGCGAGCCTCCGCCGGTTTTGCAGCGCGTTAGCCCTACAGCAGCTGCGCTTTGCGTTAGCTCCGCTCTCTCCGCTGTCTTAGGGGGAGTTGGAGCCTGTTTGAGTGCAGCACTTGATTAGTGCAACACCTGTTCGAGTGCATCTCCAGAGTTGGTAGGCGTTTCGCTCTATCTTGGTCTCTGATGGTTCTCCGGGCACAGCTGCGTTATTGTGTGGCCGCTGCGATTGTCTTGTTTATTCTGTCTGTGGGCTCCTGACTGTATTGCCTCCCGTTCTGTTTTTCTATGTTTGCGTCTTTAGAGTCTGTGTTTTTGGTTGCTCCGTTTGTGATTTTGGTTTTTACATCTTGTATAACGTTTTTTTTTTTGTACTGTCTCTCCTACTTATATATTATTGTTTGGCTGGAGTCGTAAGACTCTATCCGGTTTATCAAAAAAAATAACTAATTGACTAGTAGTGGATTTGCACAATTCGGGTTAGAGGTTGTGTTGCAGCTATTGTTGATTGCCGAGAGTTTTCCTCCAGGATTACATTTTACGAGAGGATTTTGTTTGTTATTGCATTCCATTGCCTTATGTTGTGCGCTTTCTGCATAATGTTACTCGTTAAGAGCTTTATTCGTTTCTTGTCATCATTTTGTATTGAGGATAGCAAATAAATATGGAAAGCATGTGCACTAAACATCGTTACGCGTCCACATTCCAGATCTATTGTTTGTTTCTAAAAACATACTTCTAGTATTTGGTTAACATTCAGAAATCTGCTGACTTGACTGGATGTTGCTAACTGGAGTTTGCTGAGAAGGATACATCATCTGAGCTGAAAAGTGAAAGCTTGTTTTACAATAACATCTTTTCCCAGAGTGATACAAGCATGATAAAGATAAAAGTTCAAGTTCAAAACAAAGTAGAAACTGAAAAATGATGGAAAAATTAACCGAACAAAATTAAAAGGAATGCTGTCTGCCTATAATAAAGGCAAGCTAGCTTTCTGTGGCAAAATATATCAACTACATCTGTTGGATGATCATCATACGTACAATTATAACAGTCTCGATCTTCATCATAAAGTTTCATTCTCACAAAGAACAAATGAAGTAGAATTCCCTAAAATACCTGCCCAAAACCAACAGAAGACACTATCATATGACTGAAAGATGCAGGCCGATGCAAGTGCCATCTACCAACCAGAACAGAAATAAATACAATTCCTCTAGCATGCTGCTTCAGACAAATTCAGATGACAAAAAAACATAGGATGTCTTTCATCCCTCAAACTTCCTTGCCCTCATTCTTGAATGCTTTCTGCTGCCTGTAATCTTTGTCAGTGCTTCATTCATGTGTATAAAGAAAAGATTATACACTCGTAAGTCGTAATATATGCTTGGAGAACGAGAACCTACGCCAATGAAATGTCTCTGTTCTCTTCAGCTTCTCCAATTGTCGCAACCAGAAAATCGGCCAGTAGTACACAGTCTTCCATGATAAAGTAGAAAGTAATTTGCGATAAAGATATCAGTCAAGCAGAACCCAACATTCAATCAACATTCAACCAATTCCTTTCTCGTAAAGTGCAAGCATGTAACCATCTAACAATCTAACTGGAGCTCATTTCACATTCCAATTACATAATACAAAAGAGCATCTGCAAAAGTTTTTAACTTCCGAGAACTCAACAAGCTCGGTAATCAACTAGATTTTTATCTGCATGGAAATGGAAATTGTTGGGCAGGTTGAAGCTAGAACAGTATAAGAGCCTTCAGTTTTGTCCTCAATCAATGCATAACTATAATCAATTTTCAATGTTGTTTGAAAAAAAATAACATATAGAAATTAATGTTCGTGCGCATGTATAAGGCTATACATCCAATGTCCACCCAGCTACATCTCAACTCTTGCTACATACAATAGTAAAGATTGGCTTGATGTTCTAATTCAGAAAGCTTTTTATTTCCTTCAAAAATAACATTTTGTACTGGTAGTTAGAATGCAAGTGTGAAATCCTGTTCTCAATTTCCTCCATGCTTGTATTTGTTCGTAGATTGCTCATTCCCTTTGATGCCTTTAGTAATTGCATCCTCAATTTAAAATGTCTCCATGTTCTTATAGATGTTTTGTTGCCGGGATCAGCAGCAGTGTAATCTTTCCTTACCAACTCAAACATTTCGAGGGTTCCCTTCAGCTCCATTTCCATGTTTTCTTCCACTAGAGCGATGCTCTGCACAATTCCGCGAGAAAAATGAGAACATTGTCCGGCCTTCTTCATAGAGGGAAGGTCAGCATATATACAATTTGAACGTTGAGATTATAGCTATAGTAGAGCACTAATATCATGCAGTAAATCAGTGCAATCTTGTTATAAGTAAAGCACTTAAATCAAACAGTATGCCTGAGATTGCTATACACGAAAAGATTGCAAAGATTGCGGCCGCATATATTTTAAGAGTCCTACTCAGTATAGAGTTTGTAGATAGCAAAGAAGACCGAGATATTTAGTAAATATATCTGCATTTTGTTGACTTGATGAAATATTCATGGTGGCGAATCTATCCCTCTTGCAGTTTCTCACGAACAGCATGACAATTTACTTCAATGTGATACGTGTTCATGGAAGACCGAGTTTGTAGTAATACTGCTGAGCTGCTTATTTATCACAAAGGAATGGCGTGGGACAAGTTCCAGACCCTGAAAACTACTAATTATTCAATTTGTGTGTCATTCTTGTGCAGGGGCCACGCTGATTCTCTGTATCAAAAGAAGAAAAAAAGATAAAAACTACTCATAAACTCATTTAGCCAATCAGTAGCAAGAGATTAAATTTCTAAATGCTTCAAAATCAGGACAACTATATAACCATTTCCAGGCATTTCCTACATTATGCAAACAAACAATGCCTTAGCTTCAGAGACCCACATAATGGAGTGAATCTTGTTATCAGTCTGCAACAGCTAAGCTAGCTCCAATTGACTATCTCATGATTGTGCCACTCCTACACCTACATCATATTAATTAAGTACTTAAGGTAGCATCTTAGCTTTCAGTGTAGTGTAGCTTGTCGCTCAGACATTGACTAGTTGTGAAGTAATAGCTAGGGACCATACACCTATTTTACAAATGAATATATATTAGGCATGAATATGTGTATGGGTCCCGGAGCTTTAACTCCATATTAATGCACCACCTCTCTCTCTCTCTCTCTCTCATATCCACAGAATATCATTTCTTTCTTTCTTTCTTTCTTTACTTTTAAAGACAAAAGCATGTATACTCGTTTCTGACGAAATACTCCGCCTGTGAGCAAGATGTCTATATTTGTGATGTAGGAGAGATGATTGATCATCCTACAATTCGGTCCTTCTAGAGTGACCATCCCCTCGTTAGTCATATGAAAGGTGTTTTGATATAATTCAGAGCATGCCATACCCAAAGATTGATAGCTAGGCACCATGAGAAAAATGAAAGGAAGGTCCTCCAAGGCTCCAAGCCATTTAATTTGAATAAGAATAAATGAAAAGGAAAGGATTGGATTATTATTTCTTATTCTCTCTACAATGTACTTGACTACATATATATCACTCTACTAAAAGCACATAGTTTACTCCTACCTGGTTAAACCAATACTCAACAATTCCAATATTCATCCTTAAGTTGGAGCATAAATGTCATACATGTTCAACTTGTCACAAATATATTTAAATTCTAGCATCTATCAATGGCTTTGTAAGAATGTCGATTAGCTGATAACTGTTGTGCACTTGACGTGTCTCAATCTGCCTAGGCTCATCCTCAGTCCCAACAACCTTATTGTGAACTATATGACAATCAACCTCAATGTGCGCGTTCGTTCACGAAAGACATGATTTGATGAAATATGAATGACAGTTTAATTATCACAATATAACCTCATTAAGCTAGAATGTACTACTCCCAATTCACCAAGAAGCCTTTTTACACATACAAGCTCACAAATAATATTAGCAAAAGCTCTATATTTTGATTTTGTACTTGATCTCGACACGACCGGCTGCTTCTTACTTTTCCAAGACATTACATTCCCGCCTACAAATACACAATACTCAACTGTAGATCTTCTAAAAGTTGAACATCCTGCCCATTCTGCATCAGCAAATCCAGCTATTCGACGATGTCCTCTATCTGTGTAAACCAAACATTGACCTGAAGCACTTCACAAATATTGAAGAATTCAACATACTGCATTCCAATGAATAGTGCAAGGAGCTGCCATAAACTGACGGACTATGCTAGGAGAATATGCAATATCATGACGAGTAACTGTAAGATAATTTAGTTTGCCAACTAATCTTCTATATCTGCCCAAGTATTTCAATAATTCACCCTGATCTTAGGGGGCGTTTGGTAGAGGGATTCTTTTTAGTTTCCCAAGAATTCTGACTTGGGAATCCTAATTTCCCATATTTGGTATGCTTTTTTGAAAAACACATTCCCATGAAACTAAGTCTCAGGAATGTTTTTGGCTATGTTTCCCCCAAAAACATTCCCATGGGAGGGGGTGGGAATCCTAGTTTCCCATGGAAATTTTTTTATTTCCAAAGACTACTATATCCTAATTTCCCATATACAATATTAATATTAATATTATTTATTATATATAAATATTAAAATATTTATTTTTTATTATAATATAATTATTATTTTAGAAAATATTTTATATTATGAATTTCTTAATAATTATACATTATTATTATTCTGAATTTAATAATAATTATTCTTAATATATTTTTTGAATTTATATATCATTATCAATTATTATTATTATTAATTATTATATCATTATTAATATAATTATTCCTAAATTATATATTATTATTATTATTATTATTATTATTATTATTATTATTATTATTATTATTATTATTATTATTATTATTATTATTATTATTATTATTTATTATTATTATTCTGAATTTATTCTGAACTTATTAATAACTATTCTGAATTATTATTATTATTATTTATTAAAATAAATATCAAAACATTTTGTTTTTTATTATTATATAATTATTATTTTAGAAAATAATTTTATTCTGAATTTTCCAAAATAATAATTATATTTTAATAAAAAAACAAATATTTTAAAATTTATATATAATAATTATAATAATAATAATAATAATAATAATTAATTATAAAAAATAGAATAAATATTAGTAATATAATTAATATTTTAGAATTTATATATAATACATAATAATAATTATAAATCATAGAAAAATAATTAACATGTACTTTTTTAAAACTATTTTAATTTTAAACATTTTAATAATATTTTAAAATTTTCATTTTCATATAATCTATATTTAAGGGTATTTTTGTAAATAAAAATAACATTCCTAGGAAAAATATCATTTAAACTAAATAAGGGAATCAAGATTACTGTTACCGCTAAATCTGGTGTGGGGGTAAACAGACAGAATTTGTGGATTCGTGAAAAACCTGAATAGCAAACCTCTAACCTGTTCCGCCGGGGTTTGACCGTTGACTCCTGCCGTACACCTGCAAAAAGTGCGAGACACCGGGGTTGATTCCGGCGACGCACCCTCCGACGCTCAAGTCAGTAACCAGAAATGATTAAGAAAGAGCGTAAATTGAGAAAATACTGATTACCTCTTAATGGAGATGGGTGGGGGGTATTTATAGTCGCCGTTGGGATCAGATAAGGCATGTGATTCCTGTGATCTGATAAGGCATAAAATTCTCGTAATCAGATTAGGAATGTGATCCCTTAATTCCCGGTGAGAGGATAATTGCAAATCAGGCCCTTTGATTTAGTCAAATCAGTGACCCTGATTTCCTCTTGTTGGACTGGGTTTGTATCGGGTCGGGACCCGTACCCAGTTGAGGTGGATCCGTTCGCGGGTTATTGGATCTGTGAGAAGGAGACCCAGCACCCGTTTCGGACCCATTTGTATGCGAAAATACCGTTTTACCCCTGAGCTTTAAGATTCGTCTCCGATGTGAACGGTCCCGATTTAATCCTATTTTTAGCCATATCACGAGCCCCCCACTCCCGAAGACTGAGTTTGTTCAGCCTTTGGGGAGTAGTTTTACTGTTCTAATGGCGTACGAGATTTTATCGGTGTTCTTAAGGGAGTTGGATCTTGCTCGGGGTGTAACGGTGTTATTCTGGGCTTTGTAAAATGCCCAAAAATATTCTCAGAATTTTCTGGATTTTTGGTGATTTTTCCAGATTTTTCTGAATTTTTCCTCATTTTTTTGAATTTTTATTCATTTTCCGAATTAAATAATTAATTATCGAAAATATTAAATAATTATTCTAATTAAATAATTATATTTTTCAGAATTTTAAAATAATTTTTCTGAATTTACAGTTATTTTTAGAATTTTTATTTAATTTTTTCCGATTTTTAAATATTTTTTCGGATTTTTTAAATAATTAAAACAAATAAATAAATAAATAAATAAATAAATTGAATATTACCTGGACACGTGGCGCGATCGTATGCGTTGATCACGATCAAGCGAGCGCGCATCGGGAGGAGGAAGAGGAGGCCATTTTTTGGTGTAACATGGTCGGTTCCATGAATGCTCGGCAAAAAGTGGCCGAAGTCCCTATGGACGCCACGTGTCAAGTCAACAGTTGACTCTTTTTTTTTTTTTTTTTTCTGGTGGTGCTGCTGCTGTTCTTCTCCTCTTCTTCTTTCTCTCCCACTCATTTTGTTCTCGTGCCCTCCCTCTCGCCTCCTTCTCCGACTCAAACTCCGAGCAGTGCCAAGCAAGGAGGCAGAGCTTTGGCGAAGCTTCGACTGGGGAGCTCGAGGTGGAGGAGAGTTCGTTCGGAGACGAGAAGGAGACCCGTAGCTTGCTGGGTGGCGCTTCGACGAGGCACTGCGGTTGAACTCGGCGAGGGGAGCTCGAAGGAGAGGAGCTCGATAATGGCGATCGTGAGTAGAGGGGGAGCTCGATAGCAGCTCGAGCTCGGCGAAGACTCGGAGCTCAATGAGTGGCGATGATGGCAGAGCTCAGCGGCGACGGCGTCGAAATGGAGCTTGAAGGAATGGAGTTCGGCCATTGATTCGACGGAGACGGAGCTCGCATGGTTCGGAGCTCGTTGAGGCGGCAATGGAGCTCGACTGTGGGAGAGCTCGACGCAGTGGTGAGCTCGACGATGGAGGTGTTAGTCATGGCGGACGCAGTCGAGGTCAGCGAGCTCGTCGAGCGAGAGTGAGGAGTTCTGTGGAGTTCTGAGGCGGTGGTTCGGAGCTTGGTGACGGAGCTCGTCGGAGGTAGAGCTCGATGGAGGTGAGCTCGGCGTCTTGGAGCTGAGCTGTTGGAGAAGGAGCTCGGCGCCTTGGTCGGCATTGGTTCGGCGAGGCCTGAGGTTGAAGATGAACTCGGAGATAATGAAGCTCGACGAGGGAGACGTCGAAGGCAGCCGGCAACTGAGGGGGGAGCTCGGCATGGCGACTGTGTCGCTCGACGAAGAGGGGCTCGAGCTTGGCCATGGAGCTAAACGAAGGTCGGTGGAGGTGGAGCTTTGAGCTCCGTCGATGGCTTGGCGAGGGAGGTTCAACGACTGAGCTCGAGGATGAGCGGTCTTGGAGTTCGGCCAGGGAGAAAGAGGTCTCCGTTGGGTTTGTTTCGCATGGACGCTCGGTGAAGAAATGAACTGGTTTTGGGTTTGGCGCCGAATCGTTGGAGAAGGAGATGGGAAGGTGGGTTCGGGTTTGGATCCTTAATGGGTCCGAACCTGGCCCCCCCCCCCTTTTTTTTTTTTTTTTGAAGCTCCGATGGCAGATTGCTTCCAAATGTGTCGGCAAGTCTTTGCGAAGTGCTGGGTGAGTTTTTTCCATGTAACGCTCAGAGGCTGGTGCCGAGCTCAAGCCCGCAAAATGGTCGGTGTCAAGAATGCTCGGCAGCGGGTGCCGAACTCAACTGGTGCCGAACTCAAGCCCGTAAAACGGTCGGTGGCAAGAACGCTCGGCAGCGGGTGCCGAACTCAACTGGTGCCGAACTCAAGCCCGTAAAACGGTCGGTGGCAAGAATGCTCGGCAGCGGGTGCCGAACTCAACTGGTGCCGAACTCAAGCCCGTAAAACGATCGGTGGCAAGAACGCTCGGTCAGCTGGTGCGGAACCCCAATTCTTCCTGCAGAATTCTTCTTGATGTTTCCGGTGCTACGGAGGTCGGCTCGGGGCATGCGACCCCTTGTTTCGAAGCTAATTCGAAGATCTACAACTTCTCTTTAGGAGTGAGATGGAGATTCACCTCCCTTCATGGTCAAAATAGCCCCGCAACATCCTTGTATTCATATGGTTGAGGAGAGTTTTTGTTTTTTGCTTGGGATCGGCGCTAACTTTGTTGGAGAAGAATGGGAGGAGAGAGAGAGGGTTTGGGTTTGGATCCTTAACGGGTCTGAACCCGACCCTATAGCCCCCCTTTTCTTTTTTGTGTCGTTTGCTTGTATATGAGAGCGTTCGGCGAAGGGGTGCCGAGGTCCGATTTGTCCCCCCGTAACGAGGTCGGTTCCGAGACCGCTCGGCAGCTGGTGCCGAACTCGACTTTTTCCCCGTAACGAGGTCGGTTCCGAGAACGCTCGGCAGCTAGTGCCGAACTTGATTTTTTTCCCCGTAACGAGGTCGGTGTCACGAACGCTCGGCAGTGGGTGCCGAACTTGAATTTTTTTCCCGTAACGAGGTCGGTGTCACGAACGCTCGGCAGTGGGTGCCGAACTTGATTCTTTCCCCGTAACGAGGTCGGTGTCACGAACGCTCGGCAGCGGGTGCCGAACTTGAATTTTTTTCCCGTAACGAGGTCGGTGTCACGAACGCTCGGGAGTGGGTGCCGAACTTGAATTTCTTCCCGTAACGAGGTCGGTTCCACGAACGCTCGGCAGTGGGTGCCGGACTCGAATTTTTCCCCGTAACGAGGTCGGTTCCACGAACGCTCGGCAGTGGGTGCCGAACTTGATTTTTTCCCCGTAACGAGGTCGGTTTCGAGAACGCTCGGCAGTGGGTGCCGAACTTGATTTTTTCCCCGTAACGAGGTCGGTTCCGAGAACGCTCGGCAGCTTGTGCCGAACTCCAATTTTTCCCTGCAGAGTTCTTCTTGATGTTCCCGGTGCTACGGAGGTCGGCTCGGGGCGTGCGACCCCTTGTTTCGAAACTAATTCGAAGATCTACAACTTCTCTTTAGGAGTGAGACGAGGATTCACCCTCCTTCATGGTCAAAATAGCATTGCATCATCCTTGTCTTCATGAAGTTGAGGAGTGTTTTGGTCGTGGAGATTTTGGAAGAGGAGCTCCACTCCTAGGGGCGGAGAAGCTGTGCTGGGAAAACCCTTGTGCCAGGAAGAACCTTGTAAGAGCTGTGGGAAGACCCATCCTTTGAGGTGAGCAAAACGAAGAGCTTGGCTTTAGGAGAGAGCCATTTGGAAGACAAGTTTGAGGAGCAACTCTAGGAGAGAGTTGTGAGCTCCGATCTTGTTGAGAAGAGGTCCGCTTCGGAGGCGAGCGGAGCAAAGAGCTCGGATCTGGAAGAGAGCTATTTGTGAGACAAGTGTGAGGGGGAACTCTAGGAGAGAGTTGTGCTCCAAACTTGTTCGAGGAGAGGTCCGTCTGGGAGGCGAGCGGAGCGAAGAGCTCGACTCTGGGAGAGAGCCCTTTGTGAGACGAGTGTGAGGAGCAACTCTAGGAGAGAGTGGTGAGCTCCGAACTCGTTGAGAAGGGGTCCGCTTTTGGAGGCGAGCGGAGCGAAGAGCTTGACTCTGGAAGAGAGCCCTTTGTGAGACGAGTGTGAGGAGCAACTCTAGGAGAGAGTGGTGAGCTCCGAACTCGTTGAGAAGAGGTCTGCCTTTGGAGGCGAGCGGAGCGAAGAGCTTGACTCTGGGAGAGAGCCCTTTGTGAGATGAGTGTGAGGAGCAACTCTAGGACAGAGTGGTGAGCTCCGAACTTGTTGAGAAGAGCTCCGCCTTTGGAGGCGAGCGGAGCAAAGAGCTTGACTCTGGGAGAGAGCCGTTTGTGAGACGAGCTTGAGGAGCGACCCAAGGAGAGAGTGGTGAGCTCCGAACTCGTTGAGAAGAGGTCTGCTTTTGGAGGCGAGCGGAGCGAGGAGCTTGGCTCTAGGAGAGTGCCATTTGTGAGACGAGCTTGAGGAGCGACCCAAGGAGAGAGTGGTGAGCTCCGAACTCTTTGAGAAGAGGTCTGCTTTTGGAGGTGAGCGGAGCGAAGAGCTTGATTCTGGGAGAAAGCCCTTTGTGAGACGAGTGCGAGGAGCAACTCTAGGAGAGAGTGGTGAGCTCCGAACTCGTTGAGAAGAGGTCCGCTTTTGGAGGCGAGCGGAGCGAAGAGCTTGACTCTGGGAGAGAGCCGTTTGTGAGACGAGCTTGAGGAGCGACCCAAGGAGAGAGTGGTGAGCTCCGAACTCGTTGAGAAGAGGTCCGCTTTTGGAGGCAAGCGGAGCGAGGAGCTTGGCTCTAGGAGAGTGTCATTTGTGAGATGAGTTTGAGGAGCAACTCTAGGAGAAAGTTGTGGGCTCCGAACTCGTTTTTTAAGTGAGGGAATCAACGGTTGTGGGAGCAATTCCGAATGGCGAACCACTTCTAGCTCGCTTAACAGCGAACTTGCGAAGTAAAATTGAGCCAAGTGTTGGACTCCGGAACCATCGTTAGAGTTATTCAACGGTTGTGGGAGCAATTCCGAATGGCGAACCACTTCTAACCCGCTTAAGAGCAAGTTATTCGAAGCAGAATCGAACCAAGTGTTGGACTCTGGAACCATCGTTAGAGTTATTCAACGGTTGTGGGAGCAATTCCGAATGGCGAACTACTTCTAACCCGCTTAAGAGCAAGTTATTCGAAGCAGAATCGAACCAAGTGTTAGACTTCGAAACCATCGTTAGAGTTATTCAACGGTTGTAGGAGCAATTCCGAATGGTGAACCACTTCTAACCCGCTTAAGAGCAAGTTATTCGAAGCAGAATCGAACCAAGTGTTGGACTCCGGAACCATCGTTAGAGTTTAGTGAGTTGCGGGAGGAGCCATGTAGAAGAAGCTGGACTCCGAAATCACCATTTAACGAGTCGTGACTCGGAGAGATTGAGATGAAGCAAGAGCAACAATTTCCAATGAAAAAACGTAAAGTTTTATTGAAATAAACTAAGTGGCTTCTTCAATAGGGCGAGCCATTATTACATGCTATTGGCCGGGTTACAAGCATCGGCCTTATTGAAAATCAAAATCCTACTTCTACGATAAGGTGAAGACCTCTTGGGAGGAGCTGGGAGGTTCTGAGTCTTGAAGCTCGCCGGGCCCTTAGGTTCATTTGCTGGCTCCTCAGAGGGGAAGCTCGGCCCCCTCTTTTTGGATGAACTTGGTCAGGTATCCCCGCTGTACGAGTTCTTCGATCTCCTCCTTGAGAGCCCGACAATCATCCGTGTCGTGGCCGTGGTCCCTGTGAAAGCGACACCACTTATCTTTGTCCCTCTTCTTGCCAGGTGTGTTCATTCTAGGGGGAGCACGGAGTAGCCCTTCCTTGTCCACCTCCATAAGGACTTCTGATATATTAGCAATGAGGGGGGTGAACTTCTCAAAACGTGGAGTCGAACGGCGCTGGCCATTACTGTCCTTCTGGGATTTTTGGGACCCCTTTTCACTTGTGTTCTTCTGTTTGTTCCCGGAAGATGTCTCCTCCAGAGCAAGGGGGTCGAGGGCTTCTTCGGCCCGAATGTACTTTTCACACCTGAGAAGGAGGTCGGCAAAGTTCTGTGGAGGCTTCTTAGCAAGAGAGGAACGGAGACTGGAATTGAAGACATTGGATTGGAAGGCGGCCGTTGCGACGGATTGGTCGATGGAAGCTATAGACCTGGCTTCAGCTGTGAACCTCTTCACATAGTCTCTCAACTTCTCACCCTTCTTCTGGTTAAGGTAGAGTAGCGAAATGCTGGTCTTTTCAGTTCGGCGACTACTCACGAAGTGGGTGACGAAGAGGGTCTCGAACTGTTCGAATGAGAATATCGAGGATGGGGCAAGGCGAGAGTACCATTCTCGAGCCGGACCCTTGAGAGTTGCGGGAAAGGTCTTGCATAGCAGGGCATCGGAAGCTTGATGGATGAGCATGAGAGTCTTGAAGCTCTCAATGTGGTCAACGGGGTCAGTTTCCTCGGAGTAGGTCTCGAATTGAGGAGCTTTAAAGCCGATTGGCACTGGCGCATCCATTATGGTTCGGGAAAAAGGAGGTCGGCTTGGACAGAGGGTCCTGCCCCTCTGTTCCTCCCCCCGGTTGATCCGGCCAATGCGCCTCTCCATCTCGTGGAGACGACGGTAGAGGGCATCGTCCCTCCGACTGTAGTCGAACGAGCCTCTGGACTCGTGTTCGTAGGAGGGGGAGCGAGGACTGTGGCGATGGTAACCCTGGGAACGGCGAGGGCTAGGAGTATGCTGCCGGTGGTGAGGACTCTGGACCCGCGGGGGTGTAGGATCCCGTTGGGCATTGTAGTTATGAGGACGGAGGTTGAGAGCCTGTTGTACCATTGCTTGGAATTGTTGGAACTCGGCACGGGTGATGGGTGCCTCATCGTTCCTGGGGTGTTGCCGATCGGCGGGGGAACGATGTCTTCTTCTGTAGTGCTCAGGGGATTCCTTCCTTCCCCTTCGGACATGGGACCTTTTGTAATCTCGGCGGTGAGGGGATCGCTCACCCAGACGTTGTTGGCGGGAGGCTCCCTCTCGGGCCCGCTTCTCGTCCAGACGGTGGAGCAAGTCCTCCACCTTCTGCCGGTTTTGAGGATTGTGAGAGGCCATGGAATCCGTAGAGGCTTTGTGTATGGAGACACGGTCTTGATAGAGAGGTTGCTTCATGCGGGAGCCCCCCGCACCGGCATTCTGAGGACCGGTGGGACCCTTGGGGGGTTCCTGATTCTGAAGAGGAGGCTGATCTTGTTGAAGAGGGTCCTCCACTTGAGGCGGGGGTTGTCCCTGCTGCGGAGCGGGTTGGACGGGGACTACCTCTTGCTGATCGGCGGGGTTGGGCCTGCGGTTGGACCCTCTGGACCTTGCTTTCCTCGGAGGCATGGCTGGAGAAGATCGGACCAACGGGAAGAGGGGCTGCTATTCGTTTGGGTTTCCCACAGACGGCTTCAATCTGTTACCGCTAAATCTGGTGTGGGGGTAAACAGACAGAATTTGTGGATTCGTGAAAAACCTGAATAGCAAACCTCTAACCTGTTCCGCCGGGGTTTGACCGTTGACTCCTGCCGTACACCTGCAAAAAGTGCGAGACACCGGGGTTGATCCCGGCGACGCACCCTCCGATGCTCAAGTCAGTAACCAGAAATGATTAAGAAAGAGCGTAAATTGAGAAAATACTGATTACCTCTTAATGGAGATGGGTGGGGGGTATTTATAGTCGCCGTTGGGATCAGATAAGGCATGTGATTCCTGTGATCTGATAAGGCATAAAATCCTCGTAATCAGATTAGGAATGTGATCCCTTAATTCCCGATGAAAGGATAATTGCAAATCAGGCCCTTTGATTTAATCAAATCAGTGACCCTGATTTCCTCTTGTTGGACTGGGTTTGTATCGGGTCGGGACCCGTACCCAGTTGAGGTGGATCCGTTCGCGGGTTATTGGATCTGTGAGAAGGAGACCCAGCACCCGTTTCGGACCCATTTGTATGCGAAATTACCATTTTACCCCTGAGCTTTAAGATTCATCTCCGATGTGAACGGTCCCAATTTAATCCTATTTTTAGCCATATCAATTACCAAGTAACATTCTCAGGAATGTTTAAGGCTTACCAAACACATTTTCAACATTCCCAGGAATCAAGATTCTTGGGAATCATGATTCCCGGGAACCAAAAAAAATCACCCTACCAAATGCCCCCTTATAGTAACTTAGAATTAGAATCCATTAGAGTTGATGATGTACGACACTTCAACATTCTACATTTAGTCAAAGTATCCAAAACATACTTCATCTGTATGAGACAAATACCCTGTGTACATCTAGCTACCTTGATGCCAGGAAAATATTTCAACTGTGCCCAAGTCTTTGGTCTTAAATTGTTGTTGAAGATATGAACTCAACCCTTGGATATCAACTACATCATCTCCAATGATTACAATTTCATTGATATATACAACTTGTAAAATTCGCTTACCCTCCTTGTGGCGACAGAAAACTGGGTGATCACTGTGACTGCATTGCATGCCAAACTTTTTCACCACGTCTACAAATTTACCTAACCATACCATACAAAAACTGTTTCAAACTACAAACTTTCTTTCCTTCTTTAACAAAACTGGGGGGGGGGGAGGGAGGGGAGGTTGATCCTCTCCATGTACGTCTCCTCCTCAAGAACACCATTAAGAAAGACGTTTTTAATATCAAGTTGATACAAAAGCCAATGATAGCGAGCTGCTAAAGAAATAAAAATACGAACAAAAGTCATCTTCGCCATAGGAGATAAAGTTTCATCATTATCTACTCCATCATGTTGACAATATCCTTTAGCAACCAATATTGCTTTTAATCAGACCAACGAACCATCGGGATTAACTTTAATAGTATACACCGACTCACAATCAACACAATGTTGATGGTGAACCATATCCCCAGTACCATTCTTCTCAAGAGCATTCATCTCTTCCTGCATAGCCTGGCTCCAACCAGGATGTGACAGTACTTCTGATATTGACCTGGGAATATGGTAAGTGTCCAAAGTAAAGATAAAGGCAGTATAGGAAAACGACAAGTGAGCATATGAAATATGACTATATAAAGGACATGTAGTAGAGTGGATCCCTTTGTGTATGGCAATGAGAAGATCAAGATAAGAAGACTCACTAGTAAGGGAAGTCATAGTTGTCGGTTTGGTGGATGTCACAGGAGGGGTAGATGCAGACTCAATAATAGTGTCCAAAACATGCTCTGAGCATGGTGATTCAGTAACTGGGGTGAGGGAACAATGGCACAATAGTGTGAATTAGGTCGGAAGCGGTGTTCTTATGTCGTTGGAACACTTGAGTGATTGCAGGCCTTATGGGCAGTGATAAAGACCATTGCTTCAAAGATGCAGAAGAAGTAGAGACTGAAAGATTCGAGTAGATATGGAATTTGGTATCAGTCTCATTGGATGGTGTAATCAGACAAGATGAAGTGGTACAAAAATAAGATAGAGACTTGAGAAAGGTGACATCAGCAGAAATAAAGCAACGATGCAACTTTGGAATATAACATCTATAAACTTTCTGGGAACGCGAATACCTTAGAAAAATATACAGAATAGAACTAGAATCAATCTTAGAACTACCATAACAGTGATCCTAAACAAAACTAACACAGCCAAAAGGTTTGGGAGGTAGTGAAAATAGATCAGTAAATGGAAATAACATGGAGAAAGGTGTCAGACCATCTAACACGGACAAAAGCATGCGGTTGATGAGATGACATGCATAATGGACCGCATCTCCCTAAAAATGTTGAGGAACTTGTCTATGAAGAAGAATCGTCCTCGCAACCTCCAACAAGTGCCGATTCTTGCGCTCCGCAAAACAGTTTTGTTGAGGGTTGTAAGGACAAGAAGACTCATGAAGATGTCACGCCCTGCTTCCCAAAATACAGGAATATGAGTACGTAATGAAGGCCCAGCTAATGATGTAAACATCATCCACAGTTGTAACAGATTAACTCAAGAGAATACAACTACGCAAGAAAAGAATAACCACATAAACAATGAATAAACTCTAAAATAATCATAAAATAAATTCACCAAATAATATCCAACATCTGGAAAAAAGTAAACTTCGGGACACACAAGCCCGGAATACAAAGTATAATAAAAGCGATAAAATAAACAAATAACATGAGATAACTATAATAGTCTAATAGTCCAGCTCTGATCTTCAGAGAGTTTGCTCACCAAGTCTTTTGGTATCGCTCCTTCAGTACCTGTGAACTTGTGATCTAAAAATAGAGAAAATAATGTCCTTAGAGCAAGTCACGGACAGCAAGCAGTGAAAAACAGAGAACCATAAGAAACATGGTATATCAAGAATAGAGGACGGGATCAAAGTCAAGAAAAAAAATCAAGGATTGGCAATAATGTCAAGGTCTATATTCAATTATGCAATATTCAATAGTTACAATTCAAGATTAATATCGATGATAATAAACGGGGATCAAGCATGCAATGTCGGTATTGGTTATTATTCATCTTATTAACCTATATAATGCACGTACTACTGCGTCCAATACCAAAGGTTCGATGCATACAATCAATGTCATTTATAATCTAGTGGCGAATTCTACAGGTTCATGTACTCGGGTCTTGCAGTGGTGAACCATATCATGTAACCAAATCATATTAATTTAACCAAATTATATCATATAACCAAATCATATCATGTAACCAAATGAGGTGCCACTATTACGGGAAACATTGGCCCCCTTCAGAGTACACTCTCCTATATTGTCCACTACTAGGTCTGTAACGCCCCTGCCCCAAGCTCAGACAATTTATACAATTTATCAAAAAAATTATTTATAGTATAGTACAACTGCCCACCACAGGCTGCCTCTCAAAAGTTGGTTAACCGGATTGGTGACTCTTGATCATAGGCTATATTATTTTAATATTATTTAATTTATTTGCATTCCCGATGTGGGACTAATTCCACACATCTCCTCTTCAAATCCCGTGAATAGTAGCCTGTCACGTCATCAGAGAGAGATAGAGAGAACAACACTCCCCTGTTTCTCTTCTCAAATGGCGGGCCCCCCACATATGATGACGTCAGCATGATGTCATCCTCAACTTTACACAGCATGTTACATGCTGTTACATTCAGACGTGGGACCCCCCCATGATCACATTATTACATGATATGCCATTGCCACATTATTATATATATATATATATATATATATATATATATATATATATATATATATATATATATATATATATATATATATATATCTTATATATTTTATATTATATTATTTTTTTAACACAGGGTGTTACAGACACCCCCCTTCAGAAATCAGCGTTCTCGCTAAGCACGGGGCATGCACAATCTATTGTAGGATCTAGTTTCTAGTCGATGCGGATACCATATATCTTATATATTTTATATTATATTATTTTTTTAACACGGGTGTTACAAAACACCCTCCTTCAGAAATCAGCGTCCTTGCTGAGCACGGGGCATGCACAATCTAGTGCAGAATCTACTTTCTAGTCGATGTGGAGAAGTCCATGAGCATCGCTCTCATCTTTGGAATACTGGAGACCAATCCCACTCCACAAATCATTCTGTGGCCCTTACGTCCATCATCTTAGAATACTTGGGGATTATCTCAGTCCGTCGATCATTCTGGAGTCCATAACTCACGGCACACTCGGTGTCGAAAGTCGGCTCTGATACCATTTTGTAATGCCCCTGCCCCTAGCTCAGATAATTTATACAATTTAGAAGACAAATTATTTATAGTATAGTACAACTGCCCACCACAGACTGCCATTCAAAAGGTGGTTAACCGGATTGGTGACTCTTGATCATAGGCTATATTATTTTAATATTATTTAACTCATTTGCATTCCCAATGTGGGACTAATTCCACACATATCTTCTTCAAATCCCATGAACAATAGCCTGCCACGTCATCAGAGAAAGATAAAGCGAATAGCACTCCCCTGTTTCTCTTCTCAAATGGTGGGCCCGCCACATGTGATGACGTCAGTATGTCGTCATCCTCAACATTACACAGCATGTTACATACTGTTACATCCAAATGTGGGACCCCCCATGATCACATTATTACATGATATGCCATTGCCACATTATTTTATATATATATATATATATATATATATATATATATATATATATATATATATATATATATAACACTATATATCCTATATATTTTATATTATATTTTTATTTTTAACACGGGGTGTTACAAGGTCTTACCCTTATACCCCAGTTTGTTACTTTTATTACAAAATAAACATGATCATGAGATAATGAGAACAAAATCGAGATAGGACAATGATGTATCAAGAGCTTATATGATGCAAGGGACATGTTCTGGATCGTAAAATACAAGAAATAACATGCAAATATTTAAACATAGCAAAATACCAATTCTGGACAGCAAGACGTTGCTGCACCAAAATTGGGTTTCCCGATGTTACAAGGAAGAAAATTAGAAACCGCTAGAAGTTATAGAAACTAGACTCTCTGCCGGTTCCAGCGCATATACATAAGACATATAAAAATCACGAAAACTGGGTTAGAATTTTTATTCTTTACAGATTTTATGTTCGGGCAACAGGATATAGATTGTGTTCACCTATATATATATCAGGTCTGAATACTCATCAAATAATTCCACAAAAATTCAGGGTGATTCCTACACATGTCCTATCTCAGCCAAATTAATTTCACATTTTAATTTTACTATTAACATTTTCTGTTTACTAATAAATCTAGGTGATAAACATGAAATTGGGAATCTGGAAATTCAGACCTAGCAGTACTAAAAATCAGATATCTAGCAGATTATATATCCTAATTCAATTCTGTCAAATGTTCTGGAAAGTAGACACGTGGAGCTACAGTTCATGTTTACAAAGATCATTCAAATTACTACAATAACGGGTTTGAAATTTCGATGGAAAAAGAAGTAGACGGCCGGCCAGAAAATAATTTAAAATGAATTGGCAATAATTTTATCACACAAGCATGCAATATCATGGAAATTAATTAACAAAAGTTCTATTTGGTGATTAACATGCAATTTCAAGATGAACAATGCAATTTACAATCAGGGCAATTAATTTATGGAAATAATATTCATTCAGGAACATTCTAGTCATCAAACAATTCTATAACATCGATCTACTTATTTTCATGTATAACGCGCATATGCAACGTGCAATAGAGACTAAGGTTCGAGTCGAAGATATTGGCACGAAGCCAAGAATATCTTGGCTTAGCTCATGTAAATCCTCACTATACTCAACGGAAGATGAATAGTGTAACAATACGATAATAATCAGAATCTACTTGCGGAGATCAAAAGAGTTCTTGAACAAGAAAAATAAACTAGTTCAAGAGATACTTGCCTTTTAGACGGTAAATCCAAACACGAAGGAATAACGGGATAAGGATCCCGGCAGCAACGAAACATGTTCAAAACACGCAGGAAGCAATTCGTGCAAAACAACAATATACGTGTGATGCACATAAAATCCAAACACAGCAAGCACGGCTGACAGCAACCCAAGGCAGCAGTGGCGGGGGCGGCACTGGCGACGGCTAAGGTCGACGGATGGCAGCGTAGTCAACGATGGTGGTCGACGAAGGGCGACAATGCTTGGGGAAAGGAGGCAGTCGACAGGGAACAGGGCAGTGGGGGTTCGATGGGTGCAAGGGAACAAAGGCAGAGGTCAAGGTGGTGTTGGAGGTGGCACTGGATGTAGTGAAGGTTAAGGGATGGCGAGGCCGAAGGTTGAAGAGGAGTTGGATGGGTGCGGAGCTCTGGAGGTTGACGACGAGGATGAAGGGGGTGGTCGGTTGGTAGGGTGATGATGGTCAAGGAGGCGACGACAGGTGGCTGTGGCTTCGGAAGGGTGGGCAACGAGGCTGGAGGGTGATCGGTGGGGCTGAGGAGGATGGGGGAGGAAGACGGGGTTGAGCGGGATGGGTTTCTTGAGAAACAGGGGAAGGGAGAGGGTGAGCGGCGAAGGAGAGAGAGAGATTTGGTTAATTAAAAATTAGGGTTAATGGGTATTTATAGGAAAATATTAGGATGTTGGGTTAATAGGTAGTGGGTAGGATCCAATAAGAAAAGGGTTATATGGTTTAGGGTTGGGTTTAAATCCAATAGGGAAAAGAATAAGTAAATAATATAGGATTTAGATTAACAAATGAACAAATAAATCAACAGTAATAGAATATAACAATTAAATCAAATAATATGCATTACATTAATACTCAACTAATAATAAATACAATAGGATGTATGGATTCACAAAATGAACACGATTGGTTTCGATTTGGCTAAAATATAATAAATAGCAATATAGCAAGTACATATTAATTTATTAAATCAATTAGTATACATAAAATCCATACTCTAATAATAATAAAATATAGATTAAGACCAGTAGGGTTTCACAAATTAATAAATAACAAAGGATGAATTTTTAATAAATAAACATTCAAAAGTAATGATGATGATAATAATAATAATAATAATAATAATAATAATAATAATAATAATAATAATAATAATAATAATAATAATAATAATAATAATAATAATAATAATAACAATAAGAATAATAATACTGATAACAATAATAACAGTAATAAGATTATAACAAAATAGGAATTAGGTTTAACAATTTATCAAAATAATCCAAATAGGAATTAGGCTTAAATATAAATAGTCGATCAATTAGGAATAGAAAATAAAGTTAAAATATACCATTATTCGAAATAAATATAATTTTCAATTAGAAAAGATTTTAATAGAAGATTCAAAATGAGTTTAAAACAAAAATGAATTTATAATTAATCGAAATACAGAAAAATATTCAGGAAATTTGTATTTGCGGGAACGGGGGTTATAGAAAAATATTACAAGATGACATAAAACTAGTGCACTCAGATGACATAAAGCTACTGCACTCAGAAGTAAATACTATTTGGCATTACCACTATGCAAAATTTGAACAGAAACATCAAATTGGGTTCTTATCTCAGTGCAGAATGATTTAAAAACACAGAAAGCTTCATATCGATATTTTATTAAATATAACCAAGTTGCTCGAGAGAAGTCGTCAACAAAGGTGAAAAAATAACTAAAACCACTACCAAACTGAGATTGAATATGACCAGGTCCTCAAACATCAGAATGAACTAAATCGAAAGGTCGACTCGACCGATTACTAACTCTAGGAGGGTAAGATGTACGCAAATGTTTAACTAATTAGCATGACCCACAAGATAACTCCTTAAGAGAATATAATTCAAGTCTTAACTTTTTAGATTCTGTAAGGACGGATGTCCCAACTGACAATGCAAATTCAAAGGCATGCAAATACTTAAGTATGCAAATGAGATATGAACACTGTCAAGTTAATAAAAACCCTCTAACACACCCTATGACAATCGTTTTTCCTGTCCCAAGTTCCTGAAACACACAGTGAACAGGACAAAAGTTAACATAACAATTCAGTATTTTAGCAATTTTGCTAACAGATAATAGGTTAGATAAAAATCTTGGGTATGAAGAACAGAACTAAGTGGTAAGGTTGATATAAGGTTTACATATCTGACTACCCCAATTGGAGAGGTAGAACCATCAGTAAGGATGAAAAGACATACTAACAGAGGATAATACACTTAAATTATGAGTCATGTGATTGAAGCACTCAAATCTATTACCCATGATGTTGGATATGTAGTGGTAAGCATGTGATTCCTAACCTTGCTGATGTAACAGAAGAATAAGGCCGATGTTCGGAAGCACGATAGAACTGGAAAAACAGAATCTCGTCCTCATCTAACTAGACGCTAACTAAATTGGGGCTACATGTGTGAATAGTTGTTGATAGCACTGACAATGCATGGTAGGAAAATTCCCCTTAATATGCCCAAACTTCTTGTTACTAGCATCACGACCATGTGATCCTCCTTTCCATCACGACCATGTCATCCTCCTCTGATACTAGAGTTATGGAAAATTTCAACTCTCTATAATACCCTGCAAAATAGTAAGTGATTATTTTGCTTAAAAATTTGTATGTACAATGCACGTGTGAACGTTGCAGGTTTTAGTTGTATTTTCCTGATTATAAATTAGTATGATTGTAATTGTATGTGATATTAACTTTGTATGAGTGCAATCAATATTGTGTCTTGAACCAAGCTAGGGCTAGAGTGGATTGGACCTAAGTTGGTTTGAGTCACATGATAGGACCAGGTCTAGAATAACTTAACCAACTTAACATACAACTTGTATGTCACATTTATGAAAGATTTACACAATGAATACATGGAATCTTGGCCGGCCAACTTAGGATATAGGGTGAAGAGGTTGAGTTTTCCCAAGGTCTCTTTAATAATCTCAAAGGTCTCACTAATATGTGTATTAATGAGTCATACAAACTCCCACCTCTTCCAATCCCTAGCCAGCCAGTATAAGGGCTTGAAAGCAAGTTTTATTCCTCATTTTTGACAGCCATTGTTTCATAGAGAGAGATAAGTTGGAGCAAGGAGGAGGCAACAAAAATTTGGCATCGTAGGAGCAATTAACTTCAAGCACATTAAGGTGGGTGTTCTTCATTTCTTGTTGTTAATTGTTGTTATTTTAATTTAGTAGCATGCTAGTTTTTCTGTTAAAGTAATGGTCATTATCTGACCATGATTATAACGAGCATGTTTAGTAAAAAATGAACTATGTTGAGATGAGATTTAGTTTTGTTGTTCAATAAATAGTTTAGTTGTTTACTACTTTATTTGTGCAAGTAATGCTTATTGTTCAAATGTCTTTCATGGTCTATTAGAACTATGTTAGGTTGTTGCATCGTATATTACAAATTTACAGGTTAATTGGGTTGAAAATAAACAAGAAATACATTGGAAATATGATATATTGCTCACTGTTTTGATTTATTGTCATTGACTGTGTGGGTTGTATATTTCATCCTTTAATGGATTTAAATGCACTCAAATTAGCCCTATACCATTGTTTATATGATAGTTTGGGTCTAGGAATGATATGCCCGATTAGTTCTTGTTTCAGGTTCGAAAAAAGCACAAAAACGATAGATTGTGGCTGTATTTTTGGGGACTATTGACCCCTTGTAACTCCCAGACCCGTCTATACATTTTTTCTTTCCCATATTCTTATTTTTGTTATCTACCAAATTTTTAATTCTCTTAGACTCAATTGCATACACTAGACTATTCATTATTTGTTAATTAGTATTGAAGCCCAATTTTGTTCTACTGTTGTGGACCTTCTATTTCATTTCAAACCCAAATCCGAGCCTAGTTCTATTTCAAATCTTTTAAATCCTAATTCAAACCCAAACCCGCAACCCATTAACCCAAGCCCAAGCTCGTTAACCCTAACCCACTTTTCCCCTTAACTACACAAACAAATCACCCTACGATCCCACATAAATTTCCTATTATCCCTCCATCTCCTTAAATACCCCCTTATCTCCACTAACCTCCTTATTATCTCCTAATCATCTTCATAATCTGATTTCAATCATCTCCATCTCCTTCACTGCCATCTCCTCAACCCAACACCACATCGACAACCTCCATACATCTCCACCACTAAGTAGCTCCAATCACGACCTTGCCTCCACCACCACCACCACCACCTGCCACCTTCAATCTCACCCGCACCACCTCCCTACACCCGATCAGCCTAGCAACCCAAACAACTGGACCACTCCACCTTCTCCTCAACCCCAAACTCCTCCATCATCATGTATCTCTTACTGCCTCTACTTCATTTACCCGAACCCATCAACACCTCACCATCCCAACAACCATCACAAACCCAACCCCAACAGTCAGCCCCTTCATTTCCACAACTTAACTCCACTGCTACTTCACCTTCTACCATCAAACCTGACAACCGATCACCTCCTTACAGTCACCAAACATCACACCTTAATGCTGCCTCCATCCTCCATCCCGAACCCCTTTGCTGCCATCAACAACTCCTCTCCATCAATCTTGCATCCCCTTGAACATGACTTCTCGCTGTCGTGCTTCTCTTGCTACCCTCCTCACTGTTGTAGTCATTGTTATTGATGTGTTTGTTGTTGTCGTTGCTCACTGCAGTTACTGTTGTTGTCGTTCTTGCTGTTGCTGCGTTATCCCTGCCATCATTTGCAGTCATTATTGCTCTCTTCACTGCTGTTATCATTGTCGTTGTAGTTTTTGTCTCTTCATCTCCTCCCCATCGTTTTTCCGTAGTGTAATCGTCGTAAGAGGCAAGCATATCTTGAACTATTGCAAGTAGTTCTAATTCTCATTGATCTACCATATTATCGACTCTTGTTCATAATCTTGATTAACTGATCGGATTCTTGAACTGTATATCATCGATTCGTTTATGCCCTATCATCTGCCAATTTTGTGTAGAGGTTTGGACCCTGTCCTTGTAAGCAAAATTAGATTTTTTTAGATGTATCTAGTAGCCCTCTGAGTGTAGTTCACCTTACAATTTCGCAAATCGACATATAGGTTGTGAAATATTAACATTTTAGTGTTGTAACGCCTGATTTTCCAGATTTTCTATTTAAGATATATCGTCCCCATAAACTAGTTGAAATTGCAATCTATTGTTGAAATTATGACATGATAAAATCCTTTATACTAATAGACATCGTCAAGAAACATATTAGGATTTTTGTGGAATTTTTTAATGATTTTACAGTAGAGTAATAGGCATGAGAATTTAACATTATATTGCTGCCTGAACATTATATCTGTAAAGAATTGACTGATAGGCATAGCTACTGACCTTAGAATGTGTCGTGCGAATAAGTGTTGGATTCAGAAGGGAGTATACTTTCTAGAACCCCTGACGAAATCAATTTTTCTTTCCTTTAGCATCACGAAAGTGATTTCTAGTGTCATCACATATTGCTCTCTAGAATCGTATTTTGTGTTCTTAAACTATATGTATATTGTTATTCATGCTTAAAGGATTGTACTGATATAGTGGATTTATGTAATAGTTCCATATCATGCATTTTCACCTTTCGTTTGAAGCCTTCTTGATTGCCACCTTGTCTCTATATCATGTACTGCATCGATTCTTGATACTAGTCCTGATTACCGTTATATTTCTATTGTATCATGCATCATTATTATTATAGTCATTAATATTGTTTTGGATGACGGGACTAAGTGCCACATGGAGCTAAGTGCCACGTTGTAAGAATCGATGGAGACCACCTCTAGAGTCTGCGGAGGAAACCTCTAGAGTCCGTGGGGGGCACCGCTAGAATAAAATACCATAAGAACTAAAATGACTGTCATGATACCACCGTTCCCATTGATTGCACCAACTCCATGTTCATGATTGATCATAGTAAAAGATTAAGTGACGTGATAAAGGGTACGACTTAGTAGTGGACAATATACGAGGCTGTACTTAGAAGGGGGTCGGGTTTCTCACGTCGGTCATTGTTATCGTTATTGGTCATGGTTCATCATTTATTGGTCATCGATTGATTACGGATTACTGACTACAGTATCCCGATTATCGCGTATCGTTTATTATTATTGGAAGACCCAAGTACATGATCCTATAGACTTCACCACTTAAGTTCAATGTTCACTTGATTATTATGCACCCGAACCTGTGTATGAGACACAGAATTGTGCGCATTAGATAGGTTAATAAAATACTGATAGATCTAAAATTGACACCGAGCATCGACACTTACATTATTGACTATCGACTATTATTTATCGAAACTTGCATCATTAATTACCGACCACTGATCATCGACTATTGTTCATTGACTCAATGCATATCTATTAATTATGTCCTATAGTCATGGTTGTACTATCGTACCATTGTTACTCATGTTGTATCGTTTCTCGACTTTTGCTTGTTATTTCTTATTCTGTCTATGTTACACCTTGTTGTCTTGTTATTATATTCTTTACTATTACTTATCATCCATAGATTGCTTTAATGGATCCCCCCCCCCAAGCTGTAGATGTTGAGTTTGCAGGTACCGAAGAAGAATCAATAAAAGGACTTGGCGATCAAAACTTCTAGATGATGAAGTCGAATTTGGCCAGCTATTTTATTTATTTTATGCTTTTCCTCTGTTGCTGTTGTTATTATTTCGTACATTGTATATCCGGGCATTTTGACTAGAAGTTTATATTTCCAGATGTTGGTTATTTTATGGATTACTTAATTTTATTCAATGCTTTGGTGATTATTTTATTTCATGTGTGGATGTGATCATGATTATACTGTTGAGTATAACTATAAAGCTTATGAATTATGTATGTCATTCGCTGGGCCTTAGCCGCGTGCCTGTACTTTCGTATTTTGGGAAGCAAGGCGTGACACCCGTATATAGTGGTTGTTTAGTTATTGTTTAGAGATTTGTTTCCTGAGTTCAAATGATGTTAGGAGTGGTGATAAGCCAAGTCAAGTCAATGTTTGAGTTTGAGACTCAAATGGACATAATTTCAGCCCAAATCAAGTGTTGTTGGGGCCAGATTTTGGCCACTGTTTGGGGCCCGGTTTGGCCAATGTGAGGGTTGGGTTTGGCCATTGCGACGGTTGAGTTTGTGTTCATGTTGGGTCGAGTGGACTCTTGTCGAGTCAGTTGAATTCGTGTAGTGTTTAAGTTAGATTCCAACCAAAGAATGGGTTTGTCATATAGTTCATTGTCATTTAATTTGTTAACTATTTGGGAATGAGTGGAATTAGTTGTGACAGAAGTGTGGTATATAGCGAGTGGTTTATAAGAATCTAAATCAAAGATTAGTGTGACCCTAATAGGTTGTGAGACCATGAGTTGTGTAAGATTTTGGTGAGATACATAAAAGTTGATAAATTGGACAATGGGAGGTTTGTGATGATTTTGAAATCTTTTCTACTAGGTAATCTATTATCCTTACGCATGAAGATAATAAATTCGGTCGTTGTGGGTTAAGTGTAGTCTAGTATTTAATTGAACTAGAAATTCTTGAGAAACTAGTACCCTTGTTTTTGTTTTACTAATTAGAAAATGATTAAGTTATTGTTAAGATACATAGTTCGTAGCTAGTTTGTACTAGCTCCATAAACTAAGGTGTGAGCTCTAGAGGTTGAATGAGCTTTGGATATTGGATAGTAATCCTAGTGTTGTTGGCATAAGTTGGTAGAAAGACGCTAGCCCCATGCCGTGTTAATAATGTTTATAAGGACAGACACTAGAAATGAAACGTGACAAAATAAGGACGAAGGTGAGAGCTCCAGAATAATGTGCGAAGTGAGATGAATCTCCAGTATTCCAGGATGGGAGCTGAAATAGGCTTCAGGATTATCTATGGAGTGAGATCAGAGCAGAAACTGACAAGATGTTCGTGATTGAGGACGTACTCCAGAATGATCAATGGACGTGGGTTATTCTCCAGAATTTTTAGGGAGATGAGAGATACTCATTGCGCCTGGAAAGGGGAATACATTCACAGAATGTTTCCTAGTGGGTGGTACCCGATTTGAAGGATCCATAGATGTACTGGGTGACCCAGGGATGCCTAATTTCTTCACAGGGATATGTATACATAGCGGGGGTTGAACCCTATAAAGAGGATGTACCTTAGTGGCTTGCATTTGAAAACTATGGCATATGGGCAGCATAGGGTTTCAAACAAGCGTGCATTAGAAAAGATCATTGTGTGCATTCTTTATGCACTAGACTTTTAGGATCATGGCATACACCAACACACTTAGAATATTTATTTTAGATATTTACGTTATTTGGCATAAATTTTGATTGCTGTGAAAGTTTGAGATCGCTATTATCATTAGCTTTGCTTCAGTTATAGCAACTGATGTGTCCACAGTTGACAGTTTTGCAGGATCATTTAATCGTTGGTGGCATGGATTTGAGCCTTGCCGAGTATCCAACTGGAAGTTTGGATTTTGTATTGTGAAAATAAGATGTAACTCTAAGTAAAAGATTCTGGATATGTTATGGATTTCCAGTGTATGGAAATTGGGGTGTTACACACTGCATCCATTTTTACCATCTAATTCACGAATTTCATGTTGGGCATCTCGATCGGCGGTCATCAAAGTCAATAAAAGCATAACCTAGTGGCTTCTTAGCAACCCAAAAACTCATCCTCAAGCTCTCTTTCAGACACTCGTGGATCCAAATTGCCCACATAAACACGAGACATCCTCACAAACACAACTCGTTACTTTCAAATCTTTCAAATCCAATCCCCAAGTTTCAACTTCTCAACAATCCAAGTATTAAAAGTATGTATATGATCTTAGGTACAAATAAAGATATGGGATGAAGGACCAATACCAATAAGGTCATATTCGAGTTCAGATGGTCGACGACGGCAAGGGAAGCGACAACAGTAATGAGTGGCAAAGGAGACAATGTCGGGTTGGGTTTGGCTAATGCACGGATCGAGGCAGGTGGGGCTGGCGCCTGCTTTTGTCTCCTTGTCTCCCTCTCTTCGGGCCGGGTCGAATCTGAATTGGCTTAAGATCCGCTCAATCAAACAAACCCAAAAGAAGAAGAAGATGGGAATCAAAATGGAGGTCGACGGCAACGAGCAAGGGCGGAGGCATTGCGTGGCATTAGGTCGGGTTGCACTTGCGTCAGCCTGGAGCACCGGAAGCTGAGGGAAGTGTTGGGTGGTGTTGTGGCTGCAGTTTGTTGTTGCGGCTGCCATTTGTTGTTGCCACTCTTGCTGGTTTGCTTGGGAGGCCGAGATAGCGAGAGTTAGGGTTCAGGTCTTGAAGTTGGGGTGGTGGCGACTGAGTCCCGCTAGGAAGCCGCGGGTGGTAGTTGACGGCAATGGCAACGGCTAGCTAGGGTTAGGGTTGGGGCTCTCATACCATGAAAAGGAAAATGATTGGAGTATTATTTCATATTCTCTCCACAATGCACTTGAGTACGTATATATCACTATATTAGAAACACATAGTTTACCCATATGTAATTAAACTAATACTCAACTATTCAAGCCTAGTCTAGACCACTTGGTGAGAAGAGGTGCCTTTAAGTGTGATTTTCTCCAATAGTGCACTGGTGGAAGCTTAGCACAGCACAAAAATATATTGCATCGAAATAACCTACAGGTACATACAAATATGAAGAACGATCCTCTATCTTCTGTAATCTTTGTGCAAAAAGAGAAAACTCAGCCCTCCAAATGTCATTTTGAAGATTAAATTGCCTTCGGTAGTTTATCTTGAACTACCACGTTACATAACGCAAGTAATCTCCGTTTGTTGTTATCTCTAAATTGTCCACAACAATTTCACCTCTCAAACCAAAAAAAACTATCTCGAGGTGTTTCCTTCCTCATCCCATTGTAGATCTAATTCTTATTCATTCTTATTTTAATTCATCTCATATCTCATCTCATGACGATGTCCGCAGTCATACTTCAGTTTTATCTTTTCCTCAAGAAACACTAATTATTGTTACTTAGAAGATGGGAAGAAGGGAAAACTATCCTTTGACAATATAACAAAATCAGAAAGAGGAAGCTAATAATGCAGGGGAGTTGGTGATTTAAATGCGGGTTAGTGATTTAAAATTGATGGCAAGAGTTACTAAATTTTCAATTTATGGTAAAGGAGTTTCTTAAATTCTACTCCAATCTTTTTCGCTAAAACTTTGTGACACAATCCGTAACTCCATTAGTGCTTCAATATACAAGCTTTACTATGGCGAGTATGCCATGGAAGATCCACATGTTCAGTAAACCTTCCAATAATATAAGAGAACCATTATAATATATCATTTCAAATAAATTAGGTATGAATTATATTTGGAAGCATACCCCATTAAGAGCATCCACAACGGTTTGCTAAAATTGCCATTTTACCATTTTTTGAGAAAAAATCGTCTGCAACCGATTTGCTATTTTTCCATATTTTGAGAAACCAGCTATAGTCACTTCTCATATTTGGAAAACGAAATAAGGATTCTCAAATTATAGGAGACGAAACATGTTGTTATGTCCCTTTTATTTTTAATGACATCAGACGAAACAAGTTGTTTCGTCCAAAGTTTTTTTTTTTTTTTGTAAATGATCGGACGGTAATATCTATTGGATTTTGAAAAATCACTAGCTACAAAAAATTAGCTCTGCCCTCTCTCCTCAACCTTCTCCCTCCAGATCCCGGCTCTCCCTTCTCCCTTTCAACCTCTTCCCCTCATTAAAGTTGTCATTCGCACTCTCCTCTTCACACCCATATCCTTTTAGCTCCCCAACTCCTCTCTTCGCCTTAACCCATCGTCTTCCTTTTACCTTCTCTTCCCCTGGTGTCCTCGTGATCTGTTAGATTCGTAGCCAGTCTCCCCTTGGGGCTTTGAGGGCTCGATCTGAGATTCCCTGGGGGAGGTCTGCTGGCTCCTTGGAGCTTCCCTCCAAGTCCTTCTTAGTCTCTATGCCCAGTTCTAGCTGTGGGCTTAAGGGGTAGATCTGAGTTTCATCAAGTTCATGCTCTTTGCTTGGGCGCTGAGGATTTGCTCCGCATTTCTCTTTCCAAGCGTCCAAATTGATCTTTTGGTCTTCGTTAGCTCTGAGGTCGGCTTCATTTGGACTGTTCAGCCTCGTGCACGCCCAGTACTTTCTTTTGCTACTTCTTCTTTGTAAGTATCTTTATTTTCCGAAAATTTGAGTTTATCTTTTGGTTGTTAGTTGTTCTTCTTTTTTATCTCTTTTAGTTTTCTACTGTGTTAATTTTTTTGTGAGAGAGTTGGACCATTGCGTTGGTCTTCTCTATTGGATCGGACTGATCTTTAGCTCTCTTTGTTAGTATTCTGCTCTCACTCCCCTATTGCCGCCTTCTTCTTTCTTCTTACTCCCCGTTGGAGTAGCTATTTTGGTCTATTTCTTTATTCTTTTTGATTGATTTTGGTTCTTGGGCATTTCTTTGATCTGTCCCTGATCTCTACAGTAAGTGTTTGCTTACTGTTGCTATTCTCCTCCCTCTCTTTTGTATTGTGTTTTGGGCCTGGGCCGATATATGGACACTTCATGGGTCGAAGTGGTAAAAAAAATAACAAAAAAAAGACTGCTGGTTAGTTAACTGTTCTCAAGCAGGCTCTATACCTGGACAGCCCAGTAATCAGCTCCTTCTAGGGCATTCAACCACTTCTTTCTGCCGCCCTAATATCAAGTCTGTCTTTTCACCTCCCCATTGCGCTTCTTCGTCTTCTTCCTCTGTTCAGAGGTGCTTTCGTTGTTTGCAAAAGGGGCATCTCAAGGCATTCTGTTCGTTTAATATGAAGTGCCTCTTCAGCCTCAAATCGGATCATTCCCATAACTGGTGTTTCTCTCTCCAACAATTGTTGGGTCTTTCGATTGGTGTTCCTATTTCCGATCACGTGTTAGCTGCCCTGGACTTTCCCTCCCTTCAAGCGAAGCTTGCTGATGTTCAATCCCATAATCCTAAGAGAGCTAAACTGGCTGCGGAGTCTCCTCTTCTTCCCACGCCCCCCGCATCGCAGCGCATCTCTAAGGTGGTTCCTCCCAAACCTCCTACTCAGTCTCTCCCTCCTCTGGCCGCTAAATCTCAGGTTTTTCTTGTCTACGTGCCAATGCCTGATACCATAGCTAAGATGAATATTCTAGATTGTTACGGGGTTGTGTCTTTCAATGGAGGATCCATCTCCAATTATTCCTTGGACTCTTTTCTTTGCAATACTTGCAACGTGTCAGATTGGACTTGGGCGGTCAATGCTCGCTCCAATGGTGATATTGTTATTAATTGCCCCTCCTCGAATGTTCTTGATGATTTGGTGGCTATCAAAACATTTACCATCGGTTCCATTAATCTTTCGATTCGTAAATGGGTTCATCATACCTCTTCTTCCCTGGCCCTCACTCCCTCTCCAGTCAAAGTTACTCTGTTAGGGCTTCCCTGTCACGCCCCGCTTCCCAAAAATACGGAATGCAAGCACGTGACACGGCCCAGTGAATGACTTACGTCATCCATCGGCTGTTATTGTTCCAACTCAACAATATAACAAGTAATAAAAACAACCATGCATGCATTGGAAGAATAATCACATAAATAACAATATTGGAAATTTAAGCATTAAAATAACCAACATCAAAATAACCCAACATCTGGAAATTTAACAAATAATATTCGGGTCGAAGCCCACAATACAAAGAAATAATATTTGTCCAATTTTATTAAAGTCATTAAATAAAACAACATTTATTTTAGCGACTCAGTGAAAACAATTCCTTCACCAATGCTGCTCTCCTATTCCGTTAGGTAAATCTCCTTGGATACCTGTAAGTTGCTCATCTAAAGAAGAGAAAAAGAAAGTTCTTAGAGCAAGTCGTGGACATGCAAGTGGAGAAACAGAGAAATAATGGCAATAGTGGTATAGCAATGAATTCAATAAACGATGAAATCAATAGTGTTGAACAGTAACAAAGCAATAATAATATAATATGCAATAACTATGATTTATCACGATAATGATGAACAATATCAATAATGGCAATAATAACGATAACACTGTTCAATAAGATAACAATATGCAATGATAATGTGATGAGAGCCTTAGGTCTATTATTCATTTTTAGTTCTAGCTAATGCACGTACTACTGTGTCCCATGTGTGCCATACCACAGGTTCGATGCATACAATCAATTTCTTTTAGACTAAGGTGGTAGATTCTATAGTTCATGTACTCGGGAACAATATTCAATAATAACCGATGACCGAATCAATCGAGATACTGAAGTCAGTAATCTGCAATTAACCGATGACCGATATAACCAATAGACCGATAACCGATAGACCGATAATTAGGGAAACACGGGCCCCTCTTCCGAGTACAGTCACTATGTCATCAACTACCCTAATCAACCCTTAACTCCGGCTTGATTTGCTTTCTTTATTCAATTAACATACAATAATACGATTAATAAGGGACACTAATAAAGGTAACAAAACAACCTAAGATCATGCAATATTATATATACAATTTAATACACTAAAATCAACATTATAGATATAGTTATATATTATTAAACATAAGAACCCAATTCTGGACAGCAGTAGGTTGCTGTACCAAAATCAGAATTTCGTTGCTACAGGACAGAAAATGTGGATCCGTCAGGTGGTCTAGAAACTAGACTCCTGCCCGGTTCCAACGCATACTTAAAAGCTACATTCCGACAACGATAGCTAGGCGAAATTCTATGTTCTTTACGGATTTTAGTTTCTGGCTGGATGTCGATGTTGACTAATTTCAGTTATAAAAGCAGTAAATAATCATTACAAAAATCAGTAAAAATAATTTTTAACACCCTAAGCATGTTATCTACAAATCTGGAATTTATCTTGGCTACATTTGATCATTAGTTCACTTAATTTATCAGCCTAACCTGGGATGTACATGAATCTGAAATTACAGCGCAGCTGTAGTAAAAAGGTCATAACTTGGGCAATACAAGTTGGAATTCGAAAATTCCGGAGGCTATTGACATCTAGACACTTAGGGCTACGTTTCATTTTCAGAAAGTTTCTGATTTTAACGGAGATATCTAGATCGAAACAGCACAATAAGATTCAGGTTGGCGTAATTTTCAGAATAGTCAACATGTTCATTTTGAATAAAACGGTTAAAAGTTAAGAATGATAATTGGGGGTTTAATAATCATAAATCACAACGAAACAATCCTCTGTGAACATGGTATTAAGGTAGATGATTTCCATAATTCTGTTAATTACAATTCAACTAAATTATCAATAACAATCACATGAAAAATCAACCCTAATATACAATCTACAATAGTTGTTCTTAATGTCATGAGATGAAATGTGATAATGATTTCCTATTCTTCTATTCATTAACTATCTACATGGGTGCATGTAAGATCCCTATACTTTAGAGGCAAAAAGATGGCACGAAGTCGAGATTACCACTTGGATTCGCTCGTGTAAATCCGTGGTATCCCAACGATAGATATAATAATATTTTACGATATTCAATACGGATCCACTTGCAGAATTCAATAAAAATATCGAATATGATACAATAAATATTCGATAAGAAATGACTTGCCTTTTTCTTATAGACGATTCGATAATTTAGTAGAGAATAACGGGATCAGAATCCGGGGAGCAATCCCAAGAATACGTGCAAAATGCGCATGAAGAACAACCAACCAAGCAATTTACAGCTCCAAATTCCCACACCGGATCGGCCCAAACACGAGACAGCAGAATGGGATTGGGCGCGCCAAAACACGAAACACCAAAACCAGCGAATCAAGAAGCTTCCTCACAGCGGATCTGGGCCAGAACACGGAACAGCAATGCTGGATTCACTGTGGCAAAACACGGGACAGCGATCAGCTTGGCTCGATTGCACGGATCTTGATGCGATTCGATGGTCGAGATAGAATCCCGCCCAACCACTGTTTCTTCTTCTTCTTCGTCGAAACAAAGAGCGAGAGAGAGTGTGTGGTGGTGACCGGCAGGCGATGGCTTCGACGACGGCGCTACGTCTAGGAGCGACGTGGCGATGGGGTAGCACGGCAGTGACGGCTGTGGCGGCGTGACGTCGAGGAGGAGCTCGTCGCGCAGCGGCTCTGTTCATGGTTCGAAACAGAGGATGAGGGCGAGGGGTTGGTAATGGCAGCTGTGGGTTGTAGACGACGGAGAGGGGGTTAAGGAGCGAACGGAGGTTGAAGACGACGGGATTAGAGCTCGACGGCAATGGAATAGCAAGAGGGAGGAGGAGTTGTGGAGCCGTGGCGAGGAGTGGCTGTCGACGAGGAGACGGTGCTGGCGATGGACGCGAGGAGAGGAGCGGCGACGGAGTGATGGCTATCGACGAGAGGTTCGATGAGGTGGGGCGGCGGTGCAGGGGAAGCCTGCGGAGACGGGGCTCGAGCGGAGACTGGCGGAGGGGTGGCTGGCTTCACCATGGGTGGACGAACGAGGAAGACGATGGCTTGCAGATGACGAGGGGAGGTGCGAGGGGATCTGCTGATGGAAGGCAAAGCGGGAGGAAGAGTCGAAGCTTCGAAGTGGTTTCTCTGGCTTTTGGTTGAAGACGGAACGGAGAGAGGGAGTGAGCGGGAGGTTGAAGGAGGGAGACGAGTAGTGTTCTGGGTTTTGGTTTGGTTTGGTTGGTTTTGTTTTTGGTTGTTTGGTTTTAATCAGAGAAGAAGGGAGAGAGAGAGAGAGATATTATATTATAATAAAGGTATAAAATAATATAATAGTAAAGAGTAGAGAGATAGAGAGGGAGTTACAGGGATCAATAACTATTAGTGGAGGAGAATTAAAGGAGATATTTTAGGGAGAGGGGGTTACGGGACTACAATTAATAGGCTGATTGTGGGATAGTAAATTGGGGGTTACTTGATTTAGAAGAGAGATTTAGGGATTAATTGTTGGATCTGGTCAACAATGGAGTTTGGGTTTGGGTTAGCGGATCGAGACCCAATAGGAGGTGGGCTTGGTCCATGGGCTCAAAACAATTTAATTATTTAAATATAGAGTTGGGCTCAAAATAAATAAATAGACCATTGGGTTTAATTTAAATTACTAGGCTTATAATAAAAATTGGGTTCCAGAACATTTCAAATATTAAAATAGTTGAATAATCAAATATTGGGCTTCACAAAATAGTTTGAATTACATATTAAATTAAAAGAGAATAGTTTAATTTAAAATACGAGAAAATACTTGAAAATACAAATTAACAAAAATAGGGGTTACATTCCCCCCTTATGTGATTCACCTCGCCTGGTTGCCGACATGGCCAAATGTGTTGGTGATCTGATTTGCACTTCATCCTCGTCGATGATGGCTTCTGGTTGCATCCAGGTTGAAGCAGATTTTCTATGCCCTATTGTGAATGAAATGGTTGCGGCTTATTCTCTGCGAGTTGGTCAGTACTTGTTTTCTGTGTCTGTTAACTATCATGATATTTCTTCTGTAAGCACCCATTTCTAATCGGAGACGCTAAGGCTCCTTCTCCAGTGGAACCTATTCCCAAGCACTTTGCTGTGGGGGTCTCTTCTAACCCTACCGTTCCCTCTTTTAAACCTAGGAGCACTAACAAAACCCTAGCGAAAAAGGACTTTCCCATCCAGCGTAGAAGTGTAGCTTCTCCTGCCAGCTTTACTATTTCTCCTTCCAAGGCTCCTAATCTGGTTTGGATTAACCCTGATATTGCATCGAATACAGCTGTCAAATCTAATAATCCCTCCTTGAGTCGTTCTGTGGGAATGCTGTCTCGATTACTCAGGCACCCTCAACTTTGGTCTCGACTCCGTTGGCCCCTTCCTCTGCTGGGCAGGCTGTTTCTCTACCTGTTTCTGGTGCCTCTGACTCTAAATGGCCAGCTTGGAAAGTCAAACCAAACTTCTCTGATTGGGATAACTTCAAAAAAGTGGTGCATAGTTCTCCTTCAGCGGTGACCAGATCCAAACTGGATTCTCTTAAAACATCATCTTCTCTATCCCCGAAATCTGATTCTTGGGTGGATCAAGATAATCTGCTTGCTGAAGAAGAAGTCGACCTATCTCATACCCCCTCTCAACACAAGGTACTCTTTTTAGATTGTTTCTATTGTTTTTTATGTTTATGCTTTGTCTAATTTTAATTTTACTTGTTATTGTTCCGTTTGTTTAGGTCCTTATTCCCCCCCCCCTCCCCCCCCCCCGATAGTATTTCTCTTTCTGTCTACTTCTCGTTTTCGAAGAATTTCATCTGTTAGGATCGTTTCCCCAATTCGAATCTCGTTATTCCCAATTCTTGTACCAGCAGTAATATGGTTCTCCCATTGCTTTCCTCTATTCCTCCATCCCATTCTAATTTTCTTTCCACGTCGTTCTGAACCTCTCATCAAGATTCTCTAGGATCCCTTTCCACTGACCCATAGGGTTCAGCCCCTCCCTCGGTCAGTTCTGATGCATTTCCTAGGTTGCCGATTCCTCCTCTAGTTTCTTCCACCAAGGAGGCTATCGACTCTGTAGTAGATATACCAAAGAGGTGTTGTCCTCCTTTGAGGATTAAATCTTGTTGCCCTATCGTTCTCTCTAGTGCTCTAATTCGAGCTAAAAAGGACTCTCATTTATCTGCGAAGTCGAAGGCTTCACTGGCCGCCCAGATCCGTAATTTGGAAATACCACCCCCCCCAACCCCCCCGGTCCAGTTTCATCAGCTCATTGATCTCTGGGATCCATCTACCAAGTGCACTTCGATTCGTTATCTAACTCCGACATGCTTCGCCTTGCGGCGGATATGGGATTTTCAGTTAATTCTGACAACATGGCTGTTTTTTACTCCATTAAGAGTCGAGAAATTTCAAAAGCTATTGAGAAAAATTGTTTTTATGATTAGTATCTCTTGGAATATTTGGGGTCTTCGATGTGCATCTAAACAACAAGCTTTGTTCCATCTAATTTCCTCTTCCTTTTATGACTTGATCTCCATACAATAATCAAAACTTGATTCTGTTTCCCCCGCTCTCTTACGTTCTATCGGTGGATCCTTAATCTCTAAGTGGATTGCCCATGACGCTATTGGTACGCGAGGCAGGATCCTATTTGGATATAAGGATTCCAGTTTCTCCCTCATTTCTGTCCGCCATTTAACTTTTTTCCTTGTTGTTTGCCTTCATTGAGCCGAATTCAATTATTGCCTCACCGTGGTCTTGGTTTACGGGCCGTCTACCTCAGACCATCGTAACTTGTTCTGGAACGAATTTGTCTCCTTCCGTAACAACCTTAACGGTTTTTGCGTTTTCTGTGGTGATTTAAGCATCACCAGATTCTCCCATGAAAGATCCGGTAATGCCTCTTTTAACGGGGAGTCCTCCTGCTTTAATGATTGCATTCGTTCTCTTAATTTGTCCGAACTTCCACTCAATGGTAGATCCTTCACTTGGTCTAATATGCGTATATTGCCGTCTATGACGAAGCTCGACAGATTCCTAGTTTCTTTTGATTGGATTTCTCTTTTACATAACTCTTTCTCTTATGCGTTGCCTAATCCGTCTTCTGACCACGTGTCTATTGCACTGAATTCTAATTTTAACTTCTCAAAACCATTCAAATTCAAATTCAGAAAGTACTGGCTGTAGGACCAGATCTTTGTGAATCTCATCTTCGATTGCCTTTCCTCTGTTACGGGCTCTTACGGCCTTGGCCGTATCTTGCTCAAGCTTCGTGCCATCAAGTACGGATGCAAGATTTGGTGTAAAGAGCATTTTTCAAATGCCAGTTCTCTTAAGGAATTTTTCCTTTCGTCCATTGACACTATTGATAAGCTTGAAGAGCTTGGACCTATTTCGTATTCTCTCCGTAGTGAACGCAGTTCTAGTAAGAGAGAATTCGTTGAAATTCTTCATAACGAACACATCAAATGGGCGCAGAGGGCTAAAGTTCACTGGCTCAAGGAGGAGGATGGTAATACCTCTTTTTCCCATAATTTTGCTTCGCACCGTCCGCACTGCAATCATATCTCTACCATTGTAGATAATGGCGTTGAGCTTAACGCTGATTCTCAATCCTATGCTACCTTTCTAACGTTCTATAAAAACTTTTGAGGGAGTCTAAACCTCATTCCATTCAACTGGACTGATCTCAGCTTTATGAGCGAGAATCGTATGATCTGTATTGTTGGGAAGCCCCCTTTTCCATGAAAGAGATTAAATCCTGCTATTTTTTCCTTAAAAAGTGATTCAGCTCCGTGGCCGAATGGCTTTCCGTCATTTTTCTTCCAAAGATTTTGGGAATCCCTTAAAGATGACCTATTCGAGATGTTTGCTGAACGTCACCAAGGTTCCTTCTCCTTCGATCGTATCAATTATGCTTACATTATTCTCATTCCTAAAATCATGGGAGCTAACACGGTCACTAATTTTCGACCTATTAGTCTCCTCAATACTACGTTTAAGATTTTCATGAAATTTCTTTCTACCCGTCTTAGCTTAGTCATCTCTCCGCTTATCGATCCTGCCCAATCAGGTTTTATAAAAGATCGCTTCATTCTGGACAGTGTGGCTTCTGCCTAAGAAATTATCTCCGAATGCTATAGATCCAATACTGAGGGTATTTTGTTAAAATTAGATTTCGAAAATGCTTATGACAAAGTCAGTTGGGCATTCCTTTTCGATATCCTATTGAATAGAGGTTTCAGACCGAGGTGGATCGCCTGGATTAAGTCCAGTCTCTTTGCTGGCACTTCTTCCATTTTCATTAATGGTTCTGAAGGAAAAAAATTCAAGTGCAATGTGGTCTCCGCCAGGGAGACCCTATTTCTTCCCTTCTTTTCACTCTGGTTGCTAATGTGTTCAGCAAACTGCTTCGGAAGGCTTGGGATGCCAATGTCATTGAAGGCCTTGGCGGATTGCACAGCTTTCGGGGCGTTCTCAATCTTCACTATGCTGATGATACCATCATCTTTGCTAAGCCCAATGGTGGTACCTTACGGAACCTTAAACTCCTCCTTTATATATTTAAAAGCACTTCTGGTCTATCCATTAATTTCCAAAAAATGTCGGTCCTTTGGTTAGGCGGGTCTAACAACCGACAACTAGAGATTGCTCAATTTTTCAACTGTGGCTCCGCTTCATTTCCAGTTAAGTATTTGGGCATTCCATTGAGGTGGGGCAAGTTGCATAATCTGATCGGATTCCGATGATTGAAAAGGTTGAATCCAGACTCAACATATGGTCTGGTAAGCATCTTTCTCGAGGAGGAAGATTGTTCCTAGTTAATTCGGTTCTGTCTTCTATTCCTTTATTCATGATGTCCTTTTTCTATGTCCCGTCGTGGGTCATCAAGAGGATAGATTAGATCAGGAGGAATTTCTTTTGGTCGGGTGCTAATATGTATAGAGTCGGTACGCATCTTTGCAATTGGAGGACAGTTTGCACTTCCAAGGCCGTCGATGGTCTGGGGCTACTGAACCTCAGGAACCAAAATCTAGCTCTTTTGGGTAAATGGTTATGGAGAATGCTGAAAGCGGATCACTTACCATGGACTCGCCTTATGTCTAGTAAATGTTACTGTCGGCGGAGGGTTTGGGACTTTCACCACTCCCTTTCTTATAAGGCATCCCCTTTTTGGATGGGAATCGGGAAAGTGGCCGCTCCTTTCCAATGTGGTTTTGGCCACGTGTGTGCGGATGGGTCGAGGACCAAGTTCTGGACTGACTTCTGGATTGAGAATCTTAAACTTGCGTCTACCTTCCCTGCCCTATGCCGGTTGGCATCTAGCCCCTCCGCCACCGTGGCTGAATATCTTACTGTTCATGACAACCTTAGGGAGTGGAATATTCCTTTCAGTTGTGATCTCTCTCCCTCTTTACTGACTGATTTCAGCCTCCTTTTATCTCACTTAAACAATTACACCTGGCATCCAAAAGAAGATATTATATGGAGGTGGACCAGTTCGGGCACTTTTTCTGTGAAATCTTTTATAATTTTCTTAATTATGGAGGTATCAACTCTCCTATCACTAAAAGCAATTGGAGTAGCTGTGCTCCGTTGATGTAATGCCCCGATTTTTTTCATTTAATGAAAATTATTTTATTTTGCACGTTGTGTGCACGTGCAATATTTTGGTAATATTAAACGTTATGATTATTTTCTTCATGATGAGTATAGATATTTAAATACTTGTCTTTAATTATTTTTATATAAAGCCTTCTTTCAATTAGACAAAAAGCATTTTCTTCTTAAAGCCCAAAATTTAATTCATTTATTTTCTTTTTATAAGTATTATTTTGGCCCATAAACTAAAGCCCATGAGCTATTTTAATTTTTAATACAACTTGTAATATAGAATACATTTTAAAGATTATTTTTATATAAAATATAATGTACAAATTTTTGGAGGCAAATGCTTGCACGTGCATTGCACGTACACGTGCAAAGTGCACTTCCCAAGCATGGCCGGTTTTGGAGCTTTGGAGGGAAATCAAAAATTTCAAGTGGAGTCATGGTGGTGGTGGTTACTTGATCATGGGTGGTTAGTGTAACTCCTCCTTAAATCTTAGCCATTTGCTTCTAACTCCTACTTCAATCTTAGCCATCCATTTCCCTAGATTTTTAGTATAAATACCCCCCCTAGCCTAGTTATTCTTGTGCTTATTATTTCCTCCAAACCTATAGTCTAAAATACATTATTTAATAGTATTCAAGTGAGTAAAAGATTGAGAGATTGTGTGGGGATTGTGCTTGCATCAATCAAGAAGGGGAGGCCGGCATCATCAAGGGAAGGAGCTCTCGGTTTTGGTGTGCTTGGAGGCTCGAGTGTGCGCATTTAGGAGGAGGATCGTTCGTTTGCAAGGACTTTCGTTTAGGAGTTGCTAGTTGTTTTTCTCTCCAACTAAGGTGGGTAAATTTTCCCTATTTCTAAGTAAGAATTCATGCTAGATTTGAATGAAAAAATGATGCATGAAAAAGATTAATAAGAGTACACATTTAATTGGAAAAATGATCTATAAATTGATTGAAATGTTGATGTGCAAATGTATGTGGTTCTATTATTAAAATTCAAGTTGTGTGCGAAATGATTATGGCTATGGAGTGTGTAAAGAAAACTTTGTTATTAGCATTAAAAATTATATGCAAGAATTAATAAATTGACAATGTCGCTTTATGTGCTTAGATAGATTTTTCGTTATGATGTTGTAATGAATGAATTAGAATGTAATTGTTATGCGTGTGAAATGAATAAAAGTAGGAAATTGGTGTAGATTAGTGAAATTAAAATGTTGAAAAAGGAAAGAAAGGTGTTAGTAGTAGTATATCAAATTAACCAAATTGTATGGTAGATATGTGTTAATTAATGGGAAAAAATATATTTAATCATTTAAGAAGATTATTTTTATATACTGGAGTATAATTCATGATGGGAATGATTAATCTGGAATTTTTACAGTATGTTAGTAAGAGCAAATTGAAATGAAAAGTTGGTGAACATCGAAATATTTTTACTAAACAGAGAGGGTCGTTTTATTTTGAAATTCGAATTACACTATGACAACCCGAGCCTATAGCTCGAGTGGTCGGATCGCTCTTAATTGCTACAGTATATGTGGGGGTTTCTCCGAGGTTGAAGGATCGAATCCCGTTGACACCATATATTTTGTTTCGAACTTTTAAAATAATCAGTTTCGGCCGAGAGCACTTAATGCTCTCAGCCTCTCTTCTAACACGTGCAACACTCGGCCTAGTGGCCTGTGCCTTCGGTTGGTTTCCCTGTGGCCGCTGATTCTACTCTTGGTCTCGGCTGTTGATTATGTTGTGGGAAAAATAATTTTTTTGGGGGTGTTTTAATGATTAAAAAATATGGAAAAAATATGATTATTATCCTAAATTATGTGGGACTTGTGAAAAATAGTTTGAGAATTATTTGCATGACGTGGAGTATGTTTAGAGAATAAACGTATAATTTAGAACTATAAGTTCTATACTTGCATTTTTTATAAAAGTTGTACTTTGCAAAAGACTTAAAATGGAATGTTAGAAAAGAAGTACGAATAAGAAAGGAATTATGTGAAGTGATGTGAATTATTCTCATTGGAGAATAGTGCGACAAATTATGAAGTGTAAATGTCCATCTTTAATTGAATAACTAGTGATGTGGTTTCTTTAATGCGAAAATAACATTTCATGAGTACATGATGAATAGTTGAATTTCATGTATAATTATGGACTACTGAACAATTTAGAAATCATGATTGGAAAAGAGAAATATTTTTTGAGTATAACAATTCAACATGTGAACTTATGAATTGAAATTGAAAATTAGAGTATAGCCAAACTCACACCGGCAAGCGAAAAATGATAAATTGTGATTTTTAACGTTGAAAAGACCAGGTTTAGGTCATTATGAAATGAAAGAAATAAGACCGGTAGTAGTGAGAGGGCTAACTCTAGAGCTTTGATTTTGGTCATGATTTCATTAAAATTAAGGATTAGTTACATAGTGAAGAGGTGATGAAAGTAAGAGAAAAACATTGAGTATGAGGGCCATTGGATTGTCAGCGAGAGCGTATCCCAGGATGTCCCATGATGAGTCATGATAGGGCGTGGATACTGCTCCAGAGTACCGTTCCGGTGGCGACGCTCGTGGGGTGTTTGAAGACTGTGGGCGGTGTCATGTCTATGGTAGGAGCTGAATTACCACAGGATGCCTGCATGATGAGTCATGTGTCAGTGCGTTGGAATTCCCTCTAGGGCGCCTAGACATGAGTTCGTATGTCAGAAAACATCTAGGATACTTACCGTAGTTACAGTAGTAGATTAAGTCATGACGAGGGATTGAACCGTACAAAGATGAAGAACGATTAAGGGCTTGCCCTCGGACCTATGTAGTATGGGATGCATAGAATCCGAACAAGTGTGCATTAGTGTCATATAATATATATAATTGCATTAAGGACTAAGTGCACAATCACAACACGACATCAATAGGGTAGTCCCTTTAGTTTGATATATGACAAGTTTGTGTTTGTTAAATATGAAAAATGAGTTATACTATTTCCGGCATAGAGAGGATGGCCATGTATAATGTTCATCGGTTGAATAAACTGACGTACCCACAGTTTCGTATGCAGGAAATGACATGATAAAAGTTAAAGAGGAACAGATGCTTAAGGATTATTCAAGTTGTTGTACATTCATTTAAATGTTGTAATTTTACTTCTGCTGTGCAGTGTAAATTGTAACGTTTTTCATGTAACTCTGATGTAAAGTGAAAAGTTCAAACTTCCTTGTAAAATTGTACTAAATGAAGTGGAAAGATCCTGTAGAACTCTCGAATTCAGTTGTATTTGGGATTCAGGGCGTTACAGTTGAAGTCCAAAATTCTCTATTGGCTTGCTTTTCACAACAAACTCCTTACTGTGGAGGTTCTTAACGAGAGGCAAATGGCCATTGGAAAACTTTGCTCCTTATGTCTTGTTAGCCATGAAGATGCTGAGCATCTATTCCTTCATTGCACCTATACTCGACCACTCTGGCTTATTTGCGTGGTTGCGTGGCAGGCCCTGACATTCCCTGACACCTTCTTCTCCTCTTGGAAGTCCAATTCAGTTAAAAAAGAAGTTTGTAATTCGTGGGTGCTTTCTATCATGGCAATTAGAAAGAAACAATAGAGTTTTTTCACAAAAATCTAGACCTATTGCCACTATTATTTATGAGTTTATTTTCGATGCTAAGCATTGGACTTCCACTTTATCAAAAGATAAAGTGGAGGCACTATACCTTTTTTGCCTCGATGAGGCGGTGCATTTTTATCGTTCATCTTACTCTATACTTTCTTGAGCTTTTGTACAACGGTTTTAATTTTCGATGTATTTTCTTCTTTGCAGAGTTGAGTCCACTGGTATCTTCATCTATTATCACACTCATCTGGGATTGCTAATCGATGCCACAGGCTTAGTTCTGTTGCCGCTACGCTTTTTGTGTTCTGGCTGTTCTGGATTTTTGGCTCCTCTTCTTAGACTGCTGTTGTGTTTTTGGGCTTTCTTATTATATGCCCTTTAGTATACCAGCTTTTGTTCTATTCTACTCAGTTTATGTATATTCTACTTTACCGCTTCTAGGTGTTTTTTTTCCTTTTGTTAAGCCAGATCATCTTGATCTAGGATGCAGGATTTCCACTACTGCTGTTTGGTTCTGAGTTATCGGGTTGTCGGGGTTGGGTTTGGTCTTCTTTTGGCTGTTGCTGCATTTGTTGCGATGCATTTTACTTCTCTTATAGTTTTTTGATTTTGACAGGTTATACTTTGGCAATGTTCTCTTATGTTTTGATCTAATTAAGTGGGGCGTTAGTTATGTTATTCTAGCCCTTCCGTGACCGGTTTTATCGCTAGTCGGCACCTTTTTGTTTGTTCCCCTTCTGTCAGTTGGGGTAATGCCGACTGCGTTCGGTAGTTTTTGTTCTCGGTTGCTGAGTTTGTCTTTTACTGCTGCTGCATTTTGGTGGTTGGTACTCTTGTTTGGTTGTTTATCTCCATCCTCGAGTATGGCAACCCATAGCCATTTGTTACTTGTTTCTTTCAGTTTTCTGTTGTTTTGTTTCTAGGTTTCGATGGTTGATTTCAGATATTGGTTTAGATAGTGTCGTGTTCTTTATGGTTTGTGGGCGCGGGTGCTGCGAGGTTGTTCGGTTATGGCCGGTTCGTGAGGCTGCTATCTGGTGTGACCGTCTCCTGGTCGACTCCTGCTGTCTCCTCTTCTCCCACAGCCAGTCTCGTCTCCTTTTGGCCTGGCACGTCGCTGATTCGATCGTTGAGTGTGGTTGTGGCATCGTGTCTGTTTGGCAATGCGCTCCATTGCTGATCTTTTTGTTTTGTTGAGTTGTGGTTGCATCCTCGCCGATTCTTTTGCTATCAGTTTTACTCTCTGTGTAAAATTGTATCCCATTGTATAACCTTTATTCTTTAATAATATTGGGTTGGAGTCTAAGACTATATCCCCGTTATCAACAAAAAATGATCGGACGATACATATTGTACCGTCCCAAAAAAAAAAATCCAAAAAAATCTCGGACAAAACATGTTGTCCTATCCAAAGCAAAAAAATGCTTGGACGGAACAACATGTCCCATCCTTGAATCCAAATCCAGGAAGGGTTTTTTATTTAATTCATATTTACCTTTAATTAATCACGAATTATCCTAATCAATTACCTACGTAGTAATTTAATACTCTAAATCCACTACTAATTACTAACTAACTTAATCTAATGTACAATTAAGATTTTAAAAATAAAAAAATTGAAGTGAGACGGGACATGTTGTCCCGTCCACTAAAAAAAAATTGAGAAAATTATAGCAAAGAACCGTTGCAACGAAATAGTCAAAATTGCTATTTCTCATTTGCCATTTTGCCATATTTGAAGTAAACCATTGTGGATGCTCTAAGAAACCTGCTTCCATGTTCCCACTTGTAATTGTAACTCATATATTATTTGTATGAAATAAATCTATTTAATATTATAGTAAGAGACTTGGGGTAATTATTTGCAGACGTATAAACAAATTCGTGCATCATTAACATAAATGAGGTCTTTGGTTCGAGGCCATACTACGTCGGAGTGCATCACACATGTAGGGCTGCAATCGAGCCGAGCCGAGCCGAATACCTTCAGCTCGAGCTCGGCTCGTTTACGAAACGAGCTAAGTTTTGAGCTCGAGCTCGGTTCGAGCCGAGCTTTGACCGTATTCGAGCCGAATAGCTCGCGAGCTTAGCCTAAAATATAAAAAAACTCAAGCTCGAGTTCGGCTCGTTTACGAAATGAGCTCAGTTTTGAGCTCGAGCTTGGCTCGAGCTCGGTTCGAGCCGAGCTTTGACCGAGCTCGAGCCGAATAGCTCGTGAATAGCTCGATTCATTTGCAGCCCTACACACATGTAAATTACTAGTAGAATAAAAGGTACGGTAAATAATATTAATACGATTAAATTTTCTACATCTCTAACGATTAAATTTTCTACATCTCTAACACTACGATGTGAGAGCTGGAGTTGTGTAATTTGTAGAAAAAATATAATTTATAGAAAATCGACCATCTAATCTCAACCATTCGTTTTTAAGTGAGGAGTTATATTAACGATTCATTTATTCAACTTCTGTTAGTTACCATTATACCCTCAAAGTTTAAATTTATTTACGACATAATTATTTACAAAAGTGCCACTTAAACAAAATAAGAGTTTGTGCCACTATGGGTAATTTGTAAAGAGTATGTGATGAGTAAAGATATGTCTCAAGTTCGAGGCCACGTTTTAGTATTTACTTTAATTGTTTTTTTTAGAACGTGCATCGCAGGTCAGATTACTAGTGTACTTAATGTGACAATGTTTTACCTTTTATGGAAATAAAATAGCCTCAAATGTTTTGTTTTACAATAAAATACATCAATTTTCTTTTCATATTATATTTTAATTCTAATTAATCTCTAATCTCTAATCTCTAATATTATAATGAGAAAGTTGGGGTGTTACCGCTAATTCTGGTGTGGGGGTAAACAGATAGAATTTGTGGGTTCGTGGAAAAACCTGAATAGCAGATCCGAACCTGTTCGTCTGAGTTGGGCTGCTGACTCCCACCGTGCACCTGCAAGGAAAGTGCGAAACACCGGGGTTGATCCCGGCGACGCACCCTCCGACGCTCTTGTCAGTAACCAGAAGAGATTAAGAAAGAGCTTAAGCAGGTAAAAGAGTGATTAACCTCGTCACAGTGGTGGGTAGGAGGTATTTATAGTCGCCATGGGGGAGTTAATTAGGGATCTGATTAGAGATTTGATTTCCTGTGATAGGAGTAAAATCCTCCTAATCAGTTTAGGAAACTGATCCCCTAATTCCCGGTGAGAGCAAATCAGGCCTGTTGATTTGGTCAAATCAGTAACCCTGATTTTCCTCTTGCTGATCTGGGTTTGTCTTGGGTCGGGACCCGTACCCAGTTGGAGTGAATCCGTTCGCGGGTTATTGGATCTGTGAGAAGGAGACCCAGTACCCGCTTCGGACCCGCTGGTAGGTGAAATTACCGTTTTACCCCTGAGCTTTGAGATTCGCGTCCGATGTGAACGGTTCCGATTTAATCATATTTTTAGCCATATCACGAGCCCCCCACTCCCGAATACTGAGTTTGATCAGCCTTTGAGGAGTAGTTTTACTGTTCTAATGGCGTACGGAATTTTATCGGTGTTCTTAAAGGAGTTTGGAATCTTGCTCGGGGTGTAACGGTGTTATTATGGGCTTGTAAAATGCCCAAAAATACTCTCAGAATTTTCTGGATTTTTGGTGATTTTTCCAGATTTTTCTGAATTTTTTCTCATTTTTTTGAATTTTTTATTCATTTTCCGAATTAAATAATTAATTATCGAAAATAATAAATAATTATTCTAATTAAATAATTATATTTTTCAGAATTTAAAATAATTTTTCTGAATTTATAATTATTTTTAGAATTTTTATTTAATTTTTTCCGATTTTTAAAATATTTTTTCGGATTTTTTAAATAAAAAAAACAATTAAATAAATAAATTAATTAATTTAAATAATAACTGACACATGGCGTGATCTGCGCCGTCAGATCCTGGGACACGTGACGCGATCTGTGCCGTCGGATCCCAGCACAGATCGCGAGGATGCGCGTTTCCCAAAAAAACGCTATCTTGTCATTTAGCGCACGTGGCGCGATCTGGACCGTTCATCACCAGGAGCGTGGATTTCTGGAAGATCCAACGGTCGTAGTCGTTCGGCGGATATTTTCTCCATTTGTGAAGCTCGGATAAGGGGTTGCTCGGTAGCCGACCGAGCCACTTCGCGCAGCTCGGATCTGATCCATCTCGATCTGCCACGTGGCGGCCACGTGGCATTTTTTTTTCTTTTTTTTCCTTTTTTTTTTCTTTCTCTTCTCCTTCTCTGTTCTTCTCTTCCGTGTTTTCTTCTTCTTCTTCCTTCGTCTCAGTCTTCGCCCCGACCGTGCCTCCGACCTCGACTCCGTCTCCGTCTCCATCCCTGAGAGCGCCATTGAAGCTCGGCAAGGAGGATGGCAACGGCGACGGCGAGAGTTTTGTGGAGTTCGGAGGAGAGGCGACGAGCGGAGTGGGGCTCGTCGGAGGTGGAGCTCGGTACTGTGGTGGAAACGAAGGTGGAGCTCTTGAGCTTGGTGGGGAAGAGCTCGACGAAGGGGAGGCACGACGAACGTGGAGCTCGGCCATGGTGGAGCTTGCTCGAGGTGGGAGCTCAACGGAGCTTGAGTTCAGCGATCGAGGTTGGCAGAGGAGCTCGTAGCTCAGTCGACGAGCTCGGTGGGAGAAGGCTCGACGAAGGGAAGGCACGGCGGACGTGTAGCTCGGGCATGGTGGAGCTCGCTCGAGGTGGGAGCTCGACGGAGCTTGAGTTCGGCGATGGAGGTTGAAAGAGGAGCTCGAAGAGGCCATGGCGGAGCTTGGAGAGCTCGGAGCTTGGAAATGCTCGGCACAGCGGTCGATGGCGTGGTTGGTACTCGGCATGGAGTTGGTTCGGAGCTCGTTCATGTGCTTGGTCGAGGGAGGGGTGAGAGGTGGAGCTCGGCCATGGAATGGGAGCTCGGAGTCGATGAGAGCTCGCGCTCGTGAAGGTTTGAGCTTGGCAACGATGGGTCGAGAGTTGAGCTCGACTGTGGCGGTGGCGAGCTCGAAGCTTGGTTTCGGCGAGGAAATGTTGAAGCTCGTCACCTGAGCTTGAGCTCGGCGGCAGAGGCGTGGAGCTTCGGATGTGGCGAGTCGAGGTCGGCGACGGAGGAGAGGGGCTCGACATCGGAGGAACGAGAGCTGCATGGGTTTTTTCTCTTCTGTGCTGTTTTGGCGGGAAGACGGAGAAGAAGGGGTTCGGGGTTTCGGGTTTGGATCTCCTTAACGGGTCCGAACCCGGTCCCTTTTTTCCTTTCCCCTTTTTTTTTGGCTTCTTGTTCGGCAAATCCGAGCACGGATTTTGAGGCAAATTTTTGGGCCATTTTGCAGGTCGGTAAGGCAGTAGCTCGGATGGTAGATCCGAGCTACGTGGCTCAATCTGGGCCGTTGGATGGTGGCACGAATCTCGAGACAGGCTCAATTCCCAAGAAAACGCTATCTTGTCGTGTATTGGCGCTGGCACGATCTAGGCCGTTGGATGGTGGCAAGAATCTTGAGACGGGCTCAATTCCCAAGAAAACGCTATCTTGTCGTGTAGTGGTGCTGGCACGATCTGAGCCGTCTGATTGAGATCTTACACGAATGTTGAGGAGAAAGTGAGTTTTCTCCGTTTGCAGGCTCGGAAAGGCACTTGCTCGGCAGCCGACCGGACTCTTTGATGTTGGGGCTCAGATGGGAAGAGCTCGGATTCTTGCTCGGACGGGAAGAGCTCGGATGGGAAGAGCTCGGATTCTTGCTCGGACGGGAAGAGCTCGGATGGGAAGAGCTCGGATGGGAAGAGCTCGAATTCTTGCTCGGACGGGAAGAGCTCGGATGGGAAGAGCTCGGATTTCTCCCTCGTGCGAGTGGCTCGGCTCGGATTTTCGAGCTTATTCGGCGCAGCTGCATTGAGATCCACTTTCCCGGTGCTACAGAGGTCCGATCGGGGCGTGCGACCCCTCGTTTCGAAGCTAGTTCGAAGATCTACCACTTCTCTTTAGGAGTGGGATGAAGATTCACCCTCCTTCATGGTCAAAATAGCCCCGCAAGATGCTTGTCTTCATGAAGTTGATAAGTACTTTGGTCTTGGGGATTTTGGAAGAGGAGCTCCACTCCTAGGGGCGGAGAAGATGTGCTAGGAAGACCCTTGTGCTTGGAAGACCCTTGGGCTAGGGAGACCCTTGTAAGGTGTGCTAGGAAGTCCCTTGTGCTTGGAAGACCCTTGAGCTAGGAAGACCCTTGGGGCGAAGAAGAGGCGCGAGTGGGTCGGATCGCTAGTCGCTCGGCTAGGAATACTGAGCGACGTGGAGCGATCTGAGCCGCTGGATCTCAGCGCGGATCTCGAGGCAGGCACAGTTTCCAAGAAAACACTATCTTATCGTTTAGCGACGCTGGCAAGATCTGGGCCGTTGGATGATGGCATGAATCTCGAGACGGCTCAGTTCCCAAGAAAACGCTATCTTGTCGTTTAGCGACGCTGGCAAGATCTGGGCTGTCTGATCAAGATCTTGCACGAATGTTGAGGAGAAAGTGAGTTTTCTCCGTTTGCAGGATCGGAAAGGCACTTGCTCGGCATCCGACCGGGCTCTTTGATGTTGGGGCTCGGATGGGAAGAGCTGGGTTCTGGAAGAGAGCTATTTGTGAGACGAGTATGAGGAGGGACCCTATGAGAGAGTTGAGCTCCAAACTCGTTGAGAAGAGGTCCGCTTCGGGAGCGAGCGGAGCAAAGAGCTCGGCTCTGGAAGAGAGCTATTTGTGAGACAAGTGTAAGGAGGAACTCTAGGAGAGAGTTGTGCTCCAAACTTGTTGAGAAGAGGTCCGCTTCGGGGGCGAGCGGAGGGAAGAGCTCGGCTCTAGAAGAGAGCCATTTGTGAGATGAGTTTGAGGAGCAACTCTTGGAGAGAGCTGTAGCTCCGAACTCGTCGAGGAGAGGTCCGCTTCGGCGGTGAGCGGAGGGAAGAGCTCGGCTCTGGAAGAGAGCCATTTGTGAGATGAGTTTGAGGAGCAACTCTTGTAGAGAGCTGTAGCTCCGAACTCGTCGAGAAGAGGTCCGCTTCGGCGGCGAGCGGAGGGAAGAGCTCGGCTCTGGAAGAGAGCCATTCGTGAGACGAGTGTGAGGAGCAACTCTAGGGGAGAGCTGTAGCTCCGAACTCGCTGCTTATGTGAGAGAATCAACGGTTGTGGGAGCAATTCCGAATGGCGAACCACTTCTAACCCGCTGAAGAGCAGGTTATTTGAAGCAGAATCGAGCCAAGTGTTGGACTCCGAACCATCGGTAGAGGTGTTCAACAGTTGTGGGAGCCATTCCGAATGGCGAACCACTTCTAACTCGTTGAAGAGCAGGTTATTTGAAGCAGAATCGAGCCAAGTGTTGGACTCCGAACCATCGGTAGAGGTGTTCAACGGTTGTGGGAGCAATTCCGAATGGTGAACCACTTCTAACCCGCTGAAGAGCAGGTTATTTGAAGCAGAATCGAGCCAAGTGTTAGACTCCGAACCATCGGTAGAGGTGTTCAACAGTTGTGGGAGCAATTCCGAATGGCGAACCACTTCTAACCCGCTGAAGAGCAGGTTATTTGAAGCAGAATCGAGCCAAGTGTTGGACTCCGAACTCGTTGGGAAGAGCTTAGTAAGTTGCAGGAGCAGCCATGTAGAAGAGGCTGGACTCCGAACTCACCCTTCAGCGATTCACGACTCGGAGAGGTAGAGATGAAGCAAGAGCAACAATTTCCAATGAAAAAAATATAAAGTTTTATTGAAATAAACTAAGTGGCTGCTTCAATATGGCGAGCCCTTATTACATGCTATTGACCGAATTACAAGCATCGGCCTTATTAAAAATCAAGATCCTGCTTCTATGATAAGGTGAAGACCTCTTGGGAAGAGCCGGGAGGTTCTGAGTCCTAGAGCTCGGAGGGGCCTTCAGTTCGTTCATTGGCTCCTCAGGGAGGAAGCTTGGCCTCCTCTTTCTGGACGAACTTGGTCAGGTGCCCCCGCTGTATGAGTTCTTCGATCTCTTCCTTCAGAGCCCGACAATCTTCCGTGTCATGGCCGTGGTCCCTGTGAAAGCGGCACCACTTATCCTTGTCCCTCTTCTTTCCAGGTGTATTCATTCTAGGGGAAGCACGGAGTAGCCCTTCCTTGTCCACTTCCATGAGAACTTCTGATATATTGGCAACGAGGGGGGTGAACTTCTCAAACCGAGGAGTTGGGCGGCGCTGGCTATTGCCCTCCTTCTGAAGCTTCTTAGCCTCTTCTTCTTCGGTCAGCTTTCTCTTCATTCCGGAGGTGGATCCTCCAGAGTTAGGAAGGTAGGCGGCTTCTTCGGCACGAATGTACTTGTCACACCTGAGAAGGAGGTCGGCAAAGTTCTGTGGAGGCTTCTTAGCAAGAGAGGAGCGGAGGCTGGAATTGAAGACGTTGGATTGGAAGGCGGCTGTTGCTACGGATTGGTCGAGGGAGGCTATGGACCTGACCTCCGCAGTGAACCTCTTCACATAGTCTCTTAACTTCTCTCCCTTCTCCTGGCGGAGCCGGAGTAATGAGAGGCTGGTCTTCTCCGTGTGTCTACTACTCATGAAGTGGGTGATGAAGAGGGTCTCGAATTGCTCGAAGGAGAAGATGGAAGAGGGAGCAAGGCGGGAGTACCATTCCCTAGCCGACCCCTTCAGGGTGGCAGGGAAGGTCTTGCAAAGTAAGGCGTCCGAAGCCTGGTGGATGAGCATGAGGGTCTTGAAGCTTTCGATGTGGTCCACGGGGTCCGACTCCCCCGAGTAAGTTTCGAACTTCGGGGTTCGAATCCCCTCGGGATGGGAGCCTCCATGATGGTTCGGGAGAAAGGGGGTCTGCTCGGACGGATGGTTCTGCTGTTCGACCCCTCCCCCTCGTCCATCTGACCGATTCGCCTCTCCACCTCATGGAGACAGCGGTATAGGGCATCGTCCCTCCCGCGGTAGTCGAACAAGCCTCTGGACTCGTCTTCGTAGGAGGGAGAGCCGGGGCTACGACGATGGTCGTCCCGGCGAGGGCTAAGATCATGCTGCCGGTGGTTAGGAGCCGGTGCAGGAGAGGCGGACCTACGGCGAGGACTGGGAACCCGTTGGGGCGAAGGAACACTTTGGGCCTCATTGTTGTTGGGTCGGAGGTTAAGAGCCTGCAACACCGTTGCTTGAAACTGCAGGAACTCGGCGCGAGTGATGGGCGCCTCATTGTTCCTCGGCTGATACCGACCGGTAGGAGAGTGGCGCCTCCTCCTGTAATGCCCGGGTGACTCTCTCCGTCCTCTCCTAGTAGGAGACCTTCTACGCTCGCGGTGGTGAGGATTCCGCTCATCTGGACGTTGTAAGCGGGAGGCTCCCTCTCGGGACCGCTTTTCGTCCAGACGGTAGCGGAGATCCTCATCCTTCTGCCGGTTGAGGATAGTATTTCGAAGGTCAGGGGCCTGAGGACTATGGGAGGCGTAAGAGTCTGTAGAGGCATTGTGTACTGATATGTGGTCTCGATGGAGAGCTTGTTTTTGCTTCCGTGGATCGGGACCGTTTGGGGGTTGCTGGTTCGGAAGAGGAGGTGGGTCCTGCTGGACACGGTCCTCGGCCGGAGGAGGAAGTTGTCCCTGCTATGGAGCGGGATGGACGGGGACTTCCTGCTGTTAATCAACAGGGTTGGGTCCACGATTGGACCCCTTGGATCTTACTTTTCTGGGAGGCATGGCTGGAGAAGAGCTAAGTCGACGAGGAAGAGGCGGCGGCTATTCGTATGGTTTTCCCACAGACGGCGCCAATCTGTTACCGCTAATTCTGGTGTGGGAGTAAACAGATAGAATTTGTGGGTTCGTGGAAAAACCTGAATAGCAGATCCGAACCTGTTCGTCTGAGTTGGGCTGCTGACTCCCGCCGTGCACCTGCAAGGAAAGTGCGAAACACCGGGGTTGATCCCGGCGACGCACCCTCCGACGCTCTTGTCAGTAACCAGAAGAGATTAAGAAAGAGCTTAAGCAGGTAAAAGAGTGATTAACCTCGTCACAGTGGTGGGTAGGAGGTATTTATAGTCGCCATGGGGGAGTTAATTAGGGATCTGATTAGAGATTTGATTTCCTGTGATAGGAGTAAAATCCTCCTAATCAGTTTAGGAAACTGATCCCCTAATTCCCGGTGAGAGCAAATCAGGCCTGTTGATTTGGTCAAATCAGTAACCCTGATTTTCCTCTTGCTGATCTGGGTTTGTCTTGGGTCGGGACCCGTACCCAGTTGGAGTGAATCCGTTCGCGGGTTATTGGATCTGTGAGAAGGAGATCCAGTACCCGCTTCGGACCCGCTGGTAGGTGAAATTACCGTTTTACCCCTGAGCTTTGAGATTCGCGTCCGATGTGAACGGTCCCGATTTAATCCTATTTTTAGCCATATCATGGGGTTGTCATTTGTAGATAATATGTAATTTGTAGACATTCAACCATCTAACCTCAACCATTCATTTTTAAGTGAGAGTTATATTAACTATTCATTTACTCAATTGTTGCTAGTTACTATAATACCCTCAAAGTTCAAACTTATTTACGATATAATTATTTTCAAAAGTGTCACGCATATAAAATAAAAGTTTGTGCCGCTAGGGGTAATTTGTAAAGAGTATGTGATGAGTAAAAAGAGGTCACAAGTTCGAGGCAAGATTACGTCTTATTATTTACTATATAATTTTTAAAAAAATTAGAACGTGCATCACACGTGTAGATTACTAGTAATAATACTATAATGGGAGAGTTCGGGTTGTCGTTTGTAGACAACCTTGTAATTTGTAGTAGGGGTGGGCATCAGTCGGTATCCGACCTAATATGGACCATCCACCACCGATCCAAAGAATATCGGTTTTTTAATTTTCTCATCCGCAACCAATCTGAACCTTAATTGGATCGGTTTCCATCCAAGTGGATTAAGCTCAGTTTGGATTGGATTAGATGGTCGGTTAGGCGTGCTACTTTTCACCTTCAACATCATTCATATTTTTATTGAAATTTAAAAGATCAACTTCAATCAAATTTAAGAAACAATCTGCTATTTGTTATTCAGAAATGAATTTAAAATGAAGATTCATAAAACCACAAGTTGTTGATAAATTTTGCACTAATTGTTTGAGATGATGACGTTTAAATGGATGAGATAAACTGCTTTTTCACTTGCATACTTCTGTAATCTTAGTTTATTATCATAAAAGAAACATCAATAATCATAGCTAATGTAATTTCAGGCACAATAAAAAAAAATTTAGAAAACAATTTCTGCTAGACTTGATTAAAGTAACTACTAAATGTTATATCAACTTTATTATTCTATTAAGCTGGACCATACTGTAAATCAAACATTTCTCAACAACATAACACACAGGATTATGGAGAATCAAAACATAGGTAGAACAACTCCTCGGTTTGTATTAAAGAAAAATTAAAGAAGACTGTTTGTATCGCCAAAAAAATGAGAAATGACTATTTGTATATTCAAGAAATTAGAGGAGAACTATATTTTTATGGACTTATGCACAGAGGTACGGTCGGTTCGGTTTTATCGGTTATTTGAAAGTCCCATCCAACAATCGAACCGATCCAGTTGGTTATTGAAGATCAAGAACTGGGCCAACTCAAACCCCCAATTGGTTCGGTTAAAAACCGGTTGGTTCAAATTGGTCGGTTCGGATAATAGTTGTCCACCCCTAATTTGTAGACAAACAACCATCTAATTTCAACAATTCATTTTTAAGTGGGAGGTATATTAACCATTGATTTACTCAACTGTTGTTATTTACCATAATACCTTCAATCAAATTTATTTATGACAGAATTATTTATAAAAGTGTCACTCATATAAAATAAAGTTTATGCCACTAGGAGTAATTAGTAGAGAGCATGCATGAGTAAAGAGATGTCTCAGGTCATTGCCACATTACGTCTTATTATTTACTCCATAAAAAAAATGATTACAACGTGCGTTGCACGTGTGCTGATGCACAGATTCATGAGTAATTTGATTTAATTCTAGCTTGATATTTCTTACAAACTTATTTTTACCCCAACAGAAGAATTGGAAGGATTTTCTACTCTTCTTCTCCTTCCAACTAAGTTTAAATTCTAACCTCAATCAAATTATTTATCTAAACCTCTATTAAGCTTTGCATTCAAATATTCAAAAAAATTCCACATTATCTCTAATCTCTAATACTATAATGGGAGAACCCCTTAGAGAGTAACCCAACCCGTGCAACGCACGGATTGGGTTACTTTGGTAAATATTTTCGAAAATGGACCTGTTTGGTAAATATTTTTGAAAGTGGATCAGTTTGAAAATTATTTTCTTTTTAATTATGGACTAATTTTGGTAAATCTTTTAGAAAGTAGACCTGTTTTGTAAATATTTTCGAAAGTGAATCGGTTTGGAAATTATTTTCTTCTTACCCTTTTCATTATCCTTCAATTTTTTCCACGTGCACGTGTGCACGTGTCTGATACTAGTAGCTAAGAAAACAAAAGGATATCAGATTCCATTCATCACATGGCAACCTTTTCCCTCAAAGATCACCTCATTTCCATCATCCTCGCAATAAACTGAGTTCAAACTCAGAATTGACCAAATGGTTGCTGATTTCTGTAAAACTGACAACTGGCTTGAATCATTAAATAGAGAGTATTGTTACAGAAAGACTCTCTTTCCTCCCTCAGATTCTTCCCTCTTTTTTTTCCATTTATTTCACTTTTCCCCCAACAAATAAGAGAACCAGAAAGAAGAATTTCCATGTCCATTTTCTAACTCCAAAAAAATTTATTAAAAAAAAGGAACTCCCTGTCCCATTCTTTATTGATTGTTTTAGGCTCAATGCCTGCTAATTGATCCCAAACAAATACATGTGATTTAAAAAAAAAAAAATGGTTTAGGAATTCTGACGAAGGATCTTATCCTTATTTCCCATCCCTTGAATGGTAGAAAACAAGAATGGAAGTATACTTAAAATCGAAGATGAATAGAAAAGGGTATGTTGAAATTTGCAGTTTCCCTATTTATTTTTGACCATTAAATACATTATTTAGAACCATCTGAATCAGGAAATCATATTGACAGAATTATCAGCACTACTATCTCCATGTGCAGCTAAAAAAATGGTCACATCTATAGTATTATTAAGTAAAGCCCCATTTTGGCAGCTTTTTACTATCATGCTCTCATAAACATAAAAGGCCAAAAAAAAATATAGGGTTAATATCGGAGGTCATAAATGTAATTTGCATATATTTGGAAAATAATTAACATGCATAGATTTGCATGCCTGTCCGCATAGATTTGGAAAAATAATTGATAGTATAGATTTGCATGTACTTGCATGCACAATTTATTCATAATAAAGTTTCCTCCTATCAAAGTCAGTAGGTGTAACACATGCATGCAAATATCAAAATGTATAAATTGTGCATGCCTGTCTGCATGCATGCATGCATGCAACCTCTTCGATGACCTGCCCCTTCCTCAAAATTCTACTCACCTTTATATACGTGCATCGTACGTTCTTGAATGGAAACAATCCTACGCTAGTAATTAATGTTCTCAGGGATAAGTAATTTCTACATATTCATGCATATATATTGTGTCAAGGCAGCCAGTCTACACTTACATTATTATCTCAGGTGTGTTACCTTTGTAATGCCAGTCATTAAAACCTAACTCAGTTCTTCTCAGTGCACGCAGTTGTCATCAATCTCTTTAACGTTTCTTCAAAATAATGACATACAAAGATTTTTTTTTTTTTTTAAAAAAAAAGAGGGAAAAATAACTACAAAAATGCATACTTTACTAGAAACCAGGGCCGCCCCCACCTTGCGCGTAAAAATATATGTTGTTATTAAGATCCAAAAATAATTATTTGAACATATCATCTTGGCCCCCCGAACTCAGAGCTGGCCCTGCCAGAAATAAAGTACTTGTTACAGTAATAATGAGAGCCAAAAACTAGAGAGCACTGTAATTAACTGGAACCACTCGCATTTCCTTTTAGGCCCTACGCTTGCACTGGACCAGTGAATTGGACCAGAATGGTTAATTAGCACCCTAACCACCAAGGGACAGTATGCTCCTCAAACCCTGAAAGGTGTAAAAAGAAAAAGAAAAAGAAAAGTCAATATATAGTAATTGGTTTATTTTTAAAAAAAAATTGGTGCATGTGTGACCAATGAGATGATGGTGTATGGATATTACAGATCTCTAATTTTAAAGTTAATGTAGTAAAAATAAATACGCAGACACCATTTATTATGTATACACGCTGTTGAATTTTCATCCCTCACTATATGTCGCTCTCACTTAGAGCTAGGGATGGACAACTATTATCCGAACCGATCAATTCGAATCAATCCAATCCGTACTGACCGGTTTTTAACCGAACCAATTGGGGGTTTGGATTGGATTGGATCGGTTCTTGATTTTCAATAACCAATTGGACCGGTTCGGTTGTTGGATGAGGCTTTCAAATAACCAATGAAACCGAACCGACCATACCTCTATGCATAAGTCCATAAAAAATATAGTTCTTCTTTAATTTCTTGAATATACAAATAGTCATTTCTCATTTTCCTTGAGATACAAACAGTCTTTTTTAATTTCTTTAATACAAACCGAGTAGTTGTTCTACCTATGTTTTGGTTCTCCATAATCCTATGTGTTATGTTGTTGAGAAATGCTTGATATACAGTGTGACCCAACTTAATAGAATCATAAAGTTGATGTAACATTTAATATTTACTTTAATCAAGTCAAGCAGAAATTATTTTCTAAATCTTTTTTTATTGCACCTGAAATTCAATTAGCTATGGTTATTGATGTTTCTTTTATGATAATAAACTAAGATTACAGAAGTATGCAAGTGAAAAGGCAGTTTATCTCACTCATTTAAACGACATCATCTCAAACAATTAGTGCAAAATTCATTAACAACTTGTGGTTTTATGAATCTTCATTTTAAATTCATTTCAGAATAACAAATAGCAGGTTGTTTCTTAAGTTTGATTGTAGTTAATCTTTTAAATTTCAACAAAATTATGAATGATGTTGAAGGTGAAAAGTAGCACGCCAAACCGTCCATCCAATCCAATCCAAACCGAGCTTAATCGGCTTGGATGGAAACCGATCCAATTAAGGTTCGGATTGGTTGCGGATGAGAAAATTAAAAAACCGATCTTCTTTGGATCGCTGGTGGATGGTCCATATTAGGTCGAATACCGACCGATGCCCACCCCTACTTAGAGCATCCACAGTGGTTTGCCAATTATCCATAAAATGCATTTTATAGCAAACGAGGAGCTGCAGTCGTTTACTATTTATGCATATTTTAGATAAAAAGCAACAGTAGATTGCTATATGTGAGAATGGATATGAGAATTATGCATGTTTTAAACGACGCAAAGTGAATTTGCGTCCATCTAAAAAAAAATTATTTTAATCGTCAGACGGAACTTGGAGTTGCGTCCCTCCTCAAAAATACAATTTTTTGTAATAAAAAAACCGAAAATCCCTCGGACGCAATGTCACTTTGCGTCCGCGACCCCCCCAAATCCCCGACGCAAGGTGACTTTGCATCTGTGACTTTTTTTCTTTCCTTTCCAACGCAAAGAGAAGCTCCGTCTGGCATATTAAAAAAATTATTAAATCCCTCCGACGCAACTTCAAACTCTGCCTGATATTATTATATATTAAATTACTATAATTTACCATTCGACGAACTGTGACAAACACTCAAAATGCTATATGTAATTATGTATTTATGCATTTTCTAACAAGTGTGGATGCTCTAACCTGTCTCTATTCATCTCTTTGAGCTCATTTTCACTCCACACTAATAAATAACAACTCACGTACGTTACACTCAACTGCACTCACTGCATACAACTCAATCAAGGGAAAAGAGGAAAAGACCAGGTTTCTTCTTCATTTTCATTGTTGTTTCCTAGTACCACAAGAATAGTAGAGTAGTAGCAGTAGCAGTAGCAGCAGATTGAGATCTAGATGGGGCGGTCGCCGTGTTGTGAGAAGGTTGGGCTGAAAAAGGGCCCATGGACGCCGGAGGAGGACCAGAAGCTCCTCGCCTACATTGAGGAACATGGACATGGCAGTTGGCGGGCATTGCCTGCCAAAGCTGGTAACTTTGACTCCCTTGCCTTCAATACATTTTTTTCTGTCTTTCAAGAATTGTGACTAACATAATTCATTCGTTGATGCTAACTATGACTATATCTGAGAAATCTGAATGATTAGTGTTGATTGTTGCATGTATAGGGCTCCAAAGGTGTGGGAAAAGCTGCAGGCTGCGGTGGACAAACTATCTGAGGCCTGACATCAAGAGAGGAAAATTTAGCATTCAAGAAGAACAAACCATCATCCAACTCCATGCTCTCCTCGGTAACAGGTGATTGACGTATTTCAGATTACTAGTTTCCAAGATCAATTGACTAATCTCCAAATCAGTGACTATCTAATTCGGAACAAGTTTCTCTCTTTCATGAAAGGGGATGTGACTAAAATGCATTGCATCAATTGCACTTGCTAAGAGCATCCTTTTAGTTGATTCAGAACATGGGAATAAGAGGTTTTGAAAATTAGTTTGAATAGTGCATGAGAATTTCAGTACAAACAATCCCCTAGATCATAGTTCCTCAATTTAATTTAACTGAATAATAGTAAACTGGGTTGATAAGTAGGTAGCAGCCTACTGCATATATTTGAATCACAACATCAATCCTAGATGAAGAGCTTGTCGTTCACCATGATTCCAAGGAATGAAGGAATTTGGTCACAAACAATTCAAGACACATAATTGATAAATTCCCTTTCAGTGCTCCAACTCTCCTAGATACTGCTTTCTTTCCATTCCCAGTCAACATGTATCTGCATTTCCTTAGATCTAAAATTCAGCCAAACAGCACCTTCGGAGCATTAATAGATAGAAATTGTGATGTCCTGGTTTTGATATAAATCATAAATGAGTCTTTTTAGGCAAAACGGCTATGTTAATTATAATCACTTCGATCTGATCTGATCTCATTCTCCCTAGATCCTATTTAAGTAATTGCATTCATATGTACCCTGAGTCTGCGAGCTCCCCCTGGCTTACTTAAGTTAGTTAACTATCAGTTGCTACAATCTTTTCCTTTCAGGTGGTCAGCAATAGCTACACATCTTCCAAAAAGAACTGACAATGAGATAAAGAACTATTGGAATACCCACTTGAAAAAGAGGTTAACAAAGATGGGGATTGACCCAGTAACCCACAAACCAAAGAATGAGACCCTCGCCTCCTCCTCTGTAGATGGCCCGTCCAAGAGCATTGCAAACCTCAGCCACATGGCTCAATGGGAAAGTGCTAGGCTTGAAGCTGAAGCTCGACTAGCTAGAGAGTCAAAGCTCAGAGCAAATCCTTCATCCTCCCTCAAGCTGCCTCATAATAAGTCACCTCCATTGCCCTGCATTGATGAGATAACACCATGGCAAGAGCAAGGACAAGGGATCCAAGGAAAGATTGACCTGGAATCACCCTCATCCACCTTGTGCTACTCAGAGCGCATACCTCCTGCAGTTCCCAGCATTGGGCTTGTAGATCACCATCGTCGTCGTCGTCATCATCATCATCATCATCATAGTTCAACAACAGAACTGTGTCACCAAGGAAATAATGACACAGTACTGGAAAGGGATGAGGTGGAATGGAAATGCTTCGGTGAGCCAATCCGGCTCTTTGATAGTAAGAATCAGCAAAGAGTGGATGGTTTGCCCATCCCTGCCTTCTCAGTTGACCATACATCTACAGTTTTTGGTTCAGAATCGCCATGGCTTCAGGAACCATCGAGCACCAGGACCGGGCCTTCTGGTAGGGACCTTTTTTTTGGATACACAGATATGCTGTTGGACAATTCTGATGAACATAACTCATCAGGAATCAGACTACCAGCTAATTCTGACAATGCAGAGTGCGGGAGTTGCATTGAGGAGGAGGAAAAAGAAGAGGAAGAAGAGGAGGATGAGGCTAAGGGAAACAACTACTGGAGCAACATATTTGACTTGGTGAACTCTCCGCCTCCCTCAGCTTGACCTCCATCGCTGTTCTAGATCGAGGCTCATTGATTCCCACATGTTTGGATTTTCTAGTTAGTCCAGAGTGAGAAGTTGCACTGAATTTTGTTAAGAAACAGATCTTTTGGTGCAATAGAAACGAACCAAATCTCAGTCTTTCTCCATACATTTAAAGCATTCATCCAAGTATCGCATATATACCTACTTCATGAAGCTGTAAGGAAATTCAAAAGTATGGCATGGGTATGTGAACGGGAAAGGAAATAAGGAATAACAAACAGAATAATTGATTGTTCGATTGTTTATATGTTCGCCTAGACTCAAGGAAAATGTATAATTATAATCATGAATAATGAATAATAATAGTTATATCACTATCAGATGCTAAGACTTTACAAGATAGTTTTCCAACATGATGATAGATTGCCAAGTCGAAGTCTAGATCTAATTTGCTGCCATAGGAACTTGTGATCCATCAGAGTAGATAATGTCTCAGGCTGGATATTTTGTCACCTCGATAAAAGTTAACGAAGAACCAGCAAGAAATGCATTTGCTAGATTTTGGCTGACAGTTAGATCAAGCACTAGAATTTCTTGGACCTGAGGGATGCCAAACTCCTATACAGATCACAACTCACAAGCCTTAGAGTTGGCATAAAGTGCGTATAAAAAATTGTAATCAATATCGCATAAGATCTCACAAAGCAAAACATACAGTAGAATTGGTTGTTAGATTTATGGATTGGAAGGAATAGTTTATTGAGTTCTTATTGATTTGATTCACTAAGTACAATATGTCTTCTATATATAAGAGAGAAGGAAAAACTAAATCAATATATTATTAGATATGAGACTAAACTAATATCTCATCTAATATAATATCTAACATCCCTCTCAAACTCAAATTAGTTCAAGCACATAAATTTGGAATATTGATAATGTTCATGTGGCTGGGACGACACACGGTGATGCACTTGGTGACGAAGCATGGCGTAGGGAATGCACTCAAGTAGAAGGCGCATGGGATGGTGCACTAAGGTGCATGGAACGGCACACTATGAGTCATAGACGATCCAGCTCTTGGATCTTGAAAGGTGTAGAAGTAGGGCTGGCAACAGGTCGGGTTTGGGCTTAGACCCATATAGGTCCAGGCCCGAGCCCGAAGTTTAAAAATAGGCTCGAACCCAACCTAATTTTTTTTCGGGCTTAAAAAAAAGGCCCAGGCCCGAATTAGGCCCGGAAATAGGTTCGGGCTTAGGTCCAAACTATTTATACATGTTCTAATATATAACTTTCCTACAAAATAAAACTATATCAAGAAAAATATACGATAAAAAAATAACAATAATAGGAATACTACAAACTTTTGAGTAATTCACATCTAATTTGTCTATTTTCATTTAATTTTATATATAAGGCATAATTTCTCTATCTATAAACTTTAACACTCATATCAACTTACATAGATGAATATTCTCTTTAAAAAAAAGTTCATACATAAATATACATGATATATATATATATATATATATATATATATATATATATATATATATATATATATATATATATATATATATATAAATATACACATGCACATATAAAAATTTGATTCAGGCCCATCATGCCTAAGCATTTGTGCCCGAGCCCAGCCCGAATTCTTCTCAAGTCTAAAAAGATAAGCCCCAGTTCAGCCCGAAATGGAATTATTAGCCCAAGCCCCCTAATTATCGGGTCGGACCTCGGCGGACTCGGGTCGGGTTCAGGCCAATTATCACTGTAACACCCCGTATTTGTAGAGTATATAAGGAGAAATATGAAGAGAAATATTAAAGATATATATTGAATATTGGAGTGGGCCAATAGGAAATTCTATGGGCTACGGATTAACTGAATAAATAAAGAGGCCTATAGAGATGAATTATGGAGCTTAGGAAAAGAATGAGTATTAAATGAAATGAAAGAAAGAGAAGGAGTGGTTGTGTGTGCGTGGGATGATGTGGAGGAGTGGGGCCCACGGTCCATGGCTTTGCTCTGTGTGTGTAGGGGGTTCTCTAAATGTCCCACATCAGAAAAATTGAGGAGAAAGTAGTGATTATAAATAGAAAAGGTCAGGGATCAAAGGCTACCGAATAGTTCGGACACCTTTTGTGAGGCCAGTCTGTGGTGGACAGTGGATTATGATTTATTTGTGTGCATACGAGTTGGGTACGAGGCTTTACAGATGGTATCAGAGCCAACTTTCGACACCGAATATAGATCTTGGTGAAATGTACGTCTAAAAAAGTACTCCGGATAGTATGCTAGTAAAAGAGGAGAAACCAGGGCAGTACACTAAAGTTGATCAGTGTACAAGTCTACAGTCGACTAGAAAAATGATCATGTGCTAGATTGCACGTCCCGTATTTAGCGAGAACGCTGAATTCTTAAGAGGGGATAAACGTAACGCCCCGTATTTGTAGACTATATAAGGAGAAATATTAAAGAGATATATTGAATATTGGAGTGGGCCTATAGGAAATTCTATGGGCTATGGATTAATTGGATAAATAAAGAGTCCTATAGAGAGGAATTATGGGGTTAGGAAAATAATGAGTACTAAATGAAATGAAAGAAAGAGAAGGAGTGGCTGTGTGCGTGGGATGACGTGGAGGAGTGGGGCCCAAGGTCCAGGGCTTGCTGTGTGTGTAGGGGGGTCTCTAAATGTCCCACATCGGAAAAATTGAGGAGAGAGAGTGAGTATAAATAGAAAAGGCCAAGGATCAAAGGTTACCGAATAGTCCGGACACTTTTTGTGAGGCCAGCCTGTGGTGGACAGTGGATTAGGATTTATTCGTGTGCGTACGAGTCGGGTACGGGGCGTTACAGTTGGTATCAGAGCCTAGGTTAACTAGGATAGAGTTTGTGATGATTTGTATCCTAGTGATCCTGCAATAGGTGGATATGAGTTGATTTATATTTGTCTGATGTAATGAGTTTATGATTTCGTTATATGAGTTAATAATGATGCTTGGAGTATTAAAGTAATTTGTGTGAATGGTGTGCGGTGCAGGCAATTTAACTATGCGAAGAGTAGGTAGGGAGTTAGCTCCTTCTGATAGATCTAGGAGGCGATAGAGGGAAGGTGAGAGTTCCAAACAGCCTCTGGTAGGAGAGCAGGAGCGGTCAGTTTCTGTGCTAGCTACTACAGTATCTGCACCCCCTGTTACTCTGCCTGCAAAGACACCTAGCAAACATCCTCAAGTTTTACTAGTGGCACCGGGAAGAGATGAAGCGAGTCCTTCATTACCGAGAACTCCTACGGAAGTGATTTAGGGAGAACCTTCAGTTGCCGCATCGGGTGATCCACAGGGAGGTATGGCTCGTGCAGGAGTGTTCATACAACATATATTGGCACAAATCAGTCGGTAGGTGGCCGAGCAGCCATTGACAGTACTGATGGAGGCTAGAGACAGAGAAGTGGGGTTTGGTAGAAAAATGAAAGGTTTTCAATCTTTAGGTGCAACGAAATTTGATGGTACCAGTGGTGGTGTGATAGCATCTATCTGGTTGCAGCATTGTGAATTACTTTTTCAGCGAATGGTGGTTACCGAGGTGGAAAACAGACAGTTAGCATAAATGTTTTTAGTTGGTGATGCGATGACTTGGTGGGTCAGTATCAGAGATTCAGATCCAGATGGTTATTAGCAGATGGAGTGGGAGGGGTTTGCCGAAAGATTATAGGAACATCTCTTACCTGAGTCAGTATAGGTCCGCATGGCAAATGAGTTTCTTTCCTTGCAGCAAGTTGATATGAATATTGATGTTTATGTGGTAAAATTTACTCAGTTGGCTCGTTTTTCTCCTCAACTGGTTGATACGGAGTGGCATCGGGCAGATATATTTATCTGAGGCCTACATCCTGCGTATCAAATGAATTTAACAGCAGCAAACCGAAGTGATACATCCTTTAAGGAATTGATTGAATTTGCCCGCAACCTGGAAAGGACGCGGCAGAGGTTGATGGAAGAAGATAACAATGAAAAGAAAATACAGCAGGGACAGGCGGGGGAGTCGAAACGAGTACAAGACCTTTCAATCGATGATACGACCCAAAGACAGAAGTCGAGAATAGAACTGGTGCAACCACTGCAAGCAGATTTAGGGCGAGTGGGGATAGAAGGTAACCTGGAAACTAAGAGATGTTATAAATGTGATAAAGTGGGTCATTTGGCACGAGTCTGTTTGAACCCACAAGTAATTAGATGCTACAATTGTAGAAAAACAAATCATTTTGCAAGAGATCGCAAAAATTCAGGAGGTGGAGCGTATGGAGGTCCTGAGATGAGTAGGCGTAATGGGGGATCACAGGAAGGTTCGCAACAGCAGCAGCATGCATTAGCCCCAGCACCTCCCCGTATTTATGCTATTAAGCAGTCTTCGGGACAAATGCAGACTGATGTTCCTATAGGTATGAGTCCTATTAGGATTTTATTTGGTACTGGTTTAGCATTATCTTTTATAGCCATGCATATACTACCCAGCCTCAGATTTTCATGTCATTCCTAGCAGCATTGGTGAGGGTTAATCTCTATAGGTAGTGTCATTGTATTGAATAAGATTTATCATGGAGTGCAGATTTCCATAAGATCTTGAGTTCTTCCTATAGAATGTGGGGTTATGTGCTTTGGTGGTACCTTTCCATTTTAGGAATGGATTGAGCGTGGAGATGATTTGTACAATTAGTGTGCAATAACTGAAGGAGGAGTTCGAGTAGGTACTGTGATGCTTACCTATTTGGGTTTTATAGAGGTGTCTAATATAGAAATTTTGTTGTATGATATTAATATTGGTTTAACTATATAGTAGTAAAAGTATTAAGTTTGAGGTATGTATGCCTCAAAACATGAAATAGATATAAGTTCTGATTCCATCCTAGCAGAAGATAATGGTACATGGCCTGATTTCGAATGATATTCATGAATGTCCTTAGTATATTTCTGACGATGATAATAGATAATTGATGAGATCGAAGGTTGATAATGATAGGTTAGTTATTTTCTTAGACGATAGGTGATATATATGACATATCGTACTGGGTATCCTTTATATTCAAGTGGTATAAAAATGTAGTGAGACTTCAAGAGGGCTTTTGATGACTTGGGAAGTTATGATAATATTGATATATTGTGAATATGGAAAATGAACCAAAGTACTTATTTACATTTTTATAGTAATTTAATAATATATGCATGTACGATAATGTGAAGGAGAAATTTGTGTTATAAAGGAGATTATATATTTAATTGGAGAAATTATAAAGGAGTAAATATATATATAGGAGAAAATATATATAAAGGAAAAATTTTATTTTAAGGAACAATCATAAAGGAGTTAATTTTACTAATTTCAGTCCCGCAAAATCATCAGTGGCGTAAGACCTATACGACAGCGATATGTGTATTTGATGCGTAAGACCTATATGGCAGCGATGTATATTTGATGCGTACGACCTGGACGACAGCGATGTATATTTGATGCGTAAGACCTGTATGACAGCGATGCGTATTTGATGCATAAGAACTATACGGCAGCGATATGTGTATTTGATGCGTAAGACCTATACTGGCAGCGATGTGTATTTGATGCGAAAGACCTGTAAGGCAGCGATATGTATTTGATGCGTAAAACCTGTACGGCAGCGATATGTGTATTTGATGCGTAAGACCTATATGGCAGCAATGTGTATTTGATGCATAAATCCTGTACAACAGCGATATGTGCATTTGATGCGTAAGACCTATATGGCAGCAATGTGTATTTGATGCGTAAGACCTGTATAGCAGCGATATGTGTATGTGATGTGTAAGACCCTTGGTGGGCAGTGACCAGATACGTAGGATCCTTGGTGGGCAGTGACCAGATACGCAGGATCCTTGGTGGGCAGCGATCTGTATTTGACTGAGCTATCGGCTCTAGTCTTGTTGGATGCGTAGGACCCTTGGTAGGCAGCGATTAGATGCGTAAGACCCTAGGTGGGCAGCGATCAGTTTGGTGATGATGTGGGTATTGGTCGACAACTTAATAAAATGGGTATTTATGTAAAATGAGAATGAAAAATAAAGACAATATATTATGATAGTGAAAAATAAAGAAAGTGTATTATGAGAATGAAAAGTAAAGTATTACCCAAGCTATCGGCTTGAGGTGTAATGTTATATTACCCAAGTTATTGGCTTGGGGTGCGGTATAGATTACCCGATGAGAATGAAAGTAAAGAAAATGAGTTATGTGAATGAGAATGGAAGCAAAGCAAATGTGTTATGATAATGTGAATAAAAGTAAAGAAAGTGCATTATAAGAGTAAAAAGTAAAAGTAAGGAGTATTTTGAGATAAAAGATAAAAGTAAGTGATATTATGTGCTGAGAACGGATATTAAAGTAAAAACAAGATACGACATGAGTTTGGTACGCCCTGGGATTGTGTTGAGGAACTACTCGCCTACTATTTTAGGGAAAATGGTGGGAACTACGTGCCTAGGCACAACTCCAAGGTGGATCGGTAGGGTGTTGATAAGGAAGTTGTATTATGCGATGAGAATGAAAAGTAAAGAAAGTATATGATATGAAATGAATATGAGAAAGTAAAGAAAGTGTATGATACGAAATGCGAATGAAAAAGTAAAGAAAGTATGTTATGTGAATAAATATCAGAAGTATAGAAATTGTGTGATGAGAATGAATATGAAGAGTAAAGAAAATGTGTTATGAGAATACGAATACATATGAAAAGTAAAGAAAGTATGTATGAGAATGAATATGAAAAGTGAAGGAATTATGTTATGTAAATAAATATGTAAAGTGAAGAAAATGTGTTATGAGAATAAGCATGAAAAGTAAAGAAAATGTGTTATGTATTATGTGAATGAAAAGTGAAGAATGTATATCATAAGACAGAAAAGATATATTATAAGAATGAACAGTACAGTATGAAGTATTATGAGAATGAAAAATAAAGTAAAGTGTATTATGTAATGAAAAATAAAAGTAAGTGGTATTATGTGATGAGAATGGACATTAAAATAAAAACATGACATGATATGAGTTTGGTACGCCTTGGAATTGTGTCGAGAAACTACTCGCCCTGCTATTTCGGTGGAAATTGTGGGAACTACTTGCCTAGGCACAAATTCAAGGTAGAGTGAGTGGATGTTGATATGTAGATTGGTTGAAGATTAGAAAAAAATTACTTTTGTGCAATATCAGTTTTACTATTGTTGCTGCTGATTTTGGGTGTGGGAGCAAACAGACAAATTTGTAAGTTCATTGAGGAAAACAATGAGAGCAAACCTGTTAACTCCGCCTTTGTGTTGACTCGTTCCTTGTCGTTGCTGCGAACCTGCACAAAGTTCGATACACTGGGATGGATCCCGGCGACAAATCCTCCGACGCTCTTGTCAATAACCAGCAAGATTAAGAAAGAGCTTTAGGTAGGCAAAGATTCATTACCTTGTAATGATAGGGGGGAGGGGTATTTATAGTCGCCATAAGGATCCATTTCGAGATAAGAATAAATCTCTACTTCCCGGTGTGGATGGATAGAAGTGGTTAAAACCACCTCTTAGAGATAAGGATGAATTTTGATTTCTTCATATCCTTCTGAACTGGCTTGTAACGGGTTGGGACCCGTATCCAATAGGGCAGATCTGTTATGGGTTGCTCGATCCTGTGCCGATAGGTTTGCTCGATCTCCATATCCTTGAGGAAATATCTCCTGTTGTAGGATTTCTCGATCCTGCGTCGATGGGTTTCTTGCCGAATGGAGGATCTCTCTCGAAGCTCATCAATGACATCCAAGTTGCCGCAAAGCTCTTTTGTGTTGCTCTTCATTGTAAGCAATCAAGCGGGGGGACGGTAGACCCACCTCCAAGGGGATAACGGTTTCAGAGCCGTAAGTGAGGTTGAAGGGCGATTCTCCCATAGGGGTCCTCTTCGTAGTGCGATAGCTTCAGAGCACATTGGGAAGCTGCTCTACCCATGACCCTTTAGCTGACCTACTCAGCCTCTTTTTCAGGCCGGAGAGAATTTGCCGATTGGCATTCTCTGCTTGACCGTTGGACTGGGGGTGGAAGACTGATGAGAATCATTGCTGAATGCCAAGGTCCGCGCAGAAGGCGTAGAATGCTGCCTCTGTGAATTGAGTTTCGTTGTCCATTATCAAGATTCGGGGCATGTTGAATCTGCAGACAACGTTCTTCCAAAAGAAGCGCTGCACCCTATTCTCCGTGATCATCGCTAGGGGTTCGACTTCGATCCACTTAGAGAAATAGTCGATCGCCATGACAAGGGCCTTTAGCTTCCCTAGTGCTGGAGGGAACGGCCCGAGCAAGCCCATTGCCCACACTACAAAGGGGGTCGGACTAGATAGAGAGGAGAGCTGAGCTTACGGTAGGCGGCGGATTGTTGAGAATTTTTTGCAAAGGCCGCATTGCTGAACGTGGTGTTCGACGTCGCGATGGAGAGTAGGCCAGAAATATTCATAGTTCAAGACTTTGCGGGCGAGGGACCTTGCTCCCAAGTGAGCACCACATATCCCTTCGTGCACTTCCTTCAAGGCATACTGGGCTTCGTCCGAGGAGAGACACCTCAAGTAGGGTCTGCCATCTACCTAGGTGTATGAGCATTTGTACAAGACTTCCTCGATAAGGGTGTACCGCTCGGCTCTGGTTCGGACCTTCTGGGCATCTTTAGGATCTAAGGGAAGGATCCCATTACTGAGGAACTCAAGCAGAGGCCTCATCCAATTCTCCCCGAGTTGTAAGGGCAGCATCTCCATCAGCTTGGGGCCTTCTTCCTCGATGTTGGGCTTCATTAGAACTTCTATTAGGACAGTTTGTTCGAGCCCTTGGAATGAGGAGGAAGCTAGCTTTGAGAGAGCGTCCACCAGTGCATTCTCTTCTCGAAGGATCTGCTAGAGTTGTGCCTCCTCAAAAGAGGCCATCAAGTCTTTGACCTTGGCCAAGTACTTGGCCATGCGCTCATCTCGCGCTTCGTATTCTTCGGATACCTGGTTCACCACCAGCTGCGAGTTACTAAACATCTTAACATGCTTCGTCCTGCCTTGTGGGCCATGCACAGGCCTGCTATTAAGGCTTCATACTCGGCCTCGTTATTGGACGCTCTGAAGTTAAGGCGGAGTGAGTATTGGATGATGAAATCATCTAGTCCCGTCGGGATGACTCCTACTCCACTCCCATCAGTGCACGAAGACCCATCCACATATACCGTCCAGAAGGGGGGTTCCTCTCTTGCTTTGCTGGCCTCGGGAATTATACTTTCCACTATAAACTAGGCTAGGGCTTGAGCCTTGATAGCGGCTCGAGGCTGATAGCTAATATCATGTTGGCTTAGCTCGATGGACCACTTCATAAGGCGTCAGGAGGTATCGGGCTTGTGAATGACTTATTTGAGCGGCTGCTCAGTAAGAACGACCACCGAGTGAGACTGGAAGTACGGGCGGAGCTTTTGGGCCACCATGAATAATGCATATGCCATCTTCTCTAGCTTTGGGTAACGGAGCTCAGCATCCCTGGGGACTTTAATCATGTAGTAGACGGGCCTCTGCATCTTGTCTTCTTCTCTTACCAAAATAGTGCTGAGGGTCTGAAGTAGCGAGGTATAGGTAGAGGACCTCCCCGGGCCTTGGCTTGCTCAAGAGTAGGGGGTTGGCTAAGTACGCCGTGAGCTGGTCGAAGGACTCTTCTTGCTGTTGTCCCCATTCAAAGCCTTTAGCTCCCCTGAGAGCCTTGAAGAACGGAAGGCACTTCTCCCCGGATTTGGAGAGAAAATGCCCTATCGCCTCAAGGCACCTGGTGAGTCTCTGCACGTCTTTAACATTAGAGGGGGAGCCACGTTGATTATGGCCTGGATCTTCTCGGGGTTGGCCACTATGCCCCTTTGGCTGACCATGAATCCCAAGAACTTGCCGGATGAGACTCCGAACGCACACTTGTTCGGGTTCAGTCTCATATTGTATATCCTCAACACGTCAAAAGCCTCTTGAAGTTCAGTGATATGATCTAATCCGCTGACGCTCTTCACCAACTTGTCTTCCACATAGACTTCCATGTTTTGCCCAATTTGCTCCTTGAAGATCTTATTGACGAGGCGTTGGTAGGTGGCACCCGTGTTCTTAAGCCCGAAGGGCATGACCCGGTAGCAATACAGGTCCTGATCGGTAACGAAGGAGGACTTCGGGATGTCGGGAGGGAACATTCTTATCTGATTGTACTCATAGAATGCATCCATGAAGCTTAAGAGTTCATAGCCTGAGGTTGCATCAATCAGGGCGTCGATGCTCGGGAGCGGGAATGGATCTTTAGGGCAGGCTCTGTTTAAATCTGTGAAGTCAATGCATATCCTCCAGCTCCCGTTGGCCTTCCTGACCATCACAACATTGGAGAGCCACTCCGAGTAGTTGACCTCCTGTATGAACCGAGCCCAAAGGAGTTTCTCAAACTCCTTCTTGATAGCTTGCTGGCGCTCGGGGGCAAATTTGCATCGCTTCTGCTGAATGGGTCTAGCCCCCGAGGCTACGCTAAGGTGATGCATGAGGAGCTCCTCGGAGATTCTCGGCATGTCAGCTGCCATCCAGGAGAAGAGGTCTCGATTCTCCCTTAGGCACTGGATAATGTCGAAGTGAGAAGGAGGGGGAAGGGCTTTGCTAATCAGAAACTTGCGGGTTGGATCTCCTTCAGAAAAGACCACCTCTTCCAGTTCTTCGACCGGCTCCGAGATAGGTGGGCTACCCTCTTGGGGGAGTTCAAGAGCTTCTAGGGATAGGACAGGTCCTCCCACCGAGGTCATGTAGCACTTGCGGGCTGCCTCCTGGCTTCCTCGGACTTCTCCCACGACCAATGTGGTGGGAAATTTTATCTTCATGTGATGAGCCAAGGGTATGGCCTACAGAGCAGCTAAGCCTGGTTAGCCTAGGATGACATTGTAAACGGCCTTCACATCTACCACCATGAAGTCCATCGACTCGGTTTGGGTGGTGGGAGTTTTGCCAGCGGTTACGTCGAGAGTTATGACACCCTCGATCATTACTGGCACTCCCATAAACCCGTGCAGAGTGTAGCCGGCAGGCTTGAGCCGATCCCTGGAGAGCTTAAGCCCCTGGAAAGCCTCTAGAAAAAGAATTTTAACCGAACTGCCGTTGTCTACGAGGACCCGGCGCACGTCAAAGTTGGCCAAATGGAGGTTTATGACCAACACGTCGCAATGGGGGGTTCGGATGCCCTCCAAGTTTCTATCCGAGAAGGTGACCAGGACCCCTAGGCCCTTGGGTGAGGATGGTTCTGCACAGAATTTACCTCTAGGACGAAGGCTTTTTGGGAGGAGTTAGAATCTCCCCCCATTAGGCCTCCATGGATGAGATGCTGGATAGCCTCTAGCTCAGAGTCTGGGATCTCCACGTGCCGCTCGGGTCGCTTATAACCCCCTGGGGGGTGGAGGAGGATCAGCCATTTCCTTCCTCATGAACCTGGAGAGCTACCCTCTCTGAATGAGGGCCTCAATTTCTTCCTTCAGGGACCGACAGTCATCCGTGTCGTGGTCCCTGTAGAAGTGGCACCACTTGTATCGGTTCATCTTCTTCCCCGGGGTGTTCATCTTTGGAGGGGGAGCAAGAAGGCCCTCTTTCCCAACCTCCATCAGGATGGCTAAGATACTCACATTAAGCAGAGTGGACTTCTCGAAGCGGGGAGGAGGGTAACGCTGGCCCCGTTGTCTTTTTGGAGCTTCTTTGCTCCTTCTTCTTCTTCAGCGCTTTTCTGTTTGTTCTCGGAGTACGATCCTTCAAAAGCAGGGCGGGAGAGAGATTCTTCCGCTCGGATGTATTTCTCACTCCTGAGCAAGAGTTCTGAGAAATCCTGAGGGGGCTTCTTGGCGAGGGATGCCCTGAGACTGTCGTTAGCGACATTGGATTGGAAGGCAGCGGAGGCCATAGACTGGTCTAGGGAGGCAATGGATCTGGCCTTCGCTGTGAAACGCTTGACGTAGTCTCTGAGCCGCTCGCTCTTCCTTTGGTGGAGCAATAGTAGGGAGGTGCTTGTCTTTTCGGCTCGGCGGCTGCTCACGAAGTGAGTCAGGAAGAGGGCTTGGAGCTGATCGAAGGAGAAGATGGAGGCTGGGGCTATACGGGAGTATCATTCCCTTGCAGGCCCCTTCAGAGTGGCTGGGAAAGCCTTGCAAAGCAGTGCGTCTGATGCCTAATGTATCATCACTAGAATTTTAAAACTCTCAATGTGGTCAGCGGGGTCGGTTTCTCCGTTGTATGAATCGAAGTAAGGAGGCTTGAAGTTGTCTGGGACTGGTGCCTCCATAATGGTTCGAGAGAATGGGGGTCTGGTGGGGCAAAAATTTCTCGCCCGTTGCTCTTCTTCTCTGCCCAGCTGGCCAAGGTGTCTCTCCATCTTATGGAGACGGCAGTAGACCGAATCTTCCCTCTGGTATACCTTACCGAGGCCCAAGACTCGTCCTTGCGTGGAAGAGGTCTAGGAGTGCGATGACGGTAGCTCAGGGCCGGTTGAGGACTGGGTGCCCAGTGACTGTGGTCGGGGGCAACATTGAGGGCCCTCAGAATTGCCTCCTGGAATTGCTGGAACTCTGCCCTCGTGACGGGGGCCTCCTGCTCCTGATGGTCCGGAGGGACAGGGCGGCCGACTAGAAAGCAGCTTCCTCTAACGACGATGGGGCGACTCCCACCGCCTCCTGGGAGAGTTAGACCTTCTGTGATCGGGCCTGCGGGGTGACCGAGCTCTAGGAGACCGGATCATTGGACCTCTTTGATGTTCTCGGCAGGGTATCCCATCATGGTTCCGCCTCTCATCTAAGCAGGTTCGGAGGTCTTTCCCATACTGTCTGTTGATGATGATGTTGCGGAGGTCCTTCGGCGTAGGGGGACTGTGTGAGGCCATGGAGTCCGACGAGGGGCTGTGTATGGATACATGGTCGCAGTGAGGAGGTTGCACTTGTCGACTTCGGCGGGAGGGTCATGTAGGGGCCTCTCGTGGCCCTTGAGGAGCCTACATGGACTGTTGTTGTTGAGGAAAAGGTCGTTCAGACAGCGGTTGCTGGACAGTTTGATGGAGAGGTTGCCCAAGCTGCTGGACTTGTTGTGTGGATTGAGGGGAACCTCAAATACTGGAGGAAGAGAGATTGCGGGAGTTTCTCTGCAGTTAGAGACCGTGGTCTTCCCTTTCTTGGGAGGCATGGCTCAAAACTACCTTGGCTGATAGGAGAGGGCTGGATCGCTGCTTCTGTTTCCCACAGACGGCGCCAATCTGTTGGTGCTGATTTCGAGTGTGGGAGAAAACAAACAAATTTGTAAGTTCTTTGAGAAAAACAGTAAGAGCAAACCTGTTGAATCAGCCTTTGTGTTGACTCGTTCCTTGCCGCTGCCACGAACCTGCACAAAGTTAGTTACACCGGGATGGATCCCGGTGACGAACTCTGCGACGCTCTTGTCAATAACCAGGAAGATTAAGAAAGAGCTTTAGATAGGAAAAGATTCATTACCTTGTAACGGTAGGGGGAGAGGGGTATTTATAGTCACCGTAGAGATCCGTTTCGAGATAAGAACAAATCTCTACTTCCCGGTGTGGATGGATAGAAGTGGTTAAAACAACAACTTAAGGATAAGGACGAATTCAGATTTCTCTATATCCTTCTGAATTGGCTTGTAACGGGTTGGGACCCGTATCCAATAGAGCAGATCTATTTATGGGTTATTGGACCCTAAAGAAGAGATCCAGTTTCCATTTCGGACCCGTTTGCAGGTGAAATTACCGTTTTACCCCTGAGAGCTTTAAGATTCGTGCCTGATTTAAACGGTTCCGATTTAGTCCTATTTTTTAGCCATATCAACTATGGTTATATGTTTAATTTCAGGTTAAATTTAATTATCACCATGTTCGTTAGTTTCTTTTAATTTTCATATTATTTATTTTAGTAACTAACCTAGTAGATTATACTCATACCTACCTGGTTGACCTCTGTTGTGTTTGGGGGTTCAGTGGAGCCTCACCCTGAGGGTGGATCCCACTAGACCTCAGTTTCTAGTAGGTAGGTTCCTTTCTGGATAGATGAGGGGAGTTAAGATTTTGGTTTTCTAGCTTAGTTGTATCTTATGTAGATTAGAGTTACTGTTTTAACTATTGTTATATATGTATCTCTATAATTTGAAGTTATCTTTTGTAATTATGGAGGATTTGTAAAATTTTAGATTTAGTAATTGTATTTGGTTTAGGGTTGCACTATTAGCCGTTGGTGACCGGAGTCATGTATATTTTCTCACTCAGTTACTTAGCCGAATTTTGGTTTTTATTTAATATTTTGATATTGGATGGTGACTATACCCCCCAGAGCATTTATATATGATACATGTCTTGTGTATGATGACTTGGCCTGGGGAGGTTGAGATATTATTGTCTGATGTGATATATTTGCACATATACAAAATTTCGCAAGGAATTACTACGAAATGGCTAATAAATTAGGGAAGACTCTGCCGAAATTTAATTGAAATCAATGGAGATTTTACTAAGTGAGAAATAGATGTAGAATTATTCTAAGTAAGAGATGAAAAAAGGGGGTGAAAATTTGGGTTGTTATAGTCACCCTTATGTAGAAGTGGTAAGTTGTAGGAGTTTGTGTTGGCTCCTGATACTGAAGAAGTTGTATTAGTAGTTGGATCTTGAAAGGTGTAAAACAAGGAAGTTGTAGAAGGAGGTGCAGACGGTAGATGGCTAACTGAGATGGGATCTCCCCCCTGAACTGAGAAGTAGTAAAAGTGGTGGCGCATGGAAGTGGCGCATGTTGAGATCTCACCCTTGAACTGAGAAGAAGTAGTAGTAGTAGAGGAAAGAAATAGTGTGTTGGTGGCGCACGGTAGCGGCGCATATTGGGATCTCACCCCCGAACTGAGAAGTAGTAGTAGCGGAGGAAGGACGTAGTGTGTTGATCACTGTAGCGACTCATGTTGAGATCTCACACCCGAATTGAGAAATAGTAATAGTGGATGAAAGAAGTAGTGTGATGGGATCTCACCCCCGAATTGAGAAGTAGTAGTAGTGGAGGAAGGATGTACGAGATGGCCTCGGGATGGACGTCATGATCTGGAATGATGTTGAGATCTCTCCCTCTCAAACTCATGATCGATCAATTAGTGTGAGTTTGTATTGAGATCTAGATGTGGAAGTTGGGCGTCGACTAGAGGTGGTATGAGGGAGATGGGAACTGGGATGATGTCGATATCTCTCCCTCTCAAACTCAGTGTGAGTTTGCTGCAAAGTATTAGAAGATCTCGGGATGGAGACGATGTCTGTAGAACCTTCAAGAAAGAGTTCTTTTTTTTTTCTTTTTTGGGTCTGGTTTGGATGCGGGTTACTGTTAGGGTCCAGAGGTTAAGTGTTTGGGTTTCGGGTAATAGGGTAATAGGGTTTGGATTTGGGTTCAGTATTTGTTGGGTATTGGGTATTGGGTGTTTGATTCGGGTTTGGGTGTAGATGGGAAAAAACAGAGGAAGTGAGAAGAGTGACAGCTAGGGTTTTGGGCGAGGGAATGGGAGTGGCGGGTAGGGATTAGGGTGCGGGGAGGCAGTGGGAGTCGGAGGAAGGCAGCGGGGATGGTGGTGAAGTTTGGCTTTCGGTGGAGGTGAGATGCAGCGGGTTTTGGGGTAGAAGAGGATACATCGGGGGTAGGAGGAAGAGGTTGCGGTTGATTGAGGATTGCCGGATTGAGGTTCGTTGAGAGTTTGCAGGCGGGGTTCGGAAGTGTCGCAGGAGTTGCAGTGGTGGGTGTTGCCGGAGTTGGTTGCGGGTGATGAGTAGAGGCAGTGGGTATTGCCAGAGGTGTTGCGGGGTATGGAAGATGAGTGTGGAAGATGAGGCATATAGAACCAATCCTTTGAGTGGGAATAATAATGGTCCGACGGGAGGTTGGGGATATCCGGGATTACGATTGTGGAAGAGGATGAAATTGTGCCTTCTAGAAGGCCGTTGAAGAGGATGCATTCGTCGGAGAAGTGGGAAGTGAAGCAGTTGATTGCTGCAGGTGTTTTGGATGTTAGGGATTTTCCGAATTTTGATGGACTTCTGTAGCAGAAGTTGGGTGTTAAAGAAGTTGGGTTGCCTTGATGATGATGGCTAGTTGATTGCTGCAGTTTCTTTTATGTTCTTGTGTTGTTGGAGATCAGGGTTTTGGAATTTGATTGGGAGAGAAAGAGAGGTTGTCGACGAGAGGTGGAGTGATTCCAATGAAAGCGGGAACCACTCCACCTCGACGAGGAGAAAATAGTACATGCCTTATAGGAGTATAGACTTTGATACCATGTTAGATTTAGGGATATAAAGAAATAGTTTATTGAGTTCTTATTGATTTGATTAATTGAGTACAATTTGTTTCCTATATATAGTAGAGAAGCGAAGACTAAACAAATACATGATTAGATATGACACTAAACTAATCTCATCTAATATAATATCTAATATTTCTAAGAAAAGCAATATCTAATCTTGAGAAATAGGGATACTCGGTAAGAAATTTATCACAACACGATGTGCAACAGAGGAAACAAACACAATAGTTTTAGAGATTGTCTTGAGAGAGCAATATCAATCAAAAGGAAAGCCTGGTTACAAGAGATTTCTGTTTGGATCCTCGGGAAGTCACGAGGCAACATAGTGTTTACTTGTCTCCCTAACCTTCCATCCGATCTCTCTACTTACTAAGTTATCTCAGTCCTATTAATACCTCGAACCTTTAGTTTTGTGAGTATTTATAGTTCCCACATAAACCTAAATACACCCCCCGATCCAACTCATAATGCTACTTATTTTTCCTCCAAATATAGCAATATCATCTCAATGGGAGATGAACCAGTTGTGCTTATGCTGTATACTAGTCCTTTCCTCTTTTCTTTAAAGATAACCAGTAATATAGACGTGCGATGCACGAATTAATTTTTTTTATAATTAAAGTAAAAACTTTCAATTACACGTGCGTTGCATGTCTTAACAAATAAAATTATACATTTTTAAAAATAAATGTGAAGACTTTAATGGGAGAGTTGGAGTTGCACTTGTGTTGCAAGTAAGTAGACAGATTTACAGCTCAAACTCTTCGAGTATAATAGTTATTATATATTATATTATAGATAGATGGATAGATGGATAGATAGATAATAATTTACACGTGTGATGCATATTTAATATATTAAAAAAATTAAAATAAAAAATCTGACGTAGTGATGACTCGAATCTGAGATCTCCTTCATATTAGTTGTGCACGCGTTGATAGATTTATAAATGCATGACACTAAGGTCTTCTCCATTATAATATTAGAGATTAGAGATTTGCTTTTCCTACCGTATATTTGATTCTTCATTTTTAAAGTATATAATAATCAGGAGAGTCCCCATTTACTATATAAACAAATAATCATATGATATATTCAAAACTTTATTTCTAAAATGGGTCTAGCTTCTGCATTGAATGGTTGTGGGCTAAGCCTGGGGTTTGTTGAATGTCCCTTTCCTCTACTTTCACTCCTGGTCCACCTTCAACAGAAAGAGAAGAAATTTTTTTATATTAAAGAAGTGTTTCAAAATTCAAAAGATAAGACATATCAATGGTTAGGAGGGTTGTTTCTGTAAGCTATCTTCTGCACACAATTTCTACTTGGATGACTTCCATCACTTAGCAGTTCGAGACAAAAGAATTTTTGCAGTTTGAAAGCTAAGGAGCAGAATTCACATTGTGGGAATAACGCAGCTAGCTACGTACTTGTGCAAGCCACAGCATTAATTTGACAGTTAAAAGAGTCATTAAATTTAACGATCTCTTTGAACTGGGTCGAAAAGGGAAGGTATCTTGTTTCTGTTCAATATATAGGTATATTCTAAATATATATAGAATATTATTATGTAAAATATTATATGGTGCAACACATGAGTTGCACGTATTATCTATAAGTTATTGGACTGGGTTGAGTGGGCCAATAGCCCAGTCTCATCCCTACATACTGGTCTTGTGGTAGTACCGGAGATTATTCCAATTCTGATCACGGTATAATATTTGAAGCAATAGAGTTATTAAACTAATTCTAATTTATCTTTTCTTATTGTTCCATAATTATCAACAGTTTTTTTTCTACTGTATAGAAGGATAATTTCTTCTAATGATGGACAGCAAGATATTGATCACATTAATATGAATATCAAAGATATAGCATGTATTTTTATTCAGAAAAGAAAGCAGAACAAGGAAGTTATTGCATGCATTTCCCACAGGAAAGATACCACACATACAGAAAAAGAGGGCCTAACTCAGTTAGATCGTCAACTACAACAGTGCCACCTTCTCTTACTGAGGATGGAATGTGCGGTACTCTAGGAGAATTAAGAGTTGGCGGTGGTCAAATTGTAGTGCTCTGAACCATAATAAACGTGGACACCTCTTTCACTATCACTGTTGTGATTCCACCTTGTCATCCTAATTGGTATAATTTCGGAAACAGAGAGAGAGAGAGGAGATAGAGATGATGATGTTTTAGCATTTTGGGAAGTACTTTAAATAACATTAATTCTTTAAAGGTATAAATAACGTAGACAGTTTTAAAGTAATTTTTACTTTATCCTTTATCATATAAAATTGAGTTGAGAGGTGAACTAAAACTATTTATACATAACCGGCAAGACTGGAATTTTTTTCCGTACTGACCCACTTTTTGAAAATATTGACCAATGCCACCAACTTTCAAAAATACTTATCCAAACTAACCCAACTTTGAATACTTATCCAAACTAACCCAACTTTGAATACGTCAGCATTAACCTCTATTGCAAATAACGGAATAGGTTATTTATATGCTGTTATTTTCAATAGTGGCATCTGTTAAATTTTTTTTTGCATGCCGTTATTTGGATTAACGATATCAGTTAACTTATTCCCAATCGTAAACTCTTTCTGACTTAGAAAAAATTGCAAGTGTAAAAAAATCATATAGCTAATACCGCTATTCTGATCAACGACATTCGCATTACAGATGTCATTGTTAGGGATAGCGACATCAGTTATAATATTCATTATTAGGGATAACTGATGTCGTTATTAAGAACAACGACAACAATTTATTTTATTACTTATACTTTTTTTGATAACACGGATAGAGCCTTACGGCTCCAGCCAAAAATTAATTTCCAATAAAAAAAAGTATCATACAACGACCAATTTTACAAGGTGCAAAACTAGGGAACAACAAAAAACAGCAGCTATACAACAAAGAATAAATGCAATCACAATAAGAACACAGCTGAAACAACCAGCCAAGCGACAAACAGAACGACGAGAACACCCTCCGATCACAGCCGACCTAAAGCAGGAAGGCAGCCGTAGGAGGCCCAACTCCATCACCGAGAGGCGCACACCAAAACAGAGGCAAATCCAACAACAAAACCATAACCGAAGTCAACATCACCCACAAGAAGACAAGCGACGTTCACTGCTAACAAACACAGAAGAACGAAACCAAAAAGCAAACAAAATAGCCAGAGCGGCGAAGGGCCTAACCCCAAACTCAGAAAACAAAAAGAAACAACCAGAGTAGAAATAAAACAACTTTAGCCACCTCACTGCATCGCAGTCACAAAGCAGACCGCTAAATAGAGGACAACTGGGAAGCTCATGACCACAAGTAACGAACGGCAGGGAGAAATAACCACACCAGTCACAACAATAAAAAGACCAAAACAGGGCAAAGATCCTGTAACATAAAGGTATAAACCAAGATAAAAGAGGAGCAGTAAACACACAGCCCAAGCAGTGGACAACTACCAAAAGCACAAAAAAGAGACAAACAAAAAAGATGAGCAGTAGACAAACATATCCCAAGCAGCAAAAAATATCCACACAAAAACAGAGAGCCATCAGAGCAGGCCTCCCCATGCCCAGGCTTCAAGCAGCAAGCCTGAAAGCCACCCAAAAAACTGCCATAATACGAAACTGAACATCGAGACTAAAGCTGACAGCCTCACCCCTGCAAGATAAGCAAAAGGAGATGAAATTAGGGAATATCAATATTCAAAAGAGTAGCAGTAGTGAAGACAGAACTTAAATAATTACTAGCCTCGTCAAGCCTATCAAGGCTTAACCAGTGGACTTTGTGAACGGAAAGAGCGGAAGGCCACTGCTTAGAGAAAAAAATAAACTCATCAACAATAGTATCAATAGGCTTAACAGAATTATTAAAAATGTGATTATTTCTTTCTTTCCAAATAACCCAAATAATCGCCATAGTAGAGAGAATCCAGGACTTGCGAAACTTTTTACACACTAACTGACAGTTCCAGATAGTTAGGAAGGAGGTGGGAAGAGAGGGGATCTGCCATGCCATAAGACAGATCCACCATAAAGGTCTGGTAAAATCGCAATGTAAAAATAGATGGTCAATGTCTTCATGACTATGAAAACACAAAGAACATAACTGACCTGTAGCTAGATTCCTCATATTGAGGACATCAATAGTAAGGAGTCTATTGTTAATAGCGAGCCAAGATAGGATTTTAGCCTTAAGCGGAGCACAGCAACTCCAAATGCTTTTAGCGAAAGGAGAGTATACACCCCCGTGGTTGAGAAAGTTATAAAACGATTTAACCGAAAAGGAACCAGAATTGGTCCAACGCCAAATAAAATCTTCTTTGGGTTGGCAAGCATAGTTGTTTAAGAGCAAAATGAGGTGAACGAAGTCCAGCTCAAGAGAGGGGGGGAGATCACTTGAGAACGGAATAAACCACTCTCTGTTGTTGTTATGGACCAAAAGATAGTCCGACACTTTTGCAGCAGGGTTGAGAGCGACACGGAAGAGAGCCGGATAAGCTGAAGCCAGCTTCAGATTGCCTATCTAAAGGTCAGTCCAGAACTTGGTCTTAGAACCATCAGCACAAACATGAAAAATACTATAATGAAAGGGGTCAATAACTTTCCACACCCCTTTCCAAAACGACGATACTCTAGACGAAAGAGAGGGGCAGAACTCCCAAACCCTCTGACGTCGGAAGCATATATTAGAAATCAGACGGGCCCAGGGAAGTTGCTCTTCCTTAAGCATTCTCCATAACCATTTAGCCAATAACGCTAAGTTTTGATTTCTAAGATTGAGGACACCCAAACCTCCAGCTGCCTTAGAAGAGCAGACCAACTTTCAGTTACAGAGATGAGTTCCAGCTCTATATATGTCAGAGCCAGACCAGAAGAAATTTCTTCTGATTTGGTCAATCCTGTTGATAACCCAAGAAGGAACGTAGAAAAAGGACATCGTATATAAGGGAATAGAAGTAAGGACCGCATTCACCAGAATCAATCTGCCTCCTTTAGAAAGGTTTTTTCCTGTCCACATGTTAAGTCTGGACTTAACTTTATCAATCATCGGAAGCCAGTTCGATTTTTGCAGCTTGCCCCATCTCAACGGAATCCCAAGATACTTAATCGGGAACGAAGAGGCACTACAATTGAAGAATTGGGCAATCTCTAATTGATGATTGTTAGATCCTCCAAACCAAAGAACCGAAGATTTGTGGAAATTAATCGATAAACCTGACGCACTTTCAAAGATATAAAGAAGAAGTTTAAGGTTATGAAGGGTGCACCCGTTGGGTTTGGCAAAGATGATAGTGTCATCAGCATATTGTAAGCTGAGGACTCCTCGGAAGCTGTGGGAACTGTGGGAACCGCCAAGTCCTTCAATGACATTAGCATCCCAGGCGTTCTTCAGCAATTTACTGAAGACATCCACCACAAGAGTGAACAGAGGAGATAGGGTCTCCCTGACGAAGGCCGCACTTACACTTGAATTTGTTGCCTTCCGATCCGTTAATAAGAATGGACGAAGTGCAAACAAAGAGGTTGGACATAATCCAAGCTATCCACTTTGGACTGAAACCCCTATGGAGAAGAATATCAAAAAGAAAGTCCCAGCTCACTTTACCGTAAGCCTTTTCAAAATCTAATTTTAACATTATCCCCTCAGAGTTGGATTTATGGCATTGAGAGATAATTTCTTGGGCTGAAGCCATAGATTCAAGAATAAAACGATCTTTAATAAAATCCGATTGGGCGGGATCAATACGAGGGAAAATGACTAGGCTCAGGCGTTTAGAAAGAACTTTCATAATGATCTTGAAGGTAGTATTTAGGAGACTAATCGGTCGGAAATTAGAAACAGAATTCGCACCGATAATTTTGAGAATGAGGACAATGTGAGCGTAATTAATACGATCAAAGAAAAAGGATCCCTACTGGAGATCAGCGAACATATCTAAGAGATCATCTTTAAGATAATCCCAGAATTTTTGGAAAAAGAAGGAAGGAAAGCCTTCAGGGCCTGGAGCAGAATCACTTTTTAATGAGAAAACAGAAGATTTAATCTCCTCCAGAGAAAAGGGAGCCTCCAAGCTAGTCAAATCGTGAGATTCCTGACCGTAAAGCTGTGTCCAATCAAGATGAATGGAACGGGATTGAGAAGAGCCAAGAAGGTTTTTATAGAACTAAAGAAAGGTCGCGTGTAGGTCAGAATCAGAGTGCAGCTCAATACCGTCGTTAATGATGACAGAGATATGATTGCACCGTTGGCGATGCGAAGCAAAATTATGGAAGACGGCGGTGTTTTCGTCACCCTGTTTAAGCCAGCGGACTTTGGCCCGCTGCGCCCATTTGATATGATCATTATGAAGAATAGAAGCGAATTCCCTTTTGCAGGAGCTCCTTTCATTATGAAACGAATCAGAAATCGGACCAAGCTCTTCAAGCTTATCGATGGCTTCAATAGTGGAGAGGAAAAAGAGTTTAAGATCATTGGCGTAGGCAAATCTTTGTTTGTGCCAGATCTTGCAACCATATTTTATAGCATGCAGCTTAAGCGGTATACGACCAAATTTGTGAGACCCCATAACAGAGGAGAGACATTCGGAAATAAGATTCACAAAAACCTGATCTTGCAACCAGAATTTTTCAAAGCAGAATTTGAACGGCTTAGAGAAGTTATAGTTAGTGTGAAGAGCAATGGCAACGTGGTCTGAAGACGGATTAGGCATAGCACAAGAGAAGGAGTTGTGGAAAAAGGATATCCACTCATTAGAGACAAGGAAGCGATCGAGTTTGGCCAATGTCGGAGATAGGCGCAGATTAGACCAAGTGAAGGATCTACCGTTAAGAGGGGTGTTAGACAAGTTGAGAGAACGAATACACTCGTTAAAACGGGAGGAGTCCAAGCTATACGTGGCACTCCCAGATCTTTCATAGGAGAATTTGGTAACATTAAAATCTCCACAAAAGAGCCAAAACCCGTGAATGCTGTTATGGAAGGAATTAAACTCGTTCCAGAAAAGGTTGCGCCTGTCGACAGAAGATGGACCATACACGGAGAGAACTGTGAGTCCACAGTTGAATTCATGCCAATGGAGACAAACTATAAGAAAAAACATTAGACGATGAACCGATATCATGGAAAATCGGGATTCCTTAAAACCAAAAAGGATACCCCCACGCATATCAGTTGCATTAAGAGGAATCCAATTGGTGGTCAGAGATCCACCAATGGATTGAAGTAGAGTGGGAGAAGTAGAGTCCAGCTTAGATCCTGAATGGAAATCATATCACAATGGGAAGAAGAGATAAGGTGAAGAAGAGCTTGTTGCTTGGACGGGCAACGAAGGCCCTGAATGTTCCAAGAGAGACTAATCATGAGCACGATTGAACTCAGAAGCTCTCAAAATTTCACGTCTGCATATGGTCTCAAAATACACAATGTGGCTAGAGTCCACCGCAAACCCCATGCTAATCGCAAGATCAATCATGTCAGGATTTGACAAAGAGTCGAAGTGAACTTAGCAGACAGAGCCAAGGGATGACAACTTCGAACCATAAGAGAGAGGGGGAGGGATTTCTAGGTTACGGATATGAGCAGCAAGGGAAGCTTTCGACTCGGAAGATAAGTGATTATTAATTTTTACCCTTAAGAGAGCGTTAGAACATATGATAAGAGGAGTCAATTTGAGTTTCGGAGAGGGAGGATGACTGTTAGACTCACAACAGGCTAGGGTAATAGCAGCCTAAGCATGACCAGCTTGAGCAAACGGTCTATTAGAGAGAGAGATGCATCAGCACCGAGAACAAGGGGAGATTGGCAAGTCGAGGCAGGAGTTTGTTCCTTCGAAACAGACGCTTCCTGAAGAAGAGAGGAGGAAACGGTATAGAAGATTTAAAAATGAGAGAGGGAGTAGAATTAATAGAGGAGGTAGAATTGTTCTCCTCCTCTACAAGAGAATGAGGATTGCGAACAAAAGGAAGGAAATCAGGTAAACGCCAGCTGATGTTATTGAAGATAAAAGTAGCAAGACAGAAATTAAGAGCAAATTTAACAGGAAAAGCAAAAAAATTACTAAAACTACAATCGCAAAAGCAGAGAGTAGAAGAAACAGACCGATAACAGACTGACAAAACAAAAGGAGAATTGTAAAGAGTTACCATGTGATGGGGAGAAGACTTAGCAAGCTCTGCCGCCTCTTCGGAGAGAAGATCTTCCTGATCGATCCAAGCATCAGCCTTCATCGAAGAAGGGGGAGCAGATTTAAGAGGAACAAGCTTAGAACTTGGTGTCGCAGAAGAAGAACCATGAACTCCTTTAATGAAATAATCCCAATCTGATGAAAATTTGGGATTGACCTCCCATTTAGGCCATTTCGAATCAGAGACATTCACTTGATCCTCAGAATGGGAAGTGGGGTGACGAACATGAGCTGAGTGATCAGCAGGGAGGATTGCTTTAGTAGTCGGAATAGGAGGGATAGAGGGAAGTTGAGCAGCAGAACTCCCCACAGCAGGAGCCTGGTGCTTCGCAATAGAGGTGGAAGAGAGGTTGGGGTTGATCCAAACTAAATTTGGGGCCTTGGAAGGCGATATTTTGGAGGGGGGGGGGAGAAAGCAGCACTTTTGTGCTAAAAAGTAGTTTTTTCTTCTAGAAAATGACTTCTGGCTGCCCTTGGGCTTGGCCGAAGAGGACGGCTGCAGAGAGGATACGCTTGAATCGAAGGTAAGAGAAGGAGCTTCAATAGATACAGGAGCCAAAGGAGCTCCAGCCAGTGAGTGGGTTTGACTCGCAGAACCAGAGGGCAGGTCATGGTAACTGATAGTGATAGGGAAGAAAGTTGGCCAATGCGCACATTATAAGCTGATACTCTCTCAATCGCCGGGGGGCACTGGAATTCAGCTTCGACAAGGAGATAGCCAGAGGCTAGCAAAGAAGTAGAAGATGTAAGGGTCAGGTCTCCGACGCATCTGGCCATGCTATTTCTGTAAACTATCGCCGCTAATTCTTAGAACGACAACAGTTATCGCATGCCGTTGTTTGGAATAACAACGGTGAAGATAACGAGTTTAATGAGTATTATAACTGATGTCGTTATCTTCAACAACGACATCACTAATGTGAATGCCGTTTTTGAGGATAATGACATCATTTAAAATTTGTTTCAGCACTTGAATTTTTTTTCAAGTCAGAAGGTTCACACTTGTACTGATACCATTTTTTCAAACAGCGGCACACTAAAAAATATTTAAACTGATGTCTTTTTTGGAATAACGACATGATAACCTATGTCATTTTTTTCAAGAACGTGTGAATGCACATTCACGTGTCCAAAATTGGGTTAGTTGGGTAAATATTTTCGAAAGTGAGTCACTTTGGTGATTGTTTTCAAATAGTGAGTCAGCAGGGGAAAAAAGTTTGCAAGACTGTTATGAGTAGCTATCAAATCATTACTTTCTTCTTACCAGTGATTCTGTCGCAAATAGCACAGGCTTGCATCTTCTTATTTAAGTAAACTTTGACGGCAAGCACTTTCAAACATTATGGTGAGCACAGTGCTAGAATTGAAGAAACCGTTAGCATACCGTTAAGAGAGTTGCTACTGAGAGGGTAAGGGTGTGTTGGATCGGTTTTTAAAAACAATTTTCAGTTTTTAAAATCAAAACATATGGTAATTTTGTTTGGATACAATTTTTTTGAAAACTCATTTTAAAATTTTACTCAAAACTTATGTTTTTAATGAGTATTTTGAAAACAGAAAAAACATATTTTCTGAGATAAGTTTTTTCATTTCCCAACCAACATACTGTATTTGTATATATGTATACATTATGTACGTATACAGTTTGTATGTATATAGCATGTCAGTATGTATGTATATGTATGTATATATAATAGTATGTATATATTATTTTTTTTTTTTTTGATGAATGTATTATTATTATTATTTTTATTTTTATTGTTATTATTATTATTATCTCTAATCTCTTATATATTATAATGGGAGAAGACCTTAGTGTCATTTGTCATTCTATCAACGAGTGCAACGCAAGTGCATAACTATTATTATTATTATTATTATTATTATTATTATTATTATTATTATTATTATTATTATTATTATATACTATTATTATAATATATTATAATTTCATATATACTATTTTATATATACTATTATTATAATATATTATTATTATTATTATTATTATTATTATTATTATTATATATTATTGTTATTATATATTACTATTATATATTATTATATATATTATTATATAAAATATTATTATTAGTATAAATTGTTATATATATAATTATAATATATTATTTTTACATATATATTATTATAATTATTATATATTATTATACATATGTATATTATTAAATATGTTTATTATAATAAATTATTTTATATTATTGTATATCAATATGTATGTATCAATATGTATATATGTATATGTATACAGCATGTATGTATCAGAGTATTTATACTGTATATACATACAATCAAACCCATACATACATTATATATAATAGTATACAATATAGAGTATTTATGTACTAGATTTGGCCGTGGGCACGTGCCTACGGCACGTCTTCGGAACGATACAACATATGAAAAACCTTGTAGATAGTAAAACAACAATTATGTAGCTCAAGTTTGAATAGTATGACAATAATTAGTTGTAAATAAAAGTCCATGTTTCCATTAGTATATGTTGAAAAATAATTATAAATGAGGGTATAAAATTCAACTTCTTAGAACTTTGAGGGTGGAAAATGATGAAATTTAACTATTGAAGAGATATTTGCTATTTTCAATATAACATGAACAATAAAAAAACATAAAAAATATGAAATTTTCAAACTTAAAATCTGCAAATCTAAATTTCTGAGTAAATAAAAAGAAAATGAGATAGAGATAGAGAGAGAGAAATAGTTAAATAAATAAAGAGTTTTTTTTTTTTTTTTTTTTTTTTTTTGCAGGGGGGGGGGGGGGGGGGGGGGGGGGGGTGGGGAGGGGGGAATGTGTTTTGTGAGGTTAGATTTGGACCTTTGATTTCGAGGGTACTGAGGGAGAGCCACTTGATAGCTTTCTTTGTGTTTTATTATATAGATATACATATATACATGAATACGGATTATATTTACATACATATTGTATACAGTTTACCAAATGCCTTTTATATATACTTTAATTTTGAAAAAAAATATTTTATGAAAAAAATTTACCATACAATACTCTGTTTTCAAAAATTAAAAAAAACAACTTTATAACTTTTTTCAAAAACTATATTTAAAATGAATTTTCAAAACAACGAACCAAACACAGCCTAACATTTCTTAAGATGTAAACTATACTTGTGACTTGTTTGTGGTCGATTGTGCAAGTGGAAAGCTTATCTATAAGAGTAAATCCCAGTTTTTTCCATCTAAAGGAAATAAAAAAGTCTTCAATGTTGAAACCTCAAGTTTTGAGCGTAAGACCTATCACACACCAAGTTGATTATATTTTGTATGTTGACTTTTTTTTGTTTTTGAGATAAAGATTGTTGGGATGGGGTGTCTACAAACAGACTGGTGGCGTAGCAGAACTAAGCAGAGCAATGAGGATGTCGAAGTAGATGAGATGAATCAATTTAGCAAGCAAGCTAATAGATCTACCAATCCAACACAAATACAACAATGATTTATCTCAGTTAGCTTGCGCTTAATCCGGAAACGAAATATAGAGAGATATAATATTCAATTAGATGAGATTACAATGAGTCAATAATTCACTCAATATAAGGAATTAAACTCACTCACCAGAAACTCTCTCTCTCAAGTCTCTCTTTGAAATGGAGAAAATAATCTATGAAGTATTTCTCACTCTCATATTCGAGGAGATTACAATATATAGAAGAAGAATAGAGAGAACCCTATGTTAATTTTGATTCTCAATTGCCCGATATAACTTGTAGAGGAAGTAACTGAATAAGAGTCGTACGATCTGACTTGGATTTGAAGCTTGGACTGAACAACCTAACAAATCGATGACTAAAAAGAATACAGTGCCGCGGTCGGTCGATTGCACCAACAAGTGCGGTCGACCGTCCCTCTCTCGGCGAAACCCTATACAACATGCGGTCGGGTGTGCAATCGACCGCCCCTTCTCTGACTGCGGCTGTTGCTATTTTCTCTTCTACTCTCTTTGACTGCTTCAACCTCCGTGTTTCATCGTCTCTTCTTCTAATCTGAACCACGAGTATTCAAGACATAATCCTAACAAAGGTGACTACGATGACCCGTTTCATTAATGAAAGTTAACGAAACAGAAAGTACCAACTATTACATCCCAAAATCAACACAAAAGCTTACTACATCAACTACTAATAATAGAAAAAATCTAATAAACTACAAACTATCAACTATAACAAGATCCTTCACCTAGTCATCCTCATGCCTGAAATAAGAGATAAATGCTCTTGAATCCTCTTGTTCTAATCTGCTCCCTCCATTCGAAGTTTCTTCCTAGCACCTACTTGACCTGCCCAAGTATCAATGAGAGCAAAAATTTTATGCATCATGACTCGAAATCTACAATTAAATTTAATGAATCATTTTGATCAAAGCCATAGGATCCACATGTTAGCAGTTACTGTAATGTCCCATGTCACCCTAATTTCTTTTCTAATCACTCTCACTCTCCAGGAACCCCAAATGTCTATAATTGTGTTAGGGAACTCAGCTAGTCAATGTCCCAACCAGACTACTCCCAAGCTAGCCTGGCTTTAGGACAATAGAATATATGATTTTTGTTCTCCTCCCCATTTCCATTCCGCTAGCCTATTTTCCACTTTTTCCACCAGTGTCAACCAGTCCTCCCTTCGCATATTTTCTGGTTTGATTGGTGTTCCTAGATTCTTTAAGAGGAACTCTCCTCTTTCGCAGCTCAAACATGACGTAAACGTTTCTACCTTGGTGGAAAGTTCATCACTTAGCGCAATCACACACCTCTTATGGAGGTTGACTGTTAATCCAAACTTGAATTCAAAACTCCTTAGAGCGACTCCTAAGGACATAATTTCTTCCATTTATGCTACTTTGAACATCAGAATATCGTCCGCGTATTGTAGAACTGACACTGGTCCGGGTACTCCTCTAACTGTGAGGCCCTTGATTAAGTCTAGCTCTTTGTCTCTCTTTTGCATTTCTGGTAACCCATAAGCAACAAAGGTAAAAGTAACCGGGAGAGGGGGTCACGTTGTCTGAGACATCTACACCCTTTAACTGGAAGAAGGATTTCCTACCCCTTACGCACTTCCTAACCAACAATCTCCACTTAGGCCCAAACCCTTTTAGTTCTAGAGCTTCATCCACAATGTCCCACTCTGCCGTGTCATATGCTTTTCAAAGTCTAAATTCAGTAGAAATCCGTCAACTTTGTCCTTATGCCCTCTAAACACAATTTCATGGGCAGATGTGATGCTATCCATGATGTCCCTCCCATTGACAAATCCACTGTATGACTCGCCTATGGCGTTCGACAAGTGAGGAATTTACCTATTGGCCAGCACTCTAGTTATAATTTTAAAGGAGCCGTTCAGGAGGTTAATTGGTCTGAGATCGACACCTAATAATTTTCGATTTTTTAGGATGAGAATAAAGTTCACGTAGTTTAACATATCCATATGCGCTAGCCCTTGATACAATTCTTTGAAGAGATCTAATAAATCATTCTCAATGTTACTCCAGTAGCGTCTATAGAAAAATATCGGGAATCCATCAAGCCCGGGGCATTGTCTTGTCCTAGGTTCTTGATTGCTTGAAGAACCTTCTCATCCGAGAACATCTATTCCAACCCTACACTCCCCTCAATTCTCAATTCGCTCTGCATATCAGGCTTCAAGCTGCATCTATGTGTTCTCTTCTTTCCTAATAATTATCTAAAGCTTGCATCAACCTGGTGTCTAATTCGTGTCTCATCCTCACTCTAATTCTCTCATATGTGTAGTCCTGAGATGTGATTGTGTTTTCCTCTACCATTGTCATCCTCATGAAAAAAAGCGGTGTTAGCATCATCTTCTTTAAGCCATTGTACCCTTGACCTCTGCCTTCAATAGTATTCTTCCATTTCTCAATTTCGATAGAGCTCACCTCTATTACTTGCCAATTCCTCATATTCTAGGCCGTCGAGATCGTTTCTTCCTCTATGGTTTCTAGAGCATGTATCCACTCCCCTAGACTCTTTTTTTTTCCTATTCATCTCTCTAAACTTTTGCTTCGCCCAATTCTTTAGACACTTAAGTAGCTGTCTAATCTTACAACTCCACCTAAAAATTGCGCCAATCTTGTTGATCGGTGTCGACCATGATTCTTCTATAACTTTCCTAAGATTTTCGTTGAGAGTCCACACCTTCTAAAATCGAAATGGGTGAGGTTGGGTGATTCTATCGGTTCCAAATTCTAGAGTCAGGGGAATGTGGTCTGAAGTGCATCTCACTATAGTTCATACTGTGGCTAGTGGGAAGAGGTTCTCCTAGTCCATAAGCACTAGGATCCTATCCAGTTTGGCTAGAGTCGGGATTGCTTGGATATTTTTCCAGGTAAACCTTTTATCCGTGGAGTGAATTCCATAAGTTCTAGCTTATTAAAAGTGCATTTGAATTCGGTCCTATCAAGATTGCTAGCACCCCTATCTCTATGTTTGTTCTGAATCTAGTTATATTAAGGTATAAGGTTTCCTCTTTGATATTGTGTCATTTATGAGTCTTACCCTTAATTTTTGCCGCATCCCTTTAACGATTATGAGGTTTCCTTTTTGTTCGTTCTTAAATATAGTTATAGCACAGATTTAAGGTTTCCTCTTTGCTATTTTGTCATTTATGAGCCCACATTTAATTTTTGCGACATCCCTCTAACGTTTCAAAGATGTATAACATGGAAACTTATTCAAAGCATCTATCATCTACCCGTCTAGCTCCATAGAGAGTATCTATAGACAAAATCTATAGGCTTCTCCCCTATGAGCATTCACCCTTTCCATTTGTTCATTTCTTGTGGATCTCATGGCTAAACACAACATATTTGCATAATAAAGAAGCATATTAGTGGAAATATAGTTCAAAATTGACAATTTAGCTTGAGACATGCCTCCACTAGACGACTGGTTCCTTTGCTTTTGCCATCGATTTGATTAGGTCCTCCTCACGTATTCCCTTCAACCCTCATCTGTTGATTTGCCTCTTGTTCTTCCTCTTTGTTTCCTCCATACCTCTCACCCTACTCTCTATGCTTGGTTTCCTGTCCCCGTCTTCTATTCGCCTTTCTCGTCCTCCTACCAAAGTGATCACCTGTCTTTCCCATTTCCCACTATCGCTATGTGAGACTTGCACATGCTCTCCCACCCCCTCAATTGCGCCAATCACATCATCCTCTATCTGTAAAAGATCATGATCCCCTAGATAACCATCTCCTTCACTATATTCACCCCCGACTTAGCTCTCCACCCCCTGTCCCATCCTCGTTCCCACCCCAACATCGTCGTATACCTCATCTTCCACCCCATCACTAGGAACTATGTCACCATCCCTTATGTTTCCAATTAAGCCCACCCTAACCACCTCCTTATTCACAATTCCATTAATTTGCACATTTTTTCTATTTTCTTTCAGTTGTAAGCCCACTAATTTATTGTGGCCCAACTCAACTGAATTCCATACATCTTGCCATTTTTTCTTTTGAAAATCCAACCCATCTTTCATTAGACAACTTGGGCCTGGCCCATTATCTTAATTTTTTTTTGAAACTGCCAAAACCGCCTGTTGGACCACATCTTGGAATCCAGTCTTCATCAATGTGATGATTTCTGCGCCTGTGGGACCTGCTGTCCCATCGCCTCCCAAAACAATCTTCTCTGCTCCTACTTTTGAAAGTCCATGGTTTGGTGTAACGCCCCGATTCCAAAACACAGTAATTTGTAGCACAAGATGATTTTTTACTTCAAATTCGTATAATTTTACAAGGAATTTAAAACATTTTCATACAACACTGTTCTTTGACATTAACGCAGCGGAATTAAATAAATACAACATGATAAATACAACTTTAACTTCAACAACTTAAATCTGAAAGAAATGCACCAATTCATCTTTGTATCTTTTTGCCAATCCAGGTCCTGCACTGAAAAATTATGGGCACGTCAGTTGCATACAACTGACACAATACTATAAACAGTGATCCTCACTATGCTGTAATATAACGACTCTCTTACTTTAACAGCCACACAGTCTAATGCACCACAAAATTATAAAAGTGACTATCCTAAACATGTCAGTGTATGATATGCCTTAGATGCCTAATGCAGATTTACACTACGATGCTCTAATGCATACTTGTTTGGATTCTATGCATCCCATTCTACATAGATCTGAGGGCAAGCCCTTATTGTACTCCTCTTATAGGGTTTAGTCCCTCGCTATGAATACTCTACTATGGTACAAAAATAAGTTTTAGACATCCCGCGTGTACGGACTCCAGCCCTAGAATCCACCGTTAGGCTATACAGAAATTCTCATCGTGCGAACATCCCGCAAGTGTCGCTCCAACCCCGGTATATACATATATAATGGTGAACTACCTCCCATCCTCCCAAATATTCATGATCCTGGAATCCACCGTCAAACCAATCATAGTCCTGAATTTAATTGAGGATCGTCTCACCCCGCATGCACCCACAGTCCAGGAATCCACCGTCAGACTATATAGATGCGTCCCACTTACGTTTACCCAAGCTTTATTACATCCTCTTCTAGTGCCTATCCTTAATTTGAAACATGAAATAAATAATACCACCTAGAGCTAGCTTACCCTCCTACCGGAATTTAAAAAAATATCAGAGAACGATAGCCCATATAGCCATTTCTCAAATCAATTAATCATTTTCATCACTTTGCCGGTACCTGGGTCTCACTAAGCCTCTAGATTCAACATTTTTTCATGTCCAACATTATGGGGTACTCATACCCTCATCATTCATGTTTTTAATTACATTTATTCACATCTTATTAAATTCGTTCATCCATGAAGTATTCAACTATTATAAATCATTCAATAATAATTTTCAAATCAATTTTTTCATAAACAACTTTTTAGTTAACTAATCAAATCAATCACTTCCAAAATTTTTTCAAAATTCGATTCTTCAAAATTAATCACTTTCAAGCATTTGTAGTTCTTTACATATTAATCTATTCTTCAAACAAATTCGTTTCTTTAATTAAATCACTATTTTTTAGTACCAAACTTCTTAACAAAATCATCGTAGAATTTCTTTATTTCCAATTTGAACTTTAGCTTTAATTTCATTATAAACCAAATCTTAATACTTTCAATCTTTTATATATCATCTTTGTTTTAAATTAAACTCCAACTCAACCACCATATAAAACATGCTCCTTAAATTCAAAATAATATCTTTAGAATAGTGTAAAATAGCTCCAAATTATTCTAATAATGTTTTATGAATTTTTCATGAACTTTTCCAATAAAATATACTCAAAATCCCCCAAAAATTGTTTTTAAACTCAACTGCCCCTGCCCTGGCTTGAACCAGTGCTAGCAGACAGCAAACCCAAGCGCCTAGCCACTGAGCCAACTCAGTGCTCGGTCTTATGGTGTTCTAATTCCTTAAGTACTTGATCACACACTGTTCTGACCTAAAAATGTTTTGAAAATAAACAGAGCCAACCCCACAGCCTAATCCCTCGACCAACAGAGTCCCTCGTAGGCCACGTGGCACGCATAGGCGCACGCGCACGCGCACGCACTAGCCATAAAGCCAAAGTCCATCTCTAATTATATAGGATTTAAAATTCTTAACAACCAACTCTCAGTTCATTTCTCCATTTAAAATATACACATTCAAATCAATTTCTATTAATTGTATCAAATTTATTCTTCTATATAACACTTTGAAAATCCCAGTAACGAATTCTTATTGATTCTCTTATAACAAAAGTGATTCTATACAAAATATAATGTAGCTAGCAATTTTGAGAACATCCATACAACATATGTCTTTTATAAATCATGAACACAACTCTACAAGCACATGTATTTATACAACCTTTTTCTTTTTAAAAGTTCTTTAACATGATGGGAGAAATTTTCTAAATTCATAATCTACACAACTCAATTTTATTTACAATCCATCTACCAAATTTACTCATACTACATTAAAATTTTGCATGACATCACATAAAAGAATTAACACGACTAGAATTTAACTACACATTGATTTTACAATAAAATTTTCTATCTAACATGCATTTTTCACATCCATGAATTATTAGATTTCTAGATATCCATAATATGCATCACTCAAAAATCATGAGAAGTAAAACAATTTATTCACATGTAAAATTCTAACATGAATCTCCTACACATGCAATTAATCACAATTAGAAAGGAAGTAGAGACACCCACCTATCAAGGAGTATGCTAGTAGCAATTTCCTTCACAAAAAGCTCCAAAATAATCCCACAGAAGCCCACCGAAATCACCCAGCAAACAATCTCGAGCACCTTCCTATCCTCTGTTGGTTTCTACTTTGATTTTTGATTAATTAATGTGTATAGAAATGGCTAATAGTGTAATTAGGTGGTTTAAGTAATCAATTTGTCCACCTCATCACCCACTAACCCACATTCTCTCCCCACTTCTTCCAAGCACAACCGGTCCCCTTTGGGTGTGCACATTGCACGTGTGCACGTGTGTACACCACCCATTTAATATTTTTTTTGTGAATAAAATATTGGGTATTGTACATGACAAGTTGTGTGTAGACTATTATTTAAATAATTCTTGTGGGCTTTAAAAACAATTTTGGGCCCATGAGTTTTATTTAAAAAAATTAATAAATAATACAATGTAACGAATAAAGTGATAAGAAAGTGTGCATTACTTCTTAGAGATTTTTAGAAACATGTAAATTAAAATTGTTACGTGCAAAATATGAAAAAATAATTTATTGTTTTTCTGGGATATTACATTTGGAATTGATGAAAAGACTTGAAAGTGACCGACTCCCCACCAACTTTTGCGCTGCCACGTGCCTCCTCTCAGTCCTCTCTGCACCTCTCGTCTGCCTTTTTCACGCCTCCACCCACAGCTCGACAACAATCCCCTCTCTCTGGCTTTTCTCCTTCTTTTTCAAAGCAGACATTGACCAAGGAGACATGCTAACTTGGATGGCTGTGATTCTTCCTCTCATGATATATGTAATATCCCGGACGGATATTACCTTATATAAATTGATATTTTATTATTATTTTATTATTATTTTGTTTTAATTCCAAAATTAGAATATTTTGGTGATTTTCATCCGGTTTATTCATAGACATTATCTGTACCCAGATATCGGTTAGTATACATCCGTATTGTATCAAATTGATACCGTGATCTTCCGAACTAATAATAGAATTTATTTTATTATTATTTCCGAGATTAAATTATTTTTATACGGATTATGCGAAGCTTTTCGTTATACAGACATATATGCGCACATACGTGTAATATGTCGATTAGTACATTATACAAATTGCGTGTTGTGTATTTTTGGACAACACTTGTCTTTGTTATGACAAAGCCTATTAGATTGTTAGGGTTTATAAGTATCTAACCTAGGTTAAGTATGCATGAAGAGATTAAGGGAACCCTTTTAGAAATCCTCACATAACACTATACTCACATAACACCTCCCCCACCTCACCCCTTATTCCCCTATGTAAGGCCGGCCCCCAATTTAGGGGAGGACCCATGTGCATTTTTGTGTGTGCAAATTTTCATTTTCCACACTTTCTCCCACCTATAAATACCCCCTCCTTCTCCACCTTGTCTCATTTTAGAAAACACAAAGAAAGAAAAGGAAAAGAAAGAGAAGAAACTAACAAGAGAGTTTTCTTGTAGGTTCCATAGAAGTTCTAGGAGCTAGGGGAAGGAGAAGTTTTAGCTAGCTAGTCCTTCCTACAAGTAGAACAAGGTGGGGGTTTCTCTTTTGTTTGTTTGTTTATTTGTATGGTTGTTTTGATGTTTCTTCTTCTTCTTGCCTTCCTTGTTTTGTTTTCTTTGGTTTTTGGGATGGTTGTTGTGATAGTATGGTGGTATGTGGTTCTTGCTTTGTATGTTTGTAAATGTTAAAGATAATAACTACAAGAAATGAATGGAAACAAGTAGTAGTGCTAAATAAACATAAAAATTAAATCTTTATAGTTGTAGTTGTTGTTTGTGTTTGTTAATTGGACTAAAATGACATAAGGCATATGGACTTGTACATACAACCGTTTGGGGTTGTAGGACTTGATGTGAACTCATGAACAAAGCATATGAACCTTTTTATTCAACCATTTCGGTTGTAGGACTTGTATTGAATTTGGACTAAAAAGATAAGCATATGGTTGGTTGAACCAAATGAAGGTTCTTACCTTATTTTTATTATTGTTGTTTTCATTTATAATCTTAAGTAAAAAGAACCTAAATTAGATGTTAGTTCTAATTATGAAAAAGAAATCATTAGTTATAGAATGAATAAATAGATCTCTTTTTTATGATCACTAGTAATGATAAGAAATCAATGCTAATAAAGACTAGTAGACATTTAAGTAGTAGTATATTAAAATAAAGTAGTAGTAGTAGTAGTAGATGATTAAAAGAAGTAGTTGTAGATGCTTTATGTTATGTTCTTGGTTAAAATAAAGTAGTAGTAGTAGTAGATAGTTATAGATGTTTTATATTGTATCCATGTTTAAATAAAATAGTAGTAGTATGTTTAAATAAAGTAGTAGTAGTATGCTTAAATAAAGTAGTAGTAGTAGATATCAAAATGAAGTAGTTATAGATGTTATGTAAATTTTGGTAGACACTTATGGTTAAATAAAGTAGTAGTAGTAGATGTGTATGTTCCAAATAAAATGGTCATGGTAGATGTCTACATAAATTATAGAAAAGGTTTATGTTTTTATGGAAGTGGTAGTAGATGTTATGTTGTAGTAGATGATTGTAGTAGATGCATATGAACATTAAATGGATGGTTATGCTTATATTGAAGTAGGTATCATGCTAGATAGTTGTAGGAAAAATCATGCACCATGTTAGATTGTTGTTCATACTTGGTTATTAGACATTCATGTGTAGGAATGACATACATGTAGGATTTATTTTAAAATTTCCTATCATGTGTAGGAATGATATACATGTTGTAGGATTTATTCTAATATTACCTATCATGTGTAGGAATGATATATTGTTGTAGGATTTATTCTAAAATTACCTATCATGTGTAGGAATGATATATTGTTGTAGGATTTATTCTAAAAATACCTACCATGTTTAGGAATGATGTATACCATGCTAAGTGTATAACCATGCTTAAAATGTTGTAGGATTTATTCTAAAAATACCTACCATGTTTAGGAATGATATACATGTTGTAGGATTGATGCTTAATTAATCTACCATGCTAGGAATGTTGTAGGTTAATTACTAAGTAATACCATGCTCATATTGTTGTAGGATTGATGCTTTATTAATCTACCATGCTAGGAATGTTGTAGGTTAATTACTAAGTAAATACCATGCTCATATTGTTGTAGGATTGATGCTTAATTAATCTACCATGCGAGGAATGTTGTATGTTCATACTAGTAGTTATCCATGATTAGTAAGATATTCATGCTAGTAGTTATTCATGCTTAATAAGATTCATGCTAGTAGGAAGGTTGTATACCATGCTAGATTAATTGATCTATGCTTAGATAGCTGTAGGAAAGTGGTATGTCATGCTAGATTAATTTATCCATGCTTACATGCTTATAGGAAAGTTATACACCATGCTAGATCAAATAAATATTCATGCTCACATGATATCTATGCTTAGATAAGTATATGTTCATGTTATGTTTGTAGGTGATCATGCTTAATCATTATTCATGCTAAGTTAGGAGATGTCATGCTAATTATTGTTATGATAAGTTAGTAGATGACCATGCTAATGATGGTTTATGTTAAGTTAATGGTATCCATGCTAATGATATTCATGCTTAAAATATAGTAGATACTCATGCTTAAAATAAGAGAACTATCCATGGTTAGTTGTAGTGATTTTTATGTTATGTTCTATCCATGCTAGAATTGTTGTAGAAACTCATGCTATGTTGTAGGCTGATACTTAACTAGTATACATGACTAGAATGTTACTAAAATGTACACCATGCCATATGCTAATGTTAAAGTAGCATACCATGTCTAGGAATGAGGCATACCATGCTAAAGTTTAAATACATGCTTAGAATGTTGTAGGATTAATGTTAGAATACCTACCATGCCTCGGAATGTTGTATGTTCATACTAGTTATATATCCATGCTTGGATTGTGGTGATTAATCATGATAAGTAGTAAGCATTCACGCTCAAGTTATAACCTATGCTTGATCATAGTGGACTTCATGTCTAGATCATAGTGATTTTCATGCTTAAGCTTGATATAAGTACATGCTTAATCATATTCGTACTTAGGACTATTGTGGTGAGCGGTTATGGTATATAATTAGATTGTCGTAGGAAGATGCTTGCAATTGTATGCCATGCTTAAGGCACTATAGGTTGAAGTAATAAGGATTGGGAAGACCACTAGTAGTAGTCAGTTGATAATGGTTGTTATGTCGCCTTCGGTTTTTCATTGGTAGAATACCGATCATAGACTATTAGTAGATTCTTCTGTTGCTTCTAATAATAGAAGATCGAGTTTTCTAGTAAGCACTTTTGGTTGCTTCTAGGATTGATTACCTGTATGGTTGTTTGCATATGGTTGTGCTCGTACGTGGCTCGACTGGCCCGTATGTAGTTGTGGATCTCATACGTAGTTTAATTGGCTCGTATGTAGGTTGTTGTCTCGTTCGCGGCTCGACCGGCCCGTGCGTAGTTGTTGGTTTCATACGCGGCTTATTTGGCTGGTATGCACGTGGTTATCTCCTACGAGGCCCGCCTGGCTCGTAGGTAGCTATTGTTTCATACGTAGCTTATTAGCTCGTATGTGGTTGTTACTCATATATAGCTTGTTAGCTAGCACACTGTTCGTTGTGCTCGTCTAGGGTGATATTACCACCCTAAGGGCTATCGACCATCAAGACATATGTTTTCTTACCCTAAGGAACTGTGGAGGAGTCACTCCTTGTGTACTGTCGAATCTTAGCCAGGGTAGGTTGATCGAGGATCGGAGTATAGACGGAATCCAAGTTTAGGGTAGCGGCATGCATGTATATTCGCACGGCCGAGGTCTTGGATCGATGGGCCAGGAACCGGATCCCGAAGGATTCTGCTGAGTCTAGGTTGAGCAGCCTAGTAGAGTTGTCTTGCGAAGCCTAATTTAAGGCCTAGCATGTTATGTTTATAATATTATCGTCCCTAGGTTTGTCGAGTCAGGGACATCATTAAGGTAGTGACTTATAAAGATCATTTTGCTCAGACCCTTGCCGAAAAGAGAGGAGTTGGTTGTAGGGGGCGCCTTACGACCAAATTGTCCCTTGAGGCAGGCTTAGGTGGTGATAATGGGTTGTACCTTCCCGTCAAAGGGATACGTACGGTGCCGTCTCACAAGTTGAGGACACGGGTTGTATATCTCGCACTGTTAATTCTTGAAGTGTCGTGGCTGAGGGTGCCACAGGGTAGGCTTCGCGCTACCCTGTGCTTGCGAGACTCCAGAGGGTACCACAGGGTAGGCTTCGCGCTACCCTGCATTTGCGAAACCCTATGATTTAGATTTTGGAATGACGCCTGATACGTTGGGTTCGTCTGTTTTTTAGTGAGGTCCGGTTAGCCGAGTAGCAGTGGCGAACATAGACACCACTGGCGTACTGCATCAGTGGGACATGACCACGTCTGCAACCTTATCAGTCACGTGTAGGTGTCAGGAATAGGTTGTGTACAATTAGAAGTTCATAACGCGGGTTCAAATCCCTATATATGGAGAAACGGCTTGAGATGGGGTCGCATGTAGTATGGGCTGCATGTTGCCTCGGAGACTCGCTAACATTAGAATAGGAAGCATCCTAGTTCCATTTAAATATCGTATTAGAGTCTAGTCATAGCACTCACGAACACTTAAACTGCACCAACACCATTACCATGTTTTGTATGTTGTTTGGGAGATTCGCTGCTTTGATATCAGCCTTTAAGCGTCAGTGAATACTAACATCCCCACTTCCATAGGTACTGGATCGCCGAAGTACAAGGGCGAGATTCAGGAGGACTCAAGGCAAGGAAAGCAAGGAGTCAATGTCGTATTTAGTTCCGCTGTAAAATGTGTGTTGATCATCTATTAGTTGGAAAGTACTCTGATGTAAGATGTTGAAGGTTGTAATACTTAGAAATGTAAAGGCAATATTGTAACTCTATTGTAATGTATTGCAGTTGTATAATGTTCAGACTTGTAATATATTGGATGTTGAATAAAAAGTTTTAAATTCTCCTGTTTTTCTGTGTATTGTGACTAATTGAAGAAAAGGTCTTGGCTCGTGTCTCGGTTTTCCCAGTATTGGAAATCGGGGCGCTACAATATAATAGTATGAACTTCTCTGTACCCTTGATACCCGATGGATGCTCCAGATTTCCTCACAGCTGATCTGGCGGTCTGTGCTTGTCTTCACCATCAAGATTTTGTGTGTTGTCTAGGTTCGATTGTGACCCTAATTTCACCGGCGATCCTCGAAAAGACACCGTCTTCGTTCTTTCTACTATCACCTTAACCTTGTGGTGCTCCTGTTCAAATTCCATTTGAATCACCGACGAAATTGACGCAAGTGTCTCAACTGTGGATTCTAAAGATGAGTACTTTAGTCGATTACCAACACATGACAAAATTCACTCACCAGATTTCAATAACCCAAACTAACCTAACAATGGAAAGGTAAATTATATAGCTGAATCCATACCCATGGAAAATGATTCACCTTCAATGCACCAAAGCTTAGGGACCATCTATTGAACGTTATTTAGAAATCATCTCCTTCCAAACTACCCAGGGATAGTACCTCTCTAACCCTCTCCCCTGATTTGTAGTAGACCATTAGCATGTAGTAGACCATTGACACCCTGGAATTCCCACTTCCATGTTGGGTTCGCCGTCGTGTTCATAAACAGGGGGTTGGTTATCACATTAATCGTAAGGTTGCCTGCATGAACTTTGATCATCACACATATTTTGAATCTACCCTCGAACTCCGCCATAATTGGAGTGGGTGTGATAACTATCTTCATCACCTTCCTACCACCGGCGACGTTTTCCTCCGTCTTGCTCTGTGCAAATTGAGTGGGTTTCTCTGCTCGTGGTAGTGATTTGGAGAGTGAGTTCACCATCTCCTTACCTTTTGGGCATGTTGTCAAAATGTTTTTTTGAGGTAAAAGGTGGAATAATGCCACCCTGTTTCATTAATAAGAAGTTAATAAAACAACCCCGGAGTACCGGGAAAAACAAAAGTGCAGTGCAGGAAATAAAACATAAACCCCCAACAAAACCCTGGGGGGTGGGTTAAATCGTCCAAGCAACAAACATCCTAAAAGTACAATATAATAGATTGATACAAAATACAAAGAAGCAGATATTGCAGCTGATGAAAAACTGAAGAGTATGTCGGCTGCCCATTCCTCAGTCCAGAGTCGGTCCGAACTCTACCTCCTCCTCGTCAAATTCTTCCACCTGGAACACCCTTGCAATTCTCCGTCTCGCTCCTGAGGCAGTAGCTGTAGCCCAAAAGAAAATCAGATGCATGATATGGGTAAGGTTACCAGAAATAGTATCACAAGATGCACGAAAATAAAAATTGTTCCTATCTAGCCATAACACCCATGTGGTTGCCACAATGGCAATATACCGTGCTTCCCTCATAACATGTCTGATCGAGGCAAATCTGGGGCCAACCCACAGTTCCTCATATTCGCATGGGTAGTCACTTGTTCCTAGGGCTCGAAGAACTTCTATCATGGTGGCTTTACTTCTTGTGCAGTGAATAAACAGATGGTTCAAATTTTCCGTGTGCATGTTGCAGAATCCACAGTTGGTCGCAATGTGGGGTTGCCTTTTGGCCAGGTTCTACCTAGTTAATATTGCATTATTGAGCACAAGCCAAAGGAAGACTCTGACTTTAAGGGGTGTTTTTGCTTTCCACAAGACCTTTGCCCAGCTGGGTCTGCATCCTCGAAAGTGAATACGATGGTAAAGGGATCTGACCGAGAACACTCCTTTGTTCTCTAGTCCCCAGCGCCTCTGATCTGGGCCTTGGGCTACAACACCCCAGACTGTACTATGTGTGTTTGCAGTTCACACAGTTGCTGGTGCAATCTTGGGGAAGGATTTCCTTGGAACGGCAGCCTCCAATTACCCCTTTTCCAGGTTTCTGCCACAAAGATATTCGGTCGGCTTGATTTTTCAAACAGCTCTGGGAAAGATTCCTTGAGAGCATGGGGACCACACCATCTGTCCCACCAAAATCTGGTGGACCGTCCATTACCGATAGTTGATGTAACTGCTGAGTTGAACGGACCGCTAGCTTTGGTAATACCTTTCCAAAACCATGAGGCTTTCGACCCTACTCGGAAGCCTACGCTTCTCGTCCCATTTCCCCGAAGGTATGGCTGGATGAAATCCTGCCATCCTTCCCCGCAGTTGTGAAAAACTTTCCACTACCATTTCCCTAGGAGGGAAAGGTTCATATATCTAAGATCAATGATGCCTAGCCCTCCATGTCTCTTCTACATGCACGCGATACTCCATTTTATAAGGTGGTAGCATCCCTTATTCGAATCTGTCCCTTTCCAAAAGAATCTTTTTCTGATTCGGTCGATCCTTTGGATAACCCACTTTGGGAGTTCAAAAAACGACATATAGTAGATGGGCTGATTAGACAACATTGAGTTGATGAGTACCACTCTGCCCCCGAGCGAAAGCAACTTACCTTTCCACCTAGACAGTCTGTCCTCCACCCTGTCTATAATAGGTAACCAGTCAGACTTAGTCAGTCTCCCTGGTCTGAGTGGGAGCCCTAAGTATTTGATTGGGAACTCCTCAGTCGAACAGTTTAGAATGGTGGCATGCTCCCGTGCTACTTCCTCGGGGAGTGTAATGGGCACCAACGCACACTTGTGGAAATTTATCCTGAGGCCTGACCAGGCTTCGAAACAGTAGAGGGCCCCTTTAAAGCAGACTGTTTCTGATCTAGTCCCATTTCCAAAGAGAAGGGTGTCATCAGCATATTAGAGAATCGTGCATCCCTGGTTAGCGGTGCTGCTGGCCACAAGCGTAATCCAACCTTTTTTGTTGCAGTTTTCCAGCATACCTCTCAGCACATCCGCTACAATAGTAAACAGGAGTGGGGATAACGGATCCCCCTGCCGAAGTCCCTTCTTGTAGGGAAACGAAGTACCGAGTCGGCCATTCACTGAAATTGCCATTTTACTAGACTGCAAACACTGTTTGATCCATCTTATCCACCTGTCCCCGAAACCTCTCCCCCTGAGTGCCTCTAGCAAACACTCCCAGTCGACGGAGTCGTATGCCTTCTCGAAATCCAGCTTAAAGAGGAAGTTCTTGGAGTTGCTCTTGTGGCAGTGGTGGATAACTTGTTCAGCAGTGGCTACGCAGTCTAGAATACATCTGCTCTTGATGAAACCCGTCTGGGTCCTACTGATGAGACTGTCCATAATATTCCCCAAGCGGATGGCCAAGACCTTAGTGATGATCTTAGCCGAGCAGTTTATCAGGCTAATCGGTCTAAAATCCCCAACGCTCTTAGAATCCTCGCGTTTGGGGATCAGGATAACTTCTGCAAAGTTGAACATACCTAGCCTCAGACTGTTGTGAAAAAATTCCTCCATTAACTCCATAAAGTCTTCTTTAATTTCTTTCCAAAACACTTGGAAGAACAGCATTGGAAAGCCGTCTGGTCCAGGCGACTTGTCTGCTCCCATCTGGGTGATGGCCGTTTTGACTTCCAATTCCGAGAAAGGCGCCTCCAAAGTGGAAAAGTTTATTCCTGCTTCATTCTGGTACGTCTTCCAGTAGTCATCGCTCATTGGGATCCTAAAATCATTCTTCCTCCCGAAGCGACCCTTATAGAAAGTGTGAAATGTAGCGGAAATCACCTTTTCGTCTTGCGATGTTCCCGTAGCCGTCTGAATTGATAGGACAAGATTGGTCCTCCTTCTTGCGCTTGCCACACGGTGGAAGTAGGCCGTATTCGCATCTCCCTCTTTGAGCCACGAGATTCTAGACCTTTGTCACCATTTGATCTTTTCCAGTCTATACAGATTGGCAATGTTATCACGGAACTCAAGTAGCCTATTTCGCTCTTCCTGCGATAGAGCTCTTGTCTCTTCCACCTTCTCTAGCTCATCAATTCCTTCCAGATAGGACTCTTTGGCACGCCAGATGGTCGAAAATCTAGATTGATTCCATCTCTGCAGCCTATTTCTCAATCTTCGAATTTTTTCACACCATCTGGATGCTGCGTCCCTGCCAGCCGTTGGGAGCACCCAGTTCTCCATAACCATGTGATGGAATCCCTGAATTTCCAACCAGGCCTTCTCAAATCTAAATTTCCGAGGCCTTTGGGCACCGTGTATCTCCACATCGAGGAGGATCGGGGTATGGTCTGATGTTGGTCTAGGGATCGATCCAGCTGATGCTTTTAGCCTCCCATTCAATAGAGAAAAGAATCCTGTCCAGCTTGGCCATAACCGGAGCCGCTTGCATATTCGACCAAGTGAATAGTCTGTCATTGATTGGGATATCAATTAGCTCTAGCTCCGTGATCATTTTATTAAATTCCTCTATGTGTCTGTCGCTGGAGCCTCTGCCCTTGTGTTCAAAGACAAATCTAGTGATGTTGAAGTCCCCTCCCACAATCCAAGCTCCCGACCAACGCTACCGAATGTCGACAAGTTCTTGCCAGAAGGCCTCTCGGTCTTAAGCCACATTCGGCCCGTAGACAGCGGTCACCGTCTGCACCCAATCGTCGGATCATCTCTTAAGTCGGACAGTTAGGGAGAACGTTCCACTGAACTCCTCTATGCAGGATAGAGTATCCGAGTTGAACCCAATGGCAATCCCTCCTGAGGCTCCTACTGATGGACGTAAGGCCCACTCCTTGATTCTGTTACCTCCAACTCCTTTGAGCTTGAGCCCGTGCTAGAGTTTGGTCTCTTGTAACCTTACCACATCCGCCATAGAGTTGCTGATGATGTTCCTTACCATTTTTCTCTTTCCCCTATCCCCTAGCCCCCAAACATTCCAGAATAGTGTATTCATTGGGGGATAGTGTCACCGGAGATCATGGGTGTTGGTGCGGGGCCAGCTACATCCTCGGGGATGTCAGTCGGCCCAACGTAATATTTAAGGGTGTTTTCATGACTAGACTTAACCCTATCAATTTCCCAACCCCTGATTTTATTGAGTAGTAGAGCGTTGCGCTCTGTGTCACATACCTCTAACCCACATGTTTCGGCTAGTAAGAAAACCTCGGAGTCTGACATGAAATTTAAAATGGAAGCTAAAAAGTTAGTCATACCTCCATTGTAGAATTTAGCAGCTTTGGTTGCCGCTGCCACCTCGAGGTAGTCATCCAAGGACTCCACATGAGCCCTCTTGGGTGAGCGGTGAACTTTGAACCCAACTGTCCTCTGAGACGACCTTGCGCATCCTCTGGGAGCTGACTCTGGGAGTGTGGAAAGTACCATCTCAGGGGAGACCTCCCTCTGGGTGTTAGCAATGAACTCAAGATCCTCTGACATGTTGTCAAAATGTTGCCATGTCGTTTACAATCATAACAAACCACTCATTCTTTCACACAACAAAAACCCCCTACGGCTTTACTTTTGACAAAAAACATTGGGGTAGATGCTACCGGTGTTTTCAAAAATGCTACCTTAGGCCGTTCCGGTATAGACCCCAAAGCTACCCCAGTGTTTTAAAAACGCCGGGGTAGAGTATTATTTGATTTTATTTTATTTTTAAAAAATAGCTATTCTGGCGTAGTTTTTTTTTTTTCTAATTTTTTAATTAACCATTTTAATGATAATATTATTCATACCAGAAACATTTGTGTACTATAGACCTTCATTCCTTTAGAAAACTGAACTCTATAGGCAAAAACTTATCTTAGTACACAATATTATATTTTATTTTTGTCAATATAAATGTGTTACAAAACCATAAACTGTTCTCATAGAGTTCAGATAATTAGCAATAGTAACAACTAAAATATCAAACGAAAGATCCTTCCAATTCGCTCTACATCAGTTGGCAATCTTATGAACAAGCTTGATGGTTGTGCGATCCTAGTTTTGTAGACTGAGTTGGAGCCAAAGCCCTTAGTATCATCTCACTGCCGCAATAACCCTCTCTTCCTCCAGAACCACTTTCACACACAACTCTCAACTCTACTTCATCCATTCCTAATGGCCAGTCAACTGTCTTCCGACCTCCATCCTTCAACTTAGTTGTTGCTATTTATTTTGATGTGGGAGCAAACACATGAGTTTATAGTTTGACGAAAACTACTAAACATCTAACCTTTGATCGTCACCATAAAAAGTTATTATAGCTCCTGAGATTATATCTAAATTGTTGAAAGAGCACCTTGATCTGAATCCGACAGCTGCTGACGCGGCCGATGGACCTGAAAAAGTCCTAAAACAATGAGGACGGCCTCGGCGACAGACCCTCCGATGCTCAAAGTCAGAACGAGTGAGAGAAAGCAATTTTCAGAGAGAAATTACAGATTACTGATTACCTTCTGACTGAGGGAGGGGAGAGGGTATTTATAGACCTAAGAAGCATTTAGGAGATTGATATAAATTTGTTATCTCCTGTTGATTCTTCCCTTTTCTAGATAGAATTGGTTATTCTCGTGTTTGAGGATAAAAGATTTGACTTACAACCATCATGGGCTGGGTGTCTCTCTTAGAGGGCCCAGTCGCTTTTAATGGGCTTGAAAGCGGCCCATGTCTTATTAGTGAGCCTAAAGAAGGCTCAGACCTGTTAAAGAGGCCTAATCTACATGTAGAAGATTTAAGATCTGTGCTGAAATCATACAACCCTGATTTGATGCAATTTTTACCATTATCGTAACCCCCCCTCCCGGCTTGTTTCAGAGTCCTGGGGTACAATCTTAGCTTTCAGGTATGATTGGAGATACCCGAATCTTGTTGAAAGCAGTTAGAGGCGGAAAATATTTTCCAGGACTTTTCCAATTTTTTTTGGTTCCATAATTTTTCGGATTTTTAATAAATTTTCCCTAATTAATAATTGTTTTTCAAATTTTTTAATTAATTATCCCAATTTTAATTAGTTTTGAAAATTTCAATTAATTTCCAATTTTAATAATCATTTTTGGAAGTTTTAATTAAAATTTCAAATTTTAATTGATTTTGGGGATTTTTTTTATTAATTTATTTGACCTAGTGCGAATTTTGGAGCAATCCAAGACGTTGATCAGGCTTGGGCTTGCCCGCTGATGAGATTGGGCGGTCAAGTTGAAGTCGCTGTGATGAGGGGCGCCATGGAAAAATCTGGCGCGTCCATCAGACTCGAGCTCGCCCGCTGAGTGAAATGGAGGGCTAAGAAGAGAGTAGAAGGGATATGGCGACCTGGCTTCATCTCAAGCATTGATCTCATGCTAGTGTGCATTTTGGGGTGATCAAGCGGATGAGAAGTGGAGCGGATCGGTAGGGACGAAGTAGGTGACGTGGCTTAATATCGTACGTCCATCTTGCGTGCACCCGATCTTCTAGGCGATCCGATGGTTAGCGATGACTGCGAGGACCCCTTGGTTGCCCGATGGTTTCGTCGACCTCCTTTCATATTTTTGGGCGACCAAGACAACTCGGCAACCACATTGGCTTCATCAACCACTTCTCTTCTGCGAGCAAGGAGATTTGGTGACCTTCTCTTCATTAAGCAAAGTCTTAGGTGACCAAGATGATTTGGTGACTAAACTCCTTATCGAGCAGCTATTCTGGGTGACCACCTAGGTGCGAGCAAGCTTATGGAGAGCAAGCTTGTGGCGACCAAGTTTCGGCAAGCAAGCCTTCGGCATTCAACGGGTTTCGACAAGCAAGCTTTCGGCGATCAATGGGTTTTGTCAACCAACAGTGAGTCGTCAAGCATGCTTTTGGGTGACAAACCTTATGGCGACCAAGGATTGATCAAGTTCTTCTTCTTTGTCGAGCAGGGCTTTAGGTGACCAACCTTAGCTTTTGGTGATGGCAAACTCTGGTGACCAATAGTCTCGGTGACCAAGGTGATTCGGGCGACCAACTCGATCTTTTTGGGATCAAGAGCTTCAACAACGAACAATCTCGGCAATCAAGGTGTTTTAGGCTACCACTGCCTCGTCGACCGATGACTTATGCTGAGTCGGGTTGAATTTGTACGATATTTTAACCTTGAGTCTTGTTCATCTTCGAAGCAGGTGGTGCCCGGAGTTGGGTCGAGTAGGGGTTTAGCTGACTCTTGAGATCTTGTGTGAGCTAAGTGTTGGAGCTTGTGTCTCGGCCATCTTTGGAGCAATGTGACAGAATATATATATATATTTAGAAAGTAGTGATTTGTATCCATCAGGTAGTATTAGTCTCCTCAATCTTAGCCTAATATTAGGTTGTAATTCATGTATATATTATGGACATTTGTCAATCAATAAGCACGAGGAATCATTTGCTTTCATGGTATCAGAGCCATTTTCTTTCCTCTCCTCCTCCTAACTGCCATTACTACCACCTCTTTTTGCTTTCTTCCACCACCTCTCTTTACTTTCTTCAGCTCCCCTCCTCCCTAACCGCCGCCCTCAATGGTAGAAAAACCCAAGTTTCACTCTGCTTTAGCAATCACCAACGTGAAATCCCTCATTCCAGTCACGTTAGACAATGATTCCAGCCTATACATTTCTTGGGCAGCCCTCTTCAAAGTTCAAGCCCGTGTCCATAACGTGCTTGATCACATCGTTCCTCCTACTGATGAAAAGGATAAGAAGGCGACAGATGATGCCAAAAAATCCAACCCCGATCTTTGGCATCGTCTTGATGCGGCCGTGTTACAATGGATGTAGATATTCTCAATTCCATCCTTGTGATAGATGACTCGGCCAAAAAGTGTTGGAAAAGAATTGCTGCTATTTTCCAAGACAATAAACACTCGAGGGCTGTCCACCTCGAAAACCAATTCACGAACACGAATTTGGAGGATTTCCCTTCCACCAAAGCCTACTGCAACTGCCTCAAACTTCTAGCCGATCAATTGGCGAATGTTGATGCTCCAGTCTCTAATACTCGTTTGGTCTTGAAGAGGATTTCGAGACTAACTGATCCTTATGCAGGATTTGTGACGTAAATTCAACAACATGATTACTTGCCGTCCTTTGATACCGCCAAGTCGAGATTGGAACTGGAAGAGTCGACTATTCTTCAACGGGCCGCTCGTGAATCTGGCTCATCTTCATCTCCGGCTGCCCTTGTTGCAAACTCCCAACATTCTGATGATGATATGAATACCCAATATTCTTCTCCAGGTAATCAAAATCATAACAATCGGAATAATAATAATAACAATTATCGTGGGAACAAGGGCAAGAAAAACCACAAACATTCTGGCGGTGGCCGGAACTCCGACAAGGGCGGACGGAGTAGTGGCGCCGGTCGTGGACAGCAGCAACAGTGGCAGCAGTTCAATCCATGGCAGCAGTAGGCTCCTTGGTCTCTTCCTCCATGTCCCTATCCATCCTACAATTGGGCCAGACCCAAGTTTACTCCCAGACCACAGCAGCCAGGCCTACTTGGATCAAGACCACAACAGACAGCGTTCACTACAACTGCACCCGACCCAACCGACATTGAAGCAGCCCTTCATACACTCAGCCTTGCTCAGCCCGACCCATCTTGGTATATGGACACCGGGGCAACATCACATATGACATCCGCACAAGGTAATCTCTCATCTTATTTTAATTTGAGCAAAAATAATTGTATAATTGTTGGAAATGGCCATTCTATTCCTATTCATGGTTTTGGTAGTGCTAATCTACCTCCCCCCCACCCTCCATTAATGTTAAAAAATATTCTCCATGCCCCAAATTTAATTAAAAACTTAGTTTCAGTTCGTAAATTCACTACGGATAACCAAGTTTCTGTTGAATTTGATCCTTTTGGGTTTTCTGTGAAGGACTTTCAGATGGGGATGGCTCTAATGAGATGTGATAGTCGGGGCGAGCTTTATCCCATCACCACCACCACCACCAAAAATAATCAAGCCGTTTCTCCATCCATTCTTGCAGCTTTGTCTTCTTCCCTTTGGCATGACTGTTTAGGTCACCCGGGAGCACCTGTTTTAGACTCTCTTAGGCGGAATAAATTGATTGAATGTACTAAAACGAGACATTCGAGTTTTTATCACTCTTGTCCTCTTGGTAAACATGTTAAATTGCCATTTGTTGAGTCTCATAACTCCACTTATATCCCTCTGATATTTTGCATAGTGACTTGTGGACATCTCTTGTTTTGAGTTCTTTAGGTCACAAATATTATGTGCTCTATTTGGATGACTATTCACAATTTTTGTGGACTTTCCCTATCTCCAAAAAATCTCAAGTCTATCCAACTTTTCTCAAATTAAGAGCCTACATCAAAACTCAATTTGAACGGGAATTAAAAAATATTCAATGTGACAATGGTAAAGAATATGATAATGGTCCTTTTCAGAGTCTTTGTGAAGCTAATGGAATTTCCTTTCGTTTTTCTTGTCCGCATACTTCATCCCAAAATGGAAAAGCCGAAAGAAAAATCCGTTCCATTAATAATATCATTCAAACTTTATTAGCTCATGCTTCACTACCTCCGTCTTTTTGGCACCATGCTTTGCAAATGGCAACGTATCTTCTAAACATTTTACCAAGTAAAACTCTCGCTTATCAATCGTCTCTCAAAATTCTATACCAAAAGGACCTATCATACTCACACTTACGAGTCTTTGGTTGCTTATGTTATACTCTATTCCTTTCTACTACGATAAATAAGCTTCAAGCTCGTTCAACACCTTGTGTATTTTTGGGTTATCCGTCAAATCATCGTGGTTACAAATGCTATGATTTATCATCAAATAAAATTATCATTTGTCGCCACGTACTATTTGATGAAACCGAATTTTCCTTCTTAAAGCTGCATACTCCTCATTCCACATCCTATGAATTTCTTGACAATGACTTATCACCTTACGTGATTAACCATTTGCAACAACAGTCCACTCCACAAACTCAAGTGCAGGCCCAACCTTCTCCTTCTCCCTCTTTGCCTAGCTCGCCAGCTACATCCCAGTCAGCTCACCCACCTTCTTAGCCGGCACAGTCAACTCTCTGTTCTCCACAGCCGACCCAGTCCGCCTCTTCCAACACAACACCATCATCTTTCATTTTTGGTCAGTCAGATCCCAGCCCACATTTAGACCAAACACAACATCCCCCTCTTCCTCCCATTTTCCAGCCCACTTCGAGTTCAGAAACGAAACCCGTGACAAGGAGCCAACACGGTACTTTTAAACCCAATACAAAATATCATGGCCTTCTTACCCATGTCACAAAATCTCCTCTCCCTCGTAACCCCGTGTCTGCACTCAAAGACCCGAATTGGAAAGTGGCTATGAATGACGAATATAATGCTCTCATTACAAGTAAGACGTGGGATTTTGTGCCCCGTCCACCTGATGTTAATGTTATTCGGTCTATGTGGATTTTTAGACATAAAGAAAAATTTGACGGTTCTTTTGAGAGGCATAAAGCCCGACTTGTAGGTGATGGTGCAAGTCAACAGGTTGGTGTGGATTGTGGAAAAACTTTTAGCCCGGTCGTTAAACCGGCGACTATTCAAACAGTACTCAGTCTTGCTCTCTCTAAGGCTTGGCCCATTCATCAGTTGGATGTTAAAAATGCCATTTTTACATGGTAAACTAAAAGAAACAGTGTACATGCACCAACCCTTGGGTTTTAAGGACCCGGATCACCCTAATCATGTATGTCTTCTGCGAAAATCGCTATATGGGCTCAAGCAAGCTCCTAGAGCCTGGTACAAACGTTTTGCCGATTATGTTTCTTTCATTGGGTTCTCTCAGAGCAAGTCTAACAACTCTCTCTTCATCTACCGAAAAGGTACTCATATGGCTTACATTCTTCTTAATGTGGATGATATCATCCTCACTACTTCTTCTGACGCTCTTCGCAAGTCTATTATGTCACTTCTCAGCTCCGAATTTGCTATGAAAGACTTGGGCCCACTGAGTTACTTCTTGGGTATCGCCGTCAATCGACATACTGGTGGTCTATTTTTGTCTCAAAAAAAATATGCAGAAGATATTATTGAACGTGCTGGCATGTCACCTTGTAAGCCTTGTCCTACTCCGGTTGATACTAAACTGAAGCTTTGCGCTAAAGCTGGCACTCCATATGAGGATCCCTCTCACTACTGCAGCCTTGCTGGAGCCCTCCTGTATCTCACATTCACGAGGCCTGACATCTCTTATGCGGTACAGAAGATATGCTTATTTATGCATAATCCGATGGATGATCATATGCAGGCTCTCAGGCGCATCCTGTGCTACATTCAGGGTGCACTTCATTATGGACCCTTCATCGACTAATTCTCTGATTTCGTATACAGATGCAGATTGGGGTGGTTTCCCTGATACCAGGAGATCTACCTCTGGTTATTGTGTGTTCCTTGGTGAAAACTTACTCTCCTGGTCTTCTAAACGCCAAGCCACACTATCTCGCTCTAGTGCTGAGGCCGAATACCGAGGTGTTGCCAATGTGGTTTCTGAGTCATGTTGGTTACGCAATCTTCTTCTGGAGTTACATTGTCCTATCCATAAGGCTACATTGGTCTACTGCGATAATGTTAGTGCGATATATCTTTCCGGGAATCCAGTCCAGCATCAACGCACTAAACACATCGAAATGGATATTCACTTTGTTCGCGAGAAAGTTGCTGGTGGACAAGTACGCGTCCTACATGTCCCATCGCGTTATCAGATTGCGGATATTTTCACAAAAGGTCTTCTTTAGTGTTATTTCAAGATTTTAGGGACAGTCTCAGCGTACGACAACCTCCCGCTTCGAATGCAGGGGTGTGACAGAATATATATATATTTAGAAAGTTGAAAGAATATATATATATTTAGAAAGTAGTGATTTGACAGAATATATATATATTTAGAAAGTTGAAAGAATATATATATATATATAGAAAGTAGTGATTTGTATCAGGTATGATCAGTCTCCTCAATCTCTCCTCAATCTTAGCTTGTGACAAAATATGTACATATTTAGAAAGTAGTGATTTGTATCCATCAGGTAGTATTAGTCTCCTCAATCTTAGCCTAATATCAGGTTGTAATTCATGTATATATTATGGACATTTGTCAATCAATAAGCACAAGGAATCATTTGCTTTCACAACGAAAACAGGTGGACCACTGCAAGTTGGGTTCTTACACAATTCACTAACCTTTGGATGAATTGGCCAGCATATTTGTAAGATCAATATTGGGTTCTTTGGAGCTTGATAATCTCCTAACTTGATGCTTCAGTGAGAGTTGTGGGGAGTTTTTCTAAGCTTGATCATCTACTGACTTGATGCTTCAGTTGAAGTTGTGTGGAGTTTTTTTGAAGGTTTTATTGATTTCAGATTTGAGTTTGTGAAGCTTGGAGTTGAGTTGATGTCTTCGTAGTGATTTTTCTTGGAGAGTTCTTAATGTACTGATTGCTTCCATGGCCTGCATACTCCACTCGAGATGAGAATGGGCTCCAGAGAAAAAGAGGCATCGAATCTTCTGGTTCTTAGGAGCATTTCTACACTTCTTCCCTGCTTCTCTTGCTGTTGATATCAATGTCAGTAAGGGGGTGAAGAAGTTGAGGTTGATGGAGATGGGAATAATGGTAGTGGAGGAGTTAGCAAAGACTGGAGATGAAGGAGTCCCTTTAAGGGCCTGCCACTTCAAAAGGTGAGGTGACCACAGAGAAGCTCAACTATGATGAGTACTTGAAAGCATTTCCTTGTTTGTGGTGTTGCGTTTGGCCAAAGACAGCAACGTATGTGTCGAAAGATACAAGGGCCACATGGATTGTGAAGCTCGACCTCATGAATCTTGTTGATTTTCTTATGTATCCGGTCAGCTATCTCAACTATCTTATGATTTGAACCATTCATCTTGATTGATGTGTGCATGATGTTACTTTTACAGGAGGCTGTAGTAGCGAATGTAAATGAGCAGGCTAGCATATGCTAATACTCCAGGACACAAACACAGATGAAAGTGGCAGCTTAGTGATGTATTCTCATGTTTACTTGCTAGTAGTCAACCCGGGTCATAAGTGTTTGTTAACTTGTTCTGTCGAGCTTGGTTTTGATCATCTTCGAAGCCCTTTGGAGCAATGGGTTTGATCGTCTTTGGACATGGCTAGCTTCGGAGTTGGAGCATATGGATGTTGTTCTCTAAGATAAGGATGCCACTTATCTTGACTGCCATCCGGAACTTTGGAAGCAATCCTCGAAGAAATGCATGTAGGTTTGTTTCAGTGGGTAGTTGCTTCGTTGAGTTGAAATTAGGCTAATCTTGGGAGCTTTGTCAACTCGTTTTGTCAGATAAGCGCCTCTTCATTGACCAAGTGTTGTTCGTTCACTTGTTTTGTCGACTAAGCGTCTCGTTGTCGACCAAGTATTGTCTTGTTCACTCATTTTGTCGGTCAAACGTCTCGTTGCTCATTTCGTTGAACCGCTCTTTCATCGACCAAGCGTTGTGTTGTAGGATGACTCTTGTTGGACGGGTGTTTGCGCCCAGTAAGTTTGTAGAGGAAACTTCTAAAATGGAGTTGAACGTCGAACTTGCTGTTTGCGCCCAACAAGTTTTATAGATGCAATTCTGAGATGAAGTTGAAAGTAGAGCTTGTTGTTTGAGCCCAGCAAGTTTGGAGAGGCAAATCTAAAATGGAGTTGAACATAGAGCTTGTTGTTTGATCCCACCAAGTTTATAGAGACAACTCTGAGATAGAGTTGGACGTTTAAACTTGCTGTTTGTACCCAGCAAGTTTGGAGAGACAACTATGGGAAAGAGTTGAACGTAGGGCTTGCTGTTTGATCCTAGTAAGTTTATAGAGACAACTCTGTGAGTGAGTTCGATGTTTGAACTTGTTGTTCTCGCCCAGCATGTTTGGAGAGACAACAATGAGACGGAATTGAACATAGAGCTTGTTGTTTGATTCCAGCAAGTTCATAGAGACAACTCTGAGATAGAGTTGGAAGTTTGAACTTACTGTTTGCGCCCAACAAGTTTGGTGAGACAACACTGAGATGGAGTTGAACATGGAGTAAAGATAACTGTTGGACGGAGTGGATGTAGGGCTTGCCGTTTGCACCGGGAAAGTGAGTAGAGACAACTCTAGGACGGAGTTAAATGTTGAACTTGCTGTTTGCACCCAGCAAGTTTGTAGGCACAACACTGGGACGGAGTTGAACCTTTTAACTTGTTGTTTTATCCCAACAAGTTTATAAAGACAACTCTTGGATGGAGTTGGACGTAGGGCTTGCCGTTTGCACCTACCAAATAAGGAGAGGAAACTCTAAGATGGAGTTGAACATTAAGCTTGCCGTTTGCGCTCGACAAGTGAGTAGAGGCAACTCTAAGACGAAGTTGGACGTAGAGCTTTCTGTTTGCACCCAGCAAGTTTATAGGAATAACTCTAGGATAGAGTTGAACATTTAAACTTGTTGTTTTTGCCTAGCAAAATTGTAGAGGCAACTTCTGAAACGAGTTGAACTTCGAACTTGCTGTTTGGGCCTAACAAGTTTTGTGTAGGCAACTATGAGATGGAGTTGAACATTTAGCTCATTGTTTGTGCCTAGCAAGTTTATAGAGACAACTCTGAGGCAGAGTTGGATATTTTGAACTTGTTGTTCATTCTAAACAAGTTTAAAGAGTCAACTCTAGGACGAAATTGGACGTTTGAACTTGTTGTTTGCGCCCAACAAGTTTGGAGAGGCAACATTGAGATGGAGTTAAACATTTGAACTTGTTGTTTGTACCCATCAAATTTGGAGAGACGGCTCTGAGATGGAGTTGAACGTAGAGCTTGCTGTTTGATCTCAGCAAGTTTATAGAAACAACTCTGAGACAGAGTTGATATAGAGGTTGATGTTTTTTCCCAGCAAGTTTATAGAGATAAATCTGAGACAAAGTTGATGTAGTGCTTGCTGTTTGATCTCAGCAAGTTTGGAAAGACAACCCTGAGACAGAGTTGAACGTAGTGCTTGCCGTTTGATCCCAGCCAGTTTGGAGAGACAACTCTGAGATGGAGTTGAACGTAGAGCTTGCCGTTTGATCCCAGCAAGTTTATAAAGATAACTATCAGACAGAGTTAAATATATTGAACTTGTTGTTTGTTCTCAACAAGTTTGAAGAGGCAACTCTAGGATGGAGTTGGATATTTGAACTTGCTGTTTGTGCCCAGCAAGTTTGGAGACAACTCTGAGACGAATTTGAACGTTTGAACTTGCCGTTTATGCCCAACAAGTTTGGAGAGACAACTCTGAAATGGAGTTGAACGTAGAGCTTGCCAAAGTTTAGAGAGACAGCTCTAAGACGAGTTGGATATTGTGCTTGCCGTTTGATCCTAGCAAGTTTGGAGATACAACTCTGAGATGGAGTTGGACGTAGTGCTTGCCGTTTGATCCCAACAAGTTTAGAGAGACAACTCTGAGATAGAGTTGAACGGAGAACTTGCTATTTGATCCTAATAAGTTTATAGAGACAACTCTGAGATGGAGTTGAACGTAGAGGTTGTTGTTTATTCCCAGCAAGTTTATAGGGACAACTCTAGGCCAAAGTTAGACGATGAATCTATTGCTTGAAGTTAAGGGGTTGTTGGAAGGACTCAGGCGAAGAGCAAGACATTGAACTCGTTGTTTGGAGTTAACGAGTTCTTGATGAAGTTTGAGTGAATAGTAGGGCATTGAACTCGTTGTATGGAGCAAACGAGTTATTGACAGAGCTCTAGCAGAGAGTGAGATGTTGAACTCATTGTATGGAGTCAACGAGTTGCCGACGGAGCTCATGTGAAGAGCAAGGCATTGATCTCATTGTATGGAGTTAACGAGTAGATGATGGAGCTCGGGTGAATTGCAGGGCGTTGAACTCGTTGTATGGAGTTAACAAATTGTTGATGGAGCCTATGCGAAGTGCAGGGCGTTAAACTCATTACATGTAGCTAACGAGTTGTTGACATGACTCGAGCGAAATGACAGGGCATTGAATTTGTGGTATGGGGCCAACAAGTTTTTGATGGAGCTCGAGCAGTGAGCAATGCGTCAAACTCGTTGTTTGGAGTGAATGAGTTATTGATGGATTCCAAGCGAAGAGCTAGGCATTGAACTCGTTGTGTGGAGTTAATGAGTTGTTGACAGAGCTCGAGCAGAGTACAAGGCATTGAACTTGTTGTATTGAGCTAATGAGTTGTTGACAGGACTCAAGCAAAAAGCGGGGAACGAAACTCGCTGTATGGAGTCAACATATTGTTGATGGAGCTCATGTGAAGAGCAAGACGTTGAACTAGTTGTATGGAACTAACGAGTTGTTGACGGGGCTCGAGTAGTGAGCAAGGAGCTGAACTCATTGTTTAGGGCTAGGGTTATCGAGTTATTGACGGAGCTCGAGTAAAGTGTATGACACCGAGCTTAATGTATGGAGCTAACTAGTTGTTGATGAAGCTCGAGCGGTGAGGAAAACTTCAGACTCGTTGTTTGGAGTTAGCGAGTTGTTGATGGAGCTCGAGCAGAGAGCAGAGCATTGGACTCATTATATGATGTTAACAAGTTGTTGATGGAGCTCAAGCGAAGAGCATGACATTGAACTCGTTGTTTGGAGTTAACGAGTTGTCGATGCGGATCGAAAGATCAAGGCGTTGAACTCATTATACGAAGTTAACGAGCTGTTGACGGGGCTCGGGCAGAGAGCAAGGCATTGAACTCGTTGTATGGAATGAATGAGCTGTTACGGGGCTCAGGCGAAGAGCAGGGCATTGAACTCGTTATATTAAGCTAAGGAGTTGTTGATGAAGCATGAGCGGAAAGTAGGGCGTTGAACTCGTTGTATGGAGTTAACGAATCGTTGGCGGAGCTTCAGCGGAGTGCAAGGCATTTAACTCGTTGTATGATGTTAACGAGTTGTTGTTGGAGCTTGAGCGAAGAGCGAGGACCCAACTCGTTGTATAGCATTAAGAAGTTGTTGACGGAGCTCGAGCGAAGTGTAGGGCATCAAACCCATTGTATGGAGGTAAACGAGTTTTTGGTAGAAGAACTGGTACGAAGTGCAAGGCGTTAAACTCGTTCTTTGGAGCTAACAAGTCAGTGGTTGAGGAACTCGAGTGGCACACGGAGTGCCGAACTCATTTTGTAGAGTGAATGAGTTATGGATTTTTGAGTCTTCTTAAAGTTGACGTGAAGTCCTTTTGCGTTAGTTCTACATTAGAAGTAATTCAACTTTTCTCTTTGCTGGCAAGTAATTGTGTACACTGATTAACGTCTTCGGGACATCGAGCTTGTTCTCCTTTGCAATACGCTACGATTGACAGAGTTGGGACCTGTCCATTTGTGTGGCGGATCACACGAGATGAAGTTAGAGCTTGCTAAGGTGAAGATGGTGTTACTCAGGAAAGACTTGGAGCTTGCCCGTCTAAGGAACACTTGTCTTGAATATTATCATCATGTGTTTAGGCGGCCCAGGGGAGGTGTTAGCTGGCAAGAGGCATGCGAAGAAGTTTGTGTCTCTTAGGCGGAACATTCCAGATATAGCCATATATAGAACTAACTCGGGATCGTTCAAATCAGGCGCGAATCTCAAAGCTCTCAGGGGTAAAATGGTAATTCCCACTACAAAAGGGGTCTGAAAATGGGAATTGAGTATTTTCTCAGTCTAATAACCCATAAATGGGCTTGTCTTACTGGGTCAAGGTGACCACTTATTATGAACAAACCCAGGACATTTAAAGAGTAATTCAAATTCATGATTATCTCTAAGAGATGGTTTAAACCAAATCTCTTATCATGAAACGATTTAAACATTATTTTTTTATCCAAAAACATCGGGAAGTAGAGAAAAGTAATTATCTCGAAATAGTTTTCAAAGGCGACTATAAATACCACTCTACCCCCACCATAAAAAGGTAATCAATATTTTCTCCAAAAAAGCTCTTTCATAGTCTTCTTGATTACTGACTGGAGCGTCAGAGGGTTCCGGGAACAATCCTAGTGTTTTGAACTTTTTGCAGGTCAGCGACAGCGCCAAGAAACGGTCAACACTGGCAAGAAGTCAACAGGTTTGCTTTTATTTTTTCTAGAAGAATTCACATATCATCTGTTTGCTCTCACACCAAAATTTGCCATCTGTGGGAAACGAAAAAAGCAATCCGATCATATTTCTCCGGTGAAAGTAGTTTCCAGCCATGCCTCCAAAGAAAAAAGGTAAGGTGGCGGCATCCACCTTAAAGAGCCACTCCTCTTCGTCCACCTCCTCTTGAAGATGTTCCCCTCAACAAGATCAACATGTTCAGCAGCCTCAACCTGAGCAGCCGCCTCCCCAACAGGCTTACCCTATGCCCAGAGGGGCTGCGCCGGGGGGTTCCCGTCGAAGCCGTCAAGAAAAACATCCTCTTCATGACCATATCTCGGTCCACAATCCTTCCACCAACTCGATGGCCTCGTGAGGTCCTCAGGGGTCAAGAGACCTCAGTCAAATCATCGTCAACCGCCAATAAGGGATTAATCACTGAACTCGCTTGAATGAGAGATGAGCCCGTGATGAGGTCCCTCATCCAGAACACCAGAGAAGTCAAAGGAATTGTTTTCCCTGAAGGCCGAGAACCAGAATGTCCGCCTCCCCAAGGGGGGCAAAGGGGTCTCTTCCCCATCGACAATGAAGGAACCACACCGATGTGAGCCAATCACCACCAAGGGTTCACCATGATGGAGGGGCACTAGTCACCCTGGTAGAATTCCAAAACTTCAAAGATAACATCTCGCGAGCTCTTGACATCGCCCCAAATCATGATCGACAAGTGCACAGCCCTCGCCATGCCACCACTCATGAAGGAGAGTTCCGAGGGTCGACTAGATCTGACTAGAGGAACGACTCGGTTCACCGTCTCTTCGAGATATAGAGAGGCTCCTCAGCAAGATCAATCCCGAAGAGGGTCAACAGACCAAGAACATCCGCCCGAGCAGACCCTCCTTCTCCAGGACCTTCATGGATGCTCGTGTCCCTTAAACCTTCAAGCCGCCTCATTTTGAAACCTACAACGGGGAGTCTGACCCAGTTGATCATATTGAGAGTTTCAAAACCCTCAAGATGATCCATCAAGCCTCGGACACGCTCCTCTGCAAGGCCTTCTCAGCAACGTTGAAGGGACCAGTGAGAGAATGGTACTCCCATTTATCCCCAGCCTCCATCTTCTCATTTGAAAAATTTGAGGTGCTCTTCCTCACCCACTTCGTTAGCAGCTGCCGAACCGAGAAAATAAGTGCATCTTTGCTAGCCCTCAGCCAAAGAAAAAGTGAACGCCTAAAAGATTATGTTCGGCACTTTACCGCTTAAGCTCGGTCTATTGCCTCTCCCGACCAATCGGTAACCTCTGCAACATTCAGACACAACGTCAGTAACGCCTGACCTCAAGGCATCCCTTGCCAAGAAGCCTCATCGGGACTTCTCGAAACTCCTGCACAGGAGTGAGAAGTACATTCGAGCGGAAGAGACTCTCAACCCCCCCAGTCGAGAGGAGCCATCTTTCGGGAGCAAACAGAAGAATTCAAACGAAGAAGGGTCGCAGAAATTCCAGAAAGATGACAATGGCCAGCTCTGCCCAACTCCTTATTTTGAGAAGTTCATCCCCCTCAATGCCAATATATCAACAGTTCTTATGGAGGTGGATAAGGAAGGGCTACTTCGTGCTCCCCATAGAATGAATAACTCAGTGAAGAGGAAGAACATAGAAAAGTGGTGCGGCTTTCATAGGGACCACAACCACAACATGGATGATTATCGGGCTATCAAGGAGGAGATCGAAGAACTCATAAATAGGGACACCTGGCTAAGTTCGTCAAAAAAGGATGGGGCCGATCCCCCACCCCGAGGAGCCAATAAGTGAACCGAAAGGCTCGCCAAGTTCCATGACTCTGAACCTGGGGCCATCCTCCACCTTATCCATGGTGGTCCAATGGGGGGACAATCAAACTCCTCTCGAAAGGCCTTCATCCAAGAGGTGAGTTCGGTCCAGAACTTTCCCCGACCAAGAACCCTGGGGTCTTTGTGACATTCTCAAACAAAGACCTTGAAGGCGTCCGAACACCTCACTGTGATGCACTCGTAATTAGTCTCCATATGGCCAACCACGAGGTGCGCCGAATCCTGATCGACTTTAGTAGTTCTATTAATATGCTGTTTTTGGAAGCCTTCCAAGGCCTCAAACTTTCTCGAGATCATCTCAAGCCTGCCGGATACACACTCCACGGGTTCTCTGGGGCTCCAATCCCAATCGAAGAAATAGTCACTATTGATGTGACTCCAGGAAAAACCCCGACTACCCGAACAGATGCAATGGACTTCATTGTCGCCGATGTGAAGGCCGCTTACAATGCTATCCTTGGCTGACCATGCCTAGCAGTACTTCATGCTGTACCCTCAGCTTTTCATATGAAAATGAAGTTTTCAACCTTTGCGGGGGTATGAGAAGTCAAAGAAAAGCAAGAGACAGCTCAGTTACACCACTACAATGGGGGGCTCGGTCCTCCCACTTGAAGCATTAAGCTCACCCAATGGAGTAGTCAAGTCCTTCCCGGACTAGCTGATGAATGCAAGGAGAGCCCCCTCTTCTGGGAAGGCAGGCTTGGGATACAGAGCATCAAATGAAGTACCACGAGGTGCCTAACAACCTCTCGTAGAAGTAGGTTTTCATTTTTCAGTAAGGCCACCACTTGTGATATGGCCAAAGCATGTAGTAAAGGCTCGCACCATTGAAGCAACCACTTAGTTTGTTTTAATTAAACTTAGCTTTTTTCTTAAAAATCAATGCATTGGCCTCATGTCTATCTCCCTGAGTCACACCTATGACTCGTTAAATGGAAAGTTCAGAGTCCAGCTTGTCCCCCAGGGCTCTCCCACAACTTGCTAGACTCAAAAGACAAGTTTGGAGTCCAACACTTGGTTCGACGCCGCTTTAGCCACTTGTAAACATGCAAGTGTGGAGCAGCTCACCATTCGGAATTTCTCCTACAACTCGTTGAAATTTTTAAACAACAAATTTAGAGTCCAACACTTGGTTCGACACCGCTTTAGCCACTTGCAAACAAGCAAATGCGGAGCAACTCACCATTCGAAATTGCTCATACAACTCGTTGAAACTTTTAAACAATAAGTTTAGATTCCAACACTTGGTTCAACGCCACTTTAGCCACATGCAAACAAGCAAGTGCAGAGCAGCTCATCATTCGGAATTTCTCCTATAACTCGTTGATAACTTTGAAACAACTTGTTCGAAGTTCATAATCATGGTTCGAAATTGCCCTCATAGCTTGCAAGTATGTGGTTTTGGGGCTCGAAATGACCATTTATACTACTCCCACTATTGGTTAAATTTTACAATAAGCAAGTTCGAAGACCAGCTCTGTCCCAGGGCTATCTCCAAAATTTTACTCGAACATACTGAATCTAGGGCCTAGCTGACCCCTTGAGCTGCTCCCTCGGCTCGACAACTCTCATCAATGAGTTCTATGCTTAGCTCCTCTTCCGAGCCGCACTAGTAACTCTTTAACTCCATGTAATGGTGTTGGAGCTCATCTCTTCCAAAGAGCTTCTCCTGCAACATGTTCAGCATCCATCATTGGATATGATGTCTAACCCACTCCTCGAGTTTTCTCTACTACCTTGTCGGGTCCAAACGGCAAGGTCGGAGTCAACCCCCTCCCGGGTTTCTTCTACAAATTTTCCTGGCTCAAACGTCAAATTTGGAGCTCAACTCTCCCCTCGAGTTGCTCCTCAAGATCGCCTCCCGAACGGCTCTCTCCTAGAGCCTTGTGATGCTCTTTGTTCCGCTTACCTTCCGAGTGGCCTTCTTTCGAATAAGTTCGGAGCTCAACTCACGCCCAGAGTTGCTCCTCAAGTTCTTCCGAACGGCTCTCTCCTAGAGCCTAGAGTTGCTCCTTAAACTCGCCTCCCGAACTGCCTTCTTCCGAACAAGTTCGGAGCTCAACTCAACCCTAGAGTTGCTCCTCCAATTCCCCTCTCGAATGGCTCTCTCCTAGATCCTAGAGTTACTCCTCAAACTTGCCTCCCGAGTGGCCTTCTTCCAAACATGTTTGGAGCTCAACACACACCTAGAGTTGCTCCACAAATTCTCCTCCCGAACGGCTCTCTCCTAGAGCCTGGAATTGCTCCTCAAACTCTCCTCCCGAGTGGCCTTCTTTCAAACAAGTTCGAAGCTCAACTCACCCCTAGAGTTGCTCCTCAAATTCTCCTCCCGAATGGCTCTCTCCTAGAGCTTAGTGATGTTCTTCATTCCTCTCGCCTCTCGAGCGGCCTTCTTCCAAACTAGATCGGAGCTCAACTCACCCCTCGGGTTGCTCTTCAAACTCACCTCCCGAGTGGCTCTTTCATAGCTCCTCCATGGTGAAGCTCGTCTCCTTAGCCCACGGGAGCAAAGCTCCACTTCGTAGATTCTGGAAAGTGAAGCTTTTCTCAACCTTACAAAGATAAAGATATTGCAAGCCTATTGTGACCCTAAAGACGGATGATTCTTCAGCAGACCCCTGAAGAGAAATTGTAGATCTTCGAGTCACCTTCAAAACGAGGGGTCACAAGCTCCAATTGGACCTCTGTAGCACTGGAAAAGCTGGTTACAACACAGCTGTGCCGAGCCAACAAAAAGTTGATCGAGTCAACGGTCAATGGTCAACGGCCACGTGTCAGCACGGCGAAGCATTATGGTAGTTTGGAGTCGTGTGTCGAGAAAATGTGCCCCCAATCGTGAAAATGCCAAAAAACCATCAACGGTCAACGATCAACGGCCATGTGTGAGATTGCCGAAGCATTGAGGCAGTTCGGAGTCACGCACTGTGCAAACGTGCCCCCGATCGTGAAATCGTCAAAAACTGTCAACGGTCAACGGTCAATGGCCACGAGCCAGCACGCCGAAGCATTGTGGTAGTTCGAAGTCGTGTGCCAAGCAATTGTGCCCCCGATCGTGAAAACACCAAAAAATCATCAACGGCCAGTGACCAATAGTCAATGGTGAATGGTCAACAGGACACATGTTGCGCAGCGAACCACCTATAACATTCGGAACTTGCTGAATTTTTCGAACAATCTCTACTATCGCCGAACTTGCTGAAGTTGCCGAACTCCTCGTCGAACTTGCCAAAGCTCCTTGCCAAGCTCCGACCCATCTCCACTATAGCTCGAATCCTTGTCGAGCTCCAACAGTCACCGAGCTCCCTTCTTTAGGCTCTTCTTCATAACTCCTCCATGGCGAAAACCTTCCTTGTAGATCCCCAACACCCAAACTCTTCTCAACTTCATGGAGGCAAACACATTGTATGCTTGTTTTGACCCTAATAATGAGTGATTATTCTATTGACTTTTAAAGAGAAATTGTAGATCTTTGAGTCAGCTTCGAAACGAGGAGTCACACGCTCCAATCAGACTTCTGTAGCACCAAAAAAGTTCATTATACCGCATCACCATGTAGATCTCTCAAAAGCGACACACCAAGTTAAATAAAGTGTGATAGCTAACTTCTACAAGAAAGCAAGTTGGACAAGCGGTTAGGTTGCTCATCCCCCCTCTCAAAGATCCTAGGTTAAATTCTGAATAATTCCTTCTTCGGCAATTTATTTTGCAGGCGAGAATGTTACATGTGTGCCGCACGTGCTATTAAAGAACAAAAAAAGGAGAGATGCTGCAAAAGTGAAAAAAATGGTCGGATCTCCTCTTGATCCGTTCTTGTACGGTCGATGCTTCAGATTTCACCACATTATCAACTTTGAAAAGCACGTGCATCGTACGTGTTACGCCGAGCATCGAAAAAGCACGTGTACGGCATGTGCTGTGCCGAGCAAACGTGCCCCCGAGCTGAAAATGGCCAAAATATTTCTCCTCCCGATTCACGCCTGATCTTGATCAACGCCTGAGATTCGATAAATAGAAAAATGCACGAGCACCGCACGTGCTACACCGAGCTTCGAAAAAACATGTGTACTGCACGTGTAGCACCGAGCAAACATGTCCCCGACCTGAAAATGGAAAAAAAATCACCTCCCGATCTGCAGCTGATATTGATCAACACCTGAGATTCGATCAAAAGAAAAAGCACGTGCTACGCCGAGCTTCGAAAATAAACACGTGTACTGCACGTGCAACGCTGAGCAAACGTCTCCCAGAACTGAAAATGGCAAAAAAATCACCTCACAATCTGTGCTGATCTTGATCAACAGCCCAGATTTTGCCACATCATTAGCTTAAAAAAGCACGTGTACTGCACATGCAGCGCCGAGCAACCGTGTCCCCAAATCGAAAATGACGAAATTTTTTTCCTCCTGATCCGTGCTCAATCTTGATCAACGACTGAGATTTTCCCAAGGAAAAGAAAAAAAAATAGCGGTCAACGGTCAATGCCACATGTCAACATGCTGAACCATCATGATCGATCGGTGGTGTGCGCCGAACAAAGCTACCCTCACATCCTCGTGAAATGAGAGAAAAGCTCTGCATCCTGATGCGAGCTTGATCGTGATCAACGGACCAGATTTAGCCACGTCGCCCCCTTTCTTCCCAGGTGCATTAGCGCGCGAGCCAGGGTGTGATCGATGCGCCAGATCGAGCCACATTGCCTTATCATCAAATCTTCTCATCTTGGCCACGCAATCTTATCAGCGCGGGAGCCATCTCGTGATCAACGGTCATGATTAAATTAAGGTAATTTCTTTCATTTAATTATTAAATTGAATTAATTATTTAAAAATTAGAAAAATTTAATTAAAATTCTAAAAATAGTTATTAATTCGGAAAAAGTATTTTTAAATTCTGAAAAAAATAATTATTAATATAGAATAATTAAATTAAATTTTTGAAAATTAATTATTAAAATTTGGAAATTGAATAAAAAAATTGAAAAAAGGATTAACAATAGGAAAAAATTCAAAAAAATCAAGAAAAATCACAAAAATATAGAAAATTCTAAAATGATTCTTAGTATTTTACAAACTCAAGAAAGCATCGTTACACTCCAAGTGAGCTCTAAACGTCCCCGAGAACGTCGATCACAAGCCAATTAATTATAAGAATTCCCACAAGCTCAGTTATCACAATAGACAGATCCTATTCCTGCCTTACGGCTCAGTCTTCAAAATGGATTTTATTAAAATATCAAAAATCATCAGAATATTCTGAAATAAATCATGCATCTTCTATACATATATGAGGTCATCTTGTATAGATTTCATCATCAAATGCCAAGTAGTTTGTTCTCTGAAAATTCGGAACTAAGGCATGCAGATCATGGTTTCTATTTTAGTTTCAGATTCTAACAATCAACTTTTAAACAACAATTCTCAACTACTACTACTCATGCATGCAAGAAATTAAACAATAATGAACAAGAACAAGTTTAGAGAACTCCCCACCCTTAGTTGGCTTGAGAAGATGAGGTATGCCTTGAGCTTGCACCTCCAAAATCATACTCCAAAGCTTGAGAATGCCCCTTCTATCTTGCTCCTTGTACTCTCTCCTTTTGGGGAATCATTATTGCCCTACGCAGAACTTTTCATGTTTTAAGAAACCCTAATGCCACTGCAGATGACGCAGGTGCTTGAACTATTCATGCTTTAAGAAACCCTAACGTCACTGCAAATCAAATCTTTCCAGGGTTTTCAATGGTTCCAAACCGATGGAAACCCTATTGTGGCATCTGTGTTAACAACCAGCACATAAACGAATCCTTATATTGCAACTATTGTAAAGAAAAATTATATCTCATATGAATCTTTCTACCAAAGTGTAAACATATCACAAATAGTCACATATCTTTCACAACTAAATTATGGTTTTACAAGTGGCTCTGATACCACTTACGGATGGATCTACTGTCTCCAAGATATATCGATCACATCACTACAATGTTGCGGTGCCTCTAAGGTATCCACACGAATGGATCAAAACCAAGCATTCCTCACACCGCGGTGCTAGCTGCGGGATGAAACTGTTTCTCACGATCTTTCTCTCACAATTTCTGTAACGGCTAGGGTTTTCTTGTATGTAACTCTTTTCCACAGATGTATCATATATATAGCTGCAGAAAATTAACCCTAAGAGAGTAATGAGGTTGTTGGGCTCACAATCTGATCTGGGTCAGATTCGTGTGTGGGCCTCTAAACTTTAGTCAGCCCATTTAATTTAATTAAATGCTCAACTGATGTCAGGTGTCCAAGTCTTACTTGAATTCCTAATTAAATTCATCTTATGAATTTAAATCCCAATTTCGATCCATTCTTAGTGTGCGACCTTGTAGGTTCTTGTTACGTTGACAGTAATACTAAAATCATATTCTAGTATTACAAATAGTGAGCGGTATCTGGCAATACATCACTGCTACTCAAGTAACGGGAATGTCAGTGCTTAGACGTAACCTATCCGTGACCAATGTTACCATGTATTCGAGTTCCTTTGTTCAGATATCTTAATTTACCACAAGGCATAAAGTGTGTCACCCTTGTATAGTTCAATATTTGGTTTCTTGATGTCTGAGTAAACTTACTAAAACAAATGAGCTCCATATCTCATATTGACTCATTTGAGCACGACCATGCATTTTGCAGTCTCACTCAATCAAGGGGCCCATAGATATCGCTCCTGTTATGTAAGAGGGACAAATCCTATCTAAGTCACTCATATCTCTCTGCATGATTTGTAGTATATCCAATAGTCGACTTTATAATCACCTTATTACAGGCAACGTTTGACGACATTAAAATATATGACCTCTCATGTAGGGAACCGTAGTGACTTCAAGTCAAAGGACTACATAAACCATGGTGACTGTGAGAACCGCTTATGACACGCACGTAATGATCCATGCAGTGTTCTCATAGTGGGTCAGTCCAGTACATTATTACTCTAATATGTACCTATGTGAAGACTCGTGAGATATGGTCATCAGTCTACGCACATACTAGTCTCTATGCATTATTGTTGTCCTAATTCACAATAATACTTGACTAGAAATATTTAAGAATAGTGTTCTAATTACAACCAATAGGATCTCACAATCAAGTCATGCACTCGATATTCCATGGTATTGAACCTACTATTCTAAGGACTTTATTATGCTCATTTAATCACAAAAAAAAACACAATAAAAAACACAATAAATGAAATGCCTCATATATAAAATAAATGTCATAATACAATGTAAACTAGTAATGTCAATACACAACTGGCCTCTAGGGCATACACTAACATATCCCCCATCCCCCTCTCATTTCTCCATTTTTTCTCTTTTTCTCTCTCTCTCCAAAATTTGGAGTTTCTCTCTTTATCGTGCTTTCTTCTTTCTAACAGGTTTTCAACAGCTTTTACGTCAGGTAAATAAAGTAATTATTTCATTATGTCTGAGGTTCGGCCAAACAGCTTAGTCTCAGAAACCAGTTACGTAGAGGAGGCTTCTTCGGACCAAACATAGTGGTCGGAAGCCATTTTGGAGGCCCGTAGCTATGGACGAACAAGAAGGTTCCCCGAGCGATTCGGAAGAGGGGTAGTCTCTTCCACTGCAGGGGGAGGGAGAAGCTATGGTTCTCTCAAGCGGGTACCCCGAGGACGTGTGGACGCCGACCGGGGGAGACAGTGAAACATCCTATTCAGTAGCTATCGTAAGCGCCCATCCGCCTCATGTGTTGAAGCCAAAGAAGGAGAAGAAGATTGTCATACAAAGGAAGGATGAGCCCGTCAAGGAGGATTTTGAGCATGGGGTGACCAATTCTCCAAGTGTTAGTGCTTGTTGACGACGTCAAACATCAGATCACTGTTGGGCTTCAGCTAGAATCTTCTTCGCGCAACCGAAGGCCTATCGAGGCCTACCGAATCCTTAGTATGTTGATCAAGGATGACCCTACTATGCTTAGATGACCATTCTTTATTCATGACATGCAAAAGATTCTGATCCCCAATGTCAAACTCTTTGCTACTGAAGACCTCGACCTTCACAACTACAAATTCCCAATGGATGCATTTGTTTTCAGGACTTTGGCTCCCGATCCACCCATTCGGGAAGGAGGTGGTTAGGTGGGCAGGTACTTGCCCCATGTTGTATATGCCAAACTCTTGGAAACAGATTCTCTCCTTCATCATGCTCTGCAAGGAGAAGAAAGTCCCGTTGAGGATGAAGTATTTCAAGATGTGTCTCGGCTTTGTACTCCCACTGTAATGCCCCGTAATTTTTAAATACTGTATTTTGAATTTATAAATAAGTTTTAAAATCAATTTATTTAATTACTTGGATTTTTGTAAAATTGACATTTTCACACGTGCAAAATTTTTGAGGAGAAAAATTCTACTTTTAAATTTCTGAATAAATCCTCCTATTTATAATTGAGTATATTGTAAATTTTGGGATTTTTCTGAATAAAGAAACTATTTTTGTAAATACTTTGAAAGAAAATGGCTTTTATGCAAAATATCGTTTGGAAGCAAAATTCGAATTCAAATTTTGGTTGGACTATTTTTGTAGGCCGGTTCGGCAGTAGAGAGATTGGGGGGAGAGATTTTATCCCTTTAATTTAATTTGGATTGATTTTATTGAGTATATATATATTTACACAATTTTGGGATTATTGGGGACTTTATTGCACATATTATTCATGGAGAATAAAAATTCAGAAAATTTATTTGAAAAATCTAATCTTTATTAGTAGATAATAATTCTAAATTTTTTGGATCTTTATGAATAAATTATGGCATGTTTGCAAATATTTCAAAGTGAAGGACTTTTGTGTAAAATTGCCACTCAGAGGCAGATTTGGAATTTTGAAACCCCTTGGATGCATGTGGGCCAGCCAAATCAGGGTGATTAGGGGCAGATAAAGTCTTACCATATTTTATTTGATTAACTACTTGATTTGAAGGATATATATATATATGTAAAGATTTGATTTTTCTTGTTGGAAGGGGGGGGGGGGGGGTATGGGTTGTAAAATTCAAAAATTTTGCTGTACTGACCCACTTTTTGAAAATATTTGGCGCTCTGACTCACTTTCCAAAACAAATAGCGAACTGGCCCAGTTTTGGACACATCAGCAAAAATTGTTATTGGGAAAAACGGCATAGGTTATTTACATGTTGTTTTTCCCAATAACAGCATCTATATTTAAAAAAAGTGTCATGCCATTATTTGGAGTAGTGGCATAGATTATTTTGTTTTTCGACAGCTTGTAGTCTTCATTTAGAGAAAAATTGCAAGTGTGAAAACATTATAACAGATGTCGTTATTTCAAATAACGGCATTCTCAATACTGATGCCGTTATTTGGAATAAAGGCATCATTTATAAATTTATTTTTAAAAAAGTAACTTAATATTCATCCTCTCTGACGAATAAGTTAATTTTTTTTAAAAAACTTTTATAACTGATGCCGCTATTCCAAATAACGATATCAGTTATAATTTTTTTATATAAGAAATTAACTTATTATTCCTCCTCTCTGATGAATAAGTTAATTTTTTATAAAAAGTTTTTATAACTGATGCCGTTATTCCAAATAATGACATCAGTATTGAGAATGCCGTTATTTGAAATAACGGCATCTGTTATAAGGTTTTCACACTTGCAATTTTTTCTCTAAATGGAGACTACAAGCTGTCGAAAAACAAAATAACCTATACTGCTAATCCAAATAATGGCATGACACTTTTTTTAAATATAGATGTCGTTATTGGGAAAAACGGCATGTAAATAACCTATACCGTTTTTCCCAATAACGATTTTTGCTGACGTGTCCAAAACTAGGTCAGTTCGCTAATTGTTTTCGAAAGTGGATCAGAGCGCCAAATATTTTCAAAAAGTGTGTCAGTACGGCAAAAAATTAGTAAAATTCATCATAAAACCCTAGAAAGAAAATACAACCTCGCCCATTAATAAACACCAGCAGCCTTTTCCTTCCTTTTGTTCACAAAATAATATTTTCTTTATCATTCTTGGAGTTTTGGAGGTTTGGATCTTTGGATTTTTGCGAGGAGGAGGAGCTTTCTATCTTATTATTATTGTTATTACTCTTCAATTGATCTTCTTTGTAGTGGGTAATCTTCCAACTCTATTGATGTGTTTTTTTTTTCTATTTCTCGTGAACAATATAAAATCATGCTAGGTTTTAGATTTTGTGAGATTATAATTATTGGTATTAATGTGATGTTTGTTTATGAGTTAATTGTAGAGATGGATTATTTAGATAAAAATGGTTTGTTAATATGATAAAAATCAAATCTTAATGGCATGAAACATCATGTTTTATTTGTGGAAATTGATTTTTATGAACCCATGAATCACTGTGGACGATTAGCGTTGTCATATGTTCTAAATATTCATGTTGATTAAAAGCAAGTTACTCTTGAGTTTTATAGTTTTTTTTCTATGCATGAAAGATCTAAATTTTTATTGTAGAAATAGATTTATTAAGCCCATATGCGAATGTGGATGCATAGATCTATATGTATGATTAAAGAACATGTTTAAATATTTAAACATGAAATTTTGATAAATTTAAATAATGTTTTGAGGAAAATAAATCTACGTTTTGAGTGATTAAATTTTCAATTTTGAGGGACTATTTATTTTAGTTTGTAGAGACGAAAACTTATGTTCTAAAGGGGTATTTTTCAAATTCGAAAAGAAGCAGGTTTCAGATTTTATGAAAAGAATGAGTTTCAGTTTATTGATGATTTGAGACTTCTATTTTTGTGCGAATAGATTAAAAGTTTGGCAAAAAAATCTATGATTCTGGAGTAAATATAAACTCAATTTTCCAGAATTTAATATTCACTTTTAAATGGACTGCTCTCAAGGATAAGAAGGTATAACTTTCAAATTTTGGATAAAAGGTAGTTTTCGGAATTTGTTGAATTTAAAACATAATTTAATTTGTTTGAGTTTAGATTTTTTTGGTGAGTTCCTTGATATGTGATGGATATAAATTATTTTTTTCAGAATTTAATATTTATTTTTGAATGGATTGTTCTCAAGGATAAGAAGGTATAACTTTCAGATTTTGGATAAAAGATAGTTTTCAGAATTTATCGAATTTAAACCCTTTAATTTAATTTTTTTGTGTCAAGATTTTTATGGTGAGTTCCTTGATATGTGCTGGATATAAATTAATTTTTTCAGAATTTAATATTTATTTTTGAATAGACTGTGCTTAAGGCTAAAAAGGTATAACTTTCAAATTTTGGATAAAGGATAGTTTTTAGAAATCGTTGAATTTAAACACTTTAAATTAATTTGATTAAGTCCACATTTTTATGGTGAGTTATTTGATATGTGCTGGATTTAAAGTTAATTTTTCCTGAATTTATTATTGATTTTGGAGTGTACTATTTTGAAGAACAAAATCATATAACCTTCAGGTTTTGGTAAAAATCTAGTTTCAATTTTCGACATATTCAAATAATGGTTTGGGTGAAGTAAATCTATATTTTTGTAGATAAAATTCTTAGTTTTGAAGGGTTATATGCTTCAGTTTTGAAGGATAATTATTTCAGAATTTAAGAGTTATTTTCAATTTTAAAGAGGTGTAAATTTCAAATTTGAAGATTATAAAATTTCACATTTTTGGAATAAGATCCCATATATTTAAGAGATTTGTTTCAGTTGAGATTGAATGAATTTATAGTTGAATTAATTGAAATTTACAAATGAATGGGAAGTGAGATTAAAAATGGTGAGTTTAAAGAACTTTTGGTAAGATGAATTTGTCTCCATATATGGAAGAATATCTTGTATTATTGAACTAAGTTGAGTTTGATTTGAGATTAGGGTTATGTTGTGGACCCTAGGAAGTTAGTTGGGGATTTTGTGTTTTGAGCACTAGAAGTTGAGCAGGACCCAGAATTACCCGCAGTGAATTAACTGATTGTGGGAATTGGCCAGGAAGGGCTAGTGTTCCCAGTTTTGTGGGTTTAAGTCTGGTAGGGTGGAGCTAGATTTATATGGCTCAAGTTACTTATATGTATGCATATGGACAGACACTAGACGGTGATATGATGAAACAAGGGCAAACGTGGGTTATGCACTTCGGAATGATCTGCAGAGTGAGATAATCTCCAGTATTTTGGGATGATGGATGAAATAGGTCACAGAATGATCGACGAAATGGGATATTCCGGGACGAGAGCGACGCTCATGGGGTATTTGTGCAATGGGGGCTCCAGAATGATCTGCAGAGTGAGACAGTCCCCAATATTCCGGGACGATGGATGAAATTGGCCACGGAATGATCCACGGAGTGGGACGGAATGATCCACGGAGTGGGATTGATTTCCAGTATTCCAAGGACGAGAGCCAATACTTGCAAAATATCTAAATCTTGTAGTAGTCATTGTAGTAGGTTCAAATACGAGGGATTGAACCTTATAAAGTAGAGAACGATAAGGGCTTGCACCGGACCTATATAGAATGAGATGCATAGAATCCGACAAGTATGCATTAGAAATCATCATGTAAATTGTGTTTTCTTGAACATTGTTTTAATGCAGTTATCTTTTGTTTTTCCTTGACACACACTTAGTATAGTTTCACTTGTTGTTTATTAAAATTTTCATTGTTATTTCATTTCATGTTATGTGGCAAGTTAGTGATTATGAGACTTTGGAATGTTGCTATTACTATAGTATTGCGTCAGTTACCTTCAACTGACGCCCCCAGTCTTCAGTTATATTGCTGGACTTGCAAGTGAGTTGCCCAAGTAAAGTAGAAGCTTGAATTTGAGATGATTAAAGTTTAAATGTTGTGTCGTGTTGTAATAAATGTTTTTAATTTTCTGCTCTGCAAATGTAAGAAAGAACCGATGTAATAAAAAGTTTTGAATTTTTTCTTGTAATTGATACTGTGTTTGGATTAAATTTAAGTTGATTCTGAAAATTGTGCCACTTATTTCTAATTTAATTTATTGGAAATTCGGGCTGCTACAAATTAGGTATCAGAGTCTACTTCAATTAGTAATGTAAACATGGTATGGGGAATGTGTAATGCCCCGATTTTCATTTAATGAAAATTATTTTAGTTTGCACGTAGTGTGCACGTGCAATATTTTGATGATTATTTTCATTATGATGAGTATAAATATTTATATATATGTTCTTAAATTATTTTTGTATAAAGCCCTTTTTCAAAGAGACAAAAGACTTTCTTTTTAAAAGCCCAAATTGAATTTATTTATTTTCTTTTATAAACTATTATTTTTGGCCCAAAACTAAAGCCCATGCGCTATTTTATTTTTAAATACAACTTGTAATGTAGAATACATTTTAAAGATTATTTTTATGCAAAATAATGTACAAATTTTAAATGGAGACCAAGTTGCATACACGTGCACTACACGTTCACGTGCAATATGCACAAGGCATGGCAGTTGGATCTTTAGGAGGGAAAAGAATTTTTCAAGAGTCATGGTGGTGGTGGTTACTTAATCATGGGTAGTTAGTGTAACTCCTCCTTAAATCCTAGCCATTTGTTCCTAACTCCTACTTCAATCCTAGCCTTCCATTTTCCTAAATTTTTAGTATAAATACCCCCCCCCCCTAGCGTAGTTATTCTTGTGCTTATTATTTCCTCCAAACCTATAGTTCAAAATACATTATCTAGTAGTTTATTAAGTGAGTAAAAGATTGAGAGATTGTGTGGGGATTGTGCTTGCATCCAAGAAGAGAAGGCCGACATCAACAAGGGTAGGCTCTCGGTTTTGGCATTGTGGAAGGCTCGAGTGCGCGCTTCTAGGAGGAGGATCGTCCATTTGCAAGGACATTCGTTTAGGAGGTTGCTAGTTGTATTTCTCTCCAAATAAGGTGGGTAAATTTTCCATGTTTCTAATTAGGAATGCATGCTAGATTTGAATGGAAAGAATGATGCATGAAAAAGATTAATAAGAGTACACTTTAAATTGAAAAAAATGAACTATTGATTGGTTGAAATGTTGATATGAAATTGTATGTGGTTCCATTAGTAAAGTCTAAATTTTGTGTGAATTGATTATAGCCATGGATTGTTTGAAGAAAATTTCATTATCTACATTAAGAATTATATGCAAAAGTTAGTAGAATGACAATGCTACTTTATGTGTTTAAAGAGATCTTTGTGATATGTTGAAATGAATGAATTAAGATATAGATTGTATGTTTGGGAAATGATTAAAAATAGAGAATTAGTAAGAAGTTGCTAATAAAAAGATTAGTGGTGTTAATTGTTAAGAAATGTCGAAAAGAAGAAATGTGGTAGCATTAGTTTATAATTCGTATTAATTGTATGAAAAATATGTATTAATTATTGAAAAAATTAATTTTCTATATATTGGAGTATAATTTATGATGATATTAGTCAATCTGGAAATTTACAGCAAAATTTTATAAAAGCAAAGTGAAATGAGAGCTTGTTGAACATCGAAATGTTTAATAAACAGAGGGAATTGTTTTAAATAAACTTTTAGTTGCACTATTGACAACTTGAGCGCATAGCTCAATTGGTTGGGATGCTTCTATTTGCTACAGTAAGGGTTCGGGTCTCATGAGATGCTAGTTCGAATCCCCTCAGCAACATACTTTTTTGCATGTTGTGGAAAAAAAATAAAGTACAGCGGCCGAGAGCATTAGATGCTCTCAGCCACTCTTTCTAACGCATGCAGCGTTCGGCCTAATGGTCTGTGCCTTGGGTAGTTTTCCCTGTGGTCGTGGGTTCGAATACTGGGTTCGGCCAGTATTTTGTTTGGGGAAAAATATTTTTTGAGGATTTTTAATGATTAAAAAATTATGAAAAAATATGGTTATTATCCTAAAATTATGTGGGACTTGTGAAAAATAATTTGAGGATTATTTGCATTAAATGGAGTATGTTTTGAAAATAAATGTATAATTTAGAACTATGATTATACACTTGTATGTTATGAAAGTTGCACCTTGCAAAAAGACTTGAAATAAAATGTTAGCAAAGAAGTGAAATAAAGATAGAAATTATATTATGTGATGTGATGTGAATTATTCTCATTGGAGAATAATGTGAAAATACGAAATGTGAATATTCAATAGTGTTGTGATTATATTGATGAAATCCATGGGGAATAATTGAATTCCATGTATGGCTATGTACTTATGAATAAATTAGAGATCATGCTATTGAAAAAGAAAATCTGTTATGATTATGAAAATGAACTTATGAGTTGGAAACGCTCAATTTTTGGAAATTGTGAATTGGAATTGAAACAAAAGAGTAGCTAAGTCTCTCCCGGCAATTGGAAAGAAATGAAATGAAATTTGAAATGAAAGACCAAGGTTGGTCATGTTTGAATGAATGAATAAGTCCGGTTTAGTGGAGAGGCTAACTCTAGAGTTTTGATTTTGTTCATGATTCTAATAAAAACTAAGGAATAATGCATAGTGAAGATGAGATGAAAGTAAGTGAAAAACATGAGTATGAGAGTTAGAGTTTACAGTGCGGGTGTGTGAGCCACATAATGCATGCTTGATGAGTCAAGACATGGCGTGGGCACAACTCAGTAATGATCGGACTTTAGCAACGCTTGTGGGATGTTTGGTGACTGCAAGAGGATCGTGTTTAGGGAGGAGGCTGAATTGCCACAGAATGCATGCTTGATGAGTCAAGACATGGCGTGGGATTCCCCTCCAGGGTCCTGTATACGTGCTTGTACTCATAGATCATCTAGGATACTCACCGTAGTTACAGTAGTAGATTAAGTCATGACGAGGGATTGAACCTTACAAAGATGAAGAACGAATAAGAGGCTTGCCCTCGGACCTATGTAATATGCGATGCATAGAATCCGAACAAGTGTGCATTAATGTCATATAATATAAATAATTGCATTAAGGACTAAGTGCATAATCACAACATGACATCATTAGGGTATTCCCTTTAGTTTGATATGTGACAAGTTTATGTTTGTTAAATATGGAAAATAAGTTATACTATTTCCGGCATAGAGAGGATGGCCGTGTATAATGTTCGTCGGTTGAATAAACTGACGTACCCACAGTTTTGTATGCAGGGTAATGACATGATAAAGATTAAAGAGGAACAGATGCTTAAAGATTATTCAATGTTGTTGTACATTTATTTAAATGTGGTAAATTTACTTCCGCTGTGTAATGTAAAGTGTAAAGTTTCATGTAAACTCTGATGTAAAGTGAAAAGTTTTAAATTCCTTGTAAAATTGTACTAAATGAAGTGTAAAGATCCTGTAGAACTCTCGAATTTTGTTGTATTTGGAATTCGGGGTGTTACAGAGTGGTATCAGAGCTACGCTTCACACTTGTACAAATTTATAAGGAACGACACCCTAGAAGTGGACATTAGAGTGTGTGTTTGAGTCTAGAGATTTAAATGTAAGTGACTTACATTTGTGTTGCTCTATGACTTATGCTTCCTCCTCTCTATTTCTAAGATGGTTGATCACTTCGACCCTGCTGGAGACAACGACTGGCATATCATCGAGGAAGAGTACCATCCCGGACAAGCAGATTCCGAGAAAGAGTACTACCCAGGGCAAGCTGACTCTGACAGAGAAGAATGGCCTAAATCCCGAGAGATCACCCCACCTCCGGATTCATCTGATGACTCTTCTGACGAAGAAGAAGAACCAGTTCCAAATAGTCATGTGATATCTCTTCAGAGATAGGTAGAAACACTGCGGGAGAGCGTCGGATTACTGGAGGCTCAATTGGCAAAGCATAAGGACGACTTTGCAGTTCTCAGTCATCGGGTATGGGAACTCGAGAAGAGGAAGAATATGACCGATGTGCTAAAGGAAGAAGTTGATGAACTACGGGGAGAACTTTGAGAAGCGAAGAGGAACCGTAGGAGTTAGACTGTTGTAGCTTCTACTGTTTTCATTCTGATGTTAAGAAATGTTTTTCAATTCGAATGTATAAAGTTTGGAATTCAATAAAATGCAAGTTGATTTAAAATTCATGTCATATACTTCGAATTTAATGGATCTTTTGCATCAGAATATGGCTAGAAGAGGAGCTAGAAATGGGGAAGATCTGGATCTGGAAACAGAACTTGTGAAGGTCTATCAGATGCTCAACGCTGTGGCCATAAATCAGAACCAAGGAAGGGTACCTGCGACTCCGGTGCCCGAAGCGATCAAACTAGTGGAATCGTTCAAACGAATGAAACCACCTGTGTTCGAAGGGAAGTCAGACCCTGATGCGGCTGACAACTGGATTCGTCAGGTAGAGACGATCTTCGAAGTGCTGGAGACCCCTGAGGGCAGTAAGGTGAAGTTGGCGACTCTGCAACTTGAGAAGGATGCGGCTGTATGGTGGCAGTCGATGAAGAGAGAAATGGGAGGCATAGTTCTCGGCTGGGAGGAATTTCTGGAAGAATTCCGTAGTCACTACTTCCCCTCTGATGTTCAAGAGAAGAAGGCTATGGAGTTTCTATCACTACAGCAAGGTGGCATGTCAGTTAGAGAGTACGAGACCAAAATTTACTCAGCTCTCTAGGTATGCTCCGGAATTAGTGATGGATGAGGCGAAGAAGGCTCGTAAGTTCGAGCATGGATTGAGGCCGAGCTTGAGGTCCCGGATGATACCTCTTGGTATCAGAAGATTCGACAAGTTGGTCAAGAGAGCAGCAGCCACGGAAGCAGACATGGAGCAGTTTCATGTTGTTCAGAATCGGAGGAACAACTGGCAGTCTGGAAAGAGGCCCGCACATTCTGGAATTTCAAGGGACAACCATCTGCACAAAGGTTCAAACTGACAGGGGCGAACGCTATTAGTATGGCTGGAGGACCTGGGAACAATGTGGTGAGACCTCCTGCAGTGACTTGCTTCAACTATGGTGAAATGGGACATTACCAATCTCAATGTCTCAAACCACGGAGGGAAAATCGCAATGTACCAATTCAACAGACTGGGAAGAGACCGTACCAACCAGGGCGAGTATTTGCCTTGACGGAAGCTGATGCTGATGAAGTAGATCATGTCATCACTGGTACGAGGGCAGATGTTTAGAGGTTTATGTCATTTCTTTTTCCCGCTATTTAGTGAACTGTTACGTAATGAGTGTGTATTATGTAACAGGAGAACTTTATCTTAATGGAATGAAAGCAGTTATGTTTTCGATACTGGATCCTCTCATACTTTTGTGTCTCCTAAATTTGCTAAAGTGTTGGGAGTTGAACCGAAGATTTTTCCAGGCAAGATCTTAGCAGTAGCTACTCCATCAGGGGAAACTTTAACCACTGATCGGTATTATGCGGATTGCGAGATTGTGATTGGGGATAGAATCTTTGGTATTGATCTGATCGAGCTGACTATCTTGGGAGTCGATGTTATCATTGGCATTGATTGGATGTCGGTGTACAGTGCAAGCATCGAGTGCAAGACCAAGACGGTAACAGTGAAGGCTCCAGGTGGACCTGAAGTCACTTTCCAAGGAAAGCAGAAATGTTCTAGGCTGGTGGCAGCTATCCGCAAGGAAGAGACTCCTGTGGAAGTGCAAGGGATTCCTGTGGTTCGGGACTATTCGACTGTGTTCTTGGATGATTTTCCTGGGTTACCCCCACGTCGTGATGTAGAGTTCAGCATCACTGTTCAACCGGGAAGTGCACCCATTTCTAAGGCACCGTATAGGATGGCTCCAGTGGAACAGGATGAGGTGAAACGGCAGATTGAGGAACTGTTGGAGAAAGGCTTTATTCAACCTAGTGCGTCACCTTGGGGAGCACTAGTACTTTTGGTAAAGAAAAAGGATGGATCGATGAGAATGTGTATCGATTACTGAGAGCTGAATAAGGTCATTGTTCAGAATATGTATCCTATTCCTCGAATTGATGACTTGTTCGATCGTCTACAAGGAGCAGCTATTTTCTCCAAAATAGATCTTCGATCAGGATATCACCAAGTTCGAGTGAGAGCTGAAGATGTGCACAAAACTGCATTTAGAACTCGACATGGGCATTACGAATTCTTAGTTATGCCATTTGGAGTGACGAATGCACCCACAATCTTCATGGATTTGATGAACAGAGTTCTAAGGCCGTTCATTGATTCTTTCGTCGTGGTGTTTATCGACGATATTCTCGTGTACTCCAAGTCAGAAGAGGAGCACACCGAGCATCTGGCAGCAGTTTTGAAGAAGTTGGAAGAACAGAAGTTGTATGTCAAGCTATCCAAGTGTGATTTCTTGAAATCTGAAGTGGCATTCCTAGGTCACATCCTTTCTAAGGAGGGAGTGGCAACTGATCCTCAGAAGATAGAGGCAGTGAGAGATTGGGCTAGGCCTACTACAGTGAAGGAAGTCAGAAGTTTTCTTGGAATGACTGGATACTACAGGAGATTCATTCAAGGTTATGCTCAGATAGCCGTGTTGCTTACTGGTCTGACCAAGAAAAATGTGAACTTCAAGTAGACTGAGCAATGTGAGGCAAGCTTTCAGGAGTTGAAAGAGAAGCTGACTACTGCACCTATTTTGGCTTTGCCTAGAGCAGGTGTTGAGTATGATGTTTACAGCGATGCTTCACATCGTGGGCTTGGTTGTATCTTAATGCAAGATGGAACAATAATCGCTTATGGGTCTAGGCAACTATGACCACATGAGAAGAATTACCCGACTCATGATCTGGAGTTGGCTGCGATTATCTTTGTCCTGAAGCAATGGAGGCACTACGTGTACGGCGAGAAATTGAACATGTACACGGACCACAAGAGTTTGAAGTACATATATCAGCAGAAAGATCTGAATTTGAGGCAACAAAGATGGTTGGAAGTGGTTGAGGACATGCGACCTGAGATCAAGTATCATCCTGGGAAAGCTAATGTTGTGGCTGATGCACTTAGTCGCAAGAGCAGTTTATCCAGTTTGATTACAACTCAGAAGCATCTGATTGAGGAATTGGATCGAGCAGGTATTGAAGTTGTCTTGCAAGGATTGGGAGCATCTTTAGCTCAGCTGAGGCTTCAGCCTACTTTGAATGCAAGGATCATTGCAAGTCAGGAGGTTGATGCTGATATTTTGGAGATGAAGGAGCAGGTTGGTGTTGGTAGGTTGTCCGGATTTCAGATCAGGGATGGAGTGTTGTGGTTTGGAGAGAGGCTATGTGTTCCAAATCAGATGGACCTGAAAGAGAGTATTCTTCAGGAGGCACATGCTACTCTTTTGTCGGTACATCCTGAGAGTACTAAGATGTACAAAGACATCAAACTGCATTTCTGGTGGTCAGGTTTGAAGCGCGATGTGGCTGAATTTGTGGCGAAGTGTGAGGTTTGTCAGCAAGTCAAAGTCGAAAATCAGAGACCCTGGAGGTCTATTACAGCCGTTACCTATTCCGGAATGGAAGTGGGATAACATCAGTATGGATTTCATTACGGGATTGCCTAAAAGTCCTAAAGGCAATGATGTGATTTGGGTTATAGTCGATCGACTAACCAAGTCCGCTCACTTTTTGGCGATGAAACTCACTGCTTCGATGGACAAGTTAGCTGAGTTTTATGTTGGCGAGATCGTCCGTCTCCATGGTGTTCCGTCAACTATTGTGTCTGATCAAGATGCGCAGTTTACTTCGTATTTCTGGAGGAGTCTTCAGACAGCTTTGGGTACCAAGACAGATTTCAGCACTGCTTTTCATCTGCAAACCGATGGGCAGACCGAGAGAGTCAACCGTATTCTTGAGGATATGCTTCGGTGTTGTATACTAGACTTTGGAGGCAGTTGGGAAAGGCATTTACCTTTGGTAGAGTTTGCCTACAACAACAGTTTTCAGACTAGCATCGGGATGGCGTCGTACGAAGCTTTGTATGGCAGGAAGTGCAGAACACCTGTTTGTTGGTTTGAAGTTGGGGAGCGTCAGTTGTTTGGTCCTGAGCTTGTACAGCAAACTTCTGAAAAGTTTGATCTGATCCGGAAAAGGTTGGTAGAGGCTCAGAGCAGGCAGAAAAGCTATGCAGACAACCGAAGAAGGGATCTTGAATTTGAGGTCGGTGACTTCGTCTTTCTGAAGGTATCGCCCAGTAAAGGTGTGGTTCGATTTGGCAAAGGCAGAAAATTAGCCCCGAGGTTTATAGGCCCGTACAAGATATTGAAAAGGATCGGGAAAACTGCTTACCGGCTGGAATTACCAGAAGAGTTATCTCAGGTGCATAATGTCTTTCATGTGTCTATGCTGAGAGGTTATATTCCAGATCCGAGTCATCATTTGCCTGAAGTGCCGGAAGGTTTGCAGTTGGATCTGAATTACATCGAGTCTCCTGTCGAGATTGTTGATCGTCGAGAGAAAGTCTTGAGGAATAAGACGATACCGATGGTCAAGGTAGTCTGGAGAAACCATTTGGTTGAAGATGCTACTTGGGAGTCTGATGAGAGGATGTTGAAAGACTATCCTGAGCTTTTTGCTTGATTTGTATTTTTGCATTTTTTTCTTATGCTTGTTATGAGTGTTGTATTTTGTTTCTCACTCTTGACTGTAGTTCCGGGGACGGAACTATTCTAAGGAGGGAGTGTTGTAATGCCCCGATTTTCATTTAATGAAAATTATTTTAGTTTGCACGTAGTGTGCACGTGCAATATTTTGATGATTATTTTCATTATGATGAGTATAGATATTTATATATGTGTTCTTAAATTATTTTTGTATAAAGCCCTTTTTCAAAGAGACAAAAGACTTTCTTTTTAAAAGCCCAAATTGAATTTATTTATTTTCTTTTATAAACTATTATTTTTGGCCCAAAAACTAAAGCCCATGAGCTATTTTATTTTTAAATACAACTTGTAATGTAGAATACATTTTAAAGATTATTTTTATGCAAAATATAATGTACAAATTTTAAATGGAGACCAAGTTGCATACATGTGCACTACACGTACACATGCAATATGCACAAGGCATGGCCGGTTGGAGCTTTAGGAGGGAAAAGAATTTTTCAAGTGGAGTCATGGTGGTGGTGGTTACTTAATCATGGGTAGTTAGTGTAACTCCTCCTTAAATCCTAGCCATTTGTTCCTAACTCCTACTTCAATCCTAGCCTTCCATTTTCCTAAATTTTTAGTATAAATGCCCCCCCCCACCTAGCCTAGTTATTCGTGTGCTTATTATTTCCTCCAAACCTATAGTTCAAAATACATTATCTAGTAGTTTATTAAGTGAGTAAAAGATTGAGAGATTGTGTGGGGATTGTGCTTGCATCCAAGAAGAGAAGGCCGGCATCAACAAGGGTAGGCTCTCGGTTTTGGCATGGTGGAAGGCTCGAGTGCGCACTTCTAGGAGGAGGATCGTCCGTTTGCAAGGACATTCGTTTAGGAGGTTGCTAGTTGTATTTCTCTCCAAATAAGGGGGATAAATTTTCCATGTTTCTAATTAGGAATGCATGCTAGATTTGAATGGAAAGAATGATGCATGAAAAAGATTAATAAGAGTACACATTAAATTGCAAAAAAATGAACTATTGATTGGTTGAAATGTTGATATGAAATTGTATGTGGTTCCATTAGTAAAGTCTAAATTTTGTGTGAATTGATTATAGCCATGGATTGTTTGAAGAAAATTTCATTATCTACATTAAGAATTATATGCAAAAGTTAGTAGAATGACAATGCTACTTTATGTGTTTAAAGAGATCTTTGTGATAATGTTGAAATGAATGAATTAAGATATAGATTGTATGTTTGGGAAATGATTAAAAATAGAGAATTAGTACGAAGTTGCTAATAAAAAGATTAGTGGTGTTAATTGTTAAGAAATGTCAAAAAAGAAGAAATGTGGTAGCATTAGTTTATAATTCGTATTAATTGTATGAAAAATATGTATTAATTATTGAAAAAAATTATTTTCTATATACTGGAGTATAATTTATGATGATATTAGTCAATCTGGAAATTTACAGCAAAATTTTATAAAAGCAAAGTGAAATGAGAGCTTGTTGAACATCGAAATGTTTAATAAACAGAGGGAATTGTTTTAAATAAACTTTGAGTTGCACTATTGACAACTTGAGCGCATAGCTCAATTGGTTGGGATGCTTCTATTTGCTACAGTAAGGGTTCGGGTCTCATGAGATGCTGGTTCGAATCCCCTTAGCAACATACTTTTTTGCATCTTGTGGAAAAAAAAAATAAAGTACAGCGGCCGAGAGTATTAGATGCTCTCAGCCACTCTTTCTAACGCATATAGCGTTCGGCGTAGTGGTCTGTGCCTTGTGCGGTTTTTCCTATGGTCGTGGGTTCGAATACTGGGTTCGACCAGTATTTTGTTTGGGGGAAAATTATTTTTTGAGGATTTTTAGTGATTAAAAAATTACGAAAAAATATGGTTATTATCCTAAAATTATGTGGGACTTGTGAAAAATAATTTGAGGATTATTTACATTAAATGAAGTATGTTTTGAAAATAAATGTACAATTCAGAACTATGATTATACACTTGTATGTTATGAAAGTTGCACCTTGCAAAAAGACTTGAAATAAAATGCTAGCAAAGAAGTGAAATAAAGATAGAAATTATATTATGTGATGTGATGTGAATTATTCTCATTGGAGAATAATGTGAAAATACGAAATGTGAATATTCAATAGTGTTGTGATTATATTGATGAAATTCCATGGGGAATAATTGAATTCCATGTATGGCTATGGACTTATGAATAAATTAGAGATCATGCTATTGAAAAAGAAAATCTGTTATGATTATGAAAATGAACTTATGAGTTGGAAACGCTCAATTTTTGGAAATTGTGAATTGGAATTGAAACAAAAGAGTAGCTAAGTCTTCCCCCGGCAATTGGAAAGAAATGAAATGAAATTTGAAATGAAAGACCAAGGTTGGTCATATTTGAATGAATGAATAAGTCCGGTTTAGTAGAGAGGCTAACTCTAGAGTTTTGATTTTGTTCATGATTCTAATAAAAACTAAGGAATAGTGCATAGTGAAGACGTGATGAAAGTGAGAGAAAAATACGAGTTTGAGAGTTAGAGTTTACGGTGCGGGTGTGTGAGCCACAGAATGCATGCTTGATGAGTCAAGACATGGCGTGGGCACAACTCAGTAATGATCGGATTTTAGCAACGCTTGTGGGATGTTTGGTGACTGCAAGAGGATCGTGTTCAGGGAGGAGGCTGAATTGCCACAGAATGCATGCTTGATGAGTCAAGACATGGCGTGGGATTCCCCTCCAGGGTCCTGTATACGTGCTTGTACTCATAGATCATCTAGGATACTCACCGTAGTTACAGTAGTAGATTAAGTCATGACGAGGGATTGAACCCTACAAAGATGAAGAACGAATAAGAGGCTTGCCCTCGGACCTATGTAGTATGAGATGCATAGAATCTGAACAAGTGTGCATTAGTGTCATATAATATAAATAATTGCATTAAGGACTAAGTGCACAATCACAACACGACATCATTAGGGTATTCCCTTTAGTTTGATATGTGACAAGTTTGTGTGTTAAATATGGAAAATAAGTTATACTATTTCTGGCATAGAGAGGATGGCCGTGTATAATGTTCGTCGGTTGAATAAACTGACGTACCCACAGTTTTGTATGCAGGGTAATGACATGATAAAGATTAAAGAGGAACAGATGCTTAAAGATTATTCAATGTTGTTGTACATTTATTTAAATGTTGTAAATTTACTTCTGCTGTGCAATGTAAAGTGTAAAGTTTCATGTAAACTCTAATGTAAAGTGAAAAGTTTTAAATTCCTTGTAAAATTGTACTAAATGAAGTGTAAAGATCCTGTAGAACTCTCGAATTCAGTTGTATTTGGGATTCGGGGCGTTACAGAATGAACCTAGGTGGACACTAGAGCGTGAGTACCTAGGTGGACATTAGAAGTTTGAGTTCCTAGGTGGATATTAGAAGTGTGTATATCTAGGTGGACATTAGATGTGCGAGTTAGTTATTTTATCATGAATGCTTGTAGAAAAACTTGAATTATTGTATGTCTAGATTCGAATAATTTTTTTTATCGTAAATGGGTTGATTGTTTTCGCGTAAATAGAAGATGAATGATTTGTTTCCTCTTGCTGTTACAATTACTTTTTAATTATTTTTATTATTATTGACGTCTAATTGGGATAATTTTATTAGTTATTGACTTATCTATTTTAGTACAGATCTAATTATAATTGTTTAATTTTTACGAATGTTTTGCTAGTTCTAGTCTATTTGTTCTATAAGTTTTGTGTTTTATAGAAACAAATTTTATTATTGAAGTTTGAAATGTGGCAAATCTAGCCTTTTCTTTTCTATTGGTGTTTGCAGTTTATAGTCTGAATAACGTATTGTTTGATTTATAATTGACTATTTTTTTTATAATTAAACTTTATTTTCTTTTGGTTATTTCTTTGAATATGTTATGTTTTTGTATGTTGCTATTTAGATCAGTTTATCATAGTTTTTTTTTAAAGTTGCACCTGACGATATTTGTTTTAATATTATTTTGGAAGTTCATGAGGTGTATACATGTACAACTATATAGTAACACCATCAAAATTTTATAATGGTTTTACTATATTGAACGATTTTACCCTTAAGATTTAAGTTCGATTTGTTTCAAGTTCTTTTTTTTACTATTGTTATTGATTTCATATTTTATTTTAATATTATTAATATCAGATTTTATTTGTTTCAAATTTTGTTTATTTATTTATTTTTTTGTGATTAATTTAAGATTTATCTAAATTTCAAATTCGAGTGTATTTAGATTTTTGTGTTGTTAGTTTCAGATTTTTAACGAGTTTAGAATTTGTTTGATTTTAGATCTATAGTTCCATGATTTGCACGATAGAATTTCAGATTTAGAAATGTGTAATTTCATATTTGAGTGAATATAATTTCAGATTTTGAAACATTTAGTTTCAGCTTTTAAGTTGTATAAATCTTAGATTTTGAATTAGTTTGTTTCAGTTTTAAATGTTAATAATTTTTATACGATTTACTTCAGAAGTATGTGTTAAATTTTAAAGGTTTATTCTAATTAAAAGTTAAGGTTCACATATAATTTCTTTTCTTTATATCATTATGTTTTACACTATTATGCTTTATATTGTAAGATGACTCGAACTAGTTTATTTGATTTTTTCCTACTTCTATTTTTATGTAATTGTACATTTATTCACGATTGAATTTGAGTACATATACCGGTAGTTCAAGTTCCAGCTACTATTTGTTGCTACAACTTTTCAATTATGTAACATTTCATATTATCCCACTAATGTTTGTTTTCACGTTCTACTCGATCATTTAACTCGTACTTTTGAAACATTTAATGATTTTCTTTGTATTCTTACATAGGTTGATTAACCCCTATAACCGAATCAGATTAAATTCAATTTTAATTGATTAGTTACAGATTTCTTGAATTTATTAAGTTTTAAGATGACAAATTCCAGATTTGAGTATATAAATATTTCAGTTTTGGCATGATGTGATTTCAGATTTATAATTTCAGGATTGGTACAATATAATTCCATATTTTTGAAGCATATAAATAGAGATTTGAAAATGTGAAAATTTAGATTTTTCAGTGAATATAATTTCTTATTTGAGAGCATATAATTTTAGTTTTAAGGAGTACAAATTTCAGATTTTGAATTGGTTTGCTTCAAATTTAAATGTTAATAAATGTTTATAGATTTACTTAAGTAATATTTGTACTCGAACTATTCTAAATTTCAAAGTTTTAATTTAACTAAAAATTAAGTTTCATATATAATTTCTTCCTTTACGACATCTTGTTGTATACTATTCTACTTTATATTTATAGATAACTTGAACTAGTTTACTTGGTTTTACCTTAAATCTCTTTTTATGCAATATTAGATTCGTTGACATCGGAATTTGATCCAAATTTTCTCACTTACGTTTATTTCGACATTCTATTTAATGATTGGACCCTTTTGTAATATTTAATGAACTCATTTTAAGTCTTCTTGTATGTGTGTGTGTGTATATATATGTATATATATATATATATATATATATATATATATATATATATAATAAGAATCCAATGCATCACATGCATGCCACATAATCAATTGCTTATTTACTAAATAAGCAAGTTGCTCATACCCCTTTTTCCCTGTATATATATATATATATATATATATATATATATATATATATATATATATATATATATATATATATATTGTCTACTTCGCTTGATTCTTTTAATGTACTCTTAAGGTATTGCTTATAATATTACTATTTATTTAATATACTCATTGTTCTTTCATTTTTCTTTGTGTACGCTTATTATTATTATTCTTGCTTAGCTAAATTTGTTTGTCTTTCAACATGTCTTTGATTGACTATCTTCCCAGATCTTTTTTTTTCACCTTTAATTTTGCATTCTTCGTGTTACTTTTATTATTATTTACTTTTGCCCGTATTTATGTTCTTTATTTTTCTCTTTTGGCTTCTTATTTTGTATGGTTGGCCTTATTATCTTCTTTTTATAATGATCTTTTATGATGTTATTTGATCAGATGATTTTTTTGTTGATCTGTTCATATATTCATTTTGCATTTTATGGTTTTATACAAATGCTTTAACGACCTATGGAGTGCTTAATATTTTTTTTTACTAACTAAACTTATTGTTATTTGTTACTTTAGACAGTTTTCTTTTACTCGAATTCTTGTCTAAGTTTTGTATTACATACGTTTGTCTATTTTTATTAATTCTTAAATTCATACTGCATTGTGTTTATAGTGTATTCATGTTTTAAGGAAGCTTTTGATTCCTTTGCGTGCTTTAAAATATTATTGACTAAATAATATTAGTTATGATAATTATGCTATAGAAATTCGTATGCATTAATTGATTATCTCGTTGCTTTCAACAATTTATTGCATAGTTTATATTTTTTTAATACATTTTATATATCTTCTTGGGATTAGTTTTATACTTTATGGGTTTTGTTTATACTTGTTGCTCTGTCAGTTTTTATATTCATTTTACCGTTCTTATTATACATTATTTTCTTTAGTTCGCAACCCAATGTAATTAAACAATAAAAGATAGAGTGTTTTTTCCTGAACTGTTTTTATACGTTCTTTATTTTTGTTTTCCCTTGGCTAGTAGTAGTTCTGAGGATAAAATTATTTTAAGGGGGGAGTGATGTAATGCCCCGTAATTTTTAAATACTATATTTTAAATTAGTAAATAATTTTAAAAATCAATTTATTTAATTACTTGGATTCCTGTCAAATGACGTTTTCACACGTGCAAAACACGTGCAAATATTTTTGAGGTACAAATTTTCACTTTTAAATTTCTAAATAAATCCACCTATTTATAATTGAGTTTTAAATTTTGGGAGTTTTCTGAATAAAGAAACTATTTTTGTAAATACTTTGAAAGAAAATGGCTTTTATGCAAAATATCGTTTGAAAGCAAAATTCAAATTCTAAATTTGGTTGGACTGTTTTTGTAGGCCAGTTCGGCAGTGGAGAGATTGCGGGGAGAGATTTTATCCCTCTAATTTAATTTGGTTTGATTTTATTGAGTATATATATATTTACGCAATTTTGGGAATTGTTGGGGACTTTATTGCACATATTATTCCTGGAGAATAAGAAGTCTGTTTAGATTTCTATGAATAAATTATGGTATGTTTGCAAATATTTCAAAGTGAAGGACTTTTGTGTAAAATTGCGACTCAGAGGCAATTTTGGAATTTTGAAACTCCTTGGTTGCATGTGGGCCGGCCAAATTAGGGTGATTAGGGGGAGATAAAATCTTACCATATTTGATTTGATTAACTACTTGGTTTGAAATATATATATATAGTAAAACACAAAGAAAGCTATCAAGTGGCTCTCCTTCAATCATCCCAAAAATCAAAGGCCCAGATCTAACCTCACAAAACATAATTTTCCCCCCTAAAAGTTTCCCCACAAAACTAAAATTCAAATCCCCCACCCAAAATAATTCCTATATTTATTTAATTATTTTTTTCGCTCTCCCTCCTTCTTCTATTCAAAAAATTAAGAAAATAAAAATTTTAACAATTTTTAAAAAATAAAAAAAATTAAAAAACTAAAAAAATTAAAAATTTAAAAAAACTTAAAAAATAATTTTAAAAAAATTTTAAAAAAATCATATAATATGTTTTTTGCTAGACCCCCAAAAGATTCTCATATAATATGTTTGCTACTTCAATTAATTTGCTGGACCTCTAAAACTATTTTATATGATCAAACAAGGTGCACCGTTCCGAAGACGTGCCGTAGGCATGTGTCAACGGACAAACCTAGTATATATATATATATATATATATATATATGTATATTCTTTATCATTCTTGTAGTTTTGGAGACTTGGATATTTGGATTTTTGCAAGGCGGATGAACTTTCTTTCTTATTATTATTATTACTCTTCAATTGAGTTTCTTTGAGGTGGGTAATCTTCCAACTCTCTTGATGTGTTTTTTTTTCTTTCTTTTTTCTGTTTCTCATGAACAATATAGAATCATGCTAGGATTTAGATTTTGTGCGATTATGATTATTGGCATGAATGTAATGTTTGTTTATGAGTTAATTGTAGAGATGGACAGTAGAGTTTCTCTCTCTAGATTTTCTAAAGGGAGAAGCTCCCCAAAAAAACCCAAAAAACAAAAACCGTAGTTCTAGAGAGAGTTTGGAGGGTGTGGCGGCCGGGATCTCGCCGCCCCCTTCCCCGTTCGCCGTTCGACGCCAGACCGTCTCGCCCTTCACCCACCTAACCTTCTCTCCCGCCGATCGATTCCAGACCCTCTCCACGTTCTCCGTTCGCCGAACCTCTCTCCGTTCACGCCAGACCATCTCGCCAGACCCTCTCATCGATCCTCTCGCTGTTCACGCCAGACCCTCTCGCCGATCGACGCCAGGCCCTATCCCCGTTTTTCGTTCGTCTCTGGTGATGCCGGCTCCGGGCGTCCAGCTAGCGTGCCGACGAGCTAACGGCAGCGAGGAGCTCTCAACACTTGCTTCCCAAGTGCCACTTCTACTTGATCTTCAGTTTGGGAATGAGAGTGAAACTGGTGTTGGGTTTTATGTGTTTGAGTCAAATGCAGTGAAGAGAATGGAGTTGTTGGGGGTTTGGGAATGAGTTGATTGGGGTTGGGGCTTGGGTTAGGTTGGAGTTGTTTGGCTTTGCTAGATGTTTGCCACAATGTCCATACTCTCGGGGTCAATCACGGTGATGCGGCTATGATTTGGTTTTTGCAAGGGTTGGTAGTGCGTGTGAAGAAGCCAGGAGTGCTTCTCTATCTGCGAGTCGCGATGATGAGCAAGTTATGTTGTTTTGCACGATTGTGGAGCTTGGGCCCGAAGATGGGGTCCCTCCGTGGGGTGGGCTCACTTGTCTCTACCTTTGGGGTGCTTGTCTCAACTATCGCGGAGCGAATATGTCGCGCCAGAGCATCCTTCCGCGCCTTGTTGTTGCGAAAGCCATTGATCTGGGGTTCAAGTGTGTTAGGTCAGTGGTTCGGTATGGGGCCCATGGGGCCAGGTCGATAGTTGTTTGCTGTGGGAGGTGGGGACTATGTAGCACGTTGTATTGCATGATTGTGGGGCTTGGGCCCGAAGATGGGGTCCCCCCATGATGTTCGCACACTTGTTTGGGTGTCTAACAATGCAGCCGATGCAGTCTATTGAGCTTCCTCCAGCTTAAGCCACTGTCTCGTAACAGCGTCGCCTCTTCCCTAGTTGGGAGTAAGAGTCGAGTTGAGTCTGTGTGGTGAGAAATCACCTGAGAGTGCAAGAGCGTGAGAGAGGTGAAGGTATCCTCTCCACGGCTCTCTCATGGAGCCTGGTTTTTGGTGGGGTGAACAAGATAGCTATTTGATGAGAAATTGCCTAAGATAGCACAATCGTGAGAGAGGTGAAGGTATCATCTTCACGGCTATCTCTTTGGTAGTGGCTGTAGGAACTATTGTCGTGTTTGTAGGCAGAGATCGGCGGGTGTGAAAATCCTACCAGACTAGTTTCAGGTGGGTGTGCATGTGCTATGGAGGCAGTGTACGAAGCTAAACTGACGTACATACAATTTTGCTGGACCGAGCTTGTTTGTCGGCCCACCCTCCAGGGTTGTTGGAAGGATTTGTTGTTTATATGAGTCATGCTGCTGCATGTATGTTTTATTTCCAGTCTGTAGGTTGTATTCTGGCCCAGTACTCTGGCTTTGTATCATTAATTTCTTATTAATGAAACATGGTGGCCATACTCCACCTTTTCCCTAAAAAAATGATAAAAGTCAAATCTTGATGGCGTGATACTCTTATTTTGATTCCCTTTTGAATGATGAATATTTTGGTGCATGAAAGATCATGTTTTATTTGTGGAAATTGATTTTTATGAACCCATGAATCATTGTGGATGATTAGAGTTGTCATATGTTCTAAATATTCATGTTGATTAAAAAGAAGTTACTCTTGAGTTTTAGAGGTTTTTTTTTCTATGCATGAAAGATCTAAATTTTTATTGTAGAAATAGATCTGTTAAACCTATATGTGAATTTAGATGCATGGATTTATATGTATGATTAAAGAACGTGTTTAAATAATTATAGATAAAGTTTTGATAAATTTAAATAATGTTTTGAGGGAAGTAAATCTACGTTTTGAGATATTAAATTCTCAGTTTTGGTGGACTATTTATTTCAGTTTGTAGAGACGAAAACTGTACGTTCTAAAGGGGTATTTTTCAAATTCTAAACGAGGTAGGTTTCAGATTTTATGAAAAAAATGAGTTTTAGTTTGTGATGTTTTGGGGCTTCTATTTTTGTGCGAATAGATTAAAAATTTGGCAACAAATTCTATGATTATGAAGTAAATATAAACTCAATTTCCAGAATTTAATATTCACTTTTAAATGGACTGCTCTCAAGGATAAGAAGGTATAACTTTCAGATTTTGGATAAATGATAGTTTTCAGAATTTGTTGAATTTAAATCATTTAATTTAATTTAATTGAGTCCAGATTTTTATGGTGAGTTCCTTGATATGTGCTGGATTTAAATTTATTTTTCCAGAATTTAATATTTATTTTTGAATGGACTCTTCTCAAGGATAAGGTATAACTTTCAGATTTCGGATAAAAGATAGTTTTCAGAATTTGTCAAATTTAAACCCTTAAATTTAATTTGTCTGAGTCCAGACTATGGTGAGTTCCTTGATATGTGTTGGATTTAAAGTTATTTTTCTAGAATTTAATATTTATTTTTGAATGGACTCTTCTCAAGGATAAGAAGGTATAACTTTCATATTTTGGATAAACGATAATTTTAATTTGTTTGAGTCCATATTTTTATGGTGAGTTCTTTTATATGTGTTGGATTTAAGTTAATTTTTCCAGAATTTAATAATAATTTTGAAGTGTACTGTTTTGAAGAACAAAATAATATAACTTCAGATTTTGGTGAAAATCTAGTTTCAATTTTCGACATATTCAAGTAATGGTTTGGGGGAAATAAATCTATATTTTTGTAGATGAAATTCTCAGTTTTGAAAGGTCATATGCTTCAATTTCGAAGGTTAATTATTTCAGAGTTTTAAGAGTTATTTTTTGTTCTAAAGAGTTGTAAATTTTAGATTTGGAGACTAAAAAATTTGAGATTTGAGGTCCTATATATTTAAGAGATTTGTTTCAGTTGAGATTGAATGAATTTATAGTTGAATAAATTGAATTTTGCAAATTAATGGAAAGTGAGATTCAAAAAGGTGAGTTTTAAGAATTTTTAGTAAGATGAATTTGTCTCCATATATGGAAGAATATCTTGTATTATTGAACCAAGTTATGTTTGATTTGAGATTAGGGTTGTGTTGTGGACCCTAAAAAGTTAGTTGGTGAGTTTTGAGTTGTGAGCACTAGAAGTTGAGCAGGACCTAGAATTACCCGGCAGTGAATTAATTGATTGTGGGAATTAGCCAGGGAGGGCTAGTGTTCCTAGTTTTGTGGGTTTAAGTCCGGTAGGGTGGAGCTAGCTTTAGGTGGCTCAGGTTACATATATGTATGCATAAGGATAAACACTAGATGGTGATATGATGAAACAAGAGCAAACGTGAGTTATGCACTCCAGAATGATCTGCGAAGTGAGATAATCCCTAGTATTCCGGGACGATGGATGAAATATGCCACAAAATGATCCACGGAGTGGGATTGATCTCCAGTATTCCGAGACGAGAGCGATGCTTATGGGATATTTTTGCAATGAGGGCTCTAAAATGACCTGCGGAGTGAGACAATCCCCAGTATTCCGGGACGATGGATGAAATATGCCATACAATGATCGACGGATTAGGATTGGTCTCCAGTATTTCAAGGGCGAGAGCCAATACTTGCAAAATGTCTAAATCTTGTAGTAGTCATGGTAGTAGGTTGCATAACGAGGGATTGAATACTATAAAGTGGAGAACGATAAGGGCTTGCATCGGACCTATGTAGAATGGGATGCATAGAATCCGACAAGTATGCATTAGAAATCATCGTGTGCATTGTGTTTTCTTGAACATTGTTTTAATGCATTTCTCTTTTGTTTTTCCTTGACACACACTTACTTAGTATAGTTTCACTTGTTGTTTATTGAATCTTTCATTGTTATTTCATTTCATGTTTTGTGGCAAGTTTGTGATTGTGAGACTTTGGAAGTTTGCTATTATTATAGTATTGGGTCAGTTGCCTTCAATTGACGTCCCCACTCTTCAATTATTTTGCAGGACTTGCAAGTGAGTTGCCCAAGTAAAGTAAAAGCTTGGATTTGAGATGATTAAAGTTTAAGTATTGGGTTTTGTTGTAATAAATGTATTTAATTTTTTGCTGTGCAAATGTAAGAAAGAACTGATGTAATAAAAGCTTTTTAATTTTTCTCTGTATTTTATACTGTGTTTGGATTACATTGAAGTTGATTCTGGAAATTGTACCACTTATTTCTAATTTTATTTATTGAAAATTCAGGGCGCTACACCCATGGCCTATGAAGGTCACTGTTTCCTATACCCCCGACTAGCAACAATTTTGTGCACAACCATACCGACTTCATAAACAACTGGAAGTCGAAGTACGTAGTCGTTCGAAGATTTACTCCTTGGGATATCCCGACTCAATGGAAGAATGACATTCCCAAGCCCAAATATTCGTAGGAGTAGGATTTTTCTAAGGATGAGAAAGCAGAGTTCAAGCACCTATTTAATACGGGGAGCATTTATTGGTTGAAGGTGCATGAGAGCACCTTGATTAAATGTGGGTTTAGCCTGACCGACCCTAGTATGTCTTGTTCCTATTTTTCGGACCTTCTTTACTTGGTTTAACTGTTAGCCTTTGTTTTTGTTCAGAAGAAATGTTGAACGATGTGATCGAAGCCCGCCAAAAGGTTGGCCAAGAGGAAGCCTTCTGAGTCCTTGACGGGGAAGAAGAGGGTGTCTACATCGTCCTTCTAGCAGTGACCAAAGAAGCAGGCCGAGAGGGCCATGAGACCGAAGATACTGATTATTTCAAAGTTGGAATCTCCTAAACCCCATTTGAGCAACATTGCTACTGCCATCACCAATCTGGTGAAGTCTCCCTCCCCTTTCCTTCCCTAAACCCTAAGGCCATAGAGGTCACTGGGAAGGAGACTGACGAGCCTTAACATCCGGACTAGTCGGTGAAGGTGGGGGACTCCTTCCTCAACCCCTTGGATGCTCAGGAGGCATTGAAGTTTGGCATTGAAGTTCCTCGCCCCTCCTCAGGATAAGAAGGCACTCACCATGGAGACCTATGAGACAAGCTTCATGAAGTCGTCGAGGGCCATATTTAAGGTAAGTATTTGGTTTTATGGTTTCGGGTCATTTTTAGTTCCTTTCCAATTTTTTAAGTGTTGCTTCTCGCTTAGTAGGTTTCCATTCACCAATCGGAGCAGAATCGCCGACACGGCGTGGAGCTCCAGAAGAAGGATCATCGCATTGCCAGGGTCAAGAGGCAATACCACAAGCTTAAGGCCAAACTTGATGAGGCAGTGTTGAGGAAGAAGGCGAAGAACACAGAGCTCCTTAAGGCAGACACCGATAGGGTCGTGTTAAGGAGCGAGAAGGAGCAGTGGGAAGGCCATAAGAAGGAACTGGTGCTGACTGACTGAAGGTCGTAGATATCCTAATAGAGGCTGAGCAATAGGCTTACAAAATGTCCCTCAGTCATGTCCACCATTATTATCCTGAAGTCGACCTCGAGGGCTTCTCGTTCGATATGAAGGTCGAGGATGGTCCTCCCACTCCCGAGGAAGTGATCTCAGAACGAGAGTGGAAACAGGGCTGCCGATGTTGAGGCCTTGACCCCTCCTATCGTGGGAGAGGTCACCCCCGACGCAGCTCTCGAGGTGTGCTCCTCCCCTAGGCAGTAGGCTCCATTTTTAACTTTTTAATGTATTTGCTGATTGCAGATTGGCCACTGCTCTATTTTACTCATTGATTTTAATGAAAACTTTTTCAAACATCCCGTTTTAATTATTGTTGGCTTTTGTTTGCACGTCTTCATCTGATCCTTAAGACTTGAACTTTGCTTTGTAGTTTTAGATCATGAGATTCGAGCTTCGGGAGGTAGAACCTTGAGATGATGAACTTCTGTCCTTTTGCTGCAAACCATGCTAGACGGAAAGTGCCATCGTTCAGATTCGGAAGAAGGAAAGAGATTAGGAGGGGGCATTCTCTTGGCACATTTAGAGATCGCAAAATGTGGCACAGGAGCTTTCGCGCCTGAAAGGGGCGACGCCTATTGTAGGTTTGGTCCTAGCCCAGGCCAAGGGGATGTTCCTCATGAGTCAGATGGAGGGTGATCCCTTAGAGGCGAAAGCGGGGTGGCCGGATCGTTGAGCGTGGCTAGTGTTGATGAGGGTGCAGATCGGTCGAGTGCATGTACTCGTTCCGTTGGTTTGGATATAGTTGGAGTGAATCCGAAGCTAGACACCAATGAGGGGGAAGCCTCCTAGAGTCAGCCCTTTGTGCATCATACTTGTAATAGTGTGTACTTTGAATTTGTAATATGATAAGTAATATCTATCTTGATGCAATAAAACATTTTTTTTATTTGTACTCGTGTCTTTAACGATCTTGTATTTGTTAAATAAGTTGAGAGTTGCGAGTTTTCTCCTTTTGTTGGGACTCAGAGGGCATAGATTTAGGTATCTCACTAACCACTTAGAGGATCTGAACTTATTAGTCAGTTGATGACAGAAAATGAACAAGTTACGCAAAAACTATTAAGTTAAAGAGTCGAAGATAATATTTCTTTCAATTTTATGGAGACAATGATGTGTTGGGCTGCCTCTGGGGCGAGCGCTTATTATATTGCATAACATGTTGGGCTGCCTCTTGGGCGACTGCTCATTACATTGTTGGGCTGCCTCTGGGACGAGCACTTATTACAATGAATGGATGTTTTAAGGATAGCATTATTCCAAGTCATCGATACCTCCTTGCCCCACAGGTCTTCGAGTCGGTAAGTGTCTGGCCAAACCACTTTGGAGACCTTATATGAGCCTTCCCAGTTGGGTGCAAGCTTCCCCTTCTTCCGAGGGTCAGAGATTTCTAGTTTCCTTAGGACTAGGTCCCCCCACTCAGATATTCACGGGCCGGACCTTCTTATTGTAGCGTCTTTCATCCCTCTACTGGTAGATGTTCCTCCCGAACGATGTTTTTTGGGGATTTCTTCGACCAGATCTAAGTTTTATTGAAGTCCTTTTGCATTGACTTCTTCATCAAAAGTGAGATACAGGGCGACAGGATCTCGACTTCTAGCGGGATGACAGCTTCGGCTCCGTAGGCCGTAGGTGAGATTGAAGGGGGCTCGCTCGAAGGGATGCTTTTGGTGATTCGGTGGGCCCATAATATACTGGACAGTTCCTCCACCGACACCCCCTTAGCAAACACTCTGATGCATTTCTTGAGGCCATCCAGGATCTAGTGGTTAGCATTTTCTGCTTGTCCGTTGCTTTGTGAGAGAGAGATGGAGGTCAATCACTGCTGGATCCCTAAGTTGGAACAGAACTTCCCGAACACTTAGGCGGCAAACTATGTTCCGTTGTCCATGACTAGGATTTGCTTTTGAATCTATAGATGATATTCTTCCAAAAGAAATAATGAACCTGAAGTTCGATAATAGTCGCAAGTGGTTCGGATCCATTTCGTGAAGTAGTCAATTATAACTAATAGAAATCTTTTATGGCCCATCGTTGGTGGGAAAGGTCCCACAATGTCCATCCCCCACATAGCAAAGGGAATTAGAATCAACATCGACTTAAGCATGGCTAGGGAAAGGTGGTGCATGAGGGTGAACTTCTGGCAAGGATTGTACTTGCAAACTTGTTCGTAAGTGTCACTAAGGAGGGTCCACCATTAGTATCCATGGTTGAGTTCCTTTTTTATGAGTGGCAGCTGCCCAACCCTTCGTGGACTTCCTTCAGTGTGTATTGTGCCTCCTTAGGCAACACATATAAGGTCGGCCATCGACTAATGTGGAAGAACGCTTGAATAGGACCCCTTTGATTATTTTATATCCATCGGCTCTGATTTGCACCTTCTGAGCATCCTCTTTTTTGGCAGGAAGTATCCCCTTTACAAGGAAGTCGAAGTGGGGTTTCATCCACTTATTCTCGGGAGTGCTTGGGCAATGCAAAGGGCCTCAATGGTCTCGCACTCGATGCTTGTCTTAATCAAGACCTCAAAAAGTATTGTTTTGTCGAGCCCTTTAAATGAGGAAGAGGCTAACTTTGAGAGGACATTAGCCTGCCCATTCTCTTCTCGGGGGATTCAAGTGACACGGCCTTCTTCAAACTTCGCTAGGAGCTCCCTGACATAAGTGAGGCACTTTATCATCTGAGCATCTTTGGCTTCATACTCACCGGATAGTTGGTTCACCACTAGCTGGGAGTTGCTGAAGGCTCTTACCCGACAAGCGCATGCTTTCTGGACAAGGAGAAAGCCGGCAATCAATGCCTCATACTTGGCCTCAATATTTGAGGCCTTAAACTGTAAGTGAAGGGACTATTGAAGCAAAAACCCATCTGGCCCACTTAAGATGATAACTTCTACTTCATTCTTCACAAGAGGCACCATCAGTGTATACAGCCCAGAGTGGGAGGTCTTCCTTAGCTTCAGGCTTACTGGCAATGGATACATTCCACAATGCACTTTGCCAAACCTTGGAATTTAATGGCCGTTCGGGGCCGATGTTTAATATTGTGCTGGCTTAGTTCGATCGACCACTTCATTAGTCACCCAGAATAGGACCTGTTTCAATAGTAGGTCTGTCAGAGCCTTGACAAAGTCTGCTTGAAAATATGGGCAATGTTTTAGGGCTACCATGACTAGTGCATATGGTACCTTCTCCATTTTCGAGCTCGTCGTCATGGAGTACTTTACTGACATAGTAGATACACTTCAGGGCTCCATCAGCCTCTCTTAAAATGGCACTGAGGGTCTACTCCGAGGTCGCAATATATAAATAAAGAACCTCCCCAGATTCTGGCTTGCTCAGTAGTGGTGGGTTGGCAAGGTAGGTCTTCAGCCAGTCGAAGGCTTGTTATTACTGGTCCCCCCATTTGAAGTTATTGGCCCCTCCGAGGGCTTTGAAGAAAGGGGAGACACTTTTCCCCAGATTTGGCCAAGAATCGGCTGATCGCAGCTAAGCAGCCTGTCAGCTAATGGACCTCCTTGATGGTAATCTAAGGATACATATCGAGGATGGCTTCAATCTTCTCGGGGTTAGCTTAAATCCCTTTTTAACTGACCATGAAACCCAGGAACTTTCCCGAGCTGATGCCAAAAGAACATTTTGAAGTGTTTAATCTAAAGTTAAGCCTTCTCAGAACATCAAGAGCTTCTTCGAGATCCCCGACATGGTCCTCCCTCGCGATGCTCTTGACCAACATATCGTCGAGGTAGAAATCTATGTTCTAACCAATCTAATCTTTAAAGAATTCGTTAACCAGCCTTTGATGTGTGGCACCTGTAACAACCGTAAAAATATTCTTCTCTTAAAATAAATTTTTTTATTTTTCCATACGTACTTTTCTTCTATGCACGTGCTAATTACGTTGTTTTTATTAAAAATCGAGCACTAGAAATTTTTGTAAACAAAATATATTAAAAATTAATGTTAAAGAATTTTAATATAACTATTTATTAATGAAGGGGGTTAAAATGAAATAAAATAATGAAATAGGAGTAAATTGAAAATTTTGCAAAACACGTGACACGTGCATACGTGCACACGTGCTTTGCACAAAAGAGCAAGATAAAGGGAGTGGCTAGCCAATTTTGAGAGAGAGGGAGAGTGGGTGAGAGTGTGGGAGAGTGGAGAGCAATTTTAGGAAGTGGGAAGTTATTTTAACTACTCATTTTTACCCTATAAATAGCCCCCTCTTTTGTCATGAAGAACACAAAAAAATCAAAAAATCAAAACAAAAAAAAAAAGTGAAAGAGAGAAGGACTTTCGGGAAACCAAGGAGGAGAAGGTCGGGGTGCATTTGTGAAGTTTTTGGAGCATTTTACTAGGAGCTACTAGGAGTTCTTTTGAGGTGGGTGCTTCTTTTGCTTATTAGTGTTTATTAGTGTTGTGTAGTGTGTGTGCAAGTTTGGGGCTTGTCCAACTCGATTAGCCCTTGAAACGGGTCCGGAAAGAACCCATAAACGGTAGTTTTGCCTATGGATTGCTTGCTGTTTGAAATGGTAAAATTCGCTGTTTTAGGGCTTTTCTTACATCTTTTTGCACCTTTAACATGTGGAATATAGTAATATATGGCTGTGTTAGTGAAGGTTCACTTAGATGTTGATTTGATCGCCAAAACGAGCTAAAAACGTCAATTTATTCGTTGTTTTGGGCTGTCGTTGTTGGCAATTTTTTGCTCACGGTTTTGAGTGTTTTGCACACTAGTGTAGTGTTCTAATAACACTCATAGGGACCCTAACTTGCTGTTTAATAATTTAACAACATGAACCTTAGGTTGTAACTTGATAACACTTAATTTTACGAGTAGAATAAGGGCCAAAATGGTCTACAACGCGGCGGTTGTAGACTGTTTTCGCGTGCAGTTTTTACTCGCTGTCCAATGAGGTTTTACTCGTTGTTTGGAGCCACGAACCTGCGGGAGGACCACAGCGGAATTAGAAATCAGTGAGTCTCAAGGAGAGCTTGGTCGCGGCCCGATGATGCTTTCAAAACTTCAAGCATACAGGTTGAAACGACGATCGAGGAGAGCTCGATTCGTTGTTTCGTTCGGCCCGAATTGGGCTCAATTTTAGTTGGGCCAACTCTTGGGCTTGAGTTGGAGGCCAAGTTGGACCCTCATTGGGTTGGGTAAAATCATAAATAAAACGACTAAGATTATTTAACAATAAAGAACTAGAAAAAATAGTCATCTAGTGTTAGATAATTTCTTGAATCTATTTGGATGATTGACCAGTTCTTTCAACTTGGAATAAGTGAATAAGTTCTAACTCTGACTCTAATTAGAATGGTAGGCCGATTTGTAAATGAATTTGCAAGTGGACTAATGAATGTAAGGCATAAAACACTAATTAGCTAATAGCGTAAAGCTAGTTGATCGCCTAGTAATTCCATTAATTGATCTTGTGGGATAAAAAAAAGCTAGAATTAAGAGTATGGTTAATTGACTAATAGTGCAAGACTCTGTTAAGAAGCTTGAATAGAGCCATTAGAATCGAGTATGTCTAGATAATAAAAGGACCGATCTAGTAACCATAGAATTAACAATAGTCAATAGTTCTAGTACTCCTTAGAAGTTTGTGTTGTCGTGTGATTGCCCTAGTATGTAAATTGTCTCTAAACCTAGGAGCATGGTTCTAGAGGTTAGGCAAGGTCAAACCGGCAAGATACATAAGACCGGTGGGGGTAGGCAAGCTCTAGGACGTGTTATTATTGTTTGTAAGGACAGACACTAGTTGGGTGTTGTACACATCTGTCAAGGGGATACATGCGGCTTCGTCTCACCTGTCAAGGGAATACATGTGGCGTTGTCTCGACTGTTAATTTTTGAGATCTAGTGTAAGAACGGAGACAGACGTATGGCCACAAACTTCTGACGGAAATTAGGAGATGGACCCATAAGTATCCATCTAAAGTTCTATGTTGTTTAATGTGAACATGTAGCAAGAGCAAGACTCTAAGGCAAGGGAATTTTATCCCAAAATGACCCACTTTTTGAAAGTATTTACCAAACTGACTCACTTTTGAAAGTATTTACCAAAATGACCCAATAACTATCTCAGTTAGCGACCCTAGTGAAAACAGGGTCGCTAACTGGGATAGCGAGTTTATCTGTTTGTTGTTTTCATCACTTGGGGAAAAAATGAAGAAAAAAGCCAAGTATACATTCGCAATCTCAGTTAGCGACCCTATTATCACTAGGGTAGCTAAATGAGAATCTATGTGCCTGATGTTTTCAAGTGAAACCAGGGAAAAAATTAGAAGTATAGGATCGCTATCTCAGATAGCGATCCTATGTTAACTATACTTGCTATCTCAAGTGTCGATTGGGAGTTCAAAAATACCACACTCTCCGACTCATTCTCTTCTTCCCCTATCTCTCTTCACACTCTCTGAAACACAACTTCAAAACCCTAGCTGCCCAAATCAGATCCATTATCTCACCAAAAATCCTCAAAATATCAAAGCAACCTCTTAACCCCCACATTCCACTCTCCTCCCACTCTCAAAACCGTAAACCTAGCTTCTAAGATCCCCAATTTGGGCAATTTTGTAACATCCTGTGTTAAGAATATATATATATATATATATATATATATATATATATATAGGTGGCCCTTCGGTTGAGAACTAATTTGGTGAGAACTCCGTGAGAACTCACGAAGTAGACCCCCCATGAAAAATCCGAACTGACCATCTTGTTCTACATGCCTTAGATGGCATAACATAAACAATTCAAATAATTTGAAGATCGTTTTCCCATGATTTACATCATCGCAAAATTGTATGGCTGAAAATTCTACTCCATTTGATGGATGAGCAAACGAACTTCAAATTATTTGAATTCTTTATGTTATGCTATCTAAGGCATGTAGAACGAGATGGTCGGTTCGGATTTTTTATGGGGGGTCTACTTCGTGAGTTCTCACGGAGTTCTCACCAAAATTAGTTCTCAACCGAAGGGCTCCCTATACATACATATATATATATATATATATATATATATATATATATATATATATATATATATATATATATATAATTGGAGGTGTAACCTATAAAGTTTCTATTGGAGAGGTTGTGTGGATTTAATTGGAGTTGGGGGGCCCAGGGGACAGCAGCAGTTGTTGCTGCTTTGGCTGCTTGTCCACGTGCGACATGGAGGGCATGTGGGGCCCACCCAGGAGAGAGAGAGGGGGGGGGGGGCAGTTTTGTTGCCACGTGGCAGTAGGGCCTCGCGAGAGAGAGAATGCGATATAAAGTTTAATAATCCCATATCGAGGGATTTGAGATTAATTGCCTTTATATATATAATTACCTGGGATTAGAGGTCACCAATAAGCTATAATGCCTTTTATGAGGCAAGCCTGTGGTAGGCAGTTGTTAGAAAATTGTTGTTTCGGGCCGGGGTGTTACAAATGGTATCAGAACCAACTTTCAACACCAAGTGTGGGTAAGAGTGGGTGTGATGTATTGCATGCCTGAGAGGAAGCCGTGGTCAGTACGTTGGCAGTGTAGCCAGGGGCAATATGCTAAGATTTGGTTGAATCAGGGTACACCATTCCACACCGGCTAGAAAGGAGATGCTACGCTACGTTGCATGTCCCGGCTTCAGCGAGGACGCTGAATTCTTAAAGGGGGGGTGTAACATCCCGTGTTTAGAATATATATATATATATATATACATACATATATATATATATATATATATATATATATATATATATACATACATATATATATATATATATATATACATATATATATATATATATAATTAATTGGAGGTGTGTCCTATAGAGTTTCTATAGGAGAGATTGTGTGGATTTAATTGGATTTGGAGGGGGGCCCACGGGAGAGCAGCAACTGCTGCTGCTTTGGTTGCTTGTCCACGTGCGACGTGGAGGGTGTGTGCGGCCCGCCCAGGAAAGAGAAGGAGGGGGGGGGGGGGGCAGTTGTGTTGCCACGTGGCAGTGGGGCCCTTTGTGGCCTTCGGCTGTTGATTCTCTCGCGCGAGAAAGAGAATGCGAAATGGGGTTTAATAATCCCATATCGGGGGGGATTTGATATTAATTGCCTATATATATATATATATAATTGCCTAGGATTAGAGGTCACTAATAAGCTATACCACCTTTTATAAGGCAAGCCTGTAGTGGGTAGTTGTTACAAAAATCGCTGTTTCGGGCCGGGGTGTTACGGATTTATTCAGAAAACGTGCGCGAGGATTGGATTTAAGCTATTTGATTTGAATGTATGATTTTTATAACTCCTTATCACGTATACTTGGTTAGATTAGATAATGACTCTCATTTTTATATAATTATGTATATGTATGGATTACGATATTCCTATTTGGCTTTATTTTGGGGGTGAAATTATCAATATGCAAAGATAGGTTGTTGTTACAGTAATGATGATCCTGAAATAATTTGGGCACCCCGCACAATAACAATGACAGATTTATTATATCTCTGTTTTCCTTGAAATAAAAATCAAATTCATCATATAAATATATTTTAAAGTTACATTTGCATGTCGTCGTCCACCACCACGACTAGATCCACCCGGAGGTTGACCCCAACATGTACATGTGCCCCCGCAGTTACGTGGAGGTCTACTACTCTTTCCTTCTTCATGAATAGCCCAGGTTCGTGGCATATTCAATAACAAAGAGAATCCTACAAGTTTGATTGTATCTCCGTTTTAGATATATCGATAAATAAAAAATGGGAGTTTCTAGAAATTAAATGTAATATCAGTAATACAGAATTATACATTCATCAATATCTAATTACAATAAATCGATATCTAACAATGTTACTCACAATGTTACAATGGCTTATAACTATCATCATAAATCGACACTCATCTATATACAATGTTAGTCACAATATTACTCACAATGTTACTGAAGTATAGCAAATATAATCACATTGTTACTCACATCACATATTACACTCATGCATTGTGGACTTAGATTAGTTAGCACAAATATTTCACGAATAACACTAACTAACTTAGTACAATATATGTTATTTTAGGTTAATCACACAAATAAATTTAGTACAAATCATCCACACTTCGTACCATGTAGGCATAATTCGTATAACCAAAACACTCAATTCATTGTTGAACACATCTCAAATTAACTCACAATTCTAAATCTAACCCTACATCAAAATTAACCAAAAATCAAATAGCAAGAGTTATGAATAAATACCACACAAATACTGGGTAGAACGAGGATGAGATTGTTCCACTTGCTTGGCAACTCCAATCCTCTTTTGTATTTCTCGAACTTTGAACGCCCAAATTGGGGATGTTGGAAGATAGGTTTAGTTTGAGAGTATGAGGAGAGTAGAATGTCGGGGATGAAGAAGTGGCTTTGAGATTTTGTGGATTTTGGTGAGAAAATAGGTTGGGTTTGGGCCAGTAGGGTTTCGGAGGGGGAGAATAACTATGGAGAGAGATAGGGGGAGAAGAAACTGAGATAGCGAGTGTGGTATTAAGTGAATTTCCAATCGACACTCGCTATCTCAGTTAGTGACCCTAGTGAAAATAGGGTCGCTAACTAAGATAGCGAGTGTATACTTGTCTTTTTTCTTCAGTTTTTTTCCCAAGTGGTGAAAACAACAGATATATCGACTCTAAGATAAGGGTCGCTAACTGAGATAGCGAGTGGATCGTTTTGGTAAATACTTTTGACTTTTGAAAGTGGGTAAGTTTGGTAAATTCTTTCAAAAAGTGGGTCATTTTGGGAAAAATTCAAGACTAGGTGGGGCGGGGAAGTCCTGTAGGGTAACCCTTATGTTCGTAACTACTTTTGGTGAGTTTCGGGGGTAGAGAAAGATTGCAGGGTTCGGTGCCACATGTGGAGGTATCCATAGGGTTGTCCGGGGCTGGAGAAAGACCACGGGGACGGGCGGAGCAAACTATTTATGACCAGGGGATGGAGAAAGATCACAGGGTTCAACGCTACTAGTGAATATCCAAATCTCACGTAGTTTTCCGGGGGCGGAGAAAGACCACAGGGTCCCAGCATAATGGCATAATAAAATGGCAATTTTCGACTGCAGATGCAAGAATGGACCGAACGACTGCTGCCTCACCGGTCACTATTTAAATGTCCGAAACAAAGTAAGAGTGCAAGAGTAGGTCTGCATTGCAGGGAATTGAGCTCTATAATCAGAAGGACGTAAGATTGATTGGAAAGTATGTAGCATGGGATGCATACGTTTCCAATAAAGTGTGCATTAGAATTAGAATATCGTTTGCATTAAGTTTGTGCATTAGATTCTAGGGTCATGGAATACACTAACACCTCTGTTTGTTTGAATTTCACATTTTTTGCATTAATGTTGATTGTTGAGGATTAAGGAGACCGCTGAATTTTATCAGTATTGCGTCAGTTTGCATTCAACTGACGTGCCCACAGTTGGTTAGTTGCAGGACGACTGGTCGTGGTAGTGGGGAACTCAAGCTGCGTGGAGCATCCAAGTGAAGGACATAGATTTGTACAATGTAATGTATTAATGGAATTCATGATGTAAATTTTACGTTGAACACTTGCACAATGTAATATTGTTGACGTAATAGAAAGTTTTTAGTTCCCTGTGATTTTAGTAAGATTCTGGATTGTGTCACGAGTTTCCAATGTTAGAAATCGGGTCACTACAATGGTAGCAACGCTCATGTGACGTTCGTGTGATGAGGGTTCCAGGGTGACTTGCGGAGTAAGGTATTCTCCAAATATACCCAGATGTGAGTGAAATAGTTATCTGAGAAAGTAAATTGACCTTCAGAGTTTCCGAGGCGAGGACCAATATTTATTTCTTTTTATTACTTTAGAAATTAAAATAGATCTTGAGGGAAATTATTTTAATGGACGAGTTGTATTATATGTGTAAATTTCGCTGTGTATTGTAAAGAACATTTTTGTAATGAAAAGTTTTAAATTTCATAGTATTTTGTACGAAATTGAAGTAAAGATTCTAGATGTGCAATGAATTGCCTGTGTAGGGAATTCGGGGCGTTACAAGACGAATGCTCTCCTATCGGCCCACCATGTATTGAGTTGATGACCACCATCAGTCCCGAACCTTGTGGCTCGGGCCCCTTCTCCGGAAGCATGTCAGAGCCTCTATCTTCAGAGGCCATCGCACTGACCTTTTTGACGAACTTGGAAAGATGTCCCGTTGGATCAAGGCTTTGATCTACTATTTAAGAGCTCGATAGTCACCAGTGTTGTGTCGTGATCTCAGTGAAAATGACACCAAAACCACATGTCCCTCTTCTTACTGGGTGTCAACATCGGTGGTGGGGGTCGGAGGAGACCCTCTCCTTCCACCTCCATCAGTACCGCCAAGATATTGGCATTCTAAGGGGTGCACTTTTTGAACCTGGGCACCGGAGGGGACCTCCTCCGCCCAACTGTATCTTTCAGATACTTCTTTGAAGGTTTGTCGAGACTGGCCCTCCTCTTTCCTTCAGGGGGCGACTCCTTTCACCCCATGGAATGAATGCCTTCTTCTGCCCTGATATACTTCTCGCTTCGCAGCAAGAGGTTGAAGAAATCCGATGGTGGCTACTTAGCTAGGGAGTTAGTAACCGCTGTTTTTTATTTTGTGTATTTTTGAGTGTATTTTTCGTTTTGGTGTATTCTTTCTCTTGTGTTGTTCTTTCTGAACCGTATATTGGAGTTATTTTCAATATATATTTGTTTTATTTCTTTTTGAGCTCTTTGTGTTTAATTGGTTGTCTCGTTTGTTTCGTTCTTCAATATTTTGTTCTTTCCTTTATTTTGTTCTTGTCCCTTTTAATTTTGTTCTTGGGTGTGTGATGGTGATTGGTTGTGATCCTATTTCCCAATCCTATTATTTGATCCCTAATAAGCTTTACCAAAGCCATATTAAATTTCCAATCCTGTTAGTTATCCTATACAATTTGTATCCTAATTAAAGCCAAATTAAACAAATCCTATTACTACTCCTATATACCCACAACCCATTACCCATTAACCCAACTTGTATTATTAACCCTAATCCCTCCATATAAATACACCCTCCCTCACACAAAACCCTAACCCTAGTCCCTCTACCTCTCTTAATCTGGCCTCCCTCTCTCTCCCGTTGCTTGTGCCGCCGCACACAGCCGACCCCAAGCCCGCACCCCCCAGGTCGACTCCCCCTCCCGGCCTGCCTCCAAACCCGAGCCCCCCATCTCCTTCAACCCGAGCCTCCACTCTCCTCTTCCCCTTCTTGGCCATCCTGACCACCCTTCACACCACCTCGCACCACCACATATAATTCCTAGTCTCTCTCGTGGTGTTCTCTTGTGGTCGTAAGCCACTATTGTCATCCCGCTTTAGGAGTTTTTGTTCGTGTGGAGATTTTCGCTCTAGTTGCTTGGATTCATTGGTTCGTGGATTTTCGTTCGTGGGTTTTGCTTCCTTACTCTTGGTTTTCGTTGTTCTTCATCTTCGGTTAAGGCAAGTAACTTGTACTCCAATTCATTTGTTTGATACAAGTAAAAAAATACCACCTATAGTGTAGTTGGGTCTAGAGACGATTCTTGTTTGTGTTATGTTCGATGAGTTTTATCTCTATTGCGAAAATTTGACCATAGATGACTCACGACACAATATGAACATGAATTAACTTAGGATTTACCCGTTCTTGATTTTGATCATGTATGTGAGACTTTTGTGAGTATTTTGTGATTTTGTTGAGACACATGTGAAATCTTGATGTGGACATGCTAGATACTCTAATTTATGATGTTTAGACACTTGGTAGACTCGATTTCATGTTTGGTTGTGTTTTGAACAAGTTTTGTACGATACATATTGAGTTATTGTTAAAGGGAAAAATCTGTGTTTTGTCGCTGATCTGTTTTGTTTGCTATTTTGGACTGTCTTGAATTCAGTATCTTAATTTTGTATAAAACATGAGTTTTAGAGAATTTTGTCTATTTTCAAACCCCTCTAGCCTTGCTTGATTTTGTTTTCGTATGAGTGAGTTATGACTGTTTTACTACAGAGATGTCGATCTTTTCCAGATTTTGTTTTTCGATTCTTGATGACTAAATGATTTTATTAACTATGCTTCACATATTATTTTGATCGAAAATTTTGGTCACTATTTCTTTATCTAGTTAGGGATTATACAGAATTTTGGTGAATTTTATTGATAAGTTTATACGTCGTTTCATGCTCGTTTATGAAAACTATACTTGCTGTATTTTGGTCGTTGTTCAGTAAAGAACCTTATTTTCACTATGACTCCTTTTACTGTATGAAAAATGTTTGTAAAAAAATATGAAAGTTAGATTATTCTATCTATTTTCATCTCCCTTTGGTGGAATTGGATTTCGTTTCACTGGTTGCGAGATATCATAGTTTTCGTACAGCAGTGTTGGGAATTCCAGATTTGCCAAACTATGGTTTCTTGATGCTTTCTTATTTTTGATGACTGATCTAATTTCACTGGAAAATTATAAAATTTTATATTTAGATACTAGACATATAGGGAAATACTCCATATTTTTCGTGGATATATTTAATGTGTTTTCATACTGTTTTCCTGTTCTTGAGTGCGTTTTCCTGATTTCTGGCTGAACCTATTTTCTGTATTCAAATAAGTTTTGAGCTATGTTTTTGTAAATTAATATATGACTTATTTATACTCGCTGGATTCGGTTGGGAGTCTATTTTCTAGACGTTTTTACGGATTCAGATTTTCATGCTTGTAACACTAGGAATCACCGTTTACTGCAGTGTGGTCTTGCTGTCCTGAACTTGAGATTTGTTTATTTTAGTTCTTTTATGAGATATCTTGCACACGTATTTGTTTATCTTGCAACTTGAACTTGTTACATGATCAGGACATGATATACTTGATATATATTTGCACACCTACATGCTTGTTTGACTTAATAATAAAATAATCAAGCCGGGGTTAAGGGAAAGATCTAGTAGTGGATAGTGCAGAATCGTGTATTCGGAAGAACCTAGTGGTTATTGGAGCTTGTTTACATGTGGAGCTTGACACGATATACATGACACGTACACACATGACACTAGAGCTTGTTTGGGTTTTGGAGCTTGTTTATATGATACATGATTACATGATACTTGGAGCTTGTCCCTGAGTACACTGTCCTGTATGGTCCCCTATAAAATCTAAAGCAAAACTGTTTGTTGTAGCAACCATGTGCTATGTTTTTGGGGCGCATGAAGTGCTACCTGGATAGTAATAATTACAAGACTTGATATATAATACTTGAACATGATACTTGAACATGATACATACCCACTTGACACTTGACTACATGATATATGAAATTTGATACTTGCTACATGCTACATGATTACATGATTCTTGACACTAGTTACTTGATGCATGACACTTGTTCACTTGATACTCAACACATACTATTATATTTGCTCATCTTGCCATACTATGATTTATATCCTGTTATCATGATTATACCATGCTAGGTTTGTTATTTAGATTTACATATCCCATGTACTTGTATCCTACATTATAAGTGGCCCGTAACTTGCAATTGACGGGTACTTATTTTTCTTCTTCCTTCTCCTGCAAATTTACTAATTGCAGACCAGGATGGTCGACTGCCAGATGGTATTGGCGAGATGATGTATTAGGGCTGGATTTTTTGCTTTATGATTTTTATTATTATTGTTGCTTGAACTTGAATAAAATGTACTTGATTACTTGGATATTTATCTTGTATTTAGGCGATGTGACCTAGATTATTTGACTTGTTCAGAATTTGATTTATTTGAGATTATTATATTTGATTTCAAGTAATTTCTGTTGGTATATTGTTTCAATTAGGCATGCCTGGTTGTATCTTTTGCCTCCGACTCTGATTATCTTGTAAAATATTGTAAAGATTCCTGAACAGCTTATGGATGATGAAAATTATTTGTTGGGCTTTTGTCTTGTATCCGTATTCCGTATTCTTTTTGGGAAGCGGGGCGTGACAGGATTTTTAGTGGTATCAGAGCACCAGGTTTGGCTAATGTATTAGTTGCCTAATATATTATACAAGCTTGGCTCGAACTGGGATCTGCTCAACATTTCACCAACCATGCATACATAAATAAATGTATACCAACTCTAATTCTGGATGCTAATTGTTTTGGTTTTGTGCAGACTATGGCTCGCAGAGGTTCTACTTCTCAGTCGCAGGTTGATCTGATTGTGGCTGTCACTACTGTGCTTGAGCGGTTGATTAATCAGCAGAAAAACCACAGTGATCTTGTGATGGCTGCTCTTGAAGCTGCCCGGGTTCCTATTGTGCCTGTACAGGAAAATCTTCCACCTCGTTCAGGGACAGTTACAGATTTTATGAGATGCATCCCGACCATTTTTTCGGAACTGAGACGCCTTTGGAGGCTGAATAGTGGTTGATCTGGACTGAGTGCTTGTTGTTAGCGGCTCGTGTTGCCGATGGTGATCGGGTGGACGTGGTTTCTATCCAGTTGGTGGATTTGGCCCATATCTGGTGGAGGTCCCAAGTCTGAAAGGCTCGAAAGACCGATCACTTGGGTCACTTTCACTAGTAGCTTCTTGGAGAAGTTCTTTCATAGCAGCACTAGAGTTGAGATGGAGCAACAATTCTTAGCCCTGAAACAGGTTGGTTGTTATTTCAAGTAATAAAATTTTGTTACATATTGTTCATACAATGTTGTAACATAAGACTTTCTTGAAACAGGGCTCCAGGTCTGTGGACGAGTACGCAGTCGAATTTACGAGACTTAGCCTCTTCGCAACCGTTTTTGTGGCGAACGAAGAGGATAGGGCTCGTAGGTTCATTTTGGGGCTTGAGCGAGACATCAAGAGGCATCTTGTCTCTCTTTACTTACGTACCTACACTGAGGCTCTTGAGGCAGCCCGAGCTCAGGAGCAGGCTCGTGGTGGTTCATCTTCTTCTCAGCGGACTATTCCCACTGCTGTTGCTAGGCCTTCTGGTGGGCCTATTCGGAGGCTTGTTTCTGCCCACCCAGTTAGAGCAGCTCCTTACTCTTCTGCTAGTTCCTAGAGGGGTGGTTTTTGCGACTTTTGCCGACTTGTCGGGCATGAGCGCAAGGACTGTAGGCAGGCCAATTACCGCTGTTTTTCTTGTGGTGCTCCTGACCACACTTTGCGGGATTGTCCACAGCATAGGGCAACTCTTCCAGTCTGTGGTCCTGTCCAGCCGACAGTTCCAGCTCGTGGTCCAGTTAGGCCACCGCTTCCTCCCCAGCATCAGATTGTCGGTCAGAGGACCGCTGTTCTGAGGAGAGGTCAGACTTTCAAATTGACTGCTGCAGATGCTGAGACAGCTGAAGGAGTTGTGGCTAGTATATGTTGTTTTTTTGTTTTGTTTCTCTATTGTTTTCTTTCTTTTGGTCTTGCTTTGCTTCTTTATGTTATCTTTCTGCATTGTTGTTTTTCCCTCACCCTTAATTGTCTATTCTTTCTCCTTGTCTTTGATTCCTTTTAGGTATCATCCTTGTTTGCTCTTTCCCGCCTATGTTCTTTTTGATTCTGGGGCAACCCATTCTTTTTTCTCCTCTCGATTCATCGCTCTCCATCTGTTAGAATGCAACAACATGTCAGAGGCTTGGAACATTGTGACAGGTGGTGGATTTGTCATATGTTCCCGTGAGTGCAGGCAATGTCTCGTTGTTATTGGTGATGCAGATTTCAAAGCCAACCTGATTATAATTAGAAATTCGGGATTCGACGTTATTCTCGGTATGGATTGGTTGGGTGAAGCCCATGCCATTATTGATTGCCGTGCCAAGAAAGTTGTCTTCAGAATTCCAGATAGAGAAGAATTCGAGTTCCGTGTCGGGGAGTCTTTCCTTGGCCGAGCAAAGACTGCAATTGAACAGGTGGATTGTGTGATGGAATTGCACTCAGGCTGTGAGGCTGCGCCTTTAGTAGTTCAAGATTTCTTGGATGTTTTTCCAGATGAGTTGACTGCAATTTGGTATTGATGTTCAGTCTGGAACAGCGCCGATATCAAAGTCCCTACAGGATGGCACCGGTTGAGCTAGCATAGCTTAAGGTGCAGATTCAGCAGTTGCATGATTTGGGTTTCATCAGACCTAGTGTTTCGCCTTGCAGTGCTCCGGTGCTTTTTGTCGACAAGAAGGATGGTAGTCGTCGACAGTACATGGATTATCGGGAACTAAACAGAGTTACTGTGAAGAATCGGTATCCGTTGTCCAGGATCGATGATTTGTTTGATCAGTTGGGTGGGGCTGCTATTTTCTCAAAGTTGGATCTTCGTTCTGGGTATCACCAAGTCAAGGTGAAGGCTGCAGATATACAAAAGACTGCTTTCAGGACTATATACGAGCATTATGAGTATCTTGTGATGCCGTTCGGGGTCACGAACGTGCCAGCTATATTCATGAGTCTTATGAACCGGGTTTTCTCGCAGTTCTTGGATAGATTTGTGGTGGTCTTCATTGATGATATTTTAGTGTATTCTCGGAATCGGGAAGATCATGCTGAGCATCTTAGAGTGGTTCTGCAGACTTTGAGAGAGAATCAGCTCTATGGAAAACTCAGCAAGTGCGAGTTTTGGCTCGACATGGTTTCTTTCTTGGGGCACATTTTTTCTAGCGATGGTGTTTCTGTGGATTCGGCCAAGGTTGAGGCTGTGAAGGATTGGCCTATTCCCAAGCCATTTTCAGAGGTCAGAGTTTTCTTAGTTTGGCTAGCTATTATCAGAAGTTCGTCCAAGACTTTTCGATGATAGCAGGATCGTTGACTAAATTGAATAGGGAAGGATCATAAGTTTTGTTGGTCTGATGAGTGCAATGAGGTTTTTGTTGAGTTGAAGAACAAATTGACGTCAGCGCCTGTGTTGACTATTCCCGATGGTTCGGGCAGATTTGTAATTCACTGTGATGCTTCTGGTAAGGGTCTTGGAGCAGTTTTGATGCAAAAAGGCCGAGTTGTTGCGTATGCATCGAGGTAGTTGAGGCTGCATGAGAAGAACTGTCCTACTCATGACTTGGAGTTAGCGGCAGTGATTCATGCTTTGAAACTGTGGAGACATTATTTACTTGGAGACCGAAGGAGTTAAACATGAGGCAAAGGCATTGGTTGGAACTTATAGCTGATTATGACATCAGTTTGCAATACCATCCTGGTAAGTAAACTTGGTGCTAGATGCTTTAAGCAGGAGACCAGCAATTATGTTTCTTACTCAGCAGAGTGATCTCATTGAGCAGATGAGGAGGTTGGAGTTGGATGTTGTGTTGCCAAGTTCTGGTCGGAGTTGTTTGGCGCTCCAGCTGCAGTCGTCTCTTGTTGATCAGATTAAGGAGGTGCAGGCTGGTGATGCGCAGTTACTGGGTTTTCAAGATAAGGTTGAGTCTGGGTTCAGAACGGACATGGTTATTCATGCTGATGGATCGCTTCGTTTTGGGTCCCAATTGTGTGTCCCTAAAAGTGAAGTTCGTCAGAGGTTACTTGAAGAAGCTCATCAGTCTTCATATTCTATCCATCATAGCGGTACTAAGATGTATCAGGATTCGAAGCTTCATTTCTTGTGGCATGGTATGAAGAGGGCTGTGGCTTGGTTTGTTTCTCAGTGTTTGGTCTGCCAGCAGGTTAAGGCAGAGCATCAGAGGACCGCTGGACTTCTTCAACTGCTTCCTATTCCTGAGTGGAAGTGGGAACACATCACTATGGATTTTTTTACCGCTTTGTCGAGGAGTCCTAAGGGTCATAATGCCATTTGGGTGATTGTTGACCGGTTGACGAAGAGTGCTCACTTCATTCCCTTTCATGTCGGTCAGTCTACTGAGAGCCTAGCTGAGAGGTATATGTAAGAGATTGTTAGACTTCATGGGGTTCCTGTCAGTAATGTATCCGACAGGGATATGAGATTCAAATCTCAGTTCTGGGAGAGTATTCAGAATAGTTTGGGGAGTAAATTAAAGTACAATACAGCTTTTCATCTCCAGACTGATGGACAGTCAGAGCAGACTATTCAGATTCTTGAGGACATGTTGAGGTCCTGTATGCTTTAGTTTGGTGGGTCTTGGGAGGATCATTTGCATCTCGTGGAGTTCTCGTACAATAACAGCTTTCATGCCAGTATTAAAGCTACTCCGTTCGAGGCACTCTATGGGTGGAAGTGCAGATCGCCAGTGTGCTGGGATGACATTGGTGGGAGAAGGTTGTTGGGTCCGACTTGATCACCAAGACAGTGGATGTTGTGGTTCAGATGAGGAAGCAATTGTAGGCAGCTCAGGATCGGCAGAAGCGATGGGCCGATGTCCATCGGAGAGCTTTGGAGTTTGGGGTTGGTGACCATGTTTTCCTTAAGGAATCGCCGTGGTGTAGTGTCATTCGATTTGGTGGTGGGGGCAAGCTTAGCCCTCGGTTTATTGGACCGTTTGAGATTTTGGAGCGAGTAGGCAGGGTGGCCTATCGTCTTGCTTTGCCGCCAGCATTATCAGGGGTGCACGATGTTTTCCATGTCTCACAACTCAGGAGATATATCCGAGATGAGAGCCACGTGATCGACTATTCTGAGTTGACCGTTCGGCCGGATTTGACTTGTGAGATTCCACCAGTTGCTATTGTGGATCAGCGGGAGAAAGTGCTTAAGAACAAGGTCATCAAGTTGGTTCATGTTGCTTGGAATCCTCACTCGCCTGGTGAGTCGACTTGGGAGCTGGAGGAGGAGATTCAGCAGAAGTTTCCTTATTTGTTTGGGTAGTTTTGTTTTGTTCTTTTGGTTGTTTTGGGGTTACCATATGTATCTTCTTTTTGAATTTCGAGAACGAAATTCTTCTTGTTAGGAGGGTAGGATTGTAACCCTTATTTTTCATTCTGTGTATTTTTGAGTGTATTTTTCGTTTTGGTGTATTCTCTCTCTTGTATTGTTCTTTCTGAACCGTATATTGGAGTTGTTTTCAATATATATTCGTTTTATTTCTTTTTGAGCTCTTTGTGTTTGATTGGTTGTCTCTTTTGTTTCGTTCTTCAATATTCTATTCTTACTTTCATTTTGTTCTTGTCCCTTTTAATTTTGTTCTTGGGTGTGTGGTGGTGATTGGTTGTGATCCTATTTCCCAATCCTATTATTTGATCCCTAATAAGATTTACCAAATCCAAATTAAATCCTCAATCCTATTAGTTATCCTATACAATTTGTATCCTAATTAAAGCCAAGTTAAACAAATCCTATTACTACTCCTATATACCCACAACCCATTACCCATTAATCCAACTTGTATTATTAACCCTAATCCCTCCATATAAATACACCCTCCCTCACACAAAACCCTAACCCTAGTCCCTCTTCCTCTCTCAACCCGACCTCCCTCTCTCTCCTGTTGCTTGCGCCGCCGCACACAGCCGACCCCAAGCCTGCACCCCCAAGGCCGACTCCCCCTCCCGGCCTGCCTCCAAACCCGAGCCCCCCATCTCCTTCAACCAGAGCCTCCACTCTCCTCTTCCCCCTCTTGGCCATCCCGGCCACCCTTCACACCACCTCAGCACCACCACATAAAATCCCTAGTCTCTCTCGTGGTGTTCTCTTGTGGCCGCAAGCCACTATTGTCATCCCGCTTTTAGAGTTTTTGTTCGTGTGGAGATTTTCACTCTAGCTGCTTGGATTCGTTGGTTCGTGGGTTTTCGTTCATGGGTTTTGCTCCTTACTCTTGGTCTTCGTTGTTCTTCATCTTCGGTTAAGGCAAGTAACTTGTACTCAAATTTATTTGTTTGATACAAGTCAAAAAATACCAGCTATAGTGTAGTTGGGTCTAGAGACGACTCATGTTTGTGTTATGTTTGATGGGTTTTGTCTCTATTGTGAAAATTTGAACATAGATGACTCACGACACAATATGGACATGAATTACTTAGGATTTACCCGTTCTTGATTTTGATCATGTATGTGAGACTTTTGTGAAAATTCGTGATTTGGTTGAGACCCATGTGAAATACTTGGTGTGGACATGCTAGATATCCTAATTTATGATGTTTAGACACTTGGCAGACTTAATTTCATGTTTGGTTGTGTTTTGAACAAGTTTTGTATAATATATGTTGAGTTATTGTTAAAGGAAAAAATCTGTGTTTTGTCGCTGATCTGTTTTGTTTGCTATTTTGGACTGTCTTGAAATTAGTATCTTTATTTCGGTATAAAACATGAGTTTTAGATATTTTTTTCTATTTTCAAACCCCTCTGACCTTGCTTGATTTCATTTTCGTATGAGTGAGTTATGACTGTTTTACTACAGAGGTGTCGATCTTTTCCAGATTTTGTTTTTTTAATGTTCTTGATGACTAAATGATTTTACTAACTATGCTACACATATTATTTTGATCCAAAACTTTGGTCAGTATTTCTTTATCTAATTAGGGATTACCCAGAATTTTGGTGAATTTTATTGATAAGTTTATACATCGTTTCATGCTCGTTTATGGAAAACTATACTTGGTGTATTTTGGTCGCTGTTCTGTAAAGAACCTTATTTTCACTATGACTCCTTTTACTGTATGAAAAATGTTTGTAAAATATGAAAGTTAGCTTATTCTATCTATTTTCATCTCCCTTTGGCGGAATTGGATTTCGTTTCACTGGTTGCGAGATATCATAGTTTTCGTATGCAGGGGTATGTAGTTATTGTCCAATATCCTGGGGTGCGACTTACACGTGATTACATATTGGAGTACTAGTCATTGTGTTTAGGTATGCATAGCAAGGGATTGAACCCTATATTGAGAAGAAAATGCTTAGTAGTTTGTAATTAGGAACTATGTTGTATGGGCGACATAGCATTCCAAACAAGCATGCATTAGAATAGTACATCCGATAGATGCATATAGAACTTATGAAGTCGTATCTTGTTGGACAACCATTAATAATATAAAACTGTTGACATTTCCGTGTTATGACTGTTTCATTTAGAATTGGCATTACTTATTAACTCACCTTTAATATAATTGAATAGGAATTGACATTACTTATTAACTCACCTTCACAAGCTGACAATCCCACACATTGTGGTTTAGCAGGCAAGTTTGATTGAGGACATAGCGAACAGGTGTATCATCCTAGGTATCTGTCACTGTAACCCCTATTTTGAATTTTATTGAATTTTTATTTCTTTCCTTGATTATTGTATCCGAATTCTTTTATATATTATATCTTTGTTTTTCTTGGGCTCTTTATTTTCTCTTGATCGTTCTGTGCTCTTTTGGCTGATTTTTTGCTATTCTTGGTTCATCGCAAAATTTCGCTCTTCCTATTTTGAGTTTGATTTGTTCCCTATATGTTCATCTCATTGTTTCATGCTTGTTCATCTCTTTTTGGAGCCAAAACCGGTACCCAAAACCCACTAAACCACAACCCAAAACACAATTTCTTAATCTTCTATAAATACCCCCATATTAAACCCTAATTAATTATCCCCCTATCTCTCCACTGCTTTCTCTCTCCTCGATCCCATATCTCTCTCCTTGTTTCGTCTTCACCCAAACCGCCCAAACCCATATACCTCGTCGCCCACCCGCTCTCCATTACCCCGACCACCTTCGACCACCATCCTCTTCACCATCCCCTCGTCTTTGCCTTCCGATCACCTCGCCATCAACCCACCATCCCGACTCCCCCGCAACCCATTACCACCCGCTGTCTTCGCCGCCACCGATCCTCATCCTTCGCCTTCGCCCTCCGCATCACCCCCGTAATCACCAGAGAACCCCACATCCTCATCGTCGTTGTCATCATCCTCCAAGCCCCGATCTCCCCCTATTGTTCGCTCCTCTGTTCTCGTCGAGAAACAGAGTCACCATCACCGAGCCGCCGAAGCACTGGTCGTTGCGTTGCTTCCCGACCAAAGCGTCGCCGTAGCCGCCCTTGCTGTGGTCGCCGCTGCCGTCTCTTCCCGATCGTAGTGCCCGCCATACGTCGCTGTCCTCTCTCCCGCTCTCTCCTTCTCTCTCTATCGAAGTGGGGAAGAAGAGATGGCTGTGGGAGTTGGTGCTATTTGTGTTGTGTGTGGTGGGATCCACACTTGGCGTTTGCTGTTTTCTTGGAGATCCGCTATGTGTTGCTGTTTGGTTGCTCTTGTTGTTTGGTATTTTGCTCGTAGCTCGCCGTGTTTTGAGATCGTCTCCTGGGATTCTCATTCTGTTATTCTAGTTATTCGAATCTCCTAAATAACAAGCAAGTCTCTTCTTGAACTAGTATTTTATTTTGTTTCAAGATTTCTTTGATCTGTGCAAGTAGATCCCGTCCTTTTCCTTATCATGTTATTATTTGAAATTCCGTTAAGTCTATTAAGGGTTTACACGAGCTAACCAAAGATATTCTTAACATCGTGCCGCTCTCTTTGATCTAAAACCTAGTCCCCCTTCTATCTTGCAAATGCACAATTACATGAAAATAACTAGCTCCATGTGTAGACTCATTTGATGAACCGAACTTGTTAGAGTGAATTTGATTGATTACCATGCCTGTGAAAATTATATCTAAGAAACTGAAATTATGCATGTTAAACACCTAAGAACACTTTGATTATTATTTGCATGAAAAATATGATTGTATGATTTAATTGTTGCCTATTCATGTCAAAATATATTCTGGACTCCTAGTTGTTTCTCGTTGAATCAGATTTTCGACTATGTTGCTGTCATATTTTGAAGTAACTTTCTAACATGAAGTTTAGCCTCAGATGTCTAGTTTACTACCCTTTTTACGGATTTGAATTCCGATGTGTAATCTGTTAGATATCTTCATTATAGTACAGCTATGTCAGAATTTTCAGATTCACAAATGCATGCATATCTTACTGTTCTACAATTTATTTGACCCTGTTAATAGTAAAATAAAAATCTGAAATAAATTCGGCTGAAGCTAGACATGTGTAGGAATGACCCATAATTTTTATAGATTTATTTGATGAGTTTTCTTATCTGAAACAAATAGGTGAACACAATTGATAACATGCTGCCTGAACAAAAAATCTAAAAAGAATAGAGTTTTCACCAACGCTTCCGTATCTTTTATATGCCTTATATATATTTGCTGGAACCATGTGGGAGTCTAGTTTTTATAACATCTGACGGATCCAGATTTGCTTTTCTGTAGTAGCAGTAATCCATGTTTTAGTACAGCAACGTCATGCTGTCCTGATTATGTGATGTGTGTTTGAATGACTTGTTTGCTTCATAATTTGTCTGTAACGAGTAGAATTATACACACTTAGTATCATAAAAAATTGAAACCTTCTTGCATGCTCACATAGGATTAAATATAATGTTAACAAGCCGGGGTACTATGAAATGACTTGGTAGTGAACAATCAGAACCTGTACTCGGTCGGGCCCTATTGTACTGCCTGTACTGATGGCCATAAAATACCGCCTGATAATAACTGACACTGAAAATTAAAACCTAATAATTACTGGACCGAGTACACGAACAGTGAATTCACCATCAGTCTAAAGCGTACATTGTGTGCTTACGCCGAACCTGTGGAATGAGACGCAGTAGTACGTGCACTAGATAGATTAATAAAATGATTAATAACCTGCATTTATCATCTCATGCTTGATCCTGTACATGCCTGATTAAACATAGACCTTTGACATTATTGCCTGCTCTTTGCTTTGTTCTTTGACTTTGATCCTATCCCTTTTCTTTGATACATCATGCTTTCTTTACCCTCTGTTTTTCTCTACTTGCTGTCCACGACTTGCTCTGAGGACACCTTTTTCTTTCTTTTTAGATAAAGTATTTACAAGTACTGAAGGAGCTGTACCAGAAGGAATTGGTGAGCAACGATTCTAAAAATGGAGCTGAATTGAACTACTTAATTTATTTTGCTGCTAGATTATTTCTTTGAACATTTTTATGACTTTGTACTTTGTTTTGGGCTTATGTTCTCGGAGTTTGTTTTTCCCAGATGTTGGATTTTTTTGTGTTGGATATTATTATTATTGGATTATTTCATTTATTGAAGTTATCTTGATTCATGTGATTATATCTTTCTGCGTGGTTGTGTTTGTTGTTGCATATTGTTGAGTTAGTCTGGTACAGTTTCTGGATGGTGTTTACATCATTCGCTAGGGCTACGTTACGTACTCATATTCCGTATTTTGGGAAGCGGGACGTGATAAGGTTTTGTGTGGTATCAGAGCAGCAGGTTTGGATAATATATCAGTCACACATGACCATCTTTATGAGGTTTGGCTTTGACTGATATATTAGTCAAGTTTGGCTCTAGCCGGGTTAACTCAGTAATGTGCACACCATGATGATCATATGAATGCATGCATATAATAACCAACATATCATCTGGGTACTGACCATCTTTGCTCATCTTTCAGGCTATGGCTCGTGGGAATTCTTCTTCTTCTCGCCTGAGGGATGAGCAGCCAGATAATGCTTCTATTCTCCAGACGATTCAGCAGATGATGGCTCTCCAGCAGGAGCACAATGAGCTGATGAGAGCCACTTTGGTGGCCAATGGACCTACCGCTAGACTTGCACTTGGGACACTGCCACCTAGGCCTGCTACAGTAGCGGATTTCGTGAGGCTGCACCCAGATAAGTTTTCAGGTACTAAGTCGCTGCTGGAGGCCGAGCAATGGCTTATCCGGATGGAGCAACTACTGATCGTCGCTCGTGTGCCGAGGCAGATCGCGTGGATGTGGTTCGCATCCAATTGGTGGATCTCGCTCACATCTGGTGGCGGGTTGAATCCGAAATGATGGTGCGACCCATCGAGTGGGCCACTTTCTCTGAGAGCTTCATGGCGAAGTTCTTTCCCAGTATTACCAATGCGGAGATGGAACGACAATTTGTTTCCCTAACTCAGGTCAGCTAGATAGTGTTCTTAAATGTCATTGTTGTTGCATACTTCACCTGTGACAGTATTAATTTGAGCATTGTCTTCATTAGGAAAACCGTTCCGTGGACGAGTATGCTGCAGAGTTTACTCGGCTCAGTCGCTTCGCTCCTGCCCTCGTAGCCACTGATGAGGATAGGGCTCATAGATTCCAGTCGGGCTTGAGTTTTCCCATCCAGGACCGTTTGGCTGCTCTTCGGTTTCATGCCTATGCCGATGTTCTGGATGCTGCTCGGATTCAGGAGCATACCCTCAGCAGATATGGTGTTCCCCACGGACTGTTTCACACCCTGTTGTAGCTCGGCCTACCAGAGGACCCATTCGGAGGCCAGTTCCACCTCCTCCTGTGAGGGCACAACCATACACACCTGTTGTTCCAAGGACTGTCGAGACTTATGGCTATTGGCATAAGGTTGGGCATTCACAGCGGGACTACAGGGTAGCTAATCGACTATGCCTTCCTTGTGGCAACAGTGATCATATGATTCGGGACTGCCCCAGGAGTAGGGCAGCTGTTCAGACTGGAGGTACCGTTCAGCAGGGAGCACTGGCTCGTAGTCAGACTAGACCGCGTCTTCCCCCACAGAGGCAGACCTTTGAGCAGAGGCGTATGACTCCTAGAGGAGGCCAGACTGGGAGTCGTGGTTAGGCTTATAACCTGACAGCTGAGGAAGCGGAGGTTGCTATTGGAGTGGTTGTAGGTATATCATCAGTAGTTGTACTTTCTCTTCTTCTTTTCAGTTTTCTGCATATTATTTTTCCTTCTTTGTACAATTACTCGTGTATATATCCTACTAGCACCTTATTCTTTTATTTGATCTTCTTCTTCTAGGTGTTATTTTAGTCTTCTCCCTGCCAGCTCATGTCTTGTTTCATTCTGGTGCTACCTACTCTTTCATTTCCCCTCGATTTGTTGATTAGCATGGTTTGACTAGCGATGCTATGCCCATAGATTGGGACATCACCACAGGTGGAGATGTCATTTTCTGTTCTACGGTATGCAAGTAGAGCCTGTTGCTGATTAGTGGTGTGGAGTTCTAGGCTGATCTGATTGTGATTCCCAATTCCAGTTTCGTTGTCATTTTGGGCATGGACTGGTTGGGTGTTTCTTGTGCTGTGATTGATTGCCGAGAGAAGAAGGTAACTTTCAGGCTTTCTGGTCAACCAGAGTTTGTTTTCCATGCGGGTGAGACACCAGTCAGCGCGTGTCAAGAACTCGATGAATCCCAAGGTTGTTTCACTTGTGTCGTTGGGCTCTGATGGGGTTGTTGCACTCTTAGTTGTACAGGATTTCCATGATGTTTTTTCCAAGGATTTACCTGACTTGCCGCTAGACTGAGATGTGGAGTTCAGCATTGATGTTCAGCCAGGTACGACGCCTATTTCCGAGAGTCCGTATCGTATGGCACCGATTGAATTGGCCGAACTGATGGTGCAAGTTCAGGAGCTGCTTGATAAGGGTTTTATCCGGCCTAGTGTTTTGCCTTGGGGAGCCCCAGTTCTATTTGTCAGCAAGAAGGATGGAAGCCGCAGGCTTTGCATTGACTACAGAGAGTTGAACAATGTCATTGTCAAGAATCGACATCCATTGCCGAGGATTTACGATTTGTTCGACCAATTGGGAGGTGCTTCGGTGTTCTCGAAGTTGTATCTTCGTTCCGGGTATCATCAAGTCAAAGTGAAGTCAGAAGATGTTCCAAAAATGGCTTTTCGAACGGGGTACGGGTATTACGAGTTCTTGGTGATGCCTTTCGGAGTGACTAATGCACTGGCAGTGTTCATGAGTCTGACAAACTGGGTGTTCTCGCCGTTCTTGGATCAGTTTGTCGTGGTCTTCATTGACGACATATTGTGTATTCTCGGAGTAGAGAAGATCATGCTGAGCATCTGAAGGTGGTTCTGCAGACCTTGAGGGAGAATTAGCTATTTAGGAAGCTCAATAAGTGTGAGTTCTGGCTGGATCGGGTTGCTTTTCTCGGCCACATTATTTCTGGTGCTGGTGTTTCTGTGGATCCTGCCAAAATTTCTGCGGTCAAGGATTGACCTATCCCGAAGTTTGTTCCTGAGGTGCGGAGTTTTCTTGGTTTTGCCGGCTATTATCGGAAGTTCGTTCAGGATTTTTTGAAGATTGCTCGGCTTCGACCAGTTTGACCAAGAAGGAGCAGAAGTTTGATTGGGATGCAGCTTGTAATGAGGCTTTTGCCAAGTTAAAGCGTTGGTTGACGTCAGCGCCTGTGCTGACTATACCCGACTGTTCGGATGGTTTTGTGATCTATTATGATGCATTGTGTAGAGGTCTGGGAGCAATGCTGATGCATCGAGGCATGTTTGTTGCTTATGCATCGAGGCAGTTGAGACCTCATGATAAGAACTATCCCACACATGATCTGGAGCTTGCGGCCATGGTTTTTGCCTTGAAGTTATGGAGGCATTATTTGCTTGGGGATATAGTGGAGATATTCACGAATCACAAGAGCCTTAAGTATGTGTTCACACAAAAGGAGTTGAACATGAGGCAAAGGAGATGGCTAGAATTGACTGCAGATTTTGACATCAATTTGCAGTATCACCCGAGCAGAGTAAACTTGGTGCCGGATGCTTTGAGTAGGAGGCCTGCGGCTATGTTCCTTACTGTGCAGAAGGAAATAGTGGAGGACATGAGGAGGCTGGAGTTGGATGTGTTGCTTCATGGATCAGATCGGCAGTTCATGATGTTGCAGTTGTAGTCTTCTTTGATTGAGCAGATTAAGGAAGCCCAAGTGGGTGACCCACAGTTGCAGCAGTTCCGAGGTGAAGTGGAAGCCGGATTGAGATCTGATTTGGTCATTCATGCTGATAAGTCGCTTCGTTTTGGCTCTAGGTTCTGTGTACCTAGAGAAGTCTGGCGGAGGCTACTAGAGGAAGCTCATCGGTCCCCGTATTCTATTCATCCTGGTGGTACCAAGATGTACAGGGACTTGAAGTAACATTTCTGGTGGCACGACAAGAAGAGGGATGTGGCTCGATTTGTCGCCCAATGCCTGATCTGTCAGCAAGTGAAGGCAGAGCATCAAAGGACCGCGGGACTTTGGCAACCTCTTCCAATTCCAGAGTGGAAGTGGGAGCATATCACGATGGACTTTGTGACAGCTTTGCCGAGGAGTCCCAAGGGTCACAATGCTATCTGGGTGATCGTGGATCGGCTGACGAAGTGTGCTCACTTCATTCCCTTCCTTGTGGGTCAGTCCACGGAGAGTTTGGTCGAGCAGTATGTTCAAGAGGTTTTTCATCTGCATGGAGTTTCTGTCAGCATCGTATTAGATAGAGTTACGAGATTCAGGTCTCAGTTCTGGGAGAGTCTGCAGAGGAGCTTGGGTACTAAGTTGAGCTATAGTTCAACATTCCATCCTCAGACGGATGGGCAGTCAGAAAGGACAATTCAGCCCCTAGAAGACATGTTGAGATCCTGCATTCTTCAGTTTGGAGGTTCGTGGGAAGATCATCTTCACTTAGCCAAGTTATCTTACAATAACAGTTATCAGGCGAGTCTCAAGGCTGCTCCATTTGAAGCTTTGTATGGGCGCAATTGTAGATCGCCGGTCTGTTAGGATGATATTGGGGAAAAGAAGCTTTTGGGATCCTGAGTTGATCACGAAGACAGGTGATGTCATGGCTCAGATTCGGAGGCACTTGCAGGGCGCTCAGGATCGGCAGAAGAAGTGGGCTGACTGTTGTCGCAGACCTCTAGAGTTTAAGGCAGGTGAGCATGTGTTCCTCAAGGTATCGCCTTAGAAAGGTGTTATCCATTTTGGAGGTGGGGGCAACTTGAGTCCTCGGTTCATTGGTCCATTCAATATTGTGGAACGTGTGGGTAAGGTAGCTTTCAGGCTCGCGTTGCCACAAACTTTAGCGGGTGTCCATGATGTATTCCATGTTTCTCAGCTCAGAAAATACGTTAGGGATGACAGTCATGTGGTTGACTACTCAGACTTCTCTGTGAGGCCGGATTTGTCCTGTGAAATTCGACCAGTCTCTATCTTGGACCGTCGAGAGAAGGTGTTGAAGAATGGAGTCATCAAGTTTGTTAGAGTTTCTTGGAATCCTTACTCGCCAGGTGAGTCGACTTGGGAGTTGGAAGAGGACATTCGGGAGAGGTTTCCTCATTTTTTGAGTAGTGCTTTGTTTTGTTTTGTTTTGTTTTGTTTTGTTTCGGGCTTCGTCCTATGTACCTCTTGTATGAATTTCAAGGACGAAATTCTTCTTGTAAGGTGGGTAGGATCTGTAACCCTTATTTTGGATTTTATTGTATTTTTATTTCTTTCCTTGATTATTGTATCCGAATTCTTTTATATATTATATCTTTGTTTTTCTTGGGCTCTATATTTTCTCTTGATCGTTCTGTGCTCTTTTGACTGAATTTTTTCTATTCTTGGTTCGTCGCAAAATTTCGCTCTTCCTATTTTGAGTTTGATTTGTTCCATTATATGTTCATCTCATTGTTTCATGCTTGTCCATCTCATTTTGGAGCCAAAACCGGTACCCAAAACCCAATAAACCACAACCCAAAACCCAATATCTTAATCTCCTATAAATACCCCCATATTAAACCCTAATTAATTATCCCCTTCTCTCTCTGTCACTTTCTCTCTCCCCGATCCCATATCTCTCTCCCTATTTCGTCTTCACCCAAACCGTCCAAACCCATATACCTCGTCGCCCTCCCGTTCTCCATTACCCCGACCACCTTCGACCTCCATCCTCTTCACCGTCCCTTCGTCATCGCCCTCCGATCACCCCGTCCTTGCCATCAACCCACCATCCCAACTCCACCGCAACCTATTACCACCTGCTGTCTTCGCCACCACTGCTCCTCGTCCTTCGCCTTCGCCCTCCGCATCGCCCCCGCAACCACCGAAGAACCCCACATCCTCGTCGTCGTCGTCATTGTCCAAGCCCTGATCTGTCCCCACTGTTTGATCCTCTGTTCTCGTCGAGAAATAGAGTTACCGTTGCCGAGCCGCCGAAGCACTGGTCGTTGTGTGGCTTTCCAACCACAGCGTCGCCGTAGCCGCCCTTGCCGTGGTTGTCGCTGCCGTTTCTTCCTGACCGTAGCGCCACCAGACGTCGCCGTCCTCTCTCCTGCTCTCTCCTTCTCTCTCTGTCGAAGTGGGCATGAAGAGAAGGCAGTGAGAGTTGGTGCTGTTTGCTGTTGTGTGTGGTCAGATCCACACTTGGCATTTGCCGTTTGCTTGGAGATCCGCTATGTGTCGCTGTTTGGTTGCTCTTGTTGTTTAATATTTTCCTCGTTGCTCGCCGTGTTTTGGGATCGTCGCCCGGGATTCTTTTCCCGTTATTCTAGTTATTCGAATCTACTAAATAACAGGCAAGTCTCTTCTTGAACTAGTATTTTATTTTGTTTATGATTGCTTTGAACTCTGCAAGTAGATCCCGTCCTTTTCTTTATCATGCTGTTATTTGAAATTCCTTTAAGTCTAATAAGGGTTTTCATGAGCTAACCTGAGATATTCTTAACACCGTTCCGCTCTCTTTGATCTAAAACCTAGTCCCCCTTGTATCTTGCATATGCACAATTACATGAAAATAACTAGATCCATGTGTAGACTCGTTTGATGAACTGAACCTGTTAGACTGAATTTGATTGATTACCAAGCCTGTGAAAATATCATCTACGAAACTGAAATTATGCATGTTAAACACCTAAGAACACTTTGATTATTAATTTGCATGTAAAATATGATCGTATGATTTAATTGTTGTCTATTCATGTCAAAATATATTCTGGACTGCTAGTTGTTTCTTTTTGAATCAGATTTTTGACCATGTTTCTGTCATATTTTGAAATAACTTTCTGAACATGAAATTTAGCGTCAGATGTCTATTTTACTAACCTTTTTGTGGATTTAAATTCTGATGTGTAATCTGTTAGATATCATCATTTTAGTACAGCTATGTCAGAATTTTCAGATTCACAAATGCATGCGTATCTTGCTGTTCTACAATTTATTTGACCATGTTAACAGTAAAATAAAAATCTGAAATAAATTAGTCGGAACCTAGACATGTGTAAGAATGACCTAGAATTTTTATAGATTTATTTGATGAGTTTTCTGATCCGAAACAAATAGGTGAAAACAATTGATAACATGTTGTCTAAACAGAAAATCTGAAACGAATAGAGTTTTCACCCTAGCTTCCGTATCTTTTATATGCCTTATATATATTTGTTAGAACTGTGTGAGAGTCTATTTTCTAGAACTTCTGACGGATCCAGATTTTCTTTTCTGTAGTAGCAGTAATCTATGTTTTAGTACAGCAATGTCATGCTGTCCTGATTATGTGACGTTTGTTTGAATGACTTGTTTGCTTCATGATTTGTCTGTAACGAGTAGAATTAGACACACTTAGTATCATAAAACATTGACACCTTCTTACATGCTCACATAGGATGAAATAAAATATTAACAATCTGGGGTACTATGGGATGACTTGGTAGTGAACAATCGGAAACTGTACTCGGTCAGGCTCTACTGTATTGACATGCACTGATGGCCATAAAATACCGCCTGATAATCACTGACACTGAAAATTAAACCCTGATAATTACTGGACCGAGTACACGAACCGTGAATTCACCATCAGTCTAAAGCGTACATTGTGTGCTTACGCCGAACCTGTGGAATGAGACGCAGTAGTACGTGCACTAGATAGATTAATAAAATGATTAATAACCTGCATTTATCATCTCATGCTTGATCCTGTACATGCCTGATTAAACATAGACCTTTGACATTATTGCCTGCTCTTTGCTTTGTTCTTTGACTTTGATCCTATCCCTTTTCTTTGATACATCATGCTTTCTTTACCCTCTGTTTTTCTCTACTTGCTGTCCACGACTTGCTCTGAGGACACCCTTTTCTTTCTTTTTAGATAAAGTATTTACAAGTACTGAAGGAGCTGTACCAGAAGGAATTGGTGAGCAACGATTCTAAAAATGGAGCTGAATTGAACTACTTAAATGTATTTTGCTGCTAGATTATTTCTTTGAACATTTTTATGACTTTGTACTTTGTTTTGGGCTTATGTTCCCGGAGTTTGTTTTTCCCATATGTTGGATTCTTTTTGTGTTGGATATTATTGTTATTGGATTATTTCATTTATTGTAGTTATCTTGATTCCTGTGGTTATATCTTCCTACGTGGTTGTGTTTGTTGTTGCATATTGTTGAGTTAGTCTGAAACAGCCTATGGATGGTGTTTACATCATTCGCTGGGTCTACGTTACGTAATCGTATTCCATATTTTGGGAAGCGGGGCATGATAGTCACGATATTACTCCATATCACTTGGACATGTAGTAAGATTCTCTATGTTTTCCTGTATTATATTATGTTCATGTACTCAATTGAAGTAAAAGATTCTGGGCGTGTCACGAATTTTTTCAATGTGTGGAATTTGGGGTGTTACATCAAGTCCGATACCGGGCTTTGTGGATGAAGGAAGCAAAATGAGGCCAGACAGACCGGTACCCCCAGTTCTATTGCCTCTCTTCCTGACCTATCCGGGCAAGGTGATCCTCTACCTCATGGAGTCACTTTAGAATAGTGTCTTCATGTCCCTCGAATCGTATGGACCCATAGGACTCCTCAACATGGATATTGCTGGTGCAAGGGTTGCTAGGCTACTGGTCTCTCCCGAGCTCCTAATGAAGGGCTCATAGGATTTCGTCCCGAAGTTCTGGAACTCAGCTCTGGTTACGGGACGTCCTTCTTCTCGTTCGAGCATCGGGGTTTGCCGACTGTCGGGAGTCGAACTCCGCTCCTTCTTCTGTCTGCAGGGGAACAGTGAACTCTACAGCCTCTACCTAGGGGGGAGAGGCTTATCTGACTCTCTTAGCACTCCGAATGGGGTCCCCTATATCGGGAGCGGTTGTGCTTGATGCAGTGGCAGAGGTCTTCTCCTGCTGTCGGTTGTTGATAAGATATCGGAGGTTCGGCTCTATAGAGGGTTCATTCCTCTGGCAGGCTAAGCAAGAGGCAGTAGGGGCTTGACCTCGGCCATAAGGGGGACTGAAACCATGTCGACGCTCCGAGCGCTGTCGCCACAACTGCTGAGTAATTACCCTTTTGTGGGAGGGATGCACCGGAGGTGGAGGTGGAGGACCCGCTTGGCGACTTGGAGCAGTTTTCCTCTTTGCTTTCGAGGCCATGGTCGGAAGGGGCTTCAAACCATGGTGTCTGACCGGAGGGATAGATCTGTGTTTTTTTACCACACATGCTCTAATCTGATGTTGCTTTGTTCTGTGTGAGAGCAACCAGATATTGAATTCTTTGAGATGATGGAAGCTTAGATCATGGTTATCAATCAGATCTTTGTTTTGAGTCTAGTATTTGAGGAGATTTTCGGATGTTGTGGTGGTTACGCTAACTGGTGGCCGCCAGAAACCTGTAAAGACAGCCTGGAACACCGAGATTGATCCTGAAGATCAACCCTTTAACGATCAAGTAGGTAACCAGAAGGGATAACTAGGTCTAGAGGAAAAATGTTGATTAGCTTCTACCAGGGGAGGTGGAGTGTTATTTATAGGCCTATCACAGGGTTGACAAGATCTTTTAGCTAATTTTGTGGGAACATCTTAATTACTGGCCCCCAATTAGCTACAAAGATCCCTTTATTGAGGGAAGTGGATTGATTGCCATAATGACAGCCAATCTCCCCCTTATCGGTCTATCAGTTAATCCATCCTTCGTGGGCTGGATTGAAGTGGTTTACAAAGTCAGAACAACTCTGTTACACCCCGAGCAATATTCAATTGCTCCTGAAAACTCTGATAAGTTCTGTAATCCATTAACAATAGGCTAATTACTCCTCAAAGGCTATAAAACTCAATCTTCAGAAGTGGGGGGATTGTGATATGGGTGAAATAGGAAAAAACTGGGACCATTCAAATTAGGCACGAATCTTAAAGCTCTCAGGAGTAAAATGATAATTTTCACTAGAAACATGCCCTATAAGAGGGGTTGGGCCATTTTCAGGCACATTGGCCCGATCCAGCCTGTAATAGGGACTGCTACAGTGGCCCTAGCACAAAGGATTCTAGATTCATTGGAAGAACCTAGTTTAAACCCCTATTTCTAAGGGGTAACCGATTCTATCCCCCCATGTATCTGAGAGTTTAAAAACTCTATCTCTTCATAAAGAGAATAGTCCTATTTCGTCACATGGATGATTAACCAACCCTATTTAAATACCGATAAGTAGATATAGATGAATATTTTGAAACTGCCCCCCTCCCCCCTCCCCCACCTGTGACTATATATACCTTGAGACATCCTCGAAAACCATGTAACTGCAAATCCTACTATCAAAACCCACCATATCTTCGAGTTTTTGACTTGGGCTTCGGAGGGTCTATCGTCGGGACCAACCCCAGTGTTTTAGGCTTGTTTGCAGGTCCACTGGAGCGATATCAGCCATTCCTAATGGTCTGATCTCGGAGTCAAGTACAGTTTTCAGCGGTCAACACCGAAGAACAATGAAGGTTTGATCTTTATTGTTTTTATTAAAAGAATTCACATATTTGTTTGCTCCCACACATAAATTAATAGCAATAGGCAACCTCCAAATTCTCCTTGCCCTAAAAATCAGATTAGACGAGTGGGGAGAATGATAGAGTTATTATAAATTTTTGTTATCCTTACTTAAGTTGTTCACTTGGGTAGTTTATCAATGTAGTATCAGCTATGGATAACTCGGTTAAAGTAATACTAAAAAAAATTGACAGATATGTAATATAGGATTGATTGGGTCGAGTTTTAATAAAGAGCAGAAGCCAAAGAGAAGAGTAGTGCGGCCCAGTCATTTAAAGTATTTTGTCTTGGTGTGAGCTACATGTGCTTTCAGTTGTGATTTTGAGGAAGAACAGAAGAAGGGACAGGTGTATGATGGTGACTGATTGTGTTTAGAGGGTGTGTTAGTATAAATAAGAGAGTTAGAGTAAGAGAGATAGTAAGAACTTGTAACTGATTTCTCTCTTGTCTTCTTCTTCTTCTTCTTGATTCTAATGTTCTTCCCCAATTCCAAACCCTACATTCTTGTATCTCAAATTCTTTCAATAAAGATCATGAATGCCTTCGATTCTTAGATGATTGATGATTGTGTTAGTGTTTGAGAAAGGTGACTAACAATTGGTGCTTTCACTGATTCGAGCTTAGGAATGGCGGATGGCATGAGATTGTGGTTGATGGACGACGCAATTAATGGGTTGAGATAGATGACAAAGCAACTTGGCAAGCAGTTGCAAACATTACGGGAATTAATTGCATAGCATAAAGAATTTATGTCGGAGCAGAGAGGGTTGATCTTGGAATTGGTCCATAAATTGCTGGTTTGTGACGACAAATTCGACAATCAATTCAAAAGGAGAACATCGTTAGGAACCCAGGAGTTACAAATCAATGTAAGGAATTCACATAACTCTGGTACTAAGACTTATGTGTGAAACTCTAGACTGGATTTTCTTATGTTTGCTGGCACAAATTCGTGAGGTGGTTATTCAAAGAAAATCAAATTTTCATATCATAAGACTCCAGAAGAACAAAAATTGACCATTGCATCATTCCATATGGATGGAAAAGCACTGTCTTGGTTTCCATAAAAAATTGATAATGAGGAACTCTTGAATTTGGAAACTTTTGTGCAAGATTTTGATACTAGATTTTGACCTTCAGCATATGCAGATGACGCAGGAATGCTATTTAAATTGAACCAAACATCAACTTTGGCATATTATTTTGATCAATTTGATATATTAATCAACAAGACAAAGGGGTAACAAGGGATGTTTTGTCTCAAAAACCTCAGAGTTTAGTTGATGCTTTTGGGTTAACGAAGCTACAAAAAGAAAAGTATGTTGATGAAAGATCAATGAGGGGAAAAGGTTCTTACTTTAAACATCCTTGGCATCTTCCTCCTAATACTTTACCTCCATTGTTGCCAAGCCCTATTCACACACCTTAGCCAAGCAACACCCAATTTGGTACACCGAGTCCCTTTATTAAGAAAATTTCACTCGAGCAATGGGCAATGAGGAAAGATAAGAGGTTATGTTTCAATTGTGATGAAAGTATGTACCTGGGCATAAATGTAAGAAACAATTTCTCATTATGATTGCTGACAATGAGGAAGAGGAGTTATTTGAGACTTTAGAGGCAGAGGAGGTGTATAAGTCTACTATTGATTAGGCATGAGATCTCTTTTAAAGCCTTGGATGGTCATGTTTCCCTTGGGATGTTAATAGTGCAAGGTTCTATTAATGGACACATTGTGCAAGTTTTTACTGATTTCGGCAGTACACATAATTTCATTCAAGAGAGATTAGTAGAGTATCTCAATTTGCCAGTTCATCCATGTCAACCATTCAATGTGATTATGGGTAATGGTGAGTCATTATAGCATGAAGGGAAGTGTGTCTCAGACCCTACAATGTTGAAAGACCATTCATTCATGAAAGATTATCCTGCCTCTCCATGGTGCTGATGTGGTATTAGGAATTCAGTGGTGAGATTGTTAGGGAAAATAGTCAGTGATTACAATTACATGACTATGTCGTTCACTCACAAATTACAGAATATAACTTTGAAGGCTGGTCCTCAGATACATATGCCAATACATTTGAATTCTACGAGTAGGGAAGTTCATAGAGACAACATAAGTTAGTATTTTCATTCAGTTTTGCAAGAAGAGAAGGAACATGATGATTTACATGCACCCTTACATGAAGTTTTATAGCAGTTTTCTCCTGTATTTTCCGAACCATTTGGCTTGCCTCCATCCAGAGAGTTTGATCTGTAAGACCCCACAAAATAGTAAATGACAATTTTGCTCTTGTACAAATGATGCACGTGCACTTGTATGTTACTCTTGTATGATAAAATTATTATTTATGGAGTAAAATAAAGTTGAATTAATATAGCTAAATTTCAATGTCTTAAATAGTTGTGTGAAACTTTCACGTCCCATGATCGTATTTTGCAATCACACATGCTTTGGGTACGATTGAACCAAATCCCGAGGAGGTGATGGGGAATGGAGTCACACGTGCATGTGGCATGAGGACTTCCCTCCAAGGGTTATTTGAATTTGAAATTTTTGATTTTCTATAACATCTTAAAATTTCAAATATAAATTTTTATCATTTATTTTCACGTGTTTCGCACGTGCAAAATTGATGTATGTTTTTGGCTTTAAAAATTATTTTTAATATCATGAGTAAATATTTTCTTCTCTTTTAAAATTAAAGCCTATTGTTATTTATTATTAATCTTTAGGCCTAATAGTATAATTCTAGGCCACTTAAATTAATTAATTAATTAATTAAAGAGCCCATGGATACAGCCCACCTAATTAGCCCACTAGTTAATTTTATTAATAATTAATACAACTTGTAGTGTGGACTTGATCAAGTAACAATTAAATGAACAAACTAATTTGTAGTATGCATAATGAGGAACGTGCATTAAACATGCATGTGTAAATTGAATGAGAAGGGGGTGGCCAGCCATATTCATAGAGTGGGAGAGATGGAGAGTGGAGAGTGGTTACTAGATGGTGGGTAGTTCTTCTCACTCCCAAATGCATCCTAGTCTTTCATCTAAACTCATCTCAACCCTTCATTCACTCTTGAAATTGAAATGTGTATGAAGACCCCCCTATCACTCTTTTCATTTGCATTAGAAATTTCAAAGAGAAGAGAAAGATAGAAATTGTGTAAGAGTAAAGAAAGAGTTGTGTGAGAAAAAGATTGAGTGTTTGTGTGTGTGTTGTGCTCTAACATATTGGAGACTGAGCATCAAGGAGAAGAAGGAACCGGGGTACACTAGCAAGGAGGAGGAACTCGGTGTGCACTAGCTTGGAGGAGAAGGCTCGCAACTAGAGGGAGACGATCATACTTTCAAGGAGTTCTTTAGGAGTTTTTCGTTGTTTCTTCAATAAGGTGGGTGATTTCTCAAACTTCTAATATAGATGCCATGCTAGGATTTTAATTTGTGAAATATGTTAGAAACAAGTAGAAAAGTTGCCATATACTTGCTTAAAGAGACTAGTAAGAAAGAGAGGAAGCTCTAGTTTATCTACATGAAAAAGTTAGTAAAATGAATTGGAATGTGTTAATTAAGAGTTGTCATGATGCTTTATTACTATATTTTCATGCTAGAGTACATATAAACTTGATAAATCATGCTTGTAGAAATTGTGCTTGTGAATGGATTGTAGAATGCAAATTAACATCCATGTTTTGTGAAATAAGTTGATTAGCATGAAAAGTTGCAATAATTGTTGAAATTTTAATTATATTGTATGAGTAAGTTTACATTCGCTTGATTGTCAAATATGTTATCTCTTGAATCATAAGAAATGAGTCAGTTTATCATAGATAAAATTAATTTGAGGGCTTTAACTATGTTAAAAATGAAAAAAAATTGTACAAACATAATGTGAATAAATGGGGAACAAGTAAATAATAAGATTCATCTAGAAAAGAGATTTTTCAATGTCGAAAAATGTATTAATGTTCCACTTTTCTAAAGAAGTAAGAGAAATAGTCTTCTATGTGATTAATAATGAGGATTTTTGGAAATCTAAGAAAATATAATATACTGTTTTCAAAGAAATACATTCTGGAAAAAATATTTAGAATTTTATAAGTAAAAATTGATTGAGGAAAATCGAGTTTATTACAGGAAGAACTAGATACAGTACAGTCCATACAAAGAAAAGTATTTTAACCGAACCTTATATCGGTTAGTCACTCAAGACCTACTGGTCTACGGGTGCGTTTTAGGTATGTTGCAGTAACACAGCGAGGGTATTGGTCTAGGGTTTGAGTTTTGCAAGAGGCTCTGTTTTTACTGAAAATTCAATTTCTAATTAAATCCCGAAACCAAACCTTAAGTATATTTTAAGCCTGTTCTATATTAGTTAGTCACTCTGGACCAACCGGTCTTCGGGTGCGCTTTGGGTCGGTTACTGTTCATGAGCGGGGGAGTTGGTCTGGGTTCGAATCCGGCCCTGGCCTTTTGTTTGTGATTTTTGATTCTTTAACTTATTTCGATTTTTTTTAGTATTTCTAAGTGTATAAAAAATTGAGGAAAATACTAGAATTCTTCTAAAATTCTCTAGACTTCATGAAAATTATTTCTACAATATTTGACATAATATTAGAAGTAATTTTGGGAAGAGGAACTTGATAAATATTCTTAGATATGATTTTGATTAATTAAAGAGAGGGAATATATTTTGAATGTAAAGAATTTTTAGAGATTGAAAATGAGATTTTCTATATGGAAAATTTGAGTAGTTAAATATGAAATTGTTGTCTAAATTATGCATATGTGCATGGAAAATGAAATACAAAGATCATGATGAAATGTGAAAATTTGTGAGTATGAATACTCATTTGATGAACATGAAAAGAGATTGAAACTAGAGTGTTAGCTAAGTCCATACATCGGCATGAATGATTTTTTGAAAGAGAATTGTGATAACAAAATACCAAGATTGGGTCGTGCTTAACAATTGTTGTTTTAAGACCGATGTAGAGATAACACTAATTCTAGAGTGTTAATTTTTACTCATGATTCAATTATCTAAGGATTAGACACATTGGTGAAGATATGATGAAAGTAAGAGAAAAACAAAAGTATGAGGGCCTCGGATCTACGGTGTGAGAGTGTTCACAGGCTGCCTGCATGATGCTTCAGGTCATGACGTGGATACATCTCCGGAATTATCGGGCCCGTGGCGATGCTTGTGGGGTGTTTGGTGACTACGTAGTGCCATCGTTCATGACGGAGGCGAATTTTCCATAGGTTGTCTGCATGATGCGTCATGTCATGATGTTGGATTCCCCTCCAGGCTCTCTGGGTATGGGCTCGTAACTCATTGAACATCTAGGATACTTGTCGTATTTACCGTAGTAGTTAAACTCATAACAAGGGATCCAGCCCTACAAGATGAAAAATAGTTAAGGGCTTGCCCTCGAATTTATGTTGAATGGGATGCATAAGTTCGAACAAGTGTGCGCTAGTGTCATGAAAGTAATTGCATTTAAGACTAAGTGCACATTCACACACGACATCAATAAGATAGTCCCCCCTAGCTTTGTTTGTGAACAAGTGTGTGCTTTCCAAGTAAGATAAATTGATGTATTATATCCTAGCATCAGTTGTATGCAACTGACGTGCCCACAGTTTCTATGTAGGATAAAATGAATGACAAGACTAAAGATGGAATGCTACTTAAAGAAATTTTCAAATTGTTATTGATTTCACATATCGTGTTGTAATTTATAATTCTGCTGCATTGATGTAAAACATTGTTGTATAATTTTTTTAAATTCCTTGTAAAATTGTACGAAGTGACATGTAAAGATCCTGTGGAACTTTGAATTCATACTTATTTGAAATTTGGGGTGTTACAGAGTGGTATCAGAGCCACGCTTCCAAGCACTACAAATTTATAAGGAACGACACCCTAGAGTGGACATTAGAGTGTGAGTTGGGTATAGAGATTTAAATGTAAGCTACTTACATTTTTGTTGCTCTATGATTGATTCTTCTTCTTCTCCCTCCCTCAAGATGGAAACCACCACGACCCCGTAGGCGATGATGATTGGAACATAATTGAAGAGGACTACTACGCCGGATAAGGAGATTCTGACGAAGAAGATCCCGAGGAATATGAAGGAGAATGACCCGAGTCCCGAGAGATCACTCCGCCTCCGGACTCATCAAACATTTCATCTGACGAGGAAGAGCCAGTTCCGGGGGGTCTCATCGAATCTCTTTAGAGGCAAGTAGCGACTCAGAAGGAGAGAGTAGACCAATTGCTAGTCCAGTGTGCGAAATTCAAGGAGAATATTGCAATCCTCAGTCATCATGTTTGGGAACTCGAGAAGAGAAAGGACATGTATGATGTGCTGAAGGAAGAGGTAGCAAAACTACGGGAAGAGCTGAGGAAAGTCAAGAGAAGCCGTAGGGATTAGAATTTTGTATCTTCTCTATGCTTTTCACTTGATGTCAGACGATGTTTTAAATTTGAATGTAAAAAGTTTGAATTCAATGAAATGAAATAGTTGATTTAAGTTCATGTTTTCTACTTCGAATTTAATAGACCTTTTGAATCAGAGTATGGTTGGAAGAAGATCAAGGAATGGAGAAGGGCCCAGTTGTGGAATCAACTTGGAAACGGAGTTGGCCAGAGTCTATCAGATCCTCAATGCCGTTGCCATGAACCAAAACCATAAGGGGATGCCTGCAAATCTAGTTCCTGAGGCGATCAAACTTGTGGAATCATTCAAGAGGATGAAGCCACCAACGTTTGAAGGGAAGTCAGATCCAGATGCTACTAACAATTGGATTAGGCAAGTTAATACTATCTTTGAAGTCTTAGAAACTCCAGAAGGTAGCAAGGTGAAGTTGGCTACATTGCAGCTTGAGAAGGATGCAGCTGTATGGTGGCAGTCCATGCAGCGGACTTTGGGAAATGGCGTTATCGGTTGGGAGGAATTCTTGGAAGAGTTCTGCAGTTATTACTTTCCGTCTGATGTCCAAGAGAAGGGAGCGATGGAGTTCCTGGCACTGCAGCAGGGAGGCTTGTCTGTCAGGGAGTATGTGTAATGCCCCGAGCACGGCTCAGCTGTGCACATGGCTACACGTGCGCACATGCGAAAGAATGGACACAAAACTCTGGCCACGCCCACCATAGGCACCATCAAAAGGTGGGTTAACCCTATAGGTGAACCTTTCTCAGTTGGATCCTAATATACACACACTTCCAACTCATGCAATTTCTGATATGGGACATTATTTCCCAAGCCAACTCACGGTCAAACCCATGCCATGCATATTCATTTTTCATGCACAATTAACGCATATGCCCCATAATCAATCCTATAGGTCACATCATCCATCCTTTTGATCAATATCCCGTAGGATCTCTTTATGGGACAACAACCAAATCCATCCATCTCTTTATTATTATTTATTATATATATATATACTAGATTTGCCCATGGGCACGTGCCTACGGCACGTCTTCGGAACGATACAACACACGAAAATCCCTGTAAACAGTAAAACAACAATTATGTAGTTCAAGTTTGAATAGTATGATAATAATTAGTTGTAAATAAAAGTCCATGTTTCTATTAGTATATGCTGAAAAATAATTATAAATGAGGGTGTAAAATCCAACTTCTTAGAACTTTAAGTGTGGAAAATGATGAAATTTAACTGTTGAAGAGATATTTGCTATTTTCAATATAACATTTGCAATAAAAAAAGCATAAAAATTCTGAAAATTTTACAAACCTGAAGTCTTAAAATCTAAATTTCTAAGTAAATAAAAAAAGAATGGAAGAGAGAGGGAGAGAGAGAGAAATATGAAAAAGTGAAGAGATAAGAGAGAGAGTAATAAAGTAATGAGTTTTTTAGTTTTGGGAGGGGAAATTTTAATTTTGGGGTTTGAAATTTTGAGCGGAAAAATATGTTTTGTGATAATCAATCTAGGCCATTGATTTTAGGAGAGATTGAATGAGAGCCACTTGATAGCTTTCTATGTAATTTATTATATATATTATTATATATATATTTCTATATATAATATTATATATATATACCCGCATAAGTACAGGGTGTTACAGTATGAGACAAGGTTTACTCAACTTTCGAGGTATGCACCCGAACTTGTAATGGACGAGGCGAAGAAAGCTCAGAAGTTCGAGCATAGATTGAGGTCAAGTCTGAGATCGAGCATGATACCCCTTGGTATCAGGAGGTTTGACAAGTTAGAAAAGCGAGCTGCAGCTACAGATGAGGATATAGAGCAGTTTCATGCCACCCAGAACATGAGGGGCAATTGAAATGTTGGGAAGAGGACCGCAGTTTCTGAGAATGTCAAGGGGCAGCCACCAGCTCAAAGGTTCAAACCTACGAGGGCGAACACTGTCAATGTGGCTGGAAGACCCGGAAATGGTTGGGTGAGACCTCCCGTGGTGACTTGTTTCAATTATGAAGTGATAGGTCATTACAGATCTCAATGCCCCAAGCTGCGAGATGTCGTCCGGAAGGCACCAACGCAGCAAGTTGGGAAGAAGCTGTACCAGCAGTGGCGAGTATTTGCCTTGACTGAGGCTGACGCTGACGAAGTGGATCACGTCATTACTGGTACGGGGGCGAATGTTTAGAAGTTTTTATTGTTCTTTTTCCCTATTTTATTTAGTAAATGTTGTTATGTAACGGGAGCGTGTTATGTAAAAGGAGAACTTTTATTAAATGGAAAGAAGGCTATTATTCTGTTCGATACTGGATCCTCTCATACTTTTGTATCTCATAAATTTATTGAAGTCTCGGGAGTTGAACCGAAGGTCGTTCCATGCAAGATCCTAGCAGTAGCTACTCCATCAGGGGAGACTTTAACCACTAATCGGTATTATGCAGACTGCGAGATCAAAATTAGAGACAGTATTTTCGGGATTTATCTGATCGAGCTGAATATCCTAGGGATCGATGTTATCATTGGCATTGATTGGTTGTCGGTGTATAGTGAGAACATCGAGTGCAAGACCAAGGAATTAACAGTGAAGGCTCTAGGAGGTCCTGTAGTCACATTCCAGGGGAAGAAGAGATGTTCAGGTTTGGTGGCAGCTATCAGCAAGAAGAAGGTTTCGGTGGAGGTGCAGCAGATTCCAGTGGTTCGAGATTACCCGACTGTGTTCTTGGAAGATTTGCCTGGGTTACCCCCGCATCGTGATGCAGAGATCAGTATCACTATTCAGCTAGGGAGTGCACCTATTTCCAAGGCACCGTATAGGATGGCGCCTGTGGAGCAGGATGAAGTTAAACAGCAGATTGAGGAACTTTTGGGGAAGGGTTTCATTCAGCCGAGTGCATCACCTTGGGGAGCACCGGTGATGTTGGTGAAGAAGAAGGATGAGTCGATGAGGATGTGCATCGATTACCGGGAGCTGAATAAGGTCACTGTTCAGAATAAATATCCTATTCCACGGATCGATGACCTGTTTGATCATCTACAAGGAGCAGCTATTTTCTTTAAAATAGACCTTCGATCAGGATACCATCAGGTTCGAGTGAAAGTGGAAGATGTGCATAAGAATGCATTCAGAACTTGACATGGGCATTACGAATTCTTAGTTATGTCATTTGGAGTGACGAATGCACCTGCAATCTTTATGGACATGATGAACAGATTTCTGAGGTCATTTATTGATTCTTTCGTCGTGGTATTTATCGATGATATTCTTGTGTACTCCAAGTCGGAGGAGGAGCACACTGAGCATCTGGCTGAAGTTCTGAATAATCTTCAAGAGCATGAGTTGTATGCCAAGTTATCCAAGTGCGAATTCTAGAAATATGAAGTGGCATTCCTGGGTCACATCCTTTCTAAGGAGGGAGTAGCTACTGATCCTCAGAAGATAGAGGCAGTGAAGGATTGGCCAAGGCCTACTACAGTGAAAGAAATTAGAAGTTTTCTTGGGTTAACTGGATACTACAGGAGGATTATTCAAGGCTATGCTCAGATAGTTGTGCCGCTCACTGGTCTGACCAAGAAGAATTTGAATTTCAAGTGGACTGAGCAGTGCGAGGCAAGCTTTAGGAGTTGAAAGAGAAGTTGACTACTCCCATTTTGGCTTTGCCTAGAGCAGGTGTTGAGTATGATGTTTACAACGACGCTTCACATCGTGGGCTTGGTTGTGTCTTGATGCAAGAAGGAAAGGTAATCGCTTATGGGTCTAGGCAACTAAGACCGCATGAGAAGAATTATCCGTCTCATGATCTGAAGTTGGCTGTAATTATCTTCGCCTTGAAGCAATGGATGCACTAAGTCTACGGTGAGAAATTAAACATGTACACGGGTCACAAAAGCTTGAAGTACATCTATCAACAGAAGGACCTGAATCTGAGGCAACGGAGATGGCTGGAAGTACTTGAGGACATTCGTCCTGAGATTAAGTACCATCCGGAGAAGGCTAATGTTGTTGTTGATGCACTTAGCCGTAAAAGCAGTCTGGCCAATTTGATCACGACCCAGAGACATCTTGCAGAGGAGTTAGATTGGGCAAGTATTGAGGTAGTTTTGCAAGTTTTGGGAGCATCTTTGGCTTAGCTGAGGATTCATCCTACTATGAATGAAAGGATTATAGCAGGTCAGAAGAAAGATGTAGAGATTCAGAAGATGAAGGAGTAGATTGGTGTAGGCAGATTTTCAGAGTTTCAGATCAGGGATGAAGTGTTGTGGTTTGGAGAGAGGCTATGTGTTTCGGATCAATTAGATTTGAGGGAGAGTATTATTCAGGAGGCACATGCTACTCTTTCGTATGTACATCCTAGGATTGCCAAGATGTACAAGGACATTAAGCAACATTTCTGGTGGTTATGTAACATCTGTGTTTTTTTTATTTCCTTAATTATTTGAATTAAATTATTTTTAAATATGTTTCTGAGTATATTTACCTCTATTAATTGATTTTATTCGTATTAGAATGATTAAATTGATATTTTGGGATAAACGGGAAAAATTGAGAATGTAGGAGTTTTGAGATGAGTTTTTTCGGAGGAGACGAATCCGATTTGACCCGAAATTTTTCTGGGGCATTTGTACATTATAGGGGGTTAAAATTTTCGAGTTATTAAATTATAGTTTGAAGTTGAAAGTATTTTTCTGAAATATTGCGATATTCATATATATACATGTTTATATGTATTGCTATTGTGCATAACTATTGATTCTGATTATAACTATGCATAAAAAAATGCATTTCTAATTTTATTTTATGTTTGGGATGAATCTAAGTACAATATGGAGTGATTTTTACAAGAAAAATCGTAGAAAAGTTGGCTAGAAGGGTATATATATAAACCTATGGTCAAATAGGGGCTTATATGAAATTTTGCCCTCTTTTTATTTCTCCCTACCCTTCTCCCCCTCCCACTTCTGATTTCGGCCAGCAAAGGATGCCCCCCGCCCACCACCGACCATAACCTAGGGTTCCAAAACCCTAGAGATTCCAACAAATTTTTGAAGAAAATTTGAGGGTCTTAGCTAATTTGGAGGTGCTCTACTCATTTCCGGAGTCCATTTGCAAAGATAAGGCTTGGAAGGTAAGAAATTATGAAGTTTAGTTTATGGAAAAATATGATTTTGAGTTTTAGTGCTCGAAAATGATATAGTAGGGTAATTAGGTGATGTTGGTAATTATAGAGAAGGAAGATTGGTGAGAAATTGAGTGGTTTGTGAGTTATAAATTAATTAGTGTGTTGGCTTTAGAATTTGGATAATAAATAGAATAATTGATAAGGATGAGTTATAAAAATTGTTGTGTACTAAGGGGAAACAATTCTGAATGGGTTTAGTGAAAATTTTATGGAGTTAGAAACTCGTCAGAATCTCAAAAAATATGGGTATACTATTTATGCACGCCGGGTATTCGGTGAAATGCCCGAGCGAGGTTTAGGTGAAAATTTGATGGGTTCGAAGGTATAATTGAGTTCTATTATTATTATTTACCATAATTTGAGAAATCAGGAAGAAGGGATTAAAGAAATTAGGAAATAGGAAATTTTTCTATTAGAAATCCTTCAATCAATAAGTGAGTTTTTGTATTGGGACCCAAATTCGAAGTCTATTGATGTAGCTCACCTACATATGTCATTTGTGACTCGTTGTAGAACCCCGTATTTTCAAATATTATTTTTATATTTGAAAATGAATTTAAATTGATTTTGGAGATTTAATTAATATTTTCTAAAAATTTTATCTTTTGTACACGTACAAAACACGTGCAAATACTTTTATGAGAAGTTTGAAAATTTATTTCTCTTTATGAAAAATCATTATTTAATATTTAGGATTTATTTAGTATTTTTCCAGATTTTTCTGAAATTTATTAGATCTATTTGCAATTTTTGAGAAAAGAAGGACCTTTTTGCAAATTTGACATTTTTAGGGGTTAAAAGTGCAAAATACAATTTCTGGACGCTTTGAACAGTATTGATTGAAATTTAGAATGTATATTTTCTTATAAATCCTAATTTAAATGAGTTTTGAAGGAATTTCCAACGAATGATCTATATATGTAAATTGTATTTTTGGGAAGGATTGTTTTGCAAAAGTGTGGGTAAAACCCTAATAATCAATCCGGCATATTTAAGAGATTTTCCTCCCAGCCGTCATTGCTGATAAAATACAGAATTTCTGGAGATCTATTTTGGTGGAGAAAGGAGTCTTTGGATCTAGCAAAAGGAGGATTCTTTTCGTGGACTTTTCTCAAAATCTAAGGTGAGAGATATAGAAATTGTTTTGTTGTTTGGTTCTTGTGAGATACATAAAAAGTGTTTTGTTGTTTGATGTATGTTTTGTTGTTTGATTTGATATTTTGCATGAAAGAAACTTGTCTTGTTGTTGATCTATGTGTGCAAGTATCATTGATATATTGATTTGATGTTGTGAATGATTTAGATCTTGTAATGTGGTATGAATTATGTGAATAATTGTGGATGGAATAGTAGATCCTTATTATTGAAATTGTGTTGCTAAAAACATGTTGAGATTTGAGCATGAACATCTGGACATTAGCTTATGAATCAGATTTTATCTAGATTTGTGAAAGAAATTAGATCTTGTAAAACCCTAATGAAAGATTTGTGATTTAGAAAATGAGAACTTAAATTTTGACATATTGATGTTTTGAGTGATATATATACATATACCTGATGAAGATTCGTTGAGATTTATTATTTTCCTGAATACGAACTATTTTCATAAACATTGATCAGTAGAAAGTTTCATAATTTGATTTTGTAATGAGACCTAATTTTGAAATCTGTAGGCCGACAGTCGACTGGCCTACTGTGCAGTCGACTGGTACGAGCCTGACACTGTATTTTATAATCGTTGAAAAAGTTGTTCTGGACAGTCGACTTAGCTCATAGGCAGTCGACTGGTCCACTGAAGAAATTATTTTTGTAAAAATTATTAGTCCTTCTGGACAGTCGACCTATAACCCTTTAAGTCGTCTTATACACTTAGAATATTTTGAGAAGATTTATTGGAATTTACCTCGGGTAAGTCGACTGTTCTCTTTCCTTAAGTCGACTTATATGACTTAGTTATTTTTGTAAAATTTTGGATAATTCGTCCTCTGGACAGTCGACTTACTAAAGTTTAAGTCGACTGGTACTGAAGGATCTTTGCGAACTTCAGAGCTATTTCGAATGTTTGGGTTTTCAGATAATTCAGTATATACTTGACTTTCAGTTCAGTATTTGATTAAGCATTTGACCTTGAGTTATTCAGTCAAGTTTTCCATTTGAGACATTTAGTTGAGCCACTTGTTTAGTGGAACTTTGTTTTGACATTTGAGTTGAGTCTCTAGAGGTGTGTGACCCTAGTATACCGGTGTTGAGTATTTGTTGAGGCCCATTGAGGCATTTCAGTTATTTAGATTTGAATTTAGGCCGGTAGGGTATACCACTCTAGGAGATTCGCTAAGTGATTAATTAACCCAAAATTATAAGGACAGGCACTAATGGTGATATGATGAACGGGAACATGAGTCAAGAACCTCAGTATGGCTTTCGGTGTGGGATTTAATCTCCGGAATTATCACAGTAGATTATTAGTGGTGTGGGATATGTCTCCGGAATTATCACAGTCTTGTGGCGTGGGACAATCTCCGGAATTATCACGGTAACTACTTGTGGTGTGGGATTGATCTCCGGAATTATCGGAGTCGAGGTGAAGCACATGTGGTATTCGTGTGGGGACGTGTCAATGTTTCGGTGTGGGATGATCTCCGGAATTATTCAAGTAAAATATCTTGGGTGTGGGATCCATCTCCGGAATTATCGGGCATGAGATACTATCCATAGTTTATCTTTATCTCGTAGTAGTCATCGTGTTAGGGTTAGTTCATAACGCGGGGATTGAACCCTATGAAGTGAAGACGTTAAGGGCTTGCACCGAACCTATGTAGAATGGGATGCATAGACTTCGACAAGTACGCATTAGAGAGTCCGCATATAGAACTTGTGTCTCCTTGGCTTGGTTTTATGCACGTGGTTTTTCTTGTTTTCTACACCTGACACTTAGCTTAGTAACACTTGATGTTTTATGTTACTGTCATTTCGTACTTTCCATAATCATTTAGTACTTGTTGTTTAAGAATTTATGAGACATGATCTTTTATGATGTTTGTTTGTTCATTTTTATATTTCTCACACCATTTATGGCTGACCCCTTTAGTTTGGGGGTTAGGGATCATCTCTAGCCTCACATGTTGCAGGTTGTTGCTTAGAGTTGGAGATAGAATGCTTAAATGGGTTTTGAGATATAATTGATATATAAGAGATTTGTGTAATTTTGTAATAGTAGTTTGAGACAAATTAGTGTTGTAAATAAGGAAAACATTGAGTTGAGTTGTTTTGATTTCCGTTGTGTATTGTAAATGATTTGTTGTAATAAAAGTTGAAAATATTAGTGGTGTTGATTATGTTTAATATTATGTTGAAGTGGATCACTGGGAATGTGCCACGTATTTTCTAAGATATCTTATTAGAAATTCGGGGCGCTACACTCGTGGGTGAAGACGGATTCGAATTTGGCGGTTTGTAGGTCACGTTTTGAGTTTTAAGCTAATCGGTCCTATAATTTCCTATTTAGGTGGAAAAAGTCGAACTTCGACTGGCTACAGGGCGGACGTGGGTCATCGTTTGCTCGATCCGTCAGGTGAGTATGTTGTATTTATACATATTTTATATTGTGGCCGAATTTCGTGGCTTTTTGATATATTTTGTAGAAGTTATGCCAAAAATTGATTTTCAATGAAAATACGGATTTTTAAGGGTCCGAAAATGGGTTTTTGAGATATTTGATGAAATTAACTATTTTAAGTATATAAAACCTATATTATGGGTTAATGTGATGTGTTGAAGTATAAAAACTAAATATATTGAATTGTTTATGCATATTTTTATCCCGAGCATGTTTCGTGCATGTTTTTGGGTATATAGGCCGATATAGGTAATTTGGTATATGCAGAGCCTTGTGTAGGGGCTAGCCTGCTATGGATGGATGTTATAAGATGTAATTAGATGAAGTTAGTGATTGTGATCATGTTTTGAAAACGCATGTATTTATAGTGCATGTTTTGTGCATGTTTTGGGACATATAGGCCCTTGTAGGTGATTTTACTTATACGGAACATGGTGTATGACCTAGTATGCTATAATTGGATATTATGAGATTTAATTAGAGGAAATAAGTGATTTTGGCCCCTTTTCTTGGAAATTCGCACGTGTGGTGTATGTTTGTGATATATATATATATATATATATATATATATATATATATTATGATATTTACTCATGATGTAATAATTGATGAAATTAGTAAGTGGGTATATGATTACATTATAATTATGTTTGAAGCAAATTAATGGGGAATAGTATAATATTATAATGTGATGAAGTATACATTTTGATACTTTTACGATATGGAATAACCTAATGTAGTTCTCTTATTAATGTTATAACTTGGCGTATGCCTATATATGGTACAGTGAGGTAATGAATAATATGGTACTCTTAATGTGGGATGTTATGGCAAAATAAATATCTTGGCGCATTATTATTATGCAATAATATGATATGATGGTTTTAATTGTTGAATGACAGGGTGTATGCATAAGGTGGTATAATGATATGAAGAAGAATATTGTGGACAACGGATATGCATTAAATGGTAAGATAAAAGATAAGATGGTACGTGCTAATAAAATATGTTACTAATTCACGTGATTAAAGTCCAGGATGTGGCATTTATTATATTAAAAAGTGAAATGCTTGTTTGATAAAGCAAGTTGAAAAGATGAAATGATTAATGCTAATAACAGATGGTTTTGTTAACCAGTACCTACAGCAATCTTGGGGGTTTGGACTAGACCTCCTAACGCCCAAGGACCGGCTTGGGAATAGTGGACCCAAACTATGTTTGGGGTAAGTGGATTTTATCGTCCAAGCTATCGGCTTGAGGTCCGGTTTTCCCTCGATGACAGCTGTCGCGAGGAAGCACTCTAGTGGGACTAGTGGTGAGTGTTTTCCTTGCTGGCTTCGGCTGGGAGGAAGTACCCTAGTGGGACTAGGGGTTAGTGGTTTTTCCCTCGATGACAGCTGTCGCGAGGAAGCACCCTAGTGGGACTAGTGGTGAGTGTTTGCCTCGCTAGCTTCGGCTGGGAGGAAGTACCCTAGTGGGACTAAGGGTTAGTGGTTCCCTCGCTAGTTCGGCTAGGAGGAAGACGTAGCCTCGGACGAGTAAGACTCTGGGAGAGCATCGGACCGCGTGTTTACTGGGCTGTCGGCTATCAGTATGTTGGGATACTGTGGCTCACTGGTCGACAAACTAATAAAATAACTAAGTGTAAATAAAAATGTGAGAGTAAAGAAAGTGGAAAGTGAATTGTGAATGTGGAAGAAAGTGGTTGTGGATGAAATGCAGTATGTGGTTAATTTAAAATGAAAAGAGTAAAAGAGACATGTGTTAATATGAATAGTATGAAGTAGTTGTATTATGAAAGTGATGATTAAAGTAAAATACAGTATGGTATGAGTTGTTACACCTTGGAATTGTGTCAAGGAACTACCTGCCCGCTATTTCTGTGGAAATGGTGGGAACTACATGCCTTGGCATAATTCGCAGGGTGAGTTGGCATGATAATGGTAATGATTAATGGAAATGAAAAATTAAGTAAAGTGGAGATGAAAAGTAATTAAAGTAAATTAATAACCAAGCTATTGGCTTGAGATGTGATGTGATATTACCCAGACTATGTGTTTGGGATGCGGTGATTATTACCCAAGCTATCGGCTTTGGGGTGTGATATATTATTGCCCAAACTATGTTTGGGATATGGAGTATAAATTGATAAGAATGAAAGTGAAATTAATGGTAACTTGAGATATAAGTGAAAATAAAAATAAGTTAATTATTAATTAGATTGGGTAATTACTAAATGATATAACGGGATGAGAATGAGTTATAAAACATGTTTTTGATGCGGTAAGAATGAGTATTCAATAAGTGATATGTTAATGATGTGATGAAATGTGAGTAATTGCAATGGGCAATGAAATGTTATATTTGTGTCATAAGGTATGAATGAATGTGATATTATGAGAATAGATGCATATGTTTATGATGTGATACTTGATATAATGCAATAAAATAAATACCTGTATTATGAGATTGGGTATGAAAATGGTTATTAAAGAAAGTATGTTGTGATATGAGTTTGTGTATCTTGGAAGTGTGTCGGGGAACTACTCGCCCGCTATTTCCGTGGGAATGGTGGGAACTACCTGCCTTGGCACAACTTCCAGGATGAATGTGTGTGTTGATGACATAATATAAGTAAATGAAGCGCATGGCTAAATAGAGTTGGATAAATGATGTAATAACATCATGTAATTATATTCATATAAATAGTGAAATGCTGATATGACGATAAGTGTGGAAAGATGAATATTTGTATTATGCGAATGTAAGATAAGGATATATATACGAGGTTGAGGTGAAGCATATAGTGAAATGTGTGAAGTTATGGATAATTATATAGTTGAATGCAGGTTGGAAAAGTATTTGATATAACATCGTATTGGTGATGTTGTTATGTTCAGAATTCAGGTTGCATCTTCTTATCTGAATGTTTGTGAGTTTAATTTATTATCTTTATACCATTTAATGAATCATTAGATTAATAACTATACTCACACCAGAAATGGCTGACCCCTTAGAGTTTGGGGGGTTAGGGAGTCCTTGGACTACCTTAGACCCCCTACTGTTACAGGTCCTCAGCAGCGCAGAGGTGAGGCGTAGATGTGTAGGGTGGAGTTTTTATTTTAAAAATCTTTGTAGAAAATTAGTTAGGTGAATAGTAAAAATTGTAGTTTAAATTGTAATTTGAATGTAAGAGTACTAGGATGAAGATGATGGGTATAGTGTGGGGTAGTATGGTATGTTCTTAACCCGTACCCATCTCGTTGTGGTGTACCGGGTCCAGTGGTAGGTTTTACAAAGGTTTTTCTAAAATTTTTACTACGTTTTCAAAGAAAATTATGGTTTTTTAATTGATAAATGATACATTGTTATGAGCTTGGCCCCCAGAGCATGATATTATATTGCCTGTGTGATTCTGCTCATTTTGGCCTGGGGAGCCCGTGATATTATTGCCTGTGATGTGAGCTACGGAATTTAGAGCAGAATTCCGAAAGCTACTTGTGTTTCGGGGCAAAAATTACAGGGGAGACTCTTCCCAAATTTTTATTGAAATATAACTATTTTAGTTTATGTTTAAAGTGATATAGAAATTGAAAGAATTGCATTTAGAGGTTTAGTTTTTCAAAAAAAAAATTGGGGGTGTTACAGTTTGGTATCAGAGCCTAGGTTAACTAAGAATTTTGTTAATCCTAGTGATCTTGCCATGTGAGTATGGGTTCATTATTGCTAAGTTGAAGATAGGAAGTTTGTTTTATGATTTGCGGGTGTTTTGTTGAGTATAGATTATATTATGGAATAGTGCGATCCTTATTAGACTTTTGTCTGACTTGAGCCAGCATTACCTTTCTTGGCCCTGCATATGGGTTGACCTCTGTAGAAATCCCGGTGTGAATTTGTGTATGATATGGCTAAAAATGGGGTTAAATCGGAACCGTCCAAATCGGGCACGAATCTTGAAGCCCAGGGGTAAAACGGTAATTTCACCTACCAATGGGTCTGAAGCGAGTACGGGTTCTCCTCCTTGAAGACCCACTAACCCACGAACAGATCCATCTCAACTGGGTGCGGGTCTCAACCCGCCGCAAACCAGGTCCAGAAAGGATAGAATTAGGGTTTCTGATTAAATCTTAATCAACGACCCTGATTCATATCTATTCTTTCACTGGGGATTAGGGATTACATTCCTTATCTAACCACAGGGATTACATTCCTAATCTGATTCCAGCGGCACCTATAAATACCCCCCATCCATCTCTGTTAAGAGGTAATCAATCTTTTGCCAGTTTTATGCTCTTTCATAATCACTTCTGATTACTGACTTGAGTGTCGGAGGGTGCGTCGCCGGGAACAACCCCGATGTCTCGCACTTTTTGTAGGTGAACGGTGGGAGCAACGGTCAAACTCCAGCGGAACAGGTAACAGGTTTGTTATTCAAAGTTTCCAAAGAATCCACAAATACTATATGTTTGCCCCCACACCAGATTCAACGGCAACAGATTGGTACCGTCTATGGGAAAGAACGAATAGCAGCCTCCCCTCTTCTCGTTGGTCAGATCTTCTCCAGCCATGCCTCCTAGGAAAGCCAGATCCAGAGGGTCCAACTGAGGACCCAACCCCGATCAGCAACAGGAAGTCCTCCCTCAACCCGCTCAACAGCAGGGGCAACTTCCGCCTCAAGCCGAGGACCCTCTCCAACAGCCTCCTCAGAATCAACAACCTCCTAAGGGTCCCAACCCGCAGAAACGACCTTTCCATCCGGACCACGTCTCCATCCACAATGCCTCTTCGGATTCTATGGCCTCCCACAGTCCCCGAGCTTCCGACCTTCGCAACACCATCCTCAATTGGCAGAAGGATGAGGATCTTCGCCGCCGTCTGGACGAAAAGCAGGCCTGAGAGGGAGCCTCCCGCCAGCAACGTCCGGATGAGCGATCTCCTCACCGCCGAGACTACAGAAGGTCCCCTATCCGAAGGGGACGGAGAGAATCCCCCGAGCATCACAGGAGAATACCCCATTCCCCTACCGGTCGGCAACATCCTAGGAACGATGAGGCACCCATCACCCGTGCCGAATTCCAGCAGTTCCAAGCAACCATCCTACAAGCTCTCAATCTCCGTCCCAACACCAATGCTCCAAGGATTCCCTCTCCTCCTCTGGTCCGAAGTCCTCGTCGACGGTCCCTAACTCCTCCAGCAGCTCCAAGCAACCCCCGGCACATGCCAAGTCCTCGCCGCTCCAGGAGCTACCATCGTCGTAGCCCCCGCTCTCCCTCGTACGAAGACGAGTCTAGAGGCTTGGCTGACTATCGTCGAAGGGATGACGCAGTCTACCGCTGTCTCCACGAAATGGAGAGGCGCTTGGGTCAGTTAGACCGAGAAGAAGAGCTTAGAGGAAGGACCCTTCGCCCTAGTCGACCTCCTTTCTCTCGAACCATAATGGATGCACCCGTACCAATCGGCTTTATGCCTCCTCAATTTAAGACTTATTCTGAGGAGACTGACCCCGTCGATCACATCGAAAGCTTCAAGACCCTCATGCTCATTCATCAAGCTTCCGATGCTCTGCTCTGCAAAACCTTCCCCGCAACTCTCAAGGGTCCGGCTCGAGAATGGTACTCTCGCCTTGCCCCTTCCTCAATATTCTCCTTCGAGCAATTTGAGACACTCTTCGTCTCCCACTTCGTGAGTAGCCGCAGAACTGAGAAGACCAGCATTTCGCTACTCTACCTCCACTAGAAGAAAGGTGAGAAGCTGAGAAACTATGTGAAAAGGTTCACAGCTGAAGCAAGGTCCATAGCATCCCTCGACCAGTCGGTCGCTACAGCAGAATTTCAATCCAATGTCCTCAACTCTAGCCTCCGCTCCTCCCTCGCCAAGAAGCCCCCACAGAACTTCTCTGACCTCCTCCTCCGGAGCGAAAAGTATATTCGGGCTGAAGAAGCTGAGCACCGCCCCAACTTGGAGGGGTCTTCCTCTGGGTCTAAGAGAAAGGGAACAGAAGAGGAAGGGGCCAAGAAGCTCCAGAAGGATAATGGCGGCCAGCGCTGACCTCCTCCCAGATTCGAGAAATTTACTCCTCTCACCACCAATGTCTCCACCATTCTAATGGAAGTTAAGAAGAAGGGGGTCATACCTCCTGCTCCGAGGATGAACACCCCCGCCAAGAAGAGGGATAAAGAGAAGTGGTGCCGTTATCACCGGGACCATGGCCACAACACTAATGATTGTCTGGCTTGAAGAATGAGATAGAAGCCCTCATCCAGAGGGGGCAGCTGACCAGGTTCGTGAGAAAGGACCGAGCCGACCTTCCTCCCCCGCCTCGGGGGGCTAACAAGCGTCCTGAACGCGATGAAACACCCGACTTCGAAGAGGAGCGTGTCCTACACCTCATTCATGGGGGCCCAATGGGGGGCTCCTCAAACTCCTCTTGAAAGGCGTTCATTAGGGAAGTCAATTCGGTTCGCACCACCCCTCCTCCTAAAGGCTTCGGAGTGCCCGTCACATTCTCAGACGAAGATCTTGAAGGTGTCCGCACCCCCCATTGTGACGCACTCGTCATCAATCTCCACATGGCGAACTTCAAGGTGGAGAGGATCCCAGTGGACAATGGCAGCTCCGTTAACATCCTCTTCCATGCCGCTTTCAAAGGCCTCAAACTATCCCGGAACAGACTCAAGCCTGCCGGTTACACACTCCATGGGTTCACGGGAGTGCCAGTGACTATTGAAGGGGTGATCACCCTCGACGTAACTGCTGGAAAAACTCCTACTACCCGAACGGAGTCGATGGACTTCATGGTCGTAGATGTCCCTACAGCTTACAATGTCATCTTGGGTCGGCCCGGCCTAGCAGCCCTTGAAGCCGTCCCTTCCGCCTACCACCTCAAGATGAAATTCCCCACCCGGGCAGGAGTAGGGGAAGTAAATGACAATCAGGAAACGGCCCGCAAGTGCTACATGACCTCTACCCTCGGTCCAGTCCTCTCCCTCGAAACCCTGGAAATCCCTCAAGATGTCGTCCGACAAACGTCCGAGTCGGTGGATGAGTTGGAGGAAGTGCTCTTCTCTGAGCAGGATCCAAGCCGAAAGTTCTTTGTTAGCAAGACCCTCCCATCCGCCCTATGCTCAGACATAGTCCAGTGCATCCGAAGAAACCGAGACCTCTTTGCTTGGTCAGCTGCAGACATGCCCGGAATTTCCGAAGAGCTCTTGGTCCACCACCTCAGTGTTGTTCCGGGGTCCAAACCGGTTCAACAGAAGAGGCGCAAGTTCGTCCCTGAGTGTCAGCTAGCTATAAAACAGGAGGTGGACAAGCTCTTGAAAGGCCCGGTTCATACAAGAGGTAAACTATCCTGAATGGCTGTCGAATGTAGTAATGGTGAAGAAGTCCAATGGAACCTGGAGGATTTGTATCGATTTTACCGATCTCAACAAGGCTTGCCCCAAGGACCCCTTCCCTCTTCCGAGTATTGACACTTTGATTGACGCGCTTCATGGACGCCTTCTCAGGCTACAATCAGATCCGGATGTTCCCCCCAGATATCCCAAAGACCTCATTTGTGACCGACCAGGGCCTCTACTGCTACAGGGTTATGCCATTCGGTTTGAAGAATGCAGGCGCCACATATCAACGCCTTGTCAATAAGGTTTTCCAAGCTCAAATCGGTCGGAATATGGAGGTGTATGTTGACGACATGCTTGTAAAAAGCATCCGAGGAGCCGATCATGTGACTGACCTACAGGAGGCGTTCGATGTTCTGAGAAAGCACAACATGAGACTCAATCCGAACAAGTGTTCGTTCGGAGTCTCGTCAGGAAAGTTCCTCGGCTTCATGGTCAGCCAACGAGGAATTGAAGCAAACCCTGAGAAAATCAAGGCCACATTAGACATGGCCCCTCCAAAGAATGTTAAGGAAGTTCAGAGGCTAACAGGCCGCTTAGCCGCCATAGGGCATTTTCTCTCGAAGTTCAGGGAGAAATTGTTGGGTTTCGGGGCACAAACGCAGCGAAAAGAAATGAAAAACAGATCCGAAACCCTAACCCTAGGATCCGTGTACAAGACATGGCTGATAATGGAGAAATAAAATTTTACCTTTCGGAGCTTTACGAAGGCTGAAAGATGGAGGTTACAATCACCACGCAGCCCTAGTAGCTAGATCCGCGTCTCTAAGGCAGTCCACACGAACGTCCGATCGTCCAACGATCAAGGGAGCCGGTACTAGCCGATGATGCTTGCCTCTCTCTCTCTCTCTTGCCTCTCAACAGTTAAGCGGCTAGGGTTTTTGTGGAAAACGGATTTGTCAAAGATCTTCTGAACCAATACATCTATATGTATTTATAGGGAGAGAATGAGGTGGGCTTAACCATAATCAGTTTGGCTTCTGATAAGACCAATCTGATTTGGTTTTATCATTTAAATTCGAATTATCCTTTAATTAATTAAGTCCAACTCAATTAATTAAATAACTAATTTCGAATCATTTAATTTAAATTCCGAATTTAAATTAATACTCCTTTTAAACGTTCTTAGTGTGTGACCCTTTAGGTTATTATTACGTTGGCAATAATTTTATTACCTAATAATAAAATTATAAACAATGAGCGGCATCTAGTAATACATCATTGCTACCCAAGTAATAATAATAATTGGTGATTCAATTAAACCTTTCGTGACTAATGTCTCCATGTAATATAATCCTTTTAACCTTGATATTATAGATTAAACTAGAGGCATGGTACGTGTCATCCTCTTAATAATTTAATCTTTATTTTCTTGATCGATGAGTAGACTATTCAAACAAATCAATATTTGAGCATGGCCATGCATTTCATAGTCTCACTCAAACAAGAGGCCGATAATATCGCTCCTAAAATTAGGAGGGTTAAATTCCTTCTAGATCATTCACATTTCTCACACGATTCATAATGAACCCAATACTATCTTTATCATTACCCGATTAAAGATAACTTTTGATAGAATCAAAGTACATTAATTCTCGTGTAGAAATATAATGATTTCAGGTCAGAGGACCATTACACCATTATCACAGTGAGATTACTTATGACACTTATTTATTCATTCCATGTTGAATCTCACAGTGGGTCTGTCCAGTACAATGTACTCTTACATTTACCTATGTATTGATTTTAGTATCTCTATACTAATGACCCATGAGAGGTGGTCATCAATCAATCAACATACTAGTCTCAATGTATTATTACTGTCCTAATAATAATAATACTCGACTAGGGACATTTAAGATTATTATACTATATATAATCTCATGTTCATATAGTTCGTATTAATAATCTAAGGATATTTATCATGCTAATATTTATAACGCAGTAAATACGAAGCATAATAAATTATTAATATAATCAAAAAAAGAACATAATGTCAATAATACTGATTACATAATATCATTGTTTTGCCTCTAGGGCACCTACACTAACAATCTCCCACTTGCACTAGAGCCAATCACTCATGTATCGAATACCAATGGAACTAGTGTGACCCTCGTGCTTCTGCTGCGACAAAGCCTTAGTCAGTGGGTCAGCTACGTTATCATTAGTTTGCACTTTACATATATGTATATCTCCTCGTTCATTAATCTCACGAATAAGGTGATATCTTCTAAGTATATGTTTTGCCCTGGAGTGCGATCTTGGTTCCTTTGCTTGTGCTATGGCTCCATTGTTATCGCAATAAAGATCGATAGGGTCTTCGATCGATGGAACCACACCAAGCCCTGTAATGAAATTTCGGATCCAAACTGCCTCCTTAGCTGCTTCGCAAGCAGCAATATACTCAGCCTCCATTGTAGAATCAGCTACTGTTTCTTGCTTTGAACTTTTCCAGCTTACAGCACCTCCGTTGAGACAAAACACGAAACCAGACTGGGATATAGAATCATCCTTGTCTGTTTGGAAACTAGAATCAGTGTAACCTTTTACCACTAGTCTCTCTTCTCCCCCATATACCAAGAATGAATCTTTAGTCCTCTTCAAGTACTTAAGAATATTCTTGACAGCTGTCCAGTGACCTTCACCTGGATTAGACTGGAACCTGCTCGTCTTACTCAAAGCATATGACACATCAGGACGAGTACATATCATTGCATACATGATAGATCCAATTGCAGAAGCATATGGAATCTTACTCATGCGGTCCTTTTCATCCAATGTTTTAGGACTATTGCCACTCGAGATCGATATCCCATGAGACATCGGGACAAATCCCCTTTTAGCATCTTGCATCCCAAAACGATGCAGTACTTTGTCAATATATGTACTCTGATTTAGGCCGATCAATCTTCTGGATCTATCTCTATAGATCCTGATCCCTAATATATAGGTCGCCTCGCCTAAATCTTTCATTGAGAAATTTTTTCCCAACCAAGTCTTAACAGCCTGTAGAGAAGGTATGTCATTCCCGATAAGTAATATATCATCAACATATAATACTATGAATGCCACGTGGCTCCCACTAACCCTTTTGTAAACACAAGATTCATCTTCGTTTTGAATAAAGCCAAATTCCTTGACTGTCTGGTCAAAACGAATATTCCACCTCCTTGAGGCCTGCTTCAGTCCATAAATGGATCGACGCAACTTACATATCCTTCTAGCATCCCTTGGACTGACAAAACCTTCAGGTTGTGTCATGTACACATCCTCTTCAAGGCTCCCATTAAGGAAGGCTGTTTTGACATCCATCTGCCAGATCTCATAATCATGATAAGATGCTATTGCAAGCAAAATCCTAATGGATTTGACCATAGCTACAGGTGAAAAAGTTTCATCATAGTCAATACCATGAATTTGTTTGAAACCTTTTGCAACCAACCTAGCTTTATAGGTCTGAACATTTCCTTCCATGTCGATTTTCTTTTTGAAAACCCATTTGCACCCTATAGGTTTTACCCCTTCAGGTGGATCAACCAAAGTCCATACTTGGTTATCATACATGGAATCCATTTCAGATTTCATGGCTTCTAGCCATCTCTCAGAGTCAGGACTGTTCATAGCATCTTGGTAGGTGAGGGGCTCATCTTAATCTATGAGCATCAAATCACCATTCTCTATTAAGAGAAATCCATAATATCTCTCAGGTTTATGGCGAATCCTACCAGATCTACGAACAATCTGTGTTTCTTGAGCAGTGTCATCTTGAATATTATCTTGAATATCCTGCTCAAGTTCCAATTCGGGTTCAACATTATCTTGTGGGTCTCGAGCTACATCGAGTTCTATTTTCCTCCCACTGATTCTTTTGGAGACTAGCTCTCGTTCAAGAAACACAGCAGTGCGAGAAACAACTATTTTGTTCTTGGTCGGATTATAGAAGAAGTAACCCTTAGTTTCCTTCGGGTACCCCACAAAATAACACTTGTCTGATTTTGGTCCAAGCTTGTCAGAGATCATACGTTTCACAAACGCTTCACATCCCCATATTTTCATAAATGACATGCTTTGACGTTTCTCAGTCCATATCTCATATGGAGTCTTTTGAACCGTTTTAGTTGGAACTCGGTTTAGTGTATATGCAGCCGTTTCTAGGGCATAACCCCAGAAACTTATTGGAAGATCAGCATGACTCATCATCGATCGTACCATGTCCAACAAGGTACGATTTCTCCTTTCAGAAACCCCATTCCATTGTGGTGTTCCAGGAGGAGTGAGCTGTGATACTATACCACACTCCTTTAAGTAATTCTTAAAATCATGGCTTAAGTATTCACCTCCTCGATCAGATCGAAGAGTTTTAATACTTTCGCCTATTTGCTTTTCTACTTCAGCTTTAAATTCTTTGAACTTTTCAAAGGATTCAGATTTGTGTTTCAAAAGATACACATATCCGAATCTACTGAAATCATCAGTAAATGTTATGAAGTAATAAAAGCCACCTCTAGCCATAGAACGCATTGGACCACATACATCACTATGTATTAGTTCTAATCGTTCGTTGGCCCTTTCACCTTGTTTAGTAAAAGGAGCTTTTGCCATTTTACCAAGTAAACAAGCATCACATTCATCGTATGATTCAAAATCAAACTTATCCAAAAATCCATCCTTATGTAGTTTGGATATGCGATTCTCATTTATATGGCCTAATCGACAATGCCAAAGGTATGTTTGATTTGAGTCATTCGCTTTAAGACGTTTATTCATATTATAGACGGGAGTAAGATCAAGATCTAGAACATATAAACCATTAAATAAACGCGCTACACCATAAGTTAAATCATTTAAAGCAAAAGAGCAACAATTGTCTTTTATTATAAACGAAAAACCCTTCTTGTCCAAACAAGAAATAGAAATAATGTTTCTGCAAATCGCAGGCACGTAATAACAGTTCTCAAGTTCTAAAATAAGCCCAGAGGGCAACGATAAATAATAAGTCCCTACGGCCAAAGCAGCAACCTTTGCTCCATTGCCAACGCGTAGGTCGATCTCTCCCTTTGCCAAAGATCTACTCCTTTGAAGTCCCTGCACATTAATACAAATGTGAGAACCACATCCAGTATCCAATACCCAAGATGTAGAAGTAGATAAATTGACTTCTATAACATGAATACCTGAATCAGAAATATTCAGAGATTTCACGTTCTTCAGACTTTCCAAATAAGCTGGACAGTTTCTCTTCCAATGACCTGGTTTCTTGCACCAGTGACAATCACCCTTATCAGGTTTAGCAACACCACCTTTAGGCTTGAGAGCTTTCTTGAAAGTGGGCTTGGAAGGAGCAACTGCATTAGATCCAATCTTTTTCTTGCCTTTCCATTTCCCCTTTCCCTTAGCACCTTTATTGCCCACCATCATTATGGGAGCATTCTCAGGTGCCTTTTGCATTTTGGCTTCGGTAGTTCTTAACAGTGCCAACAATTCAGTGGGTGTTTTGTCTTGCTCGGTCATGATGAAAGTCATGATAAACTGGGCATACTTGCTGTTCAAAGATTACAAGATAATATCTATTTGAGCCTCTCGAGAAAGCCCGGAGCCCAAACGGTCTAGGTATTCAAAATACCCAATCATCTTCAGAACATGCGGTCCAACCGGGTTATTTCCTTGCTTGCAGTTAAAAATTGCTTTGTACGTATTGAACCTTTCTTGACGAGCCTGTACTTGAAACATCGTCTGAAGATGCTCAAGCATAGCATAAGCATCCATATGCTCATGCTGCTTCTGAAGCTCAGCACTCATAGTTGCAAGCATGAGACAGGCAACATCTGTCGCATCATCAATATGCTTCTGGTAAGCATTTAGTTGAGCACGAGTTGCACCGTCACCAGGATGGACCGGTGGAGGAATTTCAACAACTTGGAGCTTACGCTCCTGCCTGAGGACAATCCTCAAATTCCTAGACCAGTCAAGGAAGTTTGTTCCTGTCAGCTTGTCCTTCTCAAGGACTGATCGCACGGAGAAAGAGTTGTTTGTGTTTTGCGCCATTTAATATCTACAATGTTTAAAATGCATAAGATAAGTTAGATTGTCAAATAATTAATAATTATGTTCAAGTGATTATGGTACATTCAACTTAATATACCTCCCACTATTTTGTTCAAACTAATAGCCCTTACTATTAATTCGGAAACTAATTTTCTAGTGAGCCAAGATCCATATTTCATTATGCCTTGAGTCAGCGTTGGCCAATTCTCCCAAAACATAACTATTTAGGTAGACAACATTTGTCAATTATATCACATATAATTCTTGGATAGTTTGGTGAACAACTATTGTTCAAATTTATCTAATAAATTTTTCGCCAAACTCTATGCTTCTAAGTTCACTATCCACAATCCCATTGTGACGACTTAGTTAAGTTGGACCCAATGATTAACATGACGAATATCACATTTATTCTTTTGCACCTAACCACGATTAAAAGGAGTGCTCTACTTTGGCAAACCCACTCCTTATGATCTAGGCTTTGATGAGTGTTAATTCATTGGAAAGCATCTAATTAACTTAATATTTTGTTAAGGGGTTTACTTATAAACGATCATGATCCCATCATAAAGAGATTCCCAATTCTTGGAACTAAATATTTCAAATCAAAAATTCGTTGAATGAATGATTTCCAGATCAGAGGTTAACGCACAGACGGCATTATTGGCACCCCTTTTCTTACAGATTCGTAATCTGTTGTTGACAAAATCATTCAATCGTTGAATCAATGAAATTCATATTTAATTGCCGTGTTTCATAAACACGAGAATCTCATGATCGTTTGTTTAATGTTCATCTTAAATCGTTACAGATTTTATCTTGTTTAAGCAGGCATGGCATGGGTGATGTATCTAATACATACATTAATACATTATTAATCTAATTGAAGCATGCATCACAATGTATTCTACACAAACATTCATACATCAATATGTAAAGTGCAGTAAGTAAACGTGCTTGGTTATGGCCTTTATCTTACATGATCCTTTCAAGCTAATGAAAGGATCGAGGTCAATCTATGGTGGAAAATATAAATACAATTACATGTCTTCATTCTCCTTGGTTGCTCCATTTCTTGGATCGTCCTTCAATCTTCAATTACATTACATTGAATAAATGAAAACAACTTGTACTTATGTACTTACATAATAAAACTCGAGTTACATTCGAGATTATACAATTACAAGAATGAAGAGAACGACATGCAAGTCGTATTTACGAAACCAAAACATAAACCAATAATCTAAGGGTCTTAAGGCCATAACCAGCACCATGCTCAGGTAAACAATTAAGAACACACAAATATATATATGCAGCAGGGGTCCGGGGGCGGCAGCCCCCGGGCGGGGTCCGGGGGCGGCAGCCCCCGGCGGGGGTCGAGCTGACCGGTCAGCTCGAAATCAGAAAATTTTTTAATTCCAGAGGACTATCCCTATTCAGAAATCATCGATTTCGAACAACAGATCATGTCTTTTAGTCTCTGCCGCCACTGCATCATATACAGTTCCGGAACCATGTATCATATACATTCATATCATGTCCCAGTTTACAGATCGTGTCCAAACACTATCTGTCCCTCAGTTTATATCACCATATAAACCAAACATCATGCATAACATACAAAATCGCTTACCGATCAGTCATAGCAGATTGTAAAACATACCTATTTATCTTCAAATCACAATATATAGCATAACAGAATCATATATGATCGACATAACATATTATAATCGACATATCATATATCTGTATCAAGGCAGATTCATAAAACATGCATACATGCATCGAATGCAGTAAACACGTAACCAAATCAGCCCCTTATACACGTAGCTCTGATACCATTGTTGGGTTTCGGGGCACAAACGTAGCGAAAAGAAATGAAAAACAGATCCGAAACCCTAACCCTAGGATCCGTGTACAAGACATGGCTGATAATGGAGAAATAAAATTTTACCTTTCGGATACGGAGGCTGAAAGATGGAGGTTACAATCACCACGCAGCCCTAGTAGCTAGATCCGCATCTCTAAGGCAGTCCACACGAACGTCCGATCGTCCAACGATCAAGGGAGCCGGTACTAGCCGATGATGCTTGCCTCTCTCTCTCTCTTGCCTCTCAACAGTTAAGCGGCTAGGGTTTTTGTGGAAAACGGATTTGTCAAAGATCTTCTGAACCAATACATCTATATGTATTTATAGGGAGAGAATGAGGTGGGCTTAACCATAATCAGTTTGGCTTTTGATAAGACCAATCTGATTTGGTTTTATCATTTAAATTCGAATTATCCTTTAATTAATTAAGTCCAACTCAATTAATTAAATAACTAATTTCGAATCATTTAATTTAAATTTCGAATTTAAATTAATACTCCTTTTAAACGTTCTAAGTGTGTGACCCTTTAGGTTATTATTACGTTGGCAATAATTTTATTACCTAATAATAAAATTATAAACAATGAGCGGCATCTAGTAATACATCATTGCTACCCAAGTAATAATAATAATTGGTGATTCAATTAAACCTTTCGTGACTAATGTCTCCATGTAATATAATCCTTTTAACCTTGATATTATAGATTAAACTAGAGGCATGGTACGTGTCATCCTCTTAATAATTTAATCTTTATTTTCTTGATCGATGAGTAGACTATTCAAACAAATCAATATTTGAGCATGGCCATGCATTTCATAGTCTCACTCAAACAAGAGGCCGATAATATCGCTCCTAAAATTAGGAGGGTTAAATTCCTTCTAGATCATTCACATTTCTCACACGATTCATAATGAACCCAATACTATCTTTATCATTACCCGATTAAAGATAACTTTTGATAGAATCAAAGTACATTAATTCTCGTGTAGAAATATAATGATTTCAGGTCAGAGGACCATTACACCATTATCACAGTGAGATTACTTATGACACTTATTTATTCATTCCATGTTGAATCTCACAGTGGGTCTGTTCAGTACAATGTACTCTTACATTTACCTATGTATTGATTTTAGTATCTCTATACTAATGACCCATGAGAGGTGGTCATCAATCAATCAACATACTAGTCTCAATGTATTATTACTGTCCTAATAATAATAATACTCGACTAGGGACATTGAAGATTATTATACTATATATAATCTCATGTTCATATAGTTCGTATTAATAATCTAAGGACATTTATCATGCTAATATTTATAACGCAGTAAATACGAAGCATAATAAATTATTAATATAATCAAAAAAAGAACATAATGTCAATAATACTGATTACATAATATCATTGTATTGCCTCTAGGGCACCTACACTAACAGAAATGCCTCCCCTTCTTCAAGGCCCTCAGGGGGGCTAAAGGTTTCGAATGGGGTCAGCAGCAACAGGAGTCGTTCGACCAGCTCAAGGCTTACCTCGTCAACCCTCCTCTCCTCAGCATACCCATTCCTGGTGAACCCCTCTACCTCTACCTGGCAGCCTCCGAGCAGACCCTCAGTGCCGTTTTAGTAAGGGAAGAAGACCGGGCTCAAAAGCCCATCTACTATGTGAGCAAAGTATTTCGGGATGCCGAGCTCCGCTACCCGAGGATAGAAAAGATGGCTTATGCCCTGGTGATGGCCGCGAGAAAGCTTCGCCCGTATTTTCAGTCCCATTCAGTGGTCGTTCTTACCGACCAACCGCTGAAGCAAGTGCTCCACAAGCTAGAGACCTCCGGTCGCCTTATGAAGTGGTCTATCGAGCTGAGCCAGAACGATATAACGTATCAGCCTCGGACCGCAATCAAGGCTCAGGCTTTAGCAGAATTTATCGTTGAAAGTACTATCCCTGAGTTTAGCCAAGCAATGAAGGGACCACCTGTCTGGTCGGTCTATGTGGATGGATCCTCCTGTAACGAGGGAAGCGGAGCCAGGGTCATTCTGGCAGGCCCAGATGACTTCATCCTCCAATACTCCCTCCGTATCAACTTCAAGGCCTCTAACAACAAAGCAGAATACGAGGCACTCATAGCCGGCCTTGGAATGGCTCGCAATGCAGGGGCGCAACGCCTCCGGATCTTTAGCGACTCTCAGCTGGTCGTAAATCAGGTCCTCGGCGAGTATGAAGCACGTGATGACCGGATGGTTAAGTACTTAGCCAAGGTCAGGAGCCTCATGGCACTATTTGAAGAAGCCCTCATCTAACGAATCCCTAAGAAGAAAATGCCCAGGCCGATGCCCTCTCCAAGCTAGCCTCTTCCTCCCTCCAAGGTCTCAAGCAGACCATCTTGATAGAGGTCCTCCTGAAGCCAAGTATAGAGGATGAAACTTCCGACTCTATGGAGTCGTTGCCTGTCCTGCTTCAAGATGATTGGATGAAACCCATCGTCGAATTCTTAAGGGACGGGCTCCTCCTCGAAGATCCTAAGGAGGTTCGAAGAGTGAGAACCCAAGCAGAGCGATACACACTGATCGGAGGCATCCTATATAAATGCTCCTTCACACAGGTAGACGGCAGGCCTTATTTGAGATGCCTCTCCCCTGAACAGGCCGACTACGCACTGCAAGAACTTCACGAGGGCATCGGCGGGGCACATTCAGGGTCCAGATCCTTAGCCTGCAAAGTGTTGAATTATGGATATTTCTGGCCTACTCTCCTACAAGACGCCGAACAGCATGTTCGGCAATGCAGCTCATGTCAGAAGTACTCCAACATTCATCGCCTCCCACAAGCTCCACTCACTTCCCTATCAAGTCCGATCCCTTTTGCAATGTGGGGGATGGATTTACTAGGGCTATTCCCACCAGCTCCCGGCCAGTTCAAATTCTTAGTCATGGCAATCGACTATTTCTCGAAGTGGATAGAGGCCGAGCCCTTGGCCACGATCACCGAGAACAAGGTACTTCAGTTCTTTCGGAAGAACGTAATCTGCCGATTCGGTGTCCCTCAGGTCCTCATAACAAACAACGGAACTCAGTTCACCGGGGCTGCCTTCCGAGCTCTCTGTGAAGATCTCGCCATCCAACACCGATTCTCCTCCACTTTCCATCCACAGTCGAATGGCCAAGTGGAGAATGCCAACCGACAGATCCTCTCCGGCATTAAGAAGAGGTTGGATAAGTGCTCTAAAGGCTTATGGGTCGATCAGCTCCCTAACGTGCTGTGGAACTACCGCACTACAAAACGGACCCCCACAGGAGAGTCTCCATTCAATCACACCTACGGGTCCGAGGCTATGATCCCCCTAGAAGTCGGTATACCCTCTCCTCGTCTAATGGCTTATGAAGAAGAACAAAATGCTAGAGAGCTCCGAGCAAATCTAGACCTGATTGATGAAATCCGAGAAAGAGCTGCCATTCGTCAACAAAGCTACCGAAGAAGGATCGAGTTGGCATACAATAAGAGAGTCCGTCCTACCGACCTCAAAGAAGGGGACTTGGTCCTCAGAAAGTTAGCCATCTCTTTTCCCGGTCAGAAGAGCAAACTGGCTCCAAATTGGTAGGGACCCTATAAGATCGCCAAAGTAGTTCGGACCGGGACATACAGACTAGAAGACCTCGAAGGCAGGGAGATCTCCAGGACTTGGAATGCCGACCATCTCTTGAAATACCAAGAGAGAGCACTAACGCCTCTCTAAGTATTCTGGGATGTCGAATTGTTCCTCTCCTTTTACTTGTATTTTTTCCTTTATTTCTCTCTTGTAATAACGGCTCACAACTTTAGAAGCAGCCGACCATTAGTCATCAATAAAGAAAGCTTTTTCATATTTTACTTGTAAAACTATTTGCACCTCTCTGCTTTTACTCTTCACTCTAACGATGGTTTGGAGTCCAACACTTGGCTCGATTCTACTTTGCAAGTTCGCTCTTAAGCGAGCTAGAAGTAGGTCGCCATTCGGAACTGCTCCCACAACCGTTGAACAACTCTAATGATGGTTCGGAGTCCAACACTTGGCTCGATTCTACTTCGCAAGTTCGCTCTTAAGCGAGCTAGAAGTAGGTCACCATTCGGAACTGCTCCCACAACCGTTGAATAACTCTAACGATGGTTCGGAGTCCAACACTTGGCTCGATTCTACTTCGCAAGTTCACTCTTAAGCGAGCTAGAAGTGGGTCGCCATTCGGAACTGCTCCCACAACCGTTGAACAACCCTAACGATGGTTCGGAGTCCAACACTTGGCTCGATTCTACTTCGCAAGTTCGCTCTTAAGCGAGCTAGAAGTGGGTCGCCATTCGGAACTGCTTCCACAACCGTTGAACAACCCTGACGATGGTTCGGAGTCCAACACTTGGCTCGATTCTACTTCGCAAGTTCGCTCTTAAGCGAGCTAGGAGTAGGACGCCATTCGGAACTGCTCCCACAACCGTTGAACAACTCTAACGGCAAGTTCGGAGTCCAACGCTCGGCTCGGCTGCACTACCACAGTATCCCGAACCGAGCGGACGAGGAACCGACCTCCACATATGGAGAAAAATTCCGCCGAACTTTGATCATCTCAGAATGCGTGCTAGAACATAATGAACGGATCGGATTGTGCCACGTATCCACAAAACGACAAGATAGTATTTTCTTGAAACTCGTACCTCTCGCCTCGTGATTCGTTCCACAATCATGATCAACCGTCCAGATTGAACCACGTGGTTTGGGTCTGAAATCCGAGCTACCACGCCACCGAAGTGCAAAGTTGCCTCGGTATACTCCGAACAAGAGCTAAAGTTCTACAGCTAAGGCAAAAGTTCTATGGCTAGAACGCTCGAGTAAACTAACTACTCGTTCTTGTGGTTCATTTCAAAAGAAAGATAACTACGGCACAGCAATGGGCAGACGAACTTCGATTTCATTAAAACAACTTGGTAAATTTACAAGGCAAGAAGTTACAACAAAAATAAAAAATACAATGGATGATGCAAGAAATCAAAAGCTCGATACAACTTGTTCAGCGCCTCCTCGGGATGGGGACATTCCGATTCAGAGACACTCCGGGTTTTCGTCTCTTCATCTCCGAGCTCGTCTCTAGGCCGACGAACTGGGACGCCTCTTCGCCACTAACCCTAACAGTGGCTCCGACCGAGGCTCCGCTCGAGCTAATAGCTGCACCGCTTTGCGCATCGGCCGCGGTCCGACCTGTGGCAGGAGGACGAGTCACGGCTCGTAGAAGGAAATGCCTCGTTCGCACTCCTCGTGCGTACACAAGGTGCTGCGGACGTTGGCCCTCGCTGGCTGAGGCCTGAGACGAGCGACCTCCTCCTCGAGCTCGACGATCCTATCTTTCAAGGTGTCGTCCTTCACCGATATCTTTAGCCAAGGAATTTTTGCCGAACCCGGGTATTCGGCACTATCGGAGATGATGCGACGCAGATGGGTCACCTCGATGCTTTTGTCAACTATAACCCTCTACAGCTGCTCGACCTTCTTTGCGAGTTCGTCTCGCTCGGCCAGTGCCGAGGCCAGCTCTTCCTCCTTCATCAAGAGCTCCTCCTCGACTATCCGTAAGTGGTGCACCTCGGCCAGCAGCTCACTGTTCTTCTTCTCTACATTGAGCGATACTCTCCTGATCAGCTCGATCTCACCCTCAAGGCGAGCCTCGCGAGACTGCTTAAACAGTTCAGCACGACGTCGAGCGGCTGCGGTGTCTAGAGCATGAATGAGGATCTGAAAGACGAGCACATCACATTCAAAGACTAAAAGTCCGAGCCAAACACTTAGAAAAATTTGAAGTAAGAATTTCATTCATAAAGAAGAGGCGGTGGCCAGTCCGCAAAAAGGCATTACATTCTAAAAAAGAAAAAACAAAATTACAAATGACGAGGAGATCAGGGGCCCACCTACGTCATCGGCTCGACCGCAGGCGCCTCGCCAGACGGCCCCTCATTCCCCGTCGCCCTGGCCTGAGGGTCAGTCACCACAGCCTCAGGGACCACCTCCTCCTCGTCTTCGCCTTCTTCCTCTTCGCCTTCCTCCTCTTCGCTATCTGCTGCAGCAAAGGGCCACAGCCTGTATCCGACCCGCTGAAAGCTGGGGACGTGGTCCTGGACGTGGTCGAGTGCCCTCTCGTAGGACTTTTCCATGTTCGAGGCCATGTGCGCCTTCGCCTCGGCCTCGACTTCGGCCCTGATCACCGCCGCCACGACGTCCTTCTCCACCTTCGCTTCCGCCAGAGCCTTCGCAGATGCCGCCAACTCCTCGGCAGCCTTAGCGACCTTGGCAACCTCTTCAGCGAGCCGCCCCTTAGCTCGCTCCAGGTCCGCCTCAAGGTCGGCGACCCGGACCTCCAAGCCATCCGCGTGTCTCTGCTCTGCCTCGAGCTGCCGAACCGCCCTCACCTTATCTGCCCTGTCCTTATCACTGGCGGCCTTCAACTCCTTCTCCTGTTCGGCAAACGCTTGAAGGAGGTGGCCGAAGTGACAAGTGGCCTGCCGAAGTAAAAAGAGAATAAGAACAAAGTAAAAGCCAAACAGCAGACTTAAGAAATTCTCAAGAAAAACGAATGCAAAACTTACCGACACGAGCGACCGAGCGACTTCGTAGGTGTCATCGCCAACCGTCCCCGCCTTCAGCGTGGCTTGATCCTTCGGGGTCGCTAAGTGCTTGACGGCTTGCATGCACATCTGCGAGTCCCCGAGGAAGCCGTCGTGGTTCTTGACTCGCCAGTCCGGGACGAACAACTTCTTATGCTGCTCGGTCAGGATCACCTCGGCCTGAGGAGTCAGGGGCAGAGCCTGGAGCGACAACACCGCCGAAACATTGAAGGCCTCACCAGCCGTGGAAGATGCCACAGGAGCCGAGGGGTCGGCGACAACGACCACCACCGGCGAAGGGACCTCAGCAACGGTGGGAGGCGGAGCAACTGCCGAAGCAACCTTAGGGGGCCGACCGGACGAAGCCATCGTGCTCGGCCTCTTCCTCTTCCTTCCGTCGGCGACTTTGCCTCGCTCGTTCATCATCCCCAGAAAGTCCATCTTCAGCGCTTCTGTTCCAAACAACAAACAAACAGCAAGTTAGTGAAACGAGCTAAAAACTTAGAAAAAAAATGTATATTACGAGATGTCAGGAGCGTACTCGGGTCGATCGGACTAAGGCCTGACCCGTGTAGCACCTCCTCGGTCATCTCCCTCCATCTCAACATTGGGAGGGCCATGATCTTCCCCACCACTTCCTCCTCGGCCGCAGTCAGTACCGGGTCGGCCCTCGCAAACATTGTCACCTCTGCTTTCCACTGGGTCAGAATCTTCAGCATCGAGAGCTCCCTCAACAAAAAGAACTTCTCCTTCGAACCTTTGATTGAGTCCGGGTTCTCTATAATCCTAACGCCTTTCCTGGGTGACAGGTAGTAGCGATGCTCGGTCTTGTGCATCCGGTGAACTCGATACATGCTCCGCAGGATCGTCAGGTCTGTCTCGACTTCGACGTTGCGGCACTGCAGCAAGAAGGCATTCACGTGACGCCAGGTGTTTGGCATGAACTGGGTCGGCGCCAAGAAGTACCACTGGAGGACCTCTAGTACAAAAGGGTGCAGAGGAAAGCGCAATCCGGCGTTCAGCGAGTCGTAGTCGAACATACACATATCCGACGACGACAGTTTGGAGTTTGCTCGCATCCCAGGACCGGGGAGGATCAGCTTGTACTTCGGAGGGATGGCGAACCCTTTTCTGATCCGGAGTAGGTCCCTCTCGGATAACACCGACGTAATCTCGTCCACCTTGGTGGTCAGAACGGGGTTGTTCTCCTCGTAAACTTCCGACCGACCTATGATCGCCTTCTTCATAAGGTTGCCCTCGTATTGCCTGACTCCGGCATGGCCAGACAGTACACAAGGGTACCGGCCCGACTCAAGGGCCTGCCTCACGGTCTCCACAATCTCCTCGACTACAGGAGATCGGGCCACTACCTTCTTCTTCTTCTGCTTCGCCTCCGCCACGGACGGCTCAGCCACCTCCTTCCCCTTTCTTCGGATCTCCATTCGCCTCCTCTCCTCGGTGCCACTATCGCCCGAGGACGAGGCCTCACTCCTCGAGTCTACCATTGACATCTCTAAAAAAGCTAAGGCAAATAAACTGACCTTGATGTGACGTGTCCTTGAAGTGACGTTCACGGCCGGAATTAGTTCGCCGGAAATTGCCTGGCCCACGCGATAGCTAACGCAACCACCTTGGAGCTAAAATCGCTGCTAGCAGAGCACGCAGAGAGTAAAAGTGAAAACTTGGAGTGAAAAGTGAGAAATGAGCTCTGGGGTGGGGGAAATGAGAACTTATAACCACAATGCGACGTTTGGGCTTCCTTGGGCTTTTAAAAGCCCACTAAGAGAAGCCAAAGCGCCAAAACGGAAAGCTGCGACGTTTCAAAACAAAAACTCTTCAAATCGCTTAAGTCCATGACTCGGCCACCGGTGTGCATAGTCGAGCTACCGAACAGCTTGGCTAAGCAACCGAGCTACTGTGTCAGGGGAAGGCGACGATTCAGAACCAGGACTCTCCAAAACGTTTAACTCCGTTCCTCAGCAAACAACACCTGGATCTGCCACCGAACAACTGTTCTAACCAAACCGAGGGGACGAGGTACTGACCTCCACATATGGAGAAAAATTTTGCCGAGGCCGAATCACCGTCGGATCGTTCCAAAATTCGTGTCAAAACTCGATGGACGGTTCAGATAACGCCACGCCCACAAAATGACAAAATAACATTTTCTCGTGATCTGAACCCCGTCCTCGAGATTTGTGCCGTGATGGACGCTCCAGATCTAGCCACGCGTACCTTCCGAGCCTTCGGCCACCGGTGTGCCTAGCCAAGGTACCGAATGGTTTGGCTAAGCAACCGAGCTACTGAGTTGCAGGGTGACGACGGTCCAAAGCCAGAACTCTTCAAAGCACCTAACTCTGCTCCTCGGCAAACAACACCTCGATCTGCCACCGAACAACTGTTCTAACCGAACTGAGGGGACGAGGCACCGACTTCCACATATGGAGAAAAATTCTGCCGAGGCCGAATCACCGTCGGATCGTTCCAAAATTCGTGTCAAAACTCGATGGACGGTTCAGATAATGCCACGCCCACAAAACGACAAAATAACATTTTCTGGTGATCTGAACCCCATCCTCGAGATTTGCACCGTGATGGACCCTCAGGATCACGCCACGTAGCTCGGCAGATCCTAAGGCTCCGTGCAAAGCTGCGAAACTGCCGAACCGAGGGGATGAGGAACAGACCCTCACATATGGAGAAAAATTCTACCGACCCTCCTCAGTCGTTGGATCTTGCCAAAAAATGTGCTCGACGTAATGGACGGCTCAGATCTTGCCACGTTCACTAAACGACAAGATAGCATTTTTTGGAGATCCGCACTGAGATGGACGCTCAGGATCTCGCCACGTAGTTCAGCAGATTCCGAGCTAAGTGCCGAGCTGTCGAGCCGAGGGGACGAGGAACCGACCCTCACATACGAAGAAACTATCTGCCGAGCAACATGGATCGTCCGATCGCCCAGAACAATGCCCTCGATGCTTATGGAGGGCTCAGATTGCGCCACGCCATAAATCGGTATTAAAAATTATTTTTTATTTATTATAATCGTTTTATTTATTTAAAAATTGCGAAAAAATTACTAAAAATTCGAGAAAATTAACTAAAAATTCTAGAAAATAATTATAAATTCGGGGGTATATTTTTGAGCCCCTAAACAAACAATTATTGCCTAGAACGTGTTGTTAAGACCCCCGAACAACCTGTTAACACATCACAAAATTAAATAAATAATCCGAAAAAATAGATAAAAATCACCAAACATCCAGAGAAGCTCAAGAACAGCTTAGAGTACGAACAACTTGAAAAATCACCACACTACCTCCTTCAGAGATTCAAAACCCTCCATTTGGACCCCGATACAACTCCACTAGCCATTAAAACAGTAAAACTACTCCTCAAAGGCTGATCAAACTCAGTCTTCGGGAGTGGGGGTCTCGTGATATGTCCAAAAATGGGGTTAAATCAGAACCGTCCAAATCGGGCACGAATCTTGAAGCCCAGGGGTAAAACGGTAATTTTACCTACCAATGGGTCTGAAGCGGGTACCGGTTCTCCTCCTCGGAGACCCACTAACCCGTGAATGGATCCATCTCAACTGGGTGCGGGTCTCAACCCGCAGCAAACCCGGTCTAGAAAAGATAGAATTAGGGTTTTTGATTAAATCTTAATCAACGGCCCTGATTCATATCTATCCTTTTACTGGGGATTAGGGATTACATTTCTTATCTAACCACAGGGATTACATTCCTAATCTGATCCCAGCGGCGCCTATAAATACCCCCCATCCATCTCCATTAAGATGTAATCAATCTTTTGCCAGTTTTACGTTCTTTCATAATCACTTCTGATTACTGACTTGAGCGTCGGAGGGTGCGTCGCCGGGAACAATCCCGGTGTCTCGCACTTTTTGCAGGTGAACGGTGGGAGCAATGGTCAAACTCAGGCGGAACAGGTAACAAGTTTGTTATTCAAAGTTTCCCAAGAATCCACAAATACAATCTGTTTACCCCCACACCAGATTCAGCGGCAACAGTGTACTATTGGAGTATTCTATTATGTTGATTGCTGTGTGCCGTTAGGGGCTATTCCCCAGAGATCGTGTGTAGGTCCTATGGGCGTATATCCTATAGGTGTATATTTTATAGACTGAGGAGTGATGTGTGGTTATGGTTTTTATCCCATATTTGGGGAGATTGATTGTTTGTGAAGGGTTATGCAGGTCATATGCATAGTTGGGGTATGATGCAGGGAGGATTCGGGTGAGACAGCCCGATGAAACCCAGTTTTTGATTGTATGTAATGCCTTGGACGATGAAATTATGCCCGTTGGGTTCAGTGGAAATATCTAAGGTGATGATTGAGATTGTTGATGTGGGTTGCAAAGTCTCTGATATATTCGAAGAGATTTTTGGTCCCCCACCTTTGTGAACTATGGAGTTCAAGATCGATTTGATATTTGGTATGATTCCTATTTCTAATCATCTTGTGGTATAACACTTTAGGAATGGGAAGAGATGAAAGAGAATTTGAAATGATGTTTTGGAAAAAGTTATCGGTTCAAGTGATACGCCGTAGGGCGCTTCGGCAGTTTTGTAACAAAGAAGGTGAAGGTGAACTGAGTAAGGTGACTATTAAGTATTTGTTGTAAAGAATAGATAATTTGTTGGATTAGTTACGGGAAGCGCTACTAATTTCACGGCTAGAGTTGCACACCGAGTACTATCAGATAATCCTTGAAGAGGGAATATATCTCAGGAATTGTTTTTCGTACTGGGTATGAATTGTATGAGTTCTTAGTGATGTTTGTTGGGCTGGTGAATGTCCCTGCAGTTTTCATGAATTTAACGAATTGGACCTTTCACCCTCATATTAACAAGGTGTGATTGTAATTGTGGATGATATTTGGTGTATTTTTGTAGTATGGAGGGGCATAGATGGCACCTCAGAACTGAGTTGTAGACTCGTTGGGACTAGAAGAGGTATGATATGTCTGTAAATTGTCATTTTTGGGAGTGAGAAGTGTGATTTTTGGGGCACATTGTGTCTGTTGAAGGCATATTTGTAGATCCAAAGAAAATTTTGATGGTGAAAAGATGGGGAACAACCCTCGAATGTGGCAAAGATTCAGCATTTCTTGGACTTGGGTAGTTAGTACCGAAGATTATTCCTCAATTTTCTATTGATTTTTTCAGTGATGACACAACTTACCTAGAAGAATGTGCCGTTTGTACGGCCCGAGTAGTGTGAAAGGACATTTTCAAGAGTTAAAAGGAAGAATTAACGATAGCTTGTGTTTTGATTACCCCGAGAAGGGAATGTCTCTCCGAGTATATGCGGATGCATGTGATACAGGCAGGTGCAGTTTGATGTATGAGGGAAGGCTTATGGCTTATGCATTTAGGCCGTTGTAGTTATATAGAGTGAGTTATCCTACTCAGTTTTGAAACTGGTGGCAGTAGTGTAAGCAATGAAGATGTGGAAATATTCTTTGTTGGAGAGCAGTTCAGTTTTGAACAGATTAGAAGAGTTTGAAGTACTTTTTTTTTTTGTAATAGGAGCTTAGCCTGAGGCAACAGAGGTGACTCGAGTTCATTAGTAGCTTGGGTGTGGAAATGAAATATCACCGGGACAGCAATGGGATTTTGGCATTTATTACGTTCCAGGAGTGGATGGTGTTAAAAGTCATTGGATCAAAACGATTTTATTTCAATGGTAGAGGTCGACATGATCGTATCTGTGGGCAGTTTATCAGTACAGCGTCTATCATACAGCTGATTAGTCAAACTTGAATTTAAAATTTCTATTTGTGACAGGATGCATGGTCGAATTCTGGATGAGATTAATGAATTACTGCAGATTGGTCAGTAGGCAGTAGGGAAAATCCTTATTATTATTGTAGATTTGGTGTCCTTAATGAGGATGGCTTGTGGTAGCGGGTGATGGAGAATGTTCCTTATGCTCAGTATATTGTCATTCCTGGTGGCATGAAGATGTATCAAAATTCTAGGAGAATATTTTAGTGGTCCGGAACGAGGAAGAATATTAATTGTCAAGTGAGTATGGATAAGCCTCTTTTGAGGTGTGTAGTCGACAAAAGAAAAGGTTACACAGATCAGCGGCGAAAGCCTCTTGAAGTTAGAAGTTGAAGATTGGGTATTCTTAAAGGTATCCCCTATCCATGGAGTACGCCGCTTTAGGAACCGGGGAAAGTTAGACCTGAGGTTTGTTGGCCCCTTCAGAGTTATAGAAAGAATTGGAACCGTGGTATATTGCTTGACGCTTACCTCTGAGATGCCAAGCATTCTTGAGGTCTTTTCTGTTTTATGTTAAAAAGTGTGAGAGATCTATCTCAAGTTGTGGAGCCGCCACAGGTTGAAGTCCAGCTGGATGTGGCATTGGATGTGACATGTCCTATGAAATTAGTGGTTATTGTAGATCGATAGTGCAACTGACCAGACGACCAATTGTTTAGCTGCTAAAGGTGCAATAAAGGTCTAATGTTGAAAATATATTTGGAAATCCTAGAAAATGGTGAGAAAGAAGTATTTCGAATTTGTTCAGGGAGTAATCTTAAACCCCAAAGCTCGAGGACGAGCTTCTTTTGAGGTGTGTAGAATGTAACATCTGTGTTTTTTTTATTTCCTTAATTATTTGATTTAAATTATTTTTAAATATGTTTCTGAGTATATTTACCTCTATTAATTGATTTTATTCGTATTAGAATGATTAAATTGATATTTCGAGGTAAACGGGAAAAATTGAGAATATAGGAGTTTTGAAGTGAGTTTTTTCGGAGGAGACGAATCCAATTTGACCCGAAATTTTTCTGGGGCATTTGTACATTATAGGGGGCTAAAATTTTCGAGTTATTAAATTATAGTTTGAAGTTGAAAGTATTTTTCTGAAATATTGCGATATTCATATATATACATGTTTATATGTATTGCTATTGTGCATAACTATTGATTCTGATTATAACTATGCATAAAAAAATGCATTTCTAATTTTATTTTATGTTTGGGATGAATCTAAGTACAATATGGAGTGATTTTTACAAGAAAAACCGTAGAAAAGTTGGCTAGAAGGGTATATATATAAACCTATGGTCAAATAAGGGCTTATATGAAATTTTGCCCTCTTTTTTATTTCTCTCTACCCTTCTCCCCCTCCCACTTCTGATTTCGGCCAGCAAAGGATGCCCCCCGCCCACCACCGACCATAACCTAGGGTTCCAAAACCCTAGAGATTCCAACAAATTTTTGAAGAAAATTTGAGGGTCTTAGCTAATTTGGAGGTGCTCTACTCATTTCCGGAGTCCATTTGCAAAGATAAGGCTTGGAAGGTAAGAAATTATGAAGTTTAGTTTATGAAAAAATATGATTTTGAGTTTTAGTGCTCGAAAATAATATAGTAGGGTAATTAGGTGATGTTGGTAATTATAGAGAAGGAAGATTGGTGAGAAATTGAGTGGTTTGTGAGTTATAAATTAATTAGTGTGTTGGCTTTAGAATTTGGATAATAAATAGAATAATTGATAAGGATGAGTTATAGAAATTGTTGTGTACTAAGGGGAAACAATTCTGAATGGGTTTAGTGAAAATTTTATGGAGTTAGAAACCCGTCGGAATCTCAAAAAATACGGGTATACAATTTATGCACGCCGGGTGTTCGGTGAAATGCCCGAGCGAGGTTTAGGTGAAAATTTGATGGGTTCGGAGGTATAATTGAGTTCTATTATTATTATTGAACCTAATTTGAGAAATCAGGAAGAAGGGATTAAAGAAATTAGGAAATAGGAAATTTTCCTATTAGAAAGCCTTCGATCAATAAGTGAGTTTTTGTATTGGGACCCAAATTCAAAGTCTATTGATGTAGCTCACCTACATATGTCATTTGTGACTCGTGGGTGAAGACGGATTCGAATTTGGAGGTTCGTAGGTCACGTTTTGTGTTTTAAGCTAATCGGTCCTATAATTTCCTATTTAGGTGGAAAAAGTCGAACTTCGACTGGCTACAGGGCGGACGTGGGATATCGTTTGCTCGATCCGTCAGGTGAGTATGTTGTATTTATACATATTTTATATTGTGGCCGAATTTCGTGGCTTTTTGAAATATTTTGTAGAAGTTATGTCAAAAATTGATTTTCAATGAAAATACGGATTTTTAAGGGTCCGAAAATGGTTTTTTGAGATATTTGATGAAATTAACTATTTTAAGTATATAAAACCTATATTATGGATTAATGTGATGTGTTGAAGTATAAAAACTAAATATATTGAATTGTTTATGCATATTTTTATCCCGAGCATGTTTCGTGCATGTTTTTGGGTATATAGGCCGATATAGGTAATTTGGTATATGCGGAGCCTTGTGTAGGGGCTAGCCTGCTATGGATGGATGTTATAAGATGTAATTATACGAAGTTAGTGATTGTGATAATGTTTTGAAAATCCATGTATTTAAAGTGCATGTTTTGTGCATGTTTTGGGACATATAGGCCCTTGTAGGTGATTTTACTTATACGGAATATGGTGTATGATCTAGTATGCTATAATTGGATATTATGAGATTTAATTAGAGGAAATAAGTGATTTTGGCCCCTTTTCTTGGAAATTCGCACGTGTGGTGTATGTTTGTGATATATATATATATATATATATATTATGATATTGACTCGTGATGTAATAATTGATGAAATTAGTAAGTGGGTATATGATTACATTATAATTATGTTTGAAGGGAATTAATGGGGAATAGTATAATATTATAATGTGATGAAGTATACATTTTGATACTTTTACGATATGGAATAACCTAATGTAGTTCTCTTATTAATGTTATAACTTGGCGTATGCCTATATATGGTACAGTGAGGTAATGAATAATATGGTACTCTTAATGTGGGATGTTATGGCAAAATAAATATCTTGGCGCATTATTATTATGCAATAATATGATATGATGGTTTTAATTATTGAATGACAGGGTGTATGCATAAGGTGGTATAATGATATGAAGATGAATATTGTGGACAATGAATATGCATTAAATGGTAAGATAAAAGATAAGATGGTACGTGCTAATAAAATGTGTTACTAATTCATGTGATTAAAGTCCAGGATGTGGCATTTATTATATTAAAAAGTGAAATGCTTGTTTGATGAAGCAAGTTGAAAAGATGAAATGATTAATGCTAATAACAGATGGTTTTGTTGATCAGTACCTACAGCAATCCTGGGAGTTTGGGCTAGACCTCCTAATGCCCAAGGAACGGCTTGGGAATAGTGGACCCAAAATATGTTTGGGGTAAGTGGATTTTATCGCCCAAGCTATCGGCTTGAGGCCCAGTTTTTCCTCGATGACAGCTGTCGCGAGGAAGCACCCTAGTGGGACTAGTGGTGAGTGTTTGCCTCGCTGGCTTCGGCTGGGAGGAAGTACCCTAGTGGGACTAGGGGTTAGTGGTTTTTCCCTCGATGACAGCTGTCGTGAAGAAGCACCTTAGTGGGACTAGTGGTGAGTGTTTGCCTCGCTGGCTTCGGCTGGGAGGAAGTACCCTAGTGGAACTAGGGGTTAGTGGTTCCCTCGCTAGTTCGGCTAGGAGGAAGACATAGCCTCGGACGAGTAAGACTCTGGGAGAGCATCGGACCGCGTGTTTACTGGGCTGTCGGCTTTCAGTATGTTGGGATACTGTGGCTCACTGGTCGACAAACTAATAAAATAACTAAGTGTAAATAAAAATGTGAGAGTAAAGAAAGTGGAAAGTGAATTGTGAATGTGGAAGAAAGTGGTTGTGGATGAAATGCAGTATTTGGTTAATTTAAAATGAAAAGAGTAAAAGAGACATGTGTTAATATGAATAGTATGAAGTAGTTGTATTATGAAAGTGATGATTAAAGTAAAATACAGTATGGTATGAGTTGTTACACCTTGGAATTGTGTCAAGGAACTACCTGCCCGCTATTTCTGTGGAAATGGTGGGAACTACCTGCCTTGGCATAATTCACAGGGTGAGTTGGCATGATAATGGTAATGATTAATGGAAATGAAGAATTAAGTAAAGTGAAGATGAAAAGTAATTGAAGTAAATTAATAACCAAGCTCTCAGCTTGAGATGTGATGTGATATTACCCAGACTATGTGTTTGGATGCGGTGATTATTACCCAAGCTATCGGCTTTGGGGTGTGATATATTATTGCCCAAATTAGGTTTGGGATATGGAGTATAAATTGATAAGAATGAAAGTGAAATTAATGGTAACTTGAGATATAAGTGAAAATGAAAGTAAGTTAATTATTAATTAGATTGGGTAATAACTAAATGATATAACGGGATGAGAATGAGTTATAAAACATGTTTTTGATGAGATAAGAATGAGTATTCAATAAGTGATATGTTAATGATGTGATGAAATTTGAGTAATTGCAATGGGCAATGAAATGTTATATTTGTATCATAAGGTATGAATGAATGTGATATTATGAGAATAGATGCATATGTGTATGATGTGATACTTGATATAATACAACAAAATAAATACCTGTATTATGAGATTGGGTATGAAAATGGTTATTAAAGAAAGTATGTTGTGATATGAGTTTGTGTATCTTGGAAGTGTGTCGGGGAACTACTCGCCTGCTATTTTCGGGGGAATGGTGGGAACTACCTGCCTTGGCACAACTTCCAGGATGAATGTGTGTGTTGATGACATAATATAAGTAAATGAAGCGCATGGCTAAATAGAGTTGGATAAATGATGTAATAACATCATGTAATTATATTCATATAAATAGTGAAATGCTGATATGACGATAAGTGTGGAAAGATAAATATTTGTATTATGCGAATGTAAGATAAGGATATATATACGAGGTTGAGGTGAAGCATATAGTGAAATGTGTGAAGTTATGGATTATTATATAGTTGAATGTAGGTTGGAAAAGTATTTGATATAACATCGTATTGGTGATGTTGTTATGTTCAGAATTCAGGTTGCATCTTCTTATCTGAATGTTTGTAAGTTTAATTTATTATCTTTATACCATTTAATGAATTATTAGATTAATAACTATACTCACACCAGAAATGGCTGACCCTTTAGTGTTTGGGGGGTTAGGGAGTCCTTGGACTACCCTAGACCCCCTACTGTTACAGGTCCTCAGCAGCACAGAGGTGAGGCATAGATGTATAGGGTGGAGTTTTTATTTTAAAAATCTTTGTATAAAATTAGTTAGGTGAATAGTGAAAATTGTTGTTTAAATTGTAATTTGAATGTAAGAGTACCAGGATGACGATGATGTGTATAGTGTGGGGTAGTATGGTATGTTCGTGACCCGTACCCATCTCGTTGTAGTGTACCAGGCCCTGTGGTAGGTTTTACAAATGTTTTTCTAAAATTTTTACTATGTTTTCAAAGAAAATTATGGTTTTTTAATTGATAATTGATATATTGTTATGAGCTTGGCCCCCAGAGCATGATATTATATTGCCTGTGTGATTCTGCTCATTTTGGCTTGGGGAGCCCGTGATATTATTGCCTGTGATGTGAGCTACGGAATTTAGAGCAGAATTCCGTAAGCTAATTGTGTTTCGGGACAGAAATTACAGGGGAGACTCTGTCCAAATTTTTATTGAAATATAACTATTTTAGTTTATGTTTAAAGTGATATAGAAATTGAAAGAATTGCATTTAGAGGTTTAGTTTTTCAAAAAAAAAAAAAATTGGGTGTTACAGGTTAGGTTTGAAGCGGGATGCGGTTGAGTTTGTGGTGAGGTGTGAGATTTGTTAGCAGGTGAAAGCCAAGAATCAGAAGACCGGAGGTTTATTGCAACCTTTACCCATTCCGAAGTGGAAATAGGATAACATCAGCATGGATTTCATCACGGGTTTGCCCAAGAGATCGAAGGGTAATGATGCGATTTGGGTCATAGTCAATTGACTAACCAAATCAGCTCACTTTTGGGCAATGAAACTCACTTCGTCTATGGACAAGTTAGTCGAGCTATATGTTGGGGAGATCGTCAGGCTTCATGGTGTTCCATTGACCATTGTGTCTGATCGAGATGCGCAGTTTACTTCGCATTTCTGGCAGAGTATTCAGACAGCTTTGGGTACTAAGATGAATTTCAGCACTGCCTTTCATCATCAGACTGATGGACAGACTGAGAGGGTCAATCGAGTTCTTGAGGATATGCTTCGGTGTTGTGTGATAGATTTTGGAGGCAGTTGCGAGAGGCATCTAGCTCTGGTGGAGTTTGCCTACAAAAATAGTTTCCAGACTAGTATCGGAATGGCATCATACGAAGCTCTGTATGGCAGGAAGTGTAGAACGCCTGTTTGCTGGTTTGAAGTGGGGGAGAGGCAGATGTTTGGGCCCGATATCATGCAGCAGACCTCGGAAAAGATCGATTTGATCAGGAAGATGTTAGTGGATGCTCAGAGTAGGCAGAAGAGTTATGCTGACAACTGGAGGAGGGACCTTGAGTTCGAGGAAGGTGACTTTGTCTTTCTTAAGCTTAGTAAAGGTGTGATTTGCTTTGGCAGAGGTGGGAAATTAGCCCCAATGTTCATTGGTCCATATAATATATTGAAAAGGATTGAGAAAACTACTTACCGGTTGGAGTTACCGGAAGAGTTGTCTCAGGTGCACAATGTCTTCCATGTGTCTATGCTGAGTGGTTACATTCTAGATCCAAGTCACCATTTGCCCGAAGTGTCGAAGGGTTTGCAGTTAGATCTGAGCTACAATTGGCGACCGGTTGAGATCATCGATTGTCGGGAGAAAGTCTTAGGGAACAAGACGATACCGATGGTCAAAGTAGTCTGGAGAAACCAGTTGGTTAAAGAGACTAGTTGGGAATCCGAGGAAATGATGCTGAAGGATCATCCCGAGCTCTTCGTTTGATTGTATTGTTTTTCTTTCTTCTTCTATGTTTTGTTTTCTCACCCTTTAAGTGTAGTTCCGGGGATGGAACTATTCTAAGGAGGGAGTGTTGTAACATCTAAATTTTCAAATATAAAATTTTTTCATTTATTTTCAAGTCTTTCGCACATGCAAAATTGATGTATGTTTTTGGCTTTAAAATTTATTTTTAATATCATGAGTAAATATTTTCTTCTCTTTTAAAATTAAAGCCTATTGTTATTTATTATTAATCTTTAGGCCTAATAGTCTAATTCTAGCCCACTTAAATAAATAAATTAATTAATTAAACAGCCCAGGGATCTTTAACCCACCTAATTAGCCAACTGGTTAATTTTATTAATAATTAATACAACTTGTAGTGTGGACTTGATCAAGTAACAATTAAATTAACAATTAAATGAACAAACTAATTTGTAGTATGTATAATGAGGGACGTGCATTGCACATGCACGTGTAAATTGAATGAGAAGGGGGTGGCCAGCCATATTCATAGAGTGGGAGAGATGGAGAGAGTGGAGAGTGGTTACTAGGTGGTGGATAGTTCTTCTAACTCCCAAATGCATTCTAGCCTTTCATCTAAACTCATCTCAACCCTTCATTCACTTTTGAAATGTGTATAAATACCCCCCCCCCCCCCCCCCACCCATATCACTTTTGTCATTTGCATTAGAAATTCAAAGAGAAGAGAAAGATAGAAAATGTGTAAGAGAAAAGAAAGAGTTGTGTGCGGAAAAGATTGAGTGTTTGTGTGTGTTGTGCTCTTACATGTTGGAGGCCGACCATCAAGGAGGAGAAGGAACCGGGGTACACAAGAAAGGAATAGGAACTCGGTGTGCACTAGCTTAGAGGAGAAGGCTCGCAACTAGAGGGAGTCGATCGTGCTTTCAATGAATTCTTTAGTAGTTTTTCGTTGTTTCTTCAATAAGGTGGGTGATTTCTCAAACTTCTAATATAGATGCCTTACTAGGATTTTAATTTGTGAAATATGTTAGAAACAAGTGGAAAAGTTGCCATATACTTGCTTAAAGAGACTGGTAAGAAAGAGAGGAAGCTCTAGTTTATCTACATGAAAAAGTTAGTAAAATGAATTGGAATGTGTTAATTAAGAGTTGTCATGATGCTTTATTACTATATTTTCATGCTAGAGTACATATAAACTTGATAAATCATGCTTGTATGAAATTGTGCTTGTGAATGGATTGTAGAATGCAAATTAACACCCATGATTTGTGAAATAAGTTGATTAGGATGAAAAGTTGCAATATTTGTTGAAATTTTAATTGTATTGTATGAATAAGTTTACGTTCGCTTGATTGTCAAATATGTTATCTCTTGAATCATAAGAAATAAGTCAGTTTATCATAGATAAAATTAATTCGAGGGCTTTAACTATGTTTAAAATGAAGAAAAATTGTACAAACATATTGTGAATAAATGGGGAACAAGTAAATAAAAAGATTTATCTAGAAAAGGGATTTTTCAATGTCGAAAAATGTATTAATGTTCCACTTTTCTAAAGAAATAAGAGAAATAGTCTACTATGTGATTAATAATGAGGATTTTTGGAAATCTAAGAAAATATAATATACTATTTTTTAAAGAAATACATTCTGAAAAAAGATTTAGAATTTTATAAGTACAAATTGAATGAGAAAAATCGAGTTTATTAAAGGAAGAACTAGATACATCACAGTCCATACAAAAAAAAGTATTTTAACTGAACCTTATATTGGTTAGTCACTCAAGACCTACTGGTCTACGGGTGCATTTTGGGTATGTTACCGTAACACAGCGGGGGCATTGGTCTTGGGTTTGAGTTTTGCAAGGGGCTCTGTTTTTACGGAAAATTCGATTTCCAATTAAATCCCCAAACCATACCTTAAGTATATTTTAAGCTTATTCTATATCAGTTAGTCACTCTGGACCAACCAGTCTTCGGGTGCGCTTTGGGTCGGTTACTGTTCATGACCGGGGGGGGCGTTGGTCTGGGTTCGAATCCGGCCCTGACATTTTGTTTGCGATTTTTGATTCTTTAACTTATTTCGATTTTTTTTAGTATTTCTAAGTGTATAAAAAATTGAGGAAAAATACTAGAATTCTTCTAAAATTCCCTAAACTTCATGAAAATTATTTCTACAATATTTGACATAATATTAGAAGTAATTTTGGGAAGAGGAACTTGATAAATTTTCTTAGATATGATTTTGATTAATTAAAGAGAGGGAATATATTTTGAATGTAAAGAATTGTTTTAGAGATTAAAAATGAGATTTTTGATATGAAAAATTTGAGTAGTTAAATATGAAATTGTTGTTTAAATTATGCATATGTGCATGGAAAATGAAATTCGAAGATCATGATGAAATGTGGAAATTTGTGAGTATAAACACTCATTTGATGAACATGAAAAGAGATTGAAACTAGAGTGTTAGCTAAGTCCTTACATCGGCATGAATGAAGTTTTGAAAGAGAAATGTGATAATAAAAGACCAAGATTGGGTCGTGGTTAACAATTGTTGTTTTAGGAACGATGTAGAGGTAACACTAATTCTAGAGTGTTAATTTTTACCCATGATTTAATTATCTAAGGATTAGACACATAGTGAAGATGTGATGAAAGTAAGAGAAAAATACAAGTATGAGGGCCTCAGATCTACGGTGTGAGAGTGTTCATAGGTTGTCTGCATGATGCATCATCATGACGTGGATACATCTCCGGAATTATCGGGACCGTGGCGACGCTTGTGGGGTGTTTGGTGACTAAGTAGTGCCATCGTTCATGACGGAGGCGAATTGTCCATAGGTTGCCTGCATGATGCGTCATGTCATGACATTGGATTTCCCTCCAGGCTATCTGGATATGGGCTCGTAAATCATAGAACATCTAGGATACTTGTCATATTTACCGTTGCAGTTAAACTCATAACGAGGGATCAAGCCCTACAAGATGATGAACAGTTAAGGGATCAAGCCCTACAAGTTCGAACAAGTGTGATTAGTGTCATGAAATGATAAGTAATTGCATTTAAGACTAAGGCACATTCACACACGACATCAATAAGATATCCCCCCTAGCTTTGTTTGTGAACAAGTGTGTGCTTTCCAAGTAAGAGAAATTGATGTATTATATCCTAGCGTCAGTTGTATGCACCTGACGTACCCACAGTTTCTATGCAGGATAAAATGAATGACAAGACTAAACAAGGAATGCTACTTAAAGAAATGTTCAAATTGTTATTGATTTCATGTATCATGTTGTAATTTATAATTCCGTTGCGTTGATGTAAAACATTGTTTTATAAAAGGTTTTAAATTCTTGGTAAAATTGTACGAAGTGAAGTGTAAAGATCCTGTGGAACTTCGAATTTAGACTTATTTGGAATTCGGGGTATTACATTTTTTGCAATTAAAATTGCCATATCTCAGTGATCACTTTTCCTAAATTCATCAAATCTTTTCTTCTTGATTTCTGCCCCAAAATGACACTTATTTTCGTTCCAAAATAGTCCAAAATCTGTCCAAAAATGGTCCCCACAAATCAGCCCAAAATCTGAAATTCCTCCCATCTCTCTTATGACTTTAAAAAGCCCTCAACTAAAACAAAAAAATCTCATTGCTGAATTGAGAGGTTGGTGTGGTTTAGAGACAGGAAGATTCAAGGGCAAAGGGCCAGAGTAGAGCTTTCAGTTTTCATCAAAAGGTAAGACTCCGAAATCTATCTTCAATCCATGTTTGTTTGTTTTGGCTTAAAATACAAGTAGTAATGTTGTGTGTATTGTTTTGCATGAGTTGGAGATCATTCAAGAGGTTCGAACTCACTGCATGGGAGCATTCGTAGGGAGTCTATTGTCATTTTCACCGGCAAGCAACCGATGTGGGTGATATTCTTGTGAGTTCTATGTTTGTGCACGTTATGAGTTCTTACGATTTTAATAGGTGCTTGTTAGTTATCCTTTTTGGAATAAGAATGAGTATGATTTGTTAGTCCTAGTAGCATACTAGGTCGTTGATATCACTATTTAAATGCTAGGTCAAACTAATGTATGTTTGAGCTTGTACAGCTCTTGAATCAAGTTCGAAAAGATCCCAAAATGTCAATGTTTAGGCTATTTGTTGTGTTGTGTTTTTTTTTTGATGTTTTATTATCTATTTTGGGACTATAAAGTCCATGTTTGAAACCCTTTTCCTTATGTCTGAGAGTTGATTAAGGTGATGGTCAAACCGGGCAAAGAGAGTGTGCGGATTTGGGCCTTGATTGGGCTCAACCGTTCGAAATTGGACTCGGTTTGGGAGCTATTTGGGCTCAGATTTGGGCCCTGTTGGGTTGGGGTTAGGCATTGTCTGGGCTGTGTGTGGGTTCTATTTGGGCCGAGTTGGAGCTCTGGTTGGGCTAGGTTTGGACTTGGATAAGTCCAGGTTGAGTTTATGAGTGGTTAAGCTATGCCTCTACCCAAGTACGGGTTTAATTGCCTAGGTCGAACCTTTATAACTAATAGACCTAAGCAGAAGAGGCTTCGGTTTTTATTATGTTTTAGTGATTTGATTTTGGGAGTAGTTAACTATATTCTAAATACTCTGAAGAATGACTAATTGCACAAGTAAGTGCACCTTGTTTGAAGTGTGTGTTGATTATGCACAAGTGAAGCATCAAGTAGAATATCCGATGGTGTAACTTGGTAAGATCACCAAGGGTTTGATGTTCGTGCCTACATGGGGTTCGGGTCCGGTATGCTTTGTAACTCTGGTGTTGGAGTAGGGTAGTGTCTAGCAATGACGAATCTACCATGTTTATAAAGTTATGTTCGGAACGGGATGACTAGGACTAGGTAAGTTATGTTATACACCATACACTTAAGAATCAGACAATAGAAGGTGAAGTGACAAGGACAAGGTCCGAAGTGATGTGATACCCACAGTACCCACGAACATGGATAGGCCCTAGGGTGCTTAAGGATGTGGGATAGACCAATAGAATGTTCTAAGCCAGGGATGAGACTCATGACGGTCGATAGGGAGGTAAGACTCACAGATCTGTGATCGAGGATAGGCCCTAAGGTGATTTAAGAATGCTGGGATAGGCCCCAGGGTTTTGTGGAAGTGGGACATACCCACAAATTCAAAGAGGGGGATTGACCCACAGAATGTTCTAAGGTAGTGTTAAGACTCAGAATGGTCAGTTGGGATGTGGTGGGGCCCACAGGGGCTTACGCTTTGTCAAACTAGTCAAGGGTTAAGTTTTGCATGGCGATGGATCGAACCATATAACGAGAAGAAAACAATTAGCAGCTTACATTCGAAACTATGTTGTGTGGGTGGCATAGCTATCTAGATAAGCACTGCATTAGAACAACATCTTCAAGTTTGATTGCATTGTAGTACAACAATCACTTGTTCATCGGTTAGCCATCTAGGTTCACTCATACTATTGCATGATTGTTGTACTCATTTATATTAATTCTTAATTACTTCTATATTGAAATAATTGGTTTGTGGTTTGAGAGCGAACAAGACTATAGCTGATTTCCTCAGCCTTACGTGTAATTCCAGCAAAAGAGCTAGCTTAATAAGTACTCTTGGATCATAGGCAGTTCTATTTAAATCAGACATACTCCTAGTTATCATCCGATATGGGATTTTATCTAATATCAACACCTCCTTGTCACTTTCACACTCATGCACACTCCATCAAGCATGCACACCTGCGGTTATATACACTCTTATATACCCTTTCTATTATTTGGCCCATATATATTCTAGGCCCACACTACTAATTAATTTTAATAGCTCATTACTAATGTTGCTAAGGCCCACTAACCTATGTGTATTAAAATCACCCCTCCTTATGGGCTTAATATCCTTGCTAAGCTCTGGACTCTTCATCTGTTCAGAACCTCCTTATAGTCGATGTGGTCTACATGGATGACACTATCATGATCCTGTCAGCGTACTGCTCTAATCTTTATATCAGCGTACTGTCTCTGGGCTTACTAGTGTGTATACCCACTGTGGCCCCATATCAGTGTCGAAAGTTGGCACTGATACCATTTGTAACGCCTCGGGATTGCTTAGTTGCTTACACACCAACGCGTCTAAAGAACCTAACCATGGCCCCACCATAGTGCATAGCCTCACCAAAAGAGCTAACATAATATGTACTCTTGGATCATAGGAAATTTTATTTAAATCACTCTTACTCCTAGTTTCCATCCAATATGGGATATTATCCAATATCACCACCTCCTTATGTCACTTTCACACTCATGCACACTCCATCGTGCAGTGCACACCTATGTTATATACACTCCTATATAGTCCTTTCTATTATTAGGCCCATATATATATTTTATGCCCACACTACTAATTAATTGTAATGGCCCATTACTAATATTGCTAAAGCCCACTAACCTGGGGTATTACATTACGTCAGTCTCATAAGCTGACGATCCCACATATTTATTTTGTGCGAATGGGATTTGCGCGATGGAGGCTGAGACCTAGATGTGAATGCATCACTCAAAATGTGCACTACTGAAGCCCATTGTCATTTTTATTCATTGTAAATGATACGGTCTCATGTGATAGGTAACCTTCGTGTTGCAAAAGGAAAATTAATTAATGAATAAAAGTTTTTAAATTTCCGATATTTATTTGTGTTCATATTATTACATTGAAGTATCAGTCTTGGAAAAGTCACGGTTTCCCAGTGTAGAGTTCCGGGGAGTTACAGAGTGGTATCAGAGCTGACTTCGATAAGTAATACTAAACACAGTAAAGGAAATGGGCTTACGGCGACACTAGTTTGGTGTTGGGTCTAGTTTGGGGTAGTAGAGGGGTCATATGTGTAATAGTGTTTTTTTTTTCAACTTTGCATTATGAATTTCTTTATACCCTAAACTAATTTCTCTTTTGCTATCTTTGTAAGATGGCTAACTTACCAGTGGGATTGATGGACCTTGAGGAGGAGTTCGAGGAGGAAGAGGAATTGATGGAGGTGACTGATGTGGAGTCCCAATCACTCACTTCTTTGCCATTTGATTCTTCCTCTGTTGGCTTTCGATTGACCCTCTCGTGGCATGTAGTTGATGACCAGGAAGTTTCCGCTCTGATTAATGAGTTGGTTTTGTGCTAGGATAGGCAAAAGCGACTCAAATAGAAGCAACTGAAGGACCAGCGATGCATTGCAGCTTTAGAAGCTGAGGTCAAGCACCTCCAGTGTTGTCAGATTCGAGCGGCCTTTCGGTTCACTCAAATAGAGAATGCTCACATGGACGAAATAAGGGAAACTAAGTGGTGCCTTAGCCAGTTTCAACATGAGTTGGCTGAATTATAGGGAGAATTTAGAATGGCCCTAAGAGACCATCGTTTCGAGTGATGTGATGTTATGATTTATCTTTTATATGAATAAAGCATGTAATGACAAATCCAGAAGTACCTGTATCCATACTTGGGAAATGATTGTAATGGACTTTTGTTGAATAAACATATCATGCAAGTGGTCTGAATTACATTTTGAGTACACCGTTTATGCATTTCTAAGGACTTCACTACTTCAGGAACTGAAAAAGGAAAATGTTGTTGTACAGATGGCAGGACAAAGAGCCAAAAGCAACCGTGTTGAGAGCAAAATAGTGGGGACAATGTCAATTTACTTAACCTAGAGACCGGGCCTGCCATGCTGTACCAAATACTGGATACTTTCATACGAGCAAGTACGGCCCAGAATGCCAAAACAGGAGCACTAAATCCATGGATCCGATCAGACAAATCGAATTCTTCAAGCGGATGAAGCTACCCATGTTAGAGGGGCAGGCCAACCCACATCAGTGGACGATTGGATCTGTCAGGTGTAGGTAGTATTCTAGGTGCTGGAGTTACCTGAGGCCAGTAAGGTCAGAATGACTACTGTTTCGCTAGAGAAGGATGCAAGAATCTAGTGGCATTCAGTCAAGCAAACTTTTGGAGATGATTCAGTGACTTGGGAGAAGTTCTTGGAGGAATTCAAGGACCATTATTTTCCCTTTGATGTCCGCGAGGAGATGGCTATGGAATTCTTGAACTTGCAGCAAGGGGGAAAGACGGTTTGAGAATGTGAAGCAAAAATTCAATGAACTATCGAGGTATGCACTAGAAATGGTAATGAGTCCAAGAAGGCTCAGAAATTTGAGCAGGGTTTGAGTCCAAGTCTGAGTTCTCGCATGATCCCCCTCGGGATTAGAAAATTTGATAAGCTGGTTAAAAAAATTAGGGCAACGGAGTCAGACATGGAGCATTCTCAACTAGCAATGAATAAGGCCAAGACTTGGAATAAGGGTAAGAGACCCGCAATGGCAAGCAACTAATAGAGGCGACCCCCTGCACGGAAGGTCGAACTGACTGGGGCAAAAAATATGGCTATCTCCACCATTGTCATGACTTGTTTCTATTATGGGGAAACAAGCCACTAAAGATCAAAGTGTCCGAATGGGGTAGCTGGATCTTGTTTCAACTATGCAAGGAATGTCACATGAAGCAGGACTGCCCACAATTGCAGCAAAAAGAGCATAAGCAGAACTCGGTCAGTGGTGGAAAGAAACCTACTGCCAAGGATGAGTATTCATGCTCACCGAGGAGGATGCAGAGGATAATGAAAACGTTATCACTGGTGATGACCAAACGGAGTAATTGCATTTTTTATTTTTAATTGAGGCTTTTGGAATAAGTGATATAAGAGAGCAGTTGAATGTTGTACTCTTTCACGTAACATGATTAGTATTGATCAATAAAGAGAAAGTCAAGGTTTTGTTTGATAGTAGTGCATCACATACGTTTGTATCACTAATGTTTGCTGGTAAACTAGGGATAGAACCTAAGGTTCTATTTGTGGCGACCCCAATGGGGAGCTCGATGACCACCGATAAGTGTTATTTTGGATGTGAGATTCAGAGTGGGGAGAGACTTTTGGAATATACCATATTAAACTGAACGGTCTAGGATTCGATGTGATCATTCAAATATATTGGATGGCAATCTACGATTTGACCATTTATCTGTAATGACAAGAAGGTATTTGTGAAAGCACCAGGAGTACCCGAAGTGGTATTTCAAGGAAATAAGAAAGTCAAGGGAGTTGTAGCAGCAGTAACTGCTAGGAGGTTCTAGAGGAAGGTAAGGGCATCCCAGTGGTGCAAGAGCTTCCAACTACATTCCTTGAGGAATTATCTAGATTACCGCCCCGACGAGACATGGAGTTTGGCATTGTTGTGCACCGGGAAGCACTCTGGTATCCAAAGCACCCTACAAGATGGCACCTGTAGAACAGAACGAAGTGGAGAAATAGATTAAAGAACTTCTACATAAGGGATTAATAAGACCAGGTGCTTCGCCTTGAAGAGCACCCATATTATTGGCTAAGAAGAAGGTTGGATCGATCATGATGTGCATCGAATAACGAAAGTTGAACAAGGTGATTGTTCAAGATAAATACCTTTTGCCACGGATTGATGATTTTTTCGATCAGCAGCGAGGATCAATGTAACAACCCTAAAATCTACTAGTAATTATTTTTTTGTAAAACATTAAAATATTATAAATAAAATTTGAGTATGCTATGGTGTGCTCAATTAATAAATTAAGACTAATTCAATTATTGGTTGAGTCCACAAGTGAACTCACTAAGGACCAAAACGATAACTTGAACCCGGTGTGTCATGTGTTCACTTGTGTGTCATGACACATGAACCAAAAAAAATGAATATGGATGCATGTTGCCCGGCCAAGTTTTGGAGGGAAGATGGTAGGTTTTTGAGTTGGAATCTAGGGTTTTGGGGAGAGTGTATGATAGCACAGTACTTTAAGTGTGTGAGAGTTCCCAAGCACCCTTACGCACTTTGGCACTCACCCCCCACCTCTCACTTCCCCAATCCATCACTAGGGAATCCCAACCCACTCTCCCCCCTCTCACTCTATTTATTCCCCCTCACTCAAAGTTCATCTCATTTTTCCTTCTCCCTAACTTCAAACAAACTCCTTCTACATTTCTAATACCCTTTCTAAGGTTTTTACTACTGGAATTTGGAGCAAGGAGGGAGGACAAGAGGAGCCAAGGAGTAGAAAAATTGGAGCAAGAAGGGCTAGCAAGTACGAGCAAGAGTAAGGAGGCCAAAGCTTGGAGAACACTACTTTCATCAACAAAACGAGGTGAGTGTCTCTAGAATCTTTGAATTGTTGAAAAATGCTTGTTGAATATTTGCATGATTGATATGAAGTGCTGGAATGATGGTGTCGCATGGTAGTAATTTTTGGTATGAGATTATGCTAGTAGAACCTAGAACTACTTTTCGAGTTGCTGTCATGAAACTTAACCTTAGGTCTGGAATGCATAACTTTGTAAATATGATGAATATTGCATTACAATTTTTATGGCAGTAAGATATGCATGTTAGGCATTCTTCCACCAAATTTCACAATTTTTGAAATTTATTTTCTATTTTAATTAAATACGAACTTGGCCACTGGCTGTGCAGAAAATAGATTTAACATCGGATCTGATTATGATATTCAAAAGCTTTTAATTCTTTAACCACTTGAGATATGTTGCTAAAATTTTAATATGTGTTTCTAGGGCGTGTTTAGTACATGAATGTCAAATTCCATAATTTTTAGACATCGTTTGCTTTTTTTAATAAATCCGAAACCTTTGGCTGTTCTAAAAGAGATGACAGAGTTGAATGTGAACTGTTCTGTTTTTAGCTACTTTTCAAAAAGTCATAATTTGAAGAATAGTCTATACAACCACTTAAAATTTAGATATGTTCTATTAACATGTATAAAATGCTTATGTTCTAAATTTCATGAATTTTAGATATCATTTGTTATTTTAAAACTATTTTTATGTTAACACTGGTTAGTTGATGCTCTGTTCTGGAAATTATCGTATGCATGTTAAACAATGACTGAAGAAACTTGCAACTAGAAAGTTGTATTATACACCTAAACCTTTCTGCAATGTCCCAGAACTCAAGAATCTGAGCAGTACACAAATTATAATGATTTTTATAAGTGACAACAGATGCATATAGATTCTTAAAGCTTACTGTTTGACATTATGCCTATGAATTTAAGTTAGAACTGGTATATTTGAGTCTAGAGTTGCTATTTTTATTGCTTATAATCATGTATGGAAGTGTGGATGAGGTATGTTTCAAATTATCAAAGTTTCATATTGTGGTGTAGCTTTATGTATGCATTGTAAGAGTAATAGATTAAGTTGTTCACTGTTTAAAATATAATGTTGTGAAGAGTGACTTTGTGTTGTAGTTAACTTTTTGGGACAAGAATCATGCCCAAATTGTGTTTTTACTTGCTGTCTACTTTGAGAAGAAGCATGGGGTTCTCCCGATAATGTTTCTTCAATGAAACGAAACCGGGAAAGACCATATTTCAGCATAATTGCCAATTGTGTGCTTGCTGTTTGGAATTTCTATTTCATCTTTTTGGGACTTCGAAACACTTGTTTTTGCATGACCATGGTGTAGAGTTTATTCCTAGAGTAGTTTACTCTTGTTGGGCCACTTTGGTTGAGTTTTGAGACTCTAGGATTAGGTCTTGATGGTATAGGTAGATGGGTAGAATAATAACCCATGTCGCATCGAACGCATTGGAGGAGACTTGTGCGCCGACGTACTCGTCGTCTATAGAAGGATTCCGTAGTTTTTTTTTGTGCTACCACTTGTCGATGACTGTGGAGTGCAAAGGTTATCCGTAACAATGTGTTTGGTTGGGCCGAGGTTGCGATCGAACTCCAAGCGTGGCGGTGGCAGCGATCGACAGAGTTAGTTCATAGTATGGTTGGGCCAAGTGTGGGGCGAGATGGGCCATCTCTTGGACCGGATTGAGGGCCAAGTTGAGCCTTATGGTGGGTTTGGGTTAAGTTCTAAGAGGAAAAGTTAGGTTAAATGAAAAGGAACCTACAAGTAAAACTTAGCTAGAAGTTGAACTAGACTCGTTAACCTTTCTTTAGAGTCTTAGAAATCAATTTTTCTTGAAGAATAGAATTTATACTGACTTTTACAAGATTGAACAAGTGTTAGTCTGTATAACATTTCGACCCGACTGTTGATTTTGAAGAATTCAGGGTTATAGACACAATATTTTGGAGAAAATTATAGCTACAAAGTTATATTAGACTTTTATACCTTTCTGTTGAGCTAAAGAAGACAGTTACATGAAGCATAGAATTTTATGTGATTTTTACAAGTAGCATGAGCTGCAGTTTTTGGATTTTGAACTTGTTGTTTTGCAAATGAATTTAGATGAAGAAATTGAGGATGAATTTAGATGATCTTAACTACAAAGTGGTAGTATACTCATTTATGTTTCCTATGAAACTAATAAATATATTTTTGGAGTATTATTAGAATATATATGATTTTTAAAATACCATTGGGTTGATGTCTCAGGTTGATCATTCAAATAGTGGACGATATATATATATATATATATATATATATATATATATATATATATATATATATATATATATATATATTGTTACCTTGAATCGGAGTTGATGAAGAAATAGTCTTGAATTATTGGTTAGTGCATGTGGCCTAGGATCTTTGAGACTGTAGGTTATAGTCTTGGTGAGCTCGAATTTGGTAGTATTTACTGTTTTTGAGTATATTGGAAATATAAATTGATTTTTTGGGGAAACATTTTGATGGTAATTTGTACATATATTTTTGGGTTAATCTCCACACTTAGATACAGGATTAAACACATATTTAGTGATTGGATTGGAAGAATTTGAATATAGATGATTTTAAAGGATATTAGTAGCTTAGAGAATTAAGATTTGATGGAAATTGGTATAAATATTTTGGATTAAACTCCATATTTGAATTAACAATTTTAGTACATATTTGATAATTAGATTTGAGATATTAGAACAGAGATTATGTTAATTGAATTGAGGCTATTGAAGTCCTATTATAACATTTTGGTAATTTTTGTCTAGTTATTTGAGGATGACTAATTGGATGGAATGAATAAGAGATAAATTGAGTATATGAATGAATGAAATTTGTAATTGATTATAAAAGAGGTTATGGATAAGTTAGAAATATTGTGAATATCTTGGAATGTGTGGATTCTGCAGGCTGAGCGAGACCCAGGGTATCGGCAAATTTGTGATTATGAAAGTTTGAGAAGTAACCAGTATGGGTTAACTTTCTCTTTGAGAAGTAGCCACTGTGGGCTAACATTCTCAGTGTTTTGTTTTACGCCAGATGAGTAAGCTAGCTCTAGGTCTTAATAACTATAATTTAAACTTAAGGATAGACACTAGTTGGATATATGATGAAATAAGAGCAAACATGAGTATGAGGGCTCCAGGATGATCCGCAGAGTGAGACAATCCCCAGTATTCCGGGACGAGGGATGAAATATGCCGCAGGATGATCCGCGAAGTGGGATTGATCTCCAAAATTTCGGGACGAGAGCGACGCTCATGGTATATTTGTGTAATGAGGGTTCCAGGATAACTCGCGGAATGAGACAATCCCCAGTATTCCGGGACGAGGGATGAAATAGGCTCCAAGATGATCTGCAGAGTGGGATTGATCTCCAGTATTCCGGGACGAGAACCAATACTTGCAGAGTGCCTAAATCTTGTAGTAGTCATAGTAGTAGGTTGCATGGCAGGGGATTTAACCGTATATTGTGGATTACGTTAAGGGCTTGCCCTAGGACCTATGTAGTATGAGATGCATAGAATCCGAACAAGTATGCATTGGTGTCATTGTAGTGTGAATGTCTGCATTAGGCATTAGGTCATATCATATACTGACATGTTTAGAATATTCACATCTCACATTTTGTTTCGCATTCAAGTTTGTGTTTGCTAAGGAAGAAGAATCGTTGTATTATAGCATTGCGTCAGTTGTATGCAACTGACATTCTCACAGTTTTCTAGTTGCAGAATTGGATTTGACTTTAACCTGAAGTCACCGTGATGGGTTGTCATAAGATTGAAGAGCTTCCATTATTATATGTTGTGTTGTAGTTATTGATTTCCACTGTGCTATTATAAAGAACGAAGTTATAAATGAAAAAGATTTAAATTCCTTATATTTTAATACAAATTTGAAGTAAACGATCATGGTTTTGCTACGAATTACATATGTTTGAAATTTGGGGCATTACAGCAGCGACGGGAGTTAACCATACGACTGCAACCTCTTCATCACTAGAACGTCAAAAACAGGAGAGAGCACAAGTGTAGGATGCATAGCATGGGACTGAACCTCATTATCTGAAGAACGTCGGTTGGTTGGAGAATGTTTAGTATGAGTTGCATATCTCTCCAATCAGGCGTAGATTAGAATAAGAGCATCGTGTGCATTTTGAGTGTGCATTAGATTTAGGCCATGGCAGACACCAACACTTGGCTTGACATCACATTTTTTTCTTCGCAACAATATCTTGGTTATTGAGGTTTTGGTGTAACACCCCGTACTTGAGAGCATATGTATATATAGAGAATTAATTAAAATGGTTTTTGCTCTATAGATGGTTCTATGGGGGGTTCCTATTGGATTTAAAAATTAAAATGAGATGAAATGATATGGGGAGATTATGGCTGTTGAATGGGCTTAGCTGCTGCATGTGGGGGGGACGTGGAGTGGGGCCCAGGGAGGAGAGGGACAGCCTTTGACGCCTGCGGGCGTGCTGGCAGTGGTGGGGCCCCGGGGGGGGGGGGGGTGCAGCACATGCGAGAAGGAGAGCAGGTGTGGGATTAATTAATCCCACATCGGGGGATTCTGTGATTAATTAAATAATAAATATAATTACCTATGATCAAGAATCACCAAATTGGTTAACCACCTTTTGAGATGCAGCCTGTGGTGGGCAGTTGTATTAATAAATAAATAAATTGTCTGAGTTTGGGGCTGGGGCGTTACATTTGGAGTCGCTAATTTTATCAGCATGCGTCCACAGTTTGTTAGGTGCAGGATCGCTATTCGTGGAGCAATGGACTCGAGCCGTGGGAAGTATCCAAGTGGAAGTTTATTGTCCAATTTAATTGCAATCCATGTTGTAATATTTTATTATAATTGTTGTAATTTTTGGACATTGTAATAACATTTGATGTAACAAAAAAAAAAATTTATTTCCTGTGATTTTTCTGTGTTTGGATTCAGTTGATGTAAGATTCTGAATTGTGTCATGAGTTCCCAATATAGGAATTCCGAGCACTACAATCCACACTATTCTCTAAGATCGATCTCTAATCAGGATATCATCTAGTGCGAGTTAAGGAAGAGGCTATTCCTAAAACTGCTTTCAGGACGAGACATAGACACAATGAGTTCATAGTAATGCCTTTTGGAGTAACTAATTCCCCAGCTATCCTCAAGGATATGATGAACAAGATTCTGAGACAGTTCATTAATGATTCATGGTGGTGTTCATATATGAAATCTTGGTATACTGAAAGTCAGAAGATGAGCACGCCAGGCAATTGGAAAAGGTGTTGAAGAAATTGCAAGATTATGGGTTTATGCCAAACTATCAATATGTGAGTTTTGGAAATCTAAGGTGACATTCTTAGGGCACATCATTTCTAAAGAGGGAGTGGTAACAGACCCTTAAAAGATCAAAGCCGTAAGGGAATGGCTTCAACCTACGACAGTTAAGGAAGTTCGAAGCTTTCTAGGCTTGACATGGTACTACCGACGTTTCATTCAGGGATACACCCATATTGTAGTGCCATTGACTGGATTGATGAAGAAGAATGTGAGCTTCATATGGACAGAAAAGTGTGAGGATAGTTGTCAAGAGTTGAAGCAATGACTGACATTGGCACTGATTCTGGTGCTACCGCAAGCATGTAAGGACTACGTCATATTTAGTGATGCGTCACTAAGAGGTTTTGGATGTGTCTTGATGCAAAAGGGAAAGGTAATAGCTGATGGATCTAGAGAACCACGACCACATGAGAAGAATAATGGAACACATGACATAGAACTGGCCACAGTGATCTTTGCAATGAAGTTATGGAGACACTTCATGTATGAGGAGATGGTCGAGATGTGTACCAACCACAAGAGCCTCAAGTATATCTACCAACAGAAGGATTTGAATATGAGGTAGAGACAGTGGCATGAGCTATTGGAGGATATTCGTTCTAAGATCAAGTATCACCATGGAAAGACAAACATGGCAGCACATACCCTAGGCCGAAAGGGAAACCTATCCAGCTTGTTAACCGCGTAGGAAGAACAAGTGGAAGAGTTGGCCAAGGATGAAATTGAGGCAGTAAACCAGAAGTTGGGAACTATGTTGGCGCAACTTAGACTACAAATGAATTCGAGAGACCAGATTATAAAAGGTTAGAAGTCCGAACCCAAGATTCCAAAGATGAAGGAACAGATTCTTTCAAGCAAGTTTCCAGAATTTCTTGTGATGGACGATGTACTATGATTAGGATGCAGATTGTGTGTACCATATTGGAAGGAACTAATAGAAGAGATTCTTCGGGAAGCACATGGTACCTTACTTTCGGTACACCTAGGAAGCATGAAGATGTATAGAGACATCAGACAACACTTTCGGTGGCCAAGAATGAAAAGAGATATAGCTGATTCCATGGCCAGATGTCTTACATGTCAAAGGGTCAAGGAAGAGAATTAGAAGCCTAAAGTGTTATTGCAACCATTGCCCATACCAGTATGGAAAGGGGAACATATAAGTATGAACTTTATCATAGTATTACCCAGGAGTCCAAAAGGGAATGATACTATACGGGTTATAGTGGATGGACTGACCAAGTTTACACATTTCTTAGCATTGAATTTTACTTTGTCAATGGAGAAGTTGGCTTAAATGTACATCGAGAAGATCATTAGAATGCATAGGGTACCAGTAACTATTCTGTCGGACTGGGATGCGAGGTTTACCTCGAGGTTTTGGAAGAGCTTGCAGATGGCCTTATGTACGAAGACCTTGTTCAACACAACATTACACCCACACGAATGGATAAACAGAAATGTTCAATCGAGTTTTGGAGGACATGCTTTTGCTGTGCATGTTAGACATTGGAGGATCATGGGAAAAAACCTATCGTTGGTGGAATTTTCATACAGCAACAGTTATCATGCCACCATTGTGATGGCACCATTTGAGGCACTATACAGTAGGATGTGTAGGACACTAGTTTGATGGTATGAAGTGGGCGAACGGAAGATGTTTGGACCAGAGAAAGTCCAGTAGACTAGTAAGAATATTGACGTGATCCATTGGAGGATGGAAGTAGCTCAGAGTCGACAGAAGAGTTATGCAGATAACAGAATAAGTGACTTCAAATTCGAAGTAGCAGATTTTGTATTTTTAAAAGTCTCACCAACCAAAAGGTGTGATCAAGTTTGGGAAATGAGGTAAACTTTCACCAAGATACATTGGACCGTATCAAATCCTGAAGAGAGTAGGAAGGACGGCTTATCAATTAGAATTACCCGAAGAATTCACTCAGTTTCACAACATTTTCCACTTATTGATGTTGAAGAAGTACATGCCAGACTCTACTCATATCATTGCACAAAAAACCACACTTAAGTATGGTTGCAAAAAACCTCCCTGAAGTATATTTTCAAAAAACCGCATCTAACTTTTCTTCTTGTATTAGATAACCCCATTCATTTTTCCAAGTTGGTTCAGAAAATATCATGCATCTTTCTCATTATTTTCAAAAAACCTCACACAACTTTAGCAGAAAGCTCATGCCGTCAGAGTGGGTTTTTTGCAACTATACTTGAGTGTGTTTTTCTGCACAAAAAAAAGTTTAGTGAGGTTTTATGCATAAAGGGGATAGTTCAAGGGGTTTATTTTAGCCTTCCTGAAGTGCTAGAAGATCTTCGTCTGTGTAACGCCCCGAATTCCAAACACAGGCAATTCGTAGTAAAAACATGATCTTTACTTCAATTCCATACAAAATACAAGGAATTTAAAACTTTTTCATTTACAACATCGTTCTTTACAATAGCACAGCGGAAATAAATAAGTAAAACACAACATATGATAATGGAAGCTCTTCAATCTTATGACAACCCATCATGGTGACTTCAGGTCCCTGCCAAATCCAATCCTACAACTAGAAAACTGCGGGCACGTCAGTTGCATGCAACAGACACAATGCTATAATATTTGAAGTCTGCTTTGATACCAACTTCTGTAGCACCCCAGATCCCCATAATGGAAATCTGAGACCCTACTCCAAGAGTCGAACTTCAAAATAGCCACAATCACAGAAAAGCATAAGAAAATTAAAACTTTTATTCCATATAAGTGTTATATTTACAAGTGTTACAATATCTAAATAAAGATTACAAGATTTACAAATAATATAATAACACTTGAATATGTCCAGTGGATGCTTGGACCAACTTGAGCTCTGCTGTACTTGTAAATCGGCCCCGGATACCTACAAGGTAGGGAACGTCAGTACTTTGACTTACGCAATGCTGATAAGAAACATCAAAACTCTAAACCACATTCATAACCATAATTTTATGCAAAAGAGAGAATTGATGTGCCAAACAAGGCTTTAATGGATTCGAATTATAGTGCAGTGTATGCCATGATCCTACGACTAAATGCATCAATCACATGCCTAATTCTAACGCAAGCGAGACTTTGGAGAATGCATGCATCCCATACTACATACGCCCCCAAATCTTGCCGTCTTTCTCCACATTTGAGGGATTCGAACCCTCGCCATGCATCCTACTCTTCTACTCAACCTGTTCCCAATAGATTTTTCATGTCCTATGAGGTTGTAGTTGATCGGTCTAGTTTTGCCACTGCAGTGCCTGAGTAGTGGTCACGTTTGCCACTCAGTACCCGCGAACGGACCCCGCTCGGAAAGCCATGACAAGATTTCCGGTCACCAAATCATGTATCATGACGTCATAATATATAAAATAAACCACGCGCATAGGGACCCGTTGTACTCGAGGGTCAAATCCCCCTACCCGACAAGAGTGCTCTCCCCGTCCCTTCCACGGTATCCTTGGGAATTAACAGATCGAGATACTGGACCAATGAACCCAAACCGGACGAACCGAGTCCGTATCCCTACGACAGGAAAAATATAACTCCCGGCTATGGTCTGCTAGTACTAATGCAAGTTACAAACCTCTAATACACCACTAATCCAAGACTCCCTCTAAACACTTGGGTAAAATAAGATTTCCTCCAAAACTCTGCCTATCGACCTTGACCCTGGCGACCTAGCCTTGCAAGCCACTTCCCCTGGCTTGGAATTCATCTAGCACCACGGCCTATGTTCAACCTTCACTGGCATGCATATAACTTGACGGCACCAGTGTGGACGTCCAACGCCTTGGCGGAAATTCATGATTTTAGGGTCGATAGACGTAGGGCATCACCCTACCCTAGTGACCAACCCGAGTCACAAAAATCCACCAAGGGAGTCAAACAAAAATCGGAAATATACGCCAATCGTCTCCAAACAGCGAGTCATCAACCCTTTAGGTACACAGGGGAGGGGTTCTCTTAACACTTAGTCAAAAGCCATGATTAAGCAACCTGTGGTGTTTCTGCCTGAAACCTAAAAAGATCATAACTCCCACAATACAACTCAGATTTGGGTGTTCAAGCCTAATCTAGAAAGGTAATGACCTAGGCTACAACTCTCTAGTTGATCATCACCTCAGATTTAGTAATCTAATATTTCAAAATGGCCTCACAAGCCTTAGCCTGTGTACTTCCTGTACACTGGCTGCAACTTACCGGTAGCATAACTCACTACCTACTTATCATAATGCCACCAATCCAGGTTCTATGGAAATGTGTGAATGTCCTCCACAACATCCTAGTTGATCACCAATCCAAATTATGTCATTTGATCACCCTAAAACTGACATTACTCTCAGGTGTACAGAACCACACAATAAGTTTTACTCAAACAAAACCTTCAGCTCAACACCTAGTTTCTGTCCAGTCTTGTAAAAATCATATAAAATCATCTACTCGTAGGAGTCTCCACAAATAAGGCTTGGTAGAAAGCTCTATATGTCTACTACACTTCCCTAAGAGAACACTTTCTCAAAAACTGCTCTTACGGAGCCTCATATGTATCATCTTATCAAGGTGTCCATTCTGACTGAATTAAGCACAGTACATGCTATAAAATTCATCATAAATCATATACTCATCCAATGGTCACTATATTTTCAGTACAAAAACTAGACATCATTATGAACAATATGAAAAAATATTCATATCCAAATTCCAAGTATTCACTGAGTTCTATCTGTTCCAAATATGTTCCAAATTTGCATAAAAATCATACTGTTCTTCAGTTACAGTTCTAACTACTGTTGATAGATTAATTTTGAACATGCATGTAACTTCATCCAATTAATTTCATGATTTTTCTGTAGAGTCTAGATACATGTAAGAAATCGTGGTTAAAGTTTCAGAATAAGATCATGTGCCAATTAATTATAAGAATTCTTTCAATTTCAGGTATCATAGTAAACAGATCCTGCTTCTGCCTTACGACTCTGTCCCAAAAACGGATTTTATTAAAATACTAAAAATCGTCCAAAAATTCCAAAATAGTTCATGCATCATCTAGACATATATGAAATCAATCTGTGAAAGTTTCATAATCAAATTCAAAGTAGTTTTTTCTCGGGAAATTTTAGAAAATGACATTCAGATCATGGTTTTCTGTTTTAGTTTCAGATTTCTAACATCTACTCTTAAATCAACCATTCTCATGCTACAACCATTCATGCATGCAAGAAAATCAATAAGAATGAAGAAGACAAGTTTAGAGAAACTCCCCACCCTGAATTGGTTTGAGAGAAAGTGATAGTCTTGAGCTTGTTCCTCCAAGAATCCCACTCCAAGGTTGAGAACTCCTTCTCCCTGCTCCCTTCTTTTCTCTTTTGGTGTTATGAAATTTCAGAGCTCTGGAATGGGAGAGAATTGATTTTTTAATGAGAAAGGAGTGAGGGAGAGAGGGGGAGGCCGGACCATAGGGGTAGGGGGTGTAGGGTGGTGAGGTGGCAAGTGGTTTTGCCAAAAACCAAGTCTTTTAGCCCATTGTTTTGAGTTGGGACTTGGCTGAAATTTTTTATCCTTGATCGAGCCTTCAATGAGATGTAAGAGGTTAGATTTGTGTGTATGCAAAGTATACCCATTGTAGCTTTATACAATTGCACATTTGCATACGTACCATACTCAAAACTAGTGCATGTACCAATATCGATCCATCTCATTCTCGCGCATTTGTCAAGAATGCAACCACCAACATGAACCGCCCCGCAAACAACAAATAAATGCACCTCTCATCAATCATACGTTTACAATCACTCAACATCGCAATATATGCATACATACTGGCAATATACAATATATATATATATATATATATATATATATATATATATATATATATATATATATATATATATATATATATATAATAAAACACAAAGAAAGCTATCAAGTGGCTCTCATTCAATAAGGTTGAAATCAACGGTCCAGATCTAACCTCACAAAACATATTTTGTCGCCCAAAAGTCCCCCCCCCCCCCCCCAAACTCAAATTCAAAATCCCCAAAACAACTCCTTTATTTATTTCTCTCTCTCTCTCTATTTACTCAGAAATTTATATTTTCAGATTTCATGTTTGTAAATTTTTCAGATTTTTTATCCATTTTTTTATTGCTCATGTTACATTCAGAATAGCAAATATCTCATAAACAGTTAAATTTCATCATTTTTCACACTCAAAGTTCTAAGAAGTTGGATTTTACATCCCCATTTATAATTATTTTTCAACATATACTAATGGAAATATGGACTTTTATTTACAACTAATTATTGTTTTACTATTCAAACTTGAGCTACATAATTGTTGTTTTACTGTTTACAAGACTTTCACATGCTGTATCGTTCCAAAGACGTGCCGTAGGCATGTGTCCACGGGCAAATCTAGTATATATATATATATCTATATATAAGCATTTTATTATCCGTGGTATTACATTACTCCCTCCATAGAATCGTTCTGTCCCCAGAACAACGCTAGTGGGAGAAAAGAAAAGAAAAGCAAACAAAACCTAAAACAAATATGGATACAAGCCTTCATACGGCTCTCCGGCTCCAACGTGGCTTCTTCCAGAGAACCTTGACCATCAGGATGACCTTGTTCCTCAGTACCTTGTCCTGATGATCAAGTATCCTGACTGGTTGCTCTCTGTAGGAAAGATTAATTTGCAAATCTTTTGGAACCATGGGCAACTGATGGCTCAAATCCGGCACATGCTTCCGTAGCATAGAGACGTGGAACACATCATGCACTTGAGATAACTCGGCCGGTAACTCCAACTTATAAGCCATCCTGCCAATCCTCTTCAGAATCTTCTATGGTCAATGTATCTCGGAGCTAACTTCCCGCCCTTTCCGAATCTGATAACTCCTTTCGTCGGCGACACCTTGAGAAATACAAAATTGCCTTCCTCAAATTCCAACTCTCTTCGGCAGTTGTTCGCATAGCTCTTCTGCTTGCTCTGTGCTCCCTGTAGCCTCTTCTAAATAAGGTCGATCTTTTCCGATGTTTGCTATACGATCTCTTGCCCATACTTATGCCGCTCTCCTATCTCGAACCAACAAATGGGTGTTCTGCATCTTCTGCCATATAAAGCTTCATACGGGGCCATGCCAATGCTTGCTTGATAACTGTTATTGTAAGCAAACTCTACCAAGGCTAGGTACTTCTCCCAACTTCCTCCGAAGTCAAAAAGGCATGCCCTCAACATATCTTCAAGAATGCTGTTGACTCTCTCTGTCTGTCCATCAGTCTGTGGATGTAAAGTTGTACTGAAGTCTGTTCTGGTCCCCAACGCTGAATGTAGACTTTGCCAGAATTGAGATGTAAATCTTGCATCTTGGTACGATACTATTGATACTGGAAATCCATGTAGCTTCACTATGTTCTCGATGTAGACTTCGGCCAACTTCTCGACTGACCAGGTCGTCTTTATTGAAAGAAAATGTACCGACTTTGTCAATTCATCCACAATCACCCATATCTAGTCATTTCCTTTAGGGCTTCTGGGTAATCCAGTGATAAAATCCATACTGATATTCTCCTATTTCCACTCTGGAATGGGTAGAGGTTGTAGAAATCCTCCTGGTTTCTGATTCTCGGCTTTAACCTGTTAGCACGTCAGACATTTGGCCACGAACTCTGCTATGTCTCGCTTCATCCCTGACCACCAATAGTACTGCTTTATATCACGATACATCTTGGTGCTTCCGGGGTGAATCACAAACAATGTGGAGTGAGCTTCCTTCATGGTGTCTTCTCTCAATTCCTTGTCCTTTGGTCCACACAGTCTGTTGCCAAACCATGATGAACCTTCTCTTATACTGAATTCGGGCAGTTTTCCATCATGCACTTGCTTCTTCATGGCTTCTTTCTCCGGGTCTTCAGTCTGAGCCTTTTTCACCTGCTCATTCAAGCTTGGCTGTAATACCAACTGTGCCAAAACCGCACTTATGTGCTGAGCAACTACTTCGATGCCTGCCTGCCTGATCTCCTCATCTAGCTCCTTCCGAGTCACTATCAGTGTAGCCACACTTCTCTTCCTGCTGAGTGCATCCGCTACCACGTTGACCTTTCCTGGATGATATATGATTTCCGGCCTGATGTCTTTGAGTACTTCCAACCATCTCCTCTGCCTCAAATTAAGGTCATTCTGCTGGTAGATATACTTCAAGCTCTTGTGGTCAGTGTATATCTCCACCTTTACTCCATAGATATAATGTCTCCATGATTTCAAAGCAAAGATTATGGCTGCAAGTTCCAGGTCGTGAGTCAGGTAGTTCTTCTCATGTGGTCGTAGCTGTCTTGATCCATAAGCTATAACCTTGCCTTCCTACATCAGCACACATCCGAACCCCAAATATGATGCATCGCTGTAGATGACATAGTCTTTGTCCTCCTGAGGTAAAACCAATATAGGTGCAGAGATCAACCGGTTCTTCAGTTCTTGGAAACTATCTTCACACTTCTCCGTCCAGTCGAAACTCTGGTTCTTCTTAATCAAAGCTGTAAAGGGTACAGCTATCCTTGCATAATTCTGGATAAACTTCCGGTAATACCCAGTCATACCCAGAAAACTCCTTACTTCTTTCACCATCTTTGACTGTGGCCATCCCTTGATTGCTTCTATCTTCTGGGGATCCGTTGCCACTCCCTCTTTAGAAAGGATATGGCCTAGAAATGCAACTTCCGATTTTCAGAACTCACACTTGGACAATTTAGTGTATAACTGATGCTCTTGTAGCTTGCTCAAGACTGCTGTCAGATGTTCAACATGATCCTCTTATGTCCTTGAGTACACCAAAATGTCGTCGATGAAGACCACAGCAAAAGAGTCGATAAACGGACATAGAATTCTGTTCATCAAGTCCATAAAGATTGTTGGAGCGTTAGTCACTCCAAACGGCATAACCAAGAATTCATAGTGTACGTGTTGAGTCCGAAAGGCTGTCTTAGGTACATCCTCCTCCTTGACTCGCACTTGATGTTATTTGGATCGTAGATCAATCTTGGAAAATATTGCTGCTCCCTGAAGCTGATCGAACAAATCGTCGATCCTGGAAATTGCACTACAAGGAATTTGCCATATACCAACGGATACCTATAGTGACGGATCTCTAAAACTGTGGGTATAGGCATCATATACCTACAGACGTGTAGTAAATTGTGGGTATAGATATCCTATAACTTTAGATCTTTTAAACACTGTGGGTATAGTCCATAATTTATTTTCCCCCCAATTTTTTCATTTTCCCTTCCCCTTCCAAAAAAATATATTTCATTTATACCTCTAAAACTTCTAAATCCCTCTCTCCCTAAACCCAATCTCTAAATCCACCTATTCCCGCTGCCGTCGCCCGCCTCTTCCCGCTGCCGTAGATCTCTCAAAACCCTAGAAATCAAACGATCGATCGAAACTCAGTCGTGGACGAAATCGTGCCATGAATCGAGGAAGTGGAGCCGGATACGATCGCCACATCACCATCTTCTCGCCGGAAGGCCGCCTCTTCCAAGTTGGTAAGCATCGCCACCTAGGGTTTCTAGAAAGATCTTGGCTTCTAGTTGTTGATGCATCGATTTTGGCTTTGATTTGAACAGAGTATGCTTTCAAAGCCGTCAAGGCGGTGGGTATCACGTCCCCGAACCCTAACACTATCTGTAAGTTCTCTCTTTTTCTTCTTTTTCTTCTTCTTCAAACCCTAGCACGATCCTTTCACTCGTGATTCAATTGATTAGAAACCCTAGCACGATTCTTCAAAATTATGATTTTTAATTTGTGATCATTCACCATTCAAGGTACTTTGGTTTGGGTTGAGATCACGTACAATGCCCCTTAAATTTAAGGATGCAGGGATAACATTCTTCTTCTTTTTTTTTTTATAAAAATATTAATTTCTTCTTTTTTATCTTATTTTTTGTACAATTTTTGAGATTAGATTAAATTTTGGTGATTTATTATTATGAACAACATTCACGTGAATTTTGTCACAAGTATAGAACATTGTCGAACCCTACATGTATGGATCATATGTTTGATTATGGAGATTTGTTTAATTATTTAGAGAACATAGATTACTAGTAGTTGTGATTCAAATTTTGGATTTGTAATTGTTGGGATGCTAATCAACTTTTACTATTATGCCAAAAATTAAAATAAAAAAATCTAACTTGTAGTACTTAGTTGTAATAAACAATGATCAACAACAGATACTGTTAGCTTCAATTCATGTAATAGGTTATTGGTACTGAGTTGAGAGAAACAACATGAAAATAAGGCTGTGTTTGGTGACCATCGAAGAGTTTCAGTCATTCTGTGTCTAGAAAGTATTTAACTGGATTTGTAAGGAAATCATTAAACCATAGCTGAGGTTGTGCACACTGCTTCTCAGTCAGTCTACTTTTTCTGCCTGTGTTCCAATTGACCATCATGCTTGTGTTTGTAGGATTTGTTTAATGTACTTGCATTCAAATTTCATTCCTGTAGGATTCCTGATCTTGCCTAAGTATCTTTATTATGACTTCTTTTCCATTAAAATGATATATATAATATATGTGTGTATGTGGTTTTAGTTTTCTGTTCACTTGTGAATTTAAAGTCAATACAGATGTTAACAGAAGGTTGCTTTTTTTTGTGTTTACTGTTACTGCTGAGCTTATTACTGCAGTTTATTGCATTTTTAGTTTTTTACTGCTGAGCTTAATAGCTTATCCACATCAATGTATGCATTTTTTATTATGCTTCTATAGTTAATTAATTATTTGAGTTATATTATCAAAACTTTTTGGGTTGAAATATCAAATAAGAGACCCTTACATTAATGTTGAGGTGTAGAAAAGTATGAATGTAGGATGAATACAAGAGGTGTCTAAATTTTCTGTTTTTGTATCAATGAAGGATGAATACAAGAGGTGTCTATATATTATCAAAATCCTTTTCTGTTTTTATATGAATTTTAACTACTACATTGGCTGTGTACTTGTATACTTGTATTTCCATTTTGGTTGCTGAGTTTGCATTTGTGTCTTCATATAAATATATTATGCATTTATGCTATGGAACCTGACATTGCTTTCTATACATATAATTCTAAATTTTGTGTATTAACCTTCATGTGTTTGTTTCCTGCTATGAACCTGACATGAAGTGCATATCAATTTTGTATACTTACTTCTAAACTTAACTCCATTTTATCTGTTTACCTGACAATTTTGTACTTACTTATAAACTTTGATGTTAAACTAACTGTACTTCTAAATTTTGTATACTTACTTCTAAATTTTGTGTACTTACTTCTGAACTTGTGTCTGTTTCCTGCTATATTTTTCACTCCCCTGTTTCATATATATGTTTCTGACTTGTATGAGGACTTTTTATGTTTTTAAATAAAATTCTAACTTTCTTAGTTGAATGAATATTTCACAAAGTTAATAGACTGTAAATCTAATAACATGGTTTTTTTAGCATGTGTATTGCACGTTTCATTATAATCTAATTACCGTTCTGGATCTGGTAATGCCGCTGATGCAATTGTCTCAACCGGCTTGTCATCCTTGGGCTATCAGTATATTAACTTAGGTATGCACCATAGTTCAGATTCAAACTAGAAACATTTTTCCCTGTAATTTGTATTTATTTCTTTGGTTAGCATGTAATGATTTTGGGTTTGTCTGTTTCAAACATAACAGATGATTGTTGTGGTGAAGCAAACAGAGACTCTCAGGTAACATATACGATCACGTACATTTTAAAAATTAAAAGATTTATAAAAAAAGATTATTGTAACTATTTATTAGTAAATAAAAATTAAAATATTTATGGCTAGCCAAAATAGATAGCATGGTTGGAGTGTGAATTTTTTTTGCTAGCCAAATTATCCATTTGTTATCTATTTTGGCTATTCTAGCTAGCCAAAATAGCTAGCGTGGTTGGAGATGCTCTAAATGAAGTAAGATTATATGTCCTGTTTAAGAGATTCAAGCAACTGTTAGTATCAAGTCCACTCTGGACTCGAACAAATATTCTATTTGAACTGTGGAACCTCTAATTTCTTTTCCAGTATTGGGAAAGTCTGAAGACGGCGGTATTGGTGATGTACTGATATTTGTTAGTGATGTACTGACATTTGTTAAACGATCTTATTATATTGTCTCAGAATAGTAATATAACAAGTTTTTCTAATATTTGCCTGTCTCAGAATAGTAAATATAAAGATCTTATTTTCTTTAGCTCCGTTAGTGGCAGATTTCAGCTGCTGAATTTGTTCAATCTTATTGTATTCATACATATGAACATTGTCTTTTAAATCAGGATCTGAAGGTCTATGGTGTCATGATTCGATAATGTTCTAATGCCATGACTGTTTCATAATGTTAATTTTTATTTTGCTATCTCTTGTTTAATGGTTTCTGCAAAGATGTGCTCAAAATTTTGGGAAAATTTTTCTGGGATGTTCATTTCCGAAATCTTTATTTTTATTGCTTTCAATATCTGGAACTATTGATAGACTTTTCAGTCAATTAAAGTTAACAATTACCATGTTACTCTTATGTTAAAATGCTGAGATGAATGAGATCTACTATCCAAGAGATTATAAGAAATGAATGCATATACAAAACCAGAGATTGTTTCAATTAAAAATGGAATAGAGGTAGAATTTGCTGAGATGATCTGTGTGCTGTATGTGTTATTGCCAATAAGAAGTTAGAGCATCTGTGTGCTGTATGTGTTATTTATATGAAATGTTACTGATGCATTGTCCCTTCTAGGTTTTTATTTTTGGAGAGGCTGATGATTTCGAGCCCTTCCACTCAATAGTTCAAGATGTTGCAAGAAAATATAAAACAAAGGTGTGCACGTCTCCAGCTTGCTCATCTAATAGCCTTACTTTAAATCATATATTTTGTATGTAATTTCTTGCAAACTTTTCATTGTTCTGCAAATGTAGATAATGTTCGTATTTGTGGATTCTTCTGAAGACAACCTTGCCAAACCTTTTCTAACTTTGTTTGGACCAGAAGGAGACGGGCCTACAGTGAGTTACCTTGTTCTCTTGCTCACTATTCAGAATCTTTATATTTCTAAAACTATTTATCAGATTTGGTTGTATATCTCAAAATGGCTTGATACCTATGAATTGCATATGCTTTCTGAGAGACTTTGCTCCCAAATTGTTTTGATAAGGATAACAATAAACTAAAAACATGATGTTTAGATGACGAAATTTCCTTTCTAGAATAGTAAGAACAAGAACTGATACTCTAGTCAAATTAACTGATTCCTTCAAATAATATATTGTCTATCATTTTTGCATGTATTTGTGAGAAACTAAAGAGGGATAATGGCAATCATTTTTGCATGCATCAAATTGAAAAGGCAATCCAGGCAAATGCTCTCTCTATGTAACATGTTTGGTCATGGTCATTCCCTTTGCATTTGCTTGAATATATGCATAGCCTCATCCATCCTTTGGCTTTTACTAACGCTATTGGTTAGGCAATGATAGCTATGAAGATTGACCACATTTGGTAGGCATCACTCCCATTATTTGAATGTGTGATAACGAAAAAGAATGTTAACTATTTGTTGATGACCAAAGTTAGATCTTTTTACTTTGTTTTGTTTTTGAAGGGATCTCAACAAGCGAGAAATGATTGAATTCGCTCAAAATATAGCCGAGTTTGTGTTTGCCGACGATGAAGTGAAGAAGGTTGTAAAGGAGATTTGCAGGATGCTGAAAGAAAATTACTGCAAAAAGAATCAAGATCGGGTTGCCGTAAAATAAGAAAATTGTTTGTCGTATCTCAAGTGATGAGTCAATTGAATGTTATTTTATAATGCCATTGAATATGTTGATTGTAGTTTAAAGTATTGATTCTCATGTCTGCACACATAAATTCAATTGTGTATTTGGTTATTAACTATTTTGTAATTCGACATGCTTGTAATACTTCATTAATTTTAATATGATTGAAGTTTAATTTTATTTAATTTTGTTTCATAAACACATTTATCTATTTTATTTTGTATTTAGTTTATAATTTGATTAATATTATAAAAGAAAATATTAAATTAACATAAGTGTAATTAATAAGAAAAAATTGTGTATAGAGTGATTGGTAGATATTCAAATAATTGGATGCGAAAACCATCGCTAAAACATATAGCAATAGAGTTTCAATCGTGGGTATAGGAAAGCAAAAGGTGTCTTTAAAACCTATACCAACGGATACGAAACCGTGGGTATAACACTGAGATTTTGTCCAACGGGTGAAAAAACCGTCGCTATAGGCTATAGTGACGGCATTTTGCCGTGGGTATAGCTAATTAAAAACGACGGAAAAATATGTCCGTTGGTATAGGTTTTACGGGCTATACCTACGGTTTTTCGCCTTTTACCCACGGATTTTTGCTGTCACTATATGTCAAATTTCTTGTAGTGTTGGGTACTTATTTCGAATAGTGACCTTGTTCACTTCCTGATAATCAATACATATCCTGGATGATCCTTCCTTCTTCGTAACAAGCAATACTGGTGCTCCCTAAGGTGATGCACTTGGTCTGTCAAATCCTTTCTACAAGAATTCCTCAATCTGCTTCTTGACCTCATTCTGCTCTACTAGCACCATTCTATAAGGTGCTTTGGATACTGGAGTGCTACCCTGTTGAACTGTGATGCAAAACTGGACATCCCGGTGTGGGGAAGTCCAGGTAAATCCTCTAAGAACACAAGTGGAAAATTTCTCACCACTGGTATCTTATTCACCTCTTCAGGTACCCGTACTTCACTAGCAACTGCAATGATCGTTGCTCTCGATCTCTTCTCTTCATGGAATACAAGTTCCCTTCCTTTGGCTGAGATGACCACCTCCTTCTCCATGCAGTCGATGTTTGCCTTATGCCTCGAAATCCAATCCATACCAATAATGACATATGTTTCTGCAAAACCCAATTCTAACAAATCGATACTTAGAGTTTCTCCATTAATCTGGAGTTTACATCCCCTATAGCACAGATCTGTAGTGAGGGTTGCCCCTGATGGCATAGCCACCATCAAAGCTAAATCTGGAAATGCCTCTTGTGTGCATCTGAATTTTCTCAAAAAAGATTTTGACACAAAAGGATGAGTCGATCCACTATCGAACAAGACTGTAGCCAAAATTCCATTTATATATATATATGTCTAGTAATTACCCTTCCCTCTTCTTCAGCATCCTTCTAGGTCAAGTCGAACACCCTTTCTTGACGCATAGGCTTCTTCCCCTTGTCGGTTGCTCCCGACGCTACCTTGTTGTTGTTCCTTGAATTTTGGGGGCAATTCGGCTTGATATGCCCTTCTAGCCCGCACTGAAAACATCTTCGTGCATTCCTCCTAGGGCATTGATCCTTATAGCGTCCCTGCTCTCCACAGTAGAAGCAACTTTCGGGCTTATACTCTCCCGTCGTGGTACTGGTTTTCTGAAATTTCTGACTCTTGGCCTGCTTCTTGAATTTTGATGATGGGGTGGATCTCTTCCCTTTGTTCCAAAAATCCATCCTTCCTTGACTCTGATTCATGTCTGCCTCTGTCACCGCAGCTCGCCTTACCAGCTTGTCGAATCGGCGAATGCCCAACGGAACCATCCTTGACCTTAGTCCAGGCCTGAGCCCTTGTTCAAACCTCTAGGCCTTCTTCTCTTCTTCCTGGATAATCTCCGGTGCATACCGAGACAACTGAGAAAACTTAGTCTCATATTCTCTGACGGACATATTTTCCCGCTTCAGATTGTGGAACTCCATCACCTTCTCTTCTTGCACATCCATGGGAAAAAATTGATGTCGGAATTCCTCGAGAAAATCTTTCCAAGTAATCTGACCTTGTCCTAGACCACGCTTCACGGACTGGCACCAAACTCCAGCATCCTTCTCCAGCAAGATACTGGCTAAACGAACCTTGCTGTCCTCTGGAGTCACCAACACCTCAAATACCATCTCCACCTGACGTATCCAGTCGTCAGCAGCTGTGGGGTCAACCTGTCCTTCGAAGACTGGTGGTTTCATCATCCTGAATGATTCCACCATCTTCATCGGATCAGCATTAATAGAAACTCCTGGTGCTCCTTGTGGCGGGGCTTGGTTTCTGATAGCCTCCACAAAAGCTCCAATCATCTGATACACCCGAGCGAATTCTTCCCTCACATCGAGGCCAGTACCATTTGCTCCACTGCCTTCTGCTTTAGTCTGGTCGCTCCAGTTGCTTCTGGTCCTTCCTGGCATATGAAAGCTAATACTGACATCATCAAACAGCAATAGTAATGCAAAACCCATAACACACTAGCATTGGTAAGAAAACATACTAGTTCTATTCATTCAAAAAGGGTTTACAATGATATTACCATCATATACATCATGTCATCAACAAATGGGTTCATACTACACCCATCAGAAAAAATAGCAAGTCAGCCTAACTATTCAAAAAGATTGTCATCTATACACATCAAAAAGAAATATCATGCCACTGAGAGAGATCACTGCTCTCCCGCCCCTGGCGAGTCGCCCGTCTCAGAGCTACCCTCGGCGGTCCACCTGTCCAGCAGATCCTGCATATCGCAGACCTGTGACCTCAACGCTAGATATCGGCTCTACAATTGTCCCAACCTTTCTTCATACCGATGCTTCAACAGTATCACCCTTGTCTTCCACTTCCGCTTGGCCCTCTCCAGCTTGGCCACTCTCCTCTCAGTGGTTATCAATGCCTGTGCAACGTTCTCAAAGCGATCCTCCAACTGCCCGTGGCTCCATTTATAGGCAGCCAGCTCTTGGAACAACATAGTGATGGCCTGTACTACGGCCGTAGGCTATGGAGGTGGGGGTGCAGGACCATTTCCATCAGTCCAACCGTTCGAGTGTCCATTGTCCATGCTCGGAATCTGCAAGAGAAAATATGGGAATCAGTCCAGATACAGAAAAACTATAAACCATAAGTTGTAAAAGCAACATTATGAATTATAGTCATCAACTATCTGACTAAACCCAACTCTCGCAATGCATCTAAGTCTGATTTTCCTGCTGTGTTGGACTAATATTTGAAGTCTGCTTTGAAACCAACTTCTGTAGCGCCCCAGATCCCCATACTGGAAATCTAAGACCCTACTCCAGGAGTCGAACTTCAAAATAGCCACAATCCCAGAAAAGTACAGGAAAATTAAAAACTTTTATTCCATATAAGTGTTACATTTACAAGTGTTACAATATTTAAATAAAGATTACAAGATTTACAAATAATATAATAACACTTGAATATGTCCCTTAGATGCTTGGACCAACTTGAGCTCTGCTGTACCTGTAAATCGGCTACGGATACCTACAAGGTGGGGAACGTCAGTACTTCGTCTTACGCAATGCTGATAAGAAACAGCGAAACTCTAAACCACAATCACAACCATAATTTTATGTAAAAGAGAGAAGTGATGTGCCAAACAAGGGTTTAATGGATTCGGGTTATAGTGTAGTGTATGCTTTGATCCTACGAATAAATGCATCAATCACATACCTAATTCTAATGCAAGCGAGACTTAGGAGAACGTATGCATCCCACTACATACGCCCCCAAATCTTGCCATCTTTCTCCACATTTTAGGGATTCGAACCCTCGCAATGCATCCTACTCTTGTACTCAACATGTTCTCAATAGATTTTCCGTGTCCTATGAGGTTGCAGTTGATCGGTCTAGTTCCGCCACTGTAGTGCCTGAGTGGTGGTTGCGTCTGCCTCTCAGTACCCGCAAACGGACCCCCCTCGGAAAGTCGTGACAAGAATTCTAGTCACCAAATCATGTACCATGACGTCATAATATATAAAACAAACCACGCGCAAATGGACCCGCCGTACTTGAGGGTCAAACCCACCTACCCGACAGGAGTGCTCTCCCCATCCCTTCCATGGTATCCTTGGCAATTAACAGATCGAGTACTGGACCCGTGTACCCAGACCGGACGAACCGAGTCCGTATCCCTACGACAGGAAAAATACAACTCCCGACTATGGTCTGCTAGTACTAATTCAAGTTACAAACCTCTAATTCACCACTCTCATCCAAAACTCACTCTAAACACTTGGGTAAAATAAGATTGCCTCCAAAACTCTGCCTATCGACCTTAACCCTGGCGACCTAGTCCGGCATGCCACTTCCCCTGGCTTGGAATTAGTCCAGCACCATGGCCTACGTTCAGCCTTCACCGGCATGCATATAACTTGACGGTACCAGCGTGGACGTCCAATGCCTTGGCGAAAGTTCACGATTTTAGGGTCGACAGACGTCGGGCATCACCCTACCCTAGTGACCAACTCGAGTCAAAAAAATCCACCATGGGAGTCAAACAAAAATCGGAAATATACCCCAATCGTCTTCAAATAGCGAATCAACAACTCTTTAGGTACACAGGGGAGGGATTCTTTCAACACTTAGTCAAAAGCCATGATTAAGTAACCTATGGTGTTTCTGCCTGAAACTTAAAAAGATCATAACTCCCACAATACAACTCAAATTTGGGTGTTCAAGCCCAATTTGGAAAGGTAAAGACCTAGGCTACAACTATCTATTTGATCATCACCTCATATTTAGTCATCTAATCTCTCAAAATGGCCTCACAAGCCTCAGCCTGTGTACTTCCTGTACACTGACTGCAACTTATTGGTAGCATAACTCACTACCAACTCATTAGAATGCTACCAATCTAGGTTCTATGAAAATGTGTGAATGTCCTCCACAACTTCCTAGTTGATTACCAATCCAAATTATGTCATTTGATCACCCTAAAACTGACATTACTCTCATGTGTACAAAACCACATACTAAGTCTTGTCTTACTTAAACAGAACCTTCAGCTCAACACATGGTTTCTGTCCAGTCTTGAAAAAATCATATTAAATCATCTACTCACATGAATCTCCTCAAATAAGGCTTGCTAGAGAGCTCTATATGTCTACTACAATTCCCTAAGAGAATACTTTCTCAAAAACTGCTCTTACAGAGTCTCAAATGTATCATCTTATCAAGGTGTCCATTCTGACTGAATTAAGCACAATACATGCTATAAAATTCATCATAAATCATATACTCATCCAAAGGTCACCAAAGTTTCAGTACAGAAACTATACATCATTATGAACAAATGCAAAAATATTCATATCCAAATTCCAAGTATTCACTGAGTTCTATCTGTTCCAAATATGCATAAAGATCATACTGTTCTTCAGTTACAGTTCTAACTACTGTTGATAGATTAATTTTGAACATGCATGTAACTTCATCCAATTAATTTCATGATTTTCCCGTAGAGTCTAGATAATCTTAAGAAATTATGGTAAAAATTTTAGAATAATATCATATGCAAATTAATTATAAGAATTCCCTCAATCTCAGGTATCACAGTAAACAGATCCTGCTTCTACCTTACGGCTCTGTCCCAAAAATAAATTTTATTAAAATACAAAAAATCATCATAAAATTCCAAAATAATTCATGCATCAACTAGACATGTATGAGATCAATCTGTGAAAGTTTCATCATCAAATTTCAAGTAGTTTGTTCTCGGAAAATTCTAGAAAATGACATGCAGATCATGTTTTTTTCTGTTTTAGTTTCAAATTTCTAACATCTACTCTTAAATCAACCATTCTCATGTTACAACCATTCATGCATGCAAGAAAATCAATAAGAATGAAGAAGACAAGTTTAGAGAAACTCCCCACCCTGAATTGGTTTGAGAGAAAGTGATGGTCTTGTGCTTGCTCCTCCAAGAATCCCACTCCAAGCTTGAGAACTCCTTCTCACTGCTCCCTTCTTTTCTCTTTTGGTGTTATGAAATTTCAGAGCTCTAGAATTGGAGAGAAGTGGGTTTTTAATGAGAAAGGAGTGAAGGAGAGAGGGGGAGGCCGGACCATAGGGGTAGGGGGTGTAGGCTGGTGAAGTGGCAAGTGGTTTTGCCAAAAACCAAGTCTTTTAGTCCATTGTTTTGAGTTGGGACTTGGCTAAAATTTTTTATCCTTAATCAAGCCTTCAATGAGATGTGAGAGGTTAGATTTGTGTGTATGCAAAGTATACCCATTGTAGCTTCATACAATTGCACATTTGTATACGTACCGCACTCAAAACTAGTGCATGTACTAATATCGGTCCGTCTCATTCTCGTGCATTTGTTAAGAATGTAACCACCCACACGAACCATCCCGCAAAGAACAAATAAATGCACCTCTCATCAATCATACTTATACAATCACACAACATCGCAATATATGCATACATACAGATAATATATATATATATATATATATATATATATATATATATATATATATATATATATTTATATATCTGGATATTACACTATGCATCTTTACTTAGTCTGGGGCAAGCCCTTATCGTACTCCTCATTATAGCGTTCAGACCCTCGCTATGAAATTTTTACCCTTGACAGACATTAGATTTAGATATTCCTTGAGTATTAAGCCCACGCCCCGATTATTCAGGAGACGAATCCTACGCCGCAGATGAGTTAGGGACACTCCCAATCACATCCCGATAATTTCGGGGATCTAATTTCACACCTAGGGATGGCAACTGGGCCGGGTCAACCGGCGACCCACCCGCGACCCGCCCGTTGAACCCAGCCCGTTTAAGGGTTTGGCGTGTTCGGGTCGAACCCATGTACAGTAACGGGTCGACCCGGGTCGAAGAAAACGCGAATCCAATCCGGATAACCCGGCCCGCGAACCCGTTAAAGAATACCCAACCCTGCCGCCAACCCGCGGGTCGACCCGTGGGTTACGACCCGTACGGGTCGAACATTCGACCCGTTACGGGTCGACCGTGGACCCGCGGGTCAGCGACCCGTTGGGTCACTATAGAATAGAGCCAACGTCTCTCTTATCCTTTTTTTTTGGTTTTTTTGGGTTTTTTTGGGTTTTTTTGGGTTTTTTTCGGTTATTTTAAACATTTGTAGCCTATAAATACCCCCCAAAATCCCCTAAAAAAATCACACCTTACTCTCCTACTCTCTCTACTATTATAAATCATTTCTAAGGAATTTTTCAACAATTGAAGTATTCAACAAGCAAGTCTTCAACAATGCATATACACGATCAATTTTTGATCGTATCGAAATCAAAATTCAACGTCTTCAACTCTCTTCAACTCTCGTCAATTCTCCTTCAAGCTCTCCTCAACTCTTCAATTGCGGAATCGCTTATTTCTAGTTCTACTTCTATTCTTATTTTCACTATTTATTTTACATACGCGTATTCCATGGTGAACGGTATCAAAATTTCATACCTCTCTCGTTATTTTTTTTGTGTGTTGTAGTTAAAATTATTGTTGGTTTTTTGACCTTCTCTATCTCAACCCCCTTATTTTTTAGATTTTTTTTATAATTCACCGTTCCTACATTGTGTATTTTTTTTTTTTACATACATTAGTACATTACTATATTATGTCTAGATCATGCGGTAGCGGTCGTAGCGAGCAAGATTCCTCCTCCTCTTCCCGTAGGCCACCAATTGTCCCAATTAGTTAGCCCGCCCAAGAGTACCATAATCCTCTTAACCAACAATTGGGTACACACGACGAGTTCGTAGGTGACATACAATTAGAAGAAGAAGAACAACAACAACAACCAACCGAAACTACACAACCCCATAGTAGTAGGAAAAGTAGAGGAGAAACTAGTGTTGGCATAAGTTTTACGATTATATCCCGAACGAACAAACTCCGGGTATAGGTTTGAAAGTTTGTAAAATATGTGGTAAAACATACAAATTCAAGAGGGATGAAGGCACTAGTACAGTTAGTAGACATATCCAACATAACCATAAAGACCTTCTTGCTGACCTACAAGGCCAACAAAAAATCCACCCTAGGACCGGTCTAGTTGATAGCCACCCTTATGATCCCGATCTTGTTCGTCGGGAAATGGCCCGATTAGTCATAAAGGAAGAGTTACCATTTTCCTATCCCGAGAGTAGGAACTTGGAAAATTTTAACCAAACGCCCTTAAACCCTCATTTTAGAAGAATTCCGAGAAATACTTGCAAATCGGATTGTTTTAAAATGTACGTCGAAATAAAGGACGGGTGTTAACAATAGAGTTTTGATTGCAATTTTATAGAGTTTAACTTGTAGAGTTAGTTTAACTTCGGATTGATGGACGGGTGTTAACAATATTCCAATAATGGGAATAACCTGTCATTGGATTGACAATGATTGGATTCTTCAAAAAAGAATCATATCACTTGCGGCGTTGCCGTATCCCCATAGTGGCGCTGAAATAGCAAACCGTATTTTGAAAATTTGTGATGTTTTTCATATTCGCGATAAAATTATGTGTATTAGTTTTGATAATGCATCTAACAATAATGTAGCAATTGCTACTTTAAAATCCGTATTAAACCCTCTATCTGACAATATTTTTCATGTTAGATGTGCATGTCATATTATAAATTTATGTGTTCAAGATGCATTAAAAATAGGCGATCCATATATAGTTAAAATTAGAAATTGTGTACATTTCATTGCATTAAGTCCAAGCGTATTACAAGAATGGAAAGCTTGGTGTAGGCTTAAAAATGTACCTTTTAGAAGATTTCCAAAGGATGTTAGACACCAATGGAATTCTATTTTTGATTTACTACATGTTGTTACCGAATATAAAACAGTTGTAAATGATTTTTGTATCGCATTTCATATGCCAAATTTTGAAATGATTCCCACCGATTGGTATTATACCGAAGGTTTGTTGAAATTTTTAGAACCATTTAAAACCGCAACCTTAAAATTTTCAAAAACATATGAATCTACTTCTAGTAGCATTTTTATTTCATTAGTTAGCATGATGCAAACATTTAACGAAATGTTAAATGATACAAATGTTGGTGAGATTGTAAAACCTGCATACTAAAAAATTTTGAAGTATTATTTTCCTCCTCCTATGTTGATTTGTGTTGCTACCGTTATGGATCCTCGTATCAAATTAGAAGGTACGAAGAGTTTGATTGAAATATTTTTTGCATTACTTGAGGAAAATGTAGAATTAGTAATTGATTGCGCTACTTTTTTAGTTCAGTTTGAATCTACATTAAATAACTTGTATGAATTATGATAAACGTTTTGCTTCTAGTAGTACAAGTTCTGTAGTTAGTTCTTCTTCTGGTAGTTCTAAAGGTAAAGGTAAGAGTAAATTTGATGATAGAACATTTAATTTACTTGAACAAATTCAATCAAAAAAACCTAGGACTAATCAACCAAATGAATTAAATTGGTATAACCAACAAGATTCTGAGCCTTCTACTTCTCCACTAGATATTTTACAATGGTGGAAAGACCATGAACACACTTTTAGTATTCTGTCAATTATGGCTAAAGATTTACTAACTCCTTCTGTCTCTACAGTTGCTTCTGAGAGTGCATTTTCTTCAAGTGGCAGAGTTCTAACTGATTACAGGAATCACTTGAAGCCCAACACGTTAGAGATGCTCGTTTGCACAGAAGACTGGCTGAAGGCTGAAGATAGGACACAAGGAAAAACACTATCAACGTCTACAAGTGGGAGCAACTCGCCGGAAGAAGAAGAAGAAGAACAACAACAACAATAGCTTTGCTTGTAATAGCAACTCGACCGACACGTTAGAAATTGTATTATATCTTTGCTTGTTATATTAAATTAGAAAAATTGGAGTCAACTAAAATTGTATATAAGAAATATATTAGTGTATAAAACATATTTGTGAACTGAATTCTTCATTTCATTAGAAATTGTGAAAATTGTATAACTTAAATTCATATGAATAATATTTCAAAAATTTTGCCAATTTCACTCTTTCAATCTTATTATTATTATTACGATTTTTAATGTTTATTAGTATTATTAGTTACTTAGTATTATTATTATTATTATTATTATTTTAAGCTAAAAATATTATAAAAAAAAACTATCTATCTAAACAGGCCAACCCGCGGGTTGATCCGACCCGACCCGGGTTGGACCCTAAAGGGTTTATGGGTTAGGGCAGGTCGCCTAAAGCAACTTTGGGCCCGGCCCGGCCCGGTTAAGTGGCCAAACCGGCCCGAGCCCGCCCAAGTCACGGTCCAACCTGGGCGGGTTGGGCCCGGCCCGGCCCGTTCGACCCGAATGCCAACCCTACTCACACCGCAAGTTATGGCGCCTCAATAGTCACAAAACACCCCATGAGTATCGCCTCGATCTCGATAATTTCGGAGATGAATCCCACACTGTAGATGAGCTAGGGACATTACCAATCACATCTCGATAAGTCTGAGGAGACAATCTCACACCGCAGACCAACTGAGGCCCGCATACTCATGTTTGCCCTTACTTCATCACGTCCCCAATCTAGTGCATGTCCTTAGGTTTAATTATAACTATTACCACCTAGAGCTAGCTTACCCCACCGGACTTAAATCAACACAAGGAGAATTGTTAGCTGACACTTGCTACTTCTAAAATTTCATTTATCACAACTTGCTGGTCACTACGGGTCTCGCTCAGCCTCTACATTCCAACTATCTCAACACCGAGATCTTATAGGTTAACTTAACCTTAATTACACAATTTCCCATTCATGATTCATTTGATTCTTTTATACATTCACTTTAAATTTTCTATTTCAAAATATAACTTCTCATTCCCTTATAATACATCCCAAGAAAGCATTTCAACTTGATAAAACTCCTTACAAATATCGTACGTTTATTGTCCCAAATTCATTCCTTATTTATCTCTTAGTTTTTCATATAAATCATTTTTCATAATTTCTATGATAAAATTTCTTTTCATATGACACGCAAATTCTAGGATAAATTATCACATTTTAATCTTTCATCACAAAATAAATTATTACCAATTTTACTCCTTATAGTAAATAATGTACAATATAATTTTCATCCTAATGAATTTAGCACGTTCATGTTTAATTATCTCAACTATTCAAAATTAATTCATTTTAAAAAAATATTCTTTAAAGGATCCCAAGATAACTATCTAGGCAAATTAATTAATTTGTCATTTGATTTAACCCTCCAGAAATTTCTAAATTTGTACATAATTATTCTCAAAATATTCCATTAATATTCTAGTATAATTTAAAATTTATCTTTGATTGAATTCTATGCAAAATATGGCTAACAGAATAAGAAAAGTCTAAAAAAAGAATGCCAATGTCCTGGCTCGAACCCAGAACCAGCTGCAACCCAACCCGTAGCCCAAACCAACAGGCCAACTCACTGTTGTGAGTTAAAGGGTTACCACAATTCTTGTAAACTCGAATTACAGTAATTATATTAACTCAAAAATTTCAATAATCCAATTACTATGTTTTTACTTTACAATTTCAGAATGACATTATCTCTAAGATCAGTGTATATGTATGAAATAGGATATATACCAGATTTTATTCTTGAAGAACATGAGAATTTTTATTTAAATTGTATGAATTACTCATAGTCTCATACTTATATTAAATGAACAAGTTTTTCTCTACACAACTGGAGTTTGGAGGAGTATCTACATCACTGAATTGCATAAAAGGAAATCAATCCCATGAGTTTATTGAATGAAATTTCCACTAGATGAGATTTCTATAAAAATCCTACGCATACCCACATTAATTTCCATCATCTACTACAATTATAGTTAAGCATGCACAAATAAAAGTTCTAGAGCCACTATGTCGCATGCACAAATCAATTCATCTCTATCTACGAAACACAATTTCTACATCGTAGAAGATTATGAAAGACACTCACACATTCACATACCAATTTAATAATCCTCTACATATGTTATGGCTAAGCACGCACAATCTACTAAAATATTAGAAGATTGTGAGAACACCCACCTCAAAAGAGAACTCATAGTAGTTGAACCCCTTAGTAGAATCTCCAAAAACTCCACAAAATCAACACGCAAGGTCTCTTCCAGCCAATCCCGAAAGCCAAACAACAATTTCCTTTCTTGACTCTCTCTTTTGTTTGATTTATTTTGTGTTCATTTTGAGTTAGGATAGGAGGTATTTATATAGGTAATTAGGGGGTAGTTTTAGAAACTAACTATCCACTAATCCACTCACACACCCACCACACACCCCACTCTCCCACTATTGAATACCAAGTCAAACTCCAAATGTGTGCAGCCAGTTTTTTGGGAAAAGTGCACATGCACACATGTTTTGTGCAATTTTATTTTACTCTCATATTATCATTTTATTTCATTTTAAACCATCTTCTTTAATAAATAATTATATTCTTTTTCTTAACAAAAATTTAGTAAAATTTGCTTAAATTAATCTTAATGAAATTTTATTACACAACTTTTGTAATAAAAATAGCATAATTTGCACGTGTATAGGAGGAAATCCATGTGCAAAACACGTGTGGAAAAAATATTTGAAAGAAAATATTTTACGGTTGTTATAGTCTAGATATGACTTATGAAGAAACCATGGTCCAGATTTCGTATTTTAAAAATTCTCGCCAACCAAGGGTGTCATTAGGTTCATGAAAGGAGGTAAACTTTCAGCAAGATACATTGGACCGTATCAAATCCTAAAGAGAGTAAGAATTTTGTTTGAAACTCTTTCCCTTATGACTAAGATGGTTAAACTGGGTTAAGAGAGTGTGCGGATTTGGGCCTTGATTAGGCTCAAATCCAGTCCAAATTGGTCTCGGTTTAGGAGCTATTTGAGCTCAGATTTTGGGGCCCTATTGGACTGGGGTTAGGCTCTGTCTGGGCTATGTGTGGGTATTGTTTGGGTCGAGCTGGAGCTCTGGTTGGGCAGGGTTTGGACTTGAATAAGTCCGGGTTGAGTTTATGAGTGGTTAAGCTAGACTTCAACCCAATTACAAGTTTAAATGCCTAGATCGGTCCTTTATAACTAACAGACCTAAATAGAGAAGTTTATGGTTTTTATGATGTTATAGTGATATATTTCGAGAGTAGTTAATTGTATTCTAAAAATTGTGAAGGATTACTATTTGCACAAGTGCATGTGGTTTGAAGTGTCTGTCGATTGAGCACAAGGGAAGCATCAGGTAGAATATAAGATGGTCTAACTTAGTGATATCGGCGAGGGTTTGATGCTAGTGCCTATGTGGCATTTAGATCCGGTAATCTTCGTAACTCCAACTTAGGAGTAGGGTAGTGTCTAGCGATGACGGATCTACCCATGTTTACAGAGATAAGTTCGGAACGGGACCACTAGGATTAGTTAAGTTTGGTTATACACCTTACAGTGCCCACAACCGAGTATAGGACTTAGGGTGCTTAAGGACGTGGGATAGACCCAGAAAATGCTTTAAGCCAGGTATAGGACTCAGGATGGTCAGGTAGGGAGGTAAGACTTATGAATCAGCGATCAAGGATTGGCCCTAAGGTGACTTGAAAATGTTGGGATAAGCCCCAGGTTCCATAGAACTGGGACATACCCACAAATTCTTGGAGAGGGATAGGCCCACGGGATGTTCTAAGCCAGGGATACGACTTAGAATGGTCAGTGGGCCTGGGGTGAGACCCATGGGGGCTTACACTTTGTCATACTAGTCACAAGGGTTAGGTTTTGCATGGTGAGAGATAGAACCCTATAATCAGAAGAATATGTGTAACCCCTATTTTCCGTTTTTCGTATTCTTGATATATTTTTCTTCTTCTTGAGTATTTGTACTCTCTTGTATTTTTCTTGGACCGTATATTGGAGTTGTTTCAATATATATTCATTTTTGTTTCATTTTGAGCTCTTTGTGTTGATTTGTTCGTTCTCCATCAATTGTTGTTCTTTTCTCTTTATTGGATTCTAGTTCTATTTATTTTGCTCTTGGGTGTTCATGGTGTTTTGCTTGGTTACCCTATTTCTAATCCTATTGCTTTTGATCCCTAATTGATCACCAAGGCCAAATTAACCTACAATCCTAATTTGAGTCCTATACAATTTGATCCTAATCAATCCCTAATTGAACAAATCCTATTACTACTCATAAACATATAGGGGACATATAGGGGACTACCCCAAATTCTGATACTAGACATATAGGGGACATATAGGGGATTACCCCAGATTCTGATACTAGACATATAGGGGATTACCCAAGAATTTTTCTGGATTTATTTGAGGAGTTTTAATGCTGTTTTCTGACTTTGAATACGATTTACTAATTTCTGGCTGAACGTATTTTCTGGATTCAAATCAGTTTTGAGTTATGATTTTATGAAATACTATATGGCTTATATATAATTGCTGGATTCGAGTGGAAGTCTATTTTCCAGATTCTTCCACGGATTCAAATTTGGATTTCTTTAGTAACGGGAACCACTGCTTTAGTACTGTACTGTCATGCTATCCTTAGTATGAACATACACTGTCTTGCTCGTTTATGTGACCGTATATCATCTATGCATATTTATTTGTTTCCCTGAACCAAATATTGTTTATACCATGATAATTTGACACTATTTCAAGCACTATCATATTTGTTGATAACCATAATAAAAGTGATCAAGCTGGGGTTTCTTAAGAGAAGATCTAGTAATGGAAAATATGGAAACGTGTACTTGGAAACTGTTACTGTTACTGTTACTTTTACTACTACTATTACTGTTATTTTTGCTACTACTGCTACTGTTACTGATACCTGAGTACACTGCCCCATTATGGTTCACTAAGAAATCTAAAAGCGGAACTATTTGTTGTAGCAACCATGTGTTATATTTTGGGGCGCATGAAGTGCTATCTAGCTAGTAATACACATAAGACTGTAAGAACATAAGATTGATACTATTAGACTGATACTGTAGGACTGATACTGTTATAGTGTTACACTGATATACTGAGCTTACTATTACTGGACACTGTTAGTTGCCATATGACACTATACTTGACACATTCATCTGTACTGTTAGTATACCATGCTAGTTGACTTATTTTACGGATTCATGCTAGTTATTACTGTTGATGCATTTTACTGATTCATGCTAGTTATTACTGTTAGACAAGCTTGGCTCGAACTAGAATCGGCTCATTATTTCACCAACCATGCATGCATAAATGAATTATTATCAACTTTGATTCTGGATGCTAATTGTTTTGATTTTTGTGCAGCTATGGCTCGTGGGAATTCTTCTCAGCCTGATCCGGTTGAGGTCTTCACTGCTGTGCTTGAGCGCTTGATTAATCAGCAGCAAAACCACAACAATCTAGTGATGGCTGCTCTTGAAGCTGCCCGGGTTCTGCCTCCCATTGTGCCTGTGCAGGCAAATCTTCTGCCTCGTCCAGGAACAGTTACGGATTTTATGATGCTACATCCCAACCATTTTTCCGGCACTGAGACGCCTTTGGAGGCTGAACAGTGGTTGATCCGAACCGAGCACTTCCTCTTGGCAACACGCATTGCCGAGGCTAATAAGGTGGATGTGGTTTCCATCCAGCTAGTGGATTTGGCTCATATTTGGTGGATGGCCGAGTCCGAGCGACTTGAGAGGCCTATTGCTTGGACTACTTTCACTCGGGGATTCTTGGAGAAGTTCTTCTCCAGTAGTACTCGAGTTGAGATGGAACAGCAATTCCTGGCCCTAAAACAGGTTAAGTCATTATTCTATATTAGAATTTTGTTAAATAATTGTTCAAACAATGTTGTAACATGGACTTCTTGAAACAGGGCTCCAGGTCAGTGGATGAGTATGCAGATGAGTTTACTAGACTTAGCCACTTCGCTGCCGTTCTTGTGGCAACCGAAGAGGATAGGGCTCATTGATTCACAAATGGGCTTGAGCAGGATATCAAGAGGAGCCTTGTCTCTCTCCGTTTGCGTACTTATGCTGAAGCTCTTGAGGCAGCTCGAGCTCAGGAGCAGGCTTATGGTGGTTTGGTTCCTTCTCCGCGGACTGTTCCACATTCCACATTCTGCTGCTAGACATTCTGGTGGTCCTGTTCGGAGGCCTGTCCCAACCCATCCGGCCTGGGCAGCTCTGTATCCTTCTGCTGGTTTCCAGTAGGGTGATTTTTGCAACTTCTGTCAGATGTCTGAGCATGAGCATAAGAATTATTAGCGCGTCAAATGCCGGTGCTTTAGGTGTGGTGCCGCTGATCATTCAGTATGGGATTGTCTGCAGTAGCAGCAGGTGGCTCTTCTAGCCAGGGGTCCTGTTCAGCAAGCAGGCCCAGCTCGTGGTCCAGTTAGGCCTCCACTTCCTCCTCAGCGTCAGATTGTCTGTCAGAGGACCGCTGCTCCGAGGAGAGATCGGGCTTTCAACTTGACTGCTGCAGATGCTAAAACAGCTGGAGTTGTGGCAGGTATCGTCTTTGTTTGCACTTTTCCTGCTCATGTTCTCTTTGATTCTGGGGCAACCTATTCTTTTGTCTCTTCAGGATTTTTCACTCGCCATCAGTTGGAGTGTAGCAACATGTATGAGGCTTGGAACATTGTGACAGGTGGTGGTGTTGTCATTTGTTTTCGTAAGTGCAGGCAATATTTCGTTGTTATTAGGGACGCAGATTTCAAAGCCAACCTGATTATAATTGGGAATTCGGGATTCGACGTTATTCTGGGTATGGATTGGTTAGGTGAAGCCCATGCCATTATTGATTATCGTGCCAAGAAAGTTGTTTTCGGAATTCCAGATCGAGCAGAATTTGAGTTCCATGCCGGGGAGTCTTTCTTGGCCGAGCAAAGACTGTAGTTGAACAGGTGGATTGTGCGATGGAATTGCACTCGGCTGTAAGGCTGCTCCTCTAGTAGTTCGAGATTTTTTGGATGTTTTTCTAGATGAGTTTTCTGGCTTACGTCTGATAGGGAAGTGAATTTCGGTATTGATGTTCAGCCTGGAACGACACCAATATCAAAGAGTCCCTACAGGATGGCACCAGTTGAGCTAGTGTTTCTTGATTTGGGTATTGATGCAGATTTAGGAGTTTCTTGATTTGGGTTTCATCAGACCTAGTGTTTCGCCTTGAGGTGCTCCGGTCCTTTTTGTCAACAAGAAGGATGGCAGTCACCGTCTGTGTGTGGATTATCGGGAACTAAACAGTGTTACTATGAAGAACAGGTATCCTTTGCCTAGGATCGTTGATTTGTTCAACCAGTTGAGTGGGGCTGCTGTTTTCTCGAAGTTGGATCTTTGTTCGAGGTATCACCAAGTCAAGGTGAAGGTTGTTGATATACAGAAGACTGCATTTAGGACTAGATCTGGGCAGCTTGTGATGCCGTTCGGGGTCACTAATGCGCCAGCTGTATTTATGAGTCTTATGAACCGGGTTTTCTCTTAGTTCCTTAATAGATTTGTCGTGGTCTTCATTGATGATATTCTGGTATATTCTCAAAATCGGAAAGATCATGCTGAGCATCTTAGAGTGGTTCTGCAGACTTTGAGAGAGAATCAGCTCTACGGGAAACTCAGCAAGTGCGAGTTTTGGCTCGACAAGGTTTCTTTCTTGGGGCACATTATTTCTGACGATGGTCTTTCTGTGGATCCAGCCAAGGTTTAGACTATGAAGGATTAGTCTATTCCTAAGTCAATTTCTGACGTCAAGAGTTTTCACGGTTTGGCTGAATATTATCGAAAATTCATTCAAGATTTTTCGAAGATAGCAGGACCGTTGACTAAGTTGACTGGGAAGGATCAAAAGTTCTGTTGGTCTGATGAGTGTGGTTTGGCTTTTGTTAAGTTGAAGAACAGATTGACGTCAGCGCCTGTGTTGACTATTCCAGACGGTTCAGGTGGATTTGTAATTCACTGTGATGCTTCTGGTAAGGGTCTTGGAGCAGTTCTTATGCAGAAGGACCGTGTCGTTGCTTATGCATCAAGGCAGTTGAGGCCGCATGAAAAGAATTATCCCACTCATGACTTGGAGTTAGCGGGAGTGATCTCTACTTTGAAGCTGTGAAGATATTATTTACTTGGAGACCGCATGGAGATATTTACAGATCACAAAAGTCTCAAGTACGTTTTCACCCAGAAGGAATTAAACATGAGGCAAAGGCAATGGTTGGAGCTTATGGCCGATTATGACATCAGTTTGCAATACCATCCTGGTAAAGTAAACTTGTTGCCAGATGCTTTGAGCAGGAGACCGACAGTTGTGTTTCTTACTCAGCAGAGTGATCTCATTAAGCAGATGAGGAGGTTGGATTTGGAGGTTTTGTTGCCGAGTTCTGGTCGGAGTTGTCTTGTGCTTCAGCTTCAGTCTTCTCTTATTGATCAGATCAAAGAGGCTCAGGCTGGTGATGCAGAGTTGCAGGGTTTCGAGCTGAGGTTGAGTCTGGGTCCAGAACGGACATGGTTGTTCATGCCTATGGTTCGCTTCGTTTTGGTTCCTGGTTGTGTGTCCCTAAGGGTAAATTTCTTCAGAGGTTTCTTGAGGAAGCTCATCAGCCCTCATATTCTATCCATCCTGGCAGTACTAAGATGTATCGAGATTTGAAGCTTCATTTCTGGTGGCATGGTATAAAAAGGGTTGTAGCTCGGTTTGTTGCTCAGTGTTTGATCTGTCAGCAGGTTAAGGCAGAGCATCAGAGAACCGCTGGACTTCTTCAACCGCTTCTTATTCCGGACTGGAAGTAGGAGCATATCATCATGGATTTTTTGACCGCTTTGCTGAGGAGTCCTAATGGTCACAATGCTGTTTGGGTTATTGTCGACCGTTTGACGAACAGTGCTCACTTAATTACTTTTCGTGTCGGTCAGTCTACTGAGAGCCTAGCTCAGAAGTACATGCAAGAGATTGTCAGGTTTCATGGGGTTCCAGTTAGTATTGTATTCGACAGGGATACGAGATTCAGATATCAGTTTTGGGAGAGTCTTCAGGCTAGTTTGGGGAGTAAGTTGAAGTTCAGTACAGCTTTTCATCCCCAGACTAATGAACAGTCATAGCGAACTATTCAGATTCTTGAGGACATGTTGTGATCCTATATGTTGTAGTTCAGTGGATCTTAGCATCTCGTAGAGTTCTCATACAATAACAGCTTTCATGCCAGTCTTAAAGCTACACCGTTTGAGGCACTTTATGGACGTAAATGCAGATCACCAGTGTGCTGGGATAACATTGGTGAGAGGCAGTTGTTGGGTCCGGAGTTGATTACCAGGATAGTTGATGCTGTGACTCAGATCATAAAGCTTCTTCAGGCAGCTCAAGATAGGCAGAGGCGATGGGCTGATGTCCATCGGAGAGCTTTGGAGTTTATAGTTGGTGACCATGTTTTCCCTAAGGTATCGCCGTGGGGCGGTGTCATTCAGATCGGTGGTGGGGGCAAGCTTAGCCCTAGGTTTATTGGACCGTTTAAGATTTTGGAGCGAGTAGACAGGGTGGCCTATCGTCTTGCTTTGCCACCAGCGTTATCAGGAGTGCACGATGTTTTCCATGTCTCACAACTCAGGAGATATATCCGCGATGAGAGTCACGTGGTCGACTACTCTGAGTTGACCGTGCGGCAGGATTTGACTTGTGAGATCCCGCCAATTGCTATTGTGGATCGGCGAGAGAAAGTGCTTAAGAACAAGGTCATCAAGTTGGTTCGTGTTGCTTGGAATCCTCACTCGCCTAGTAAGTCGACTTGGGAGCTAGAGGAGGAGATTCAGCAGATGTTTTCTCATTTATTTGTGTAGTTTTTTGTTTTGTTTTGTTTCATTTCTTTTGGGGTTACCCTATGTATCTTCTTTTTGAATTTCGAGGAAAAAATTATTTTTGTTAGGTGGGTAGGATTGTAACCCCTATTTTCCGTTTTTCGTATTCTTGATATATTTTTCTTCTTCTTGAGTATTTGTACTCTCTTGTATTTTTCTTAGACCATATATTGGAGTTGTTTCAATATATATTCATTTTTATTTCATTTTGAGCTCTTTGTGTTGATTTGTTCGTTCTTCATTAATTGTTGTTCTTTTCTCTTTATTGGATTCTTGTTCTCTTTATTTTGCTCTTGGGTGTTCATGGTGTTTGGGTTAGTTACCCTATTTATAATCCTATTGCTTTTGATCCATAATTGATCACCAAGGCCAAATTAACCTGCAATCCTAATTTGAGTCCTATACAATTTGATCCAAATCAACCCCTAAGTGAACAAATCCTATTACTACTCCTAAACTATCCATAATCCAATACCCATCTCATACTGCTAACCCTAGACAAAACCCTATATATAACTCCTCTCTAAAAACCTAACCCTAATACCCTAACCCTACTTCACACATCCCGACCTCCCTTTCTCCCTTTCCTGTGTGCGCCGACACTCCAACACTAGATGTCCCAAGCCTGACCTACATACACCCCAGACTACCCCCCCCTTCGGCTTGGACTTTACCCAATTCCGAACGCTAAACACCCTAGCCTCAACCCCAAGTCCGAGCACCCCATCCCTTCACCATCTCACCTCCTTTCATTCTCTCTCCCCATCTGCCATCCGATCAGCAGCAGCAGTCGGAGCGACAGTAGCCAGCCGATGCCCTGACGCTCTCTTGATCTCTCTCTCGCTTATTGGAGTTCGCACGTGTGATCATGTGAGTCGTTCGTTGGTTCGTGGATTTTTGTTCGTGGGTTTCGTTCGTTGTCGGGATTCGTTCCCGTTATTCTTGGTGTTCTTCGTTTTTGTCTTCGGTTAAGGCAAGTAACTTGTACTCAAATTCCTTTGTATGATACAATTCAAAAATACCGCTTATAGTGTAGTTGGGTTCTAGAGACAACTCGTGTGTGTGTTATCTTTGATGGGTTTTGTCTCTATGGTGCTATTTGACCATAGTTACCTCACGACACAAAAATCGACATGAAAACAACTAGATTTGACCCTTTTTGATCTATTCATGTATGTGAGATAATTAGGTGAAATTATGTGTTTGATGAGATCCATGTGATATGATGGTTGTGAATATGTTATATACCCTATTTCATGATGTTTGGACACATAGTAGACTCTATACCATGTTTGATTGTGATTGGAATGAGTTTCGTGTGGTTTATGTTGGTTTTGTTTTCAAGAGAAAATCTGTATTTGTTGATGATCAGTTTTGATTTGTATTTTAGACCCTATTAAGGTCAGAATTCTTAATTTTTGTATTATACATGAATTGTAGAGAAATCTATCTTCTTTCCAAACTCTCTGACCTTGATTGATTTCATTTTCGTATGTGTGAGTTATGGTTATTTTACTACAGAGGTGTATTCTATTTCCAGATTTCGTTTCTTGATAATTTTGATGATTAAACTATTTTGAAACTAGTCCTAAATATATTATTTTGATCTGAATCTTTGCACAGTATTTCTATACCTATCTAGGGATTACCCAGAATTTTGGTGGATTTTATTGATGAGTTTTATATGCCGTTTCATGCTTGTTTATGAAAGCTATACTTGCTGTATTTTGCTCGCTGTTCTGTAAAGAATCGTATTTTCACCCAATTTCCTTTTGCTGTATGGAAAATATTTATGAAATATGAAAATTAGCTTATTTTGTCTATTTTCATCTCCCATTGACAGATTTGGATTTTGTTTCACGTTTTACGAGATATTGATGTTTTCGTACAGCAGTGCTGATTTTTGTTGACAGAACTAATTTTACTAGAATATTATGAAACTTTATATTCTGATACTAGACATATAGGAGATTACTCCAGATTTTTTCTGGATTTATTTGAGGAGTTTTAATGCTGTTTTTCTGACTTTGAATACGATTTACTGATTTCTGGATGAACATATTTTCTGGATTCAAATCAGTTTTGAGTTATGAATTTGTGAAATACTATATGGCTTATATATAAACACTTGATTCGTGTGGAAGTCTATTTTCCATATTCTTCGATGGATTCAGATTTGGATTTCTGTAGTAACGGGAATCACTGTTTTAGTATTGTACTGTCATGCTGTCCTTAATATGAACATACACTGTCTTACTCGTTTTTGTGACCGTATATCATCTATGCATGTTTATTTGTTTTCCTGAACCAAATACTGATTATACCGTGATAATTTGACACTATTTCATGCACTATCATGTCTGTTGATAACCATAATAAAAGTGATCAAGCCGGGGTTTCTTAAGGGAAGATTTAGTAGTGGAAAATATGGAAACGTGTACTTGGAAGGGAACTAGTGTTCCATACTATTACTGTTACTGTTACTTTTACTGCTACTGTTACTGTTATTTTTACTGCTACTGCTACTGTTAGTAATACCTGAGTACACTGCCCCATTATGGTCCACTATGAAATCTAAAAGCGGAACTATTTGTTGTAGCAACCATGTGTTATATTTTGGGGTGCATGAAGTGCTACTTAGCTAGTAATACACACAAGACTGTAAGAACATAAGACTGATACTATTAGACTGATACTGTTGGACTGATACTGTTATACTGTTACACTGATATACTGAGCTTACTATTACTGGACACTGTTAGTTGCCATATGATACTATACTTGACACATTCATCTATACTGTTAGTATACCATGCTAGTTAACTTGTTTTACTGATTCATGCTAGTTATTACTATTGATGCATTATACCATGCTATATTTATTGTCGCTGTTAGTTAGATTTGTTTCCCATGTACTTGTATCCTACATTATAAGTGGCTCGTAACTTGCATTGACGGGTACTTGTTTTCTCTTTCCTTCTCCTGCAATTATTAATTGCAGATCAGGATGGTCAGCTGCCTGATGGCATTGGCGAAATGAGATATTAGTGCTAGATTTCTTGCTTATTAGTATTACTATTATTGTTGCTTTGAATAATGTATTGAGTACTTGGATGATTACTTTGTATTTGGGCGATGTGACCCAGGATATTTGGCTTGTCCAGACTCTAATTTATTTGAGATTAATACATTTTGTTTCAAGTAAATTCTGTTGGTATATTTATTCAATTATGCATGTGGTTGATTTTCTTGCTTCCAACTCTGATTATTTTGTGAGATATTGTAAAGATTCCTGAACAGCTTATGGATGATGCAAATCATTTGCTGGGTTAAGTCGCGTATCTGTATTCCGTATTTTTTTGGGAAGCGGGGCGTGACAATATGATTAACAGCTCGCATTATGAAACTATATTGTATGGGCGACATAGCTATCTAGACAAGCACTGCATCATTATAGCATCTTGAAGTTTGATCGCACTATAGTACAATTATCACTTGTTTCAACAGTTAGTCATCTAGGTTCACTCATACTATTGTACGATTGTTGTACTCATTTATATTAATTCTGAATTACTTGTATATTGAAATAATTGGTTTGTTGTTTGGGAGAGATCAAGATTATTGCTGATTTCACCAGTCTTACGTCAGCCTCACAAGCTGACGATCCGACAAATTTATATTGTGCAAAAGGGATTTGCGTGATGGAGGCGGGGACCCAGATGTGAAAGCGTCACTCAAGATGTGCACAACTAAAGCCCATTGTCGTTTTTATTCATTGTAAATGAGAGTGTCTCATGTGAAATGTAACCTTTGTGTTGTAAAGGATGAATAAATTTTTTAAATATCTGATGTTAATTTATGTTTATGCTATTACATTGAAGTATCGATCTTGTAAAAGTCACGGTTTCCCAGTGTATGCGTTCCAGGGAGTTACAAGATCATAACTTGATGCTAAGCCAATCAATGTTAGATCATATAAATACCCTCATTTTCAGAAAGAGGAGATAGAGAGACATGTATCAAAAAGGCTATCATGGTATAGTCAGTCCAAGCATTAGTCCATTTTCTTCATCAGCGCAGTTAGTAAAGAAGAAAGATGGTACATTGAGGTTTTATGTGGATCTCATCAAATAAGGGTACAAGTTCAAGACATTGGCAAAATTGCGTTTAGAACAAATAAGGGACATTACGAATTCTTGGTAATGCTTTTTGGTCTCACCAATGCACCTGCAACCTTTCGAGCAGCAACGAACTCATCTTTAAGCCATACTTGAGGAATTTTTTTTTTGGTATTCTTTGATGACATACTGGTTTATAGCATGAACACGCAACATCATGTGGATCATTTAAGAACTTTTTTGAGAATTTTAAAGCAAAACCTTTTCTATGTGAAAAGATCTAAGTGTGATTTTGGCAAAAGATCAACTATGTATCCTGGACATGTGATGTCTATTCAAAGAATAAGAGCAAATATACAGAAATTGGATGCAATCAGTGGTTGCCTACTCCAAGGAATGTAAAGCAGTTCAGAGTTTTTTAGGGGTTGACAGGATAGTATAGAATATTTTGAAATGGATATACATCCATTGCTGCACCCTTAACTGATTTTTTGAAGAAAGATAGCTTATGTTAGATTGATACAACATTTGGCACACTCAAAGAAGCTAGCAAAAACTTCCAGTGCTCACTCTTCTTGATTTTTCCCAGCAATTTGTTATAGAGACTGATGCTTCGGGAGTAGGAATAGGTGCTGATATGGGTAAAAAACTCAGTCAATCTGAGCCGTTCGACCCTCTCGCGAATCTCGATATTCATAAACGTGATATAGTAATATCACACAAGCTACAAGCCCACAGCCCAAACATAGGTCGTTCACATGCCCATCTCCATAAACAATAGCCCACTAGGGGAAGGTTGACCAACCATCTATGAATGGTGATTAAATCCCGTAAAATCAGGGGGATAATTATCCAATCACATCATTAATCCAAGGGATTTGATTAGGCAGTTATGAAATCTTTCTCTAATTGATTCTCCAGAGGCCGATAAATACATGCCCCCCCCCTCAGCTACCAGGTAATTAAGATTTTGCCACTAAACCATACCTCTCATTTTCTGATTACTGACTTGATCGTCGGATGACCTATCGCCAGAAAACTCCTGGTGTTTCAGGCTTTTTGCAAGTTTTCAACGGCCAATAACCAGCGCAACCACCATCAGATCCGTAAAATCCACCTAAATTCTAGCCTCTCATACACATCAGATCAACGGTTGTGATCTCTGCTTTCCTCGTAGATATAAAAACTCATCATATGTTGATCCCATACCAGAAACAAACACCATCAGATTGGCGCTGTCTATGGGAATGCATGGATCCAACCTTCTAACGTGGCACCTATAGCCAGAAAGACAATTACTGTGGGGCGTCAAGCGGAACCCCCTTTAGCCTCCTCCTCCGATTAACCCATCCCGCAACAGGGCGGCCACTCAGGGGTCGTGACTGTCATGTGTCGAACATCGACAGGGTTCAGCCCCCAATGCCTCTTGCTTGGTCGCAAAAAGGGTCTAGCACACCGTAGGGCAGGACCACCAAAACATAATTAATAACCGACAGGACAAAGAGGATCTCCACCCCCGTATCGAATACAACCACTTCGGGAGCGAAGAAAACCAGTCGGGTCAGCATCTGAGCCATGGCAACCCCTTCCAACATGAGCGGGAGAAGGAATAAAGCCACTTCCCCAGGGATTGACGAGCCTACAAAGGCCACCAGAAGGAAGGAGGCTACTTAACCAAATCCAAAATTCTAGGAATTCTGGAACGAGGTCCTCCAAGCCCTCTGAAGGCGTTTTAGGAAACATCAATCACTTGGATAAACACCTCATCAGCAAGGGAGTGGTACTCCCAGCTTGCCCCCGGCTCAATCTACTCCTTTGACCAGCTCGATGAGAGCTTTCTCGGTCATTTTGTGACTAGTCATAAGGTTGAGAAGATGGGAACTTCACTACTGGATTTGAAGAAGAAGGATGGACAATCATTCCAGAACATCGTCCAAAGGTTTAGGACTGAAGCAAGGTCCATCCCCTCTTTTTACTCCGAAGTCACGGTAGTTGCATTTTAGCACAACGTTCGGCATGACCTCCTCAAGACTTTGCTTGCTAAAAATCCTCCCTCAGAGTCCCCGATCTCCTTCTCCGAAGTGAGAAATACATTCGGGCAGAGGAAGCCTTACATCCTGGGGGTCATAAAGAATATCCTCTCAAAGGGAAGAGGAATATGGATGGCACAGAAGCCCCTAAGAAGTCTCAAAAAGATGCCTCTGGGCAAAGGCATCCTCCCCCAGCTCCTTGGTTTGAAAAGTTCACTCAACGCGAGTGTCTCCGCTATCCTCATTGTAGTAGAAGAAGCGGGACTATTTCGACACCTTCCTCGAACAAACACTGGCAACAAGAAGAAGGACAGAATGTTATAGTGCCGATTTCTCTGAGACTGATAACTGTTGAGCCCTGTAGGACGAGATAGAAACCCTTATCCATAGGGGCTACTTTTCAAAATTCACATAGAAGGACCAGAGAACTTCCCTTCCTCATCGACGGCCTAACAAACATCTAGAGAAGGACTCCGAGCCTTCGGAGTCCAAAAGGATAGCCATCCTCCACTCCATATATGAGGGGGTCATTGGGGGAAACTCCAACTCTTCCCGTAAGTCATTCATACGAGAGATGAACTTGATCCATAACTACCCCCTTCCTCGAAGTCAAGGGCTGCCTGTCTCCTTCTCCGATGAGGATCTTGAAGGTGTCTGAACTCCCCATTGTGACACATAGGTAATCAGCCTCGGCCTGGCTAACCACGAGGTTCGCCACATCCTCATGGACAATGGTAGCCCCGTCAACATTTTATTCCTTGCTTCCTTCGAGGGACTAAAGCATTCCCCAAAGAGGTTGAAGGCAGCAAGATACACTCTTCATGGTTTCTTCGATGCTCCTATTTTGATCGAAGGAATAATTACACTAGATATAACTACGGGAAAATCTCCTACCACCCACACTAAGCCGATGGGACTTCATGGTGGTCGATGTCAAGGCCACATTTAATACTATTTTCGGGCGACCGGGCCTCGCTTCTCTTCAGGCAGTGGCCTCAGCATACCAAATGAGAATAAAACTACCTATGAGTGCCAGGGTTGGAGTCATAAAGGGCAACCATGAAGCCACTTGAGCCTGCTACACTGCCACAGTGGGAGGATCCGTTCGCCCCCTCTCTGTCATCGAGCGGGAGGAAAACCCCTTCTTTGACAAAGAAGGGACCAACGGTACCAAGTAAGCAAGGTTCTGCCTCCAAATATCAAAGAAGACATCATCAGCTACATCCAGCGGAACCAGGATCCCTTCGCCTGGACTCCATCAGATAAGCCTGGTATCTCGAAAGAACTGATATGCAAAAATTAAGCGTCGATCCCGACTCCAAACTAGTGCAGCAGAAGCACAAAAAGTTTGCCTCGCAGAAGCAGCAATTTGTAAAGGAGGAAGTCGAGAAACTTCTCGCTGCCCGCTTCATCCATGAATTCAACTATCAGGAGTTGTTGGCTAAAGTCGTGATGGTGAAGATGTTAGGTTTCGAGGCTAATCTCAGAATAAATACACAGCGGAAATTTTTTAAAAAAAATATCAAAACCTAGTCATGGATCCATGCGAAAACAATAAATCATGTTTAGGAGTTATACCTTGAAGATGGATCTGCTGTCTCCACAGTATGCTGATCACAGCACTACAATATTGCGGTGCCTCTACGGTATCCACACGAACGGATCAAATCAAACTTTCTCTCGCGCCGCGGTGCTAGCTGCGGGAAGGGGATGTTCCTCAAGATCTCTCCCCCTCTCACAATTTCTGTGACAGCTAGGGTTTTCTCATCTATATCTTTTCCATGGATACATATCATATATATAGATGCAGAAAATCAACCCTAAGAAAGTGATAAGGCTGTTGGACTCACAATCTAGCCTGGTTCAGATTCTTGTGTGGCCTTTGAACTTTAGTCAGCCCATTTAATCTACTTAAATGCCCAACCAATGTCAGGAGTTCAGGTCTTACTTGGATCTCCAATTAAATTCATCTTATGAATTTATTCTCAATTTCGATCCATTCTAAGTGTGTGACCCTGCAAGGTTCCCATTACGATAACAGTAATACTAAAATCATATTCTAGTATTACAAATAATGAGTCGTACCTAGCCATACATCACTGCTACTCAAGTAACGTGAATGTCAGTGATTAGACATAACTTATCTGTGACCATGTAGTCTAGTCCTTTTGTCCAGATATCTTAATTGACCACAAGGCATAGAGTGTGTCACCCTTGTATAGTTCAATCTTTGGTTTCTTGATGTACGAGTAGACTTACTAAAACAAATGAGCTCAATATCTCATATTGACTCATTTGAGCATGACCATGCATTTTGTAGTCTCACTCAATCAAGGGGCCCATAACTATTACTCTTGTTATGTAAGAGGGGAAAATCCTATCTAAGTCACCCACATCCCTCCGCATGATTTGTAGTATATCCAATAATCAACTTTATAATCACCTTATTACAGACAACATTTGACGACATTGAAACATATAACTTCTCATGTAGGGAACCGAAGTGACTTCAAGTCAAAGGACTACATATACCATGGTCACTGTGAGAACCGCTTATGACACTCACATAACGATCCATTCAGCATTCTCATGGTGGGACAGTCCAGTACATTATTACTCTATTATGTACCCATGTGAAGACTTGATATCTCATATCCATGACCCATGAGATATGGTCATCAGTCTACGCACATACTAGTCTCTATGTATTATTGTTGTCCTAATTCACAATAATACTTGACTAGGAACATTTAAGAATAGTATTCTTATTACAACCAATAGGATCTCACAATCAAGTCATGCTCTTGATATCTCATGTATTGAACTTACTATTCTAAGGACTTGATTATGTTCATTTAATCACAATAAACAACACAATAAATAAAATGCCTCATACATGAAATAAATATCATAATACAATATAAACTAGTAATGTCAATACACAACTGGCCTCTAGGGCATATACAAACAGAAGAAACCAAGCGGCAAGTGGAGGATCTGTATCGACTTCATGGACCTCAACAAGGCATGCCCTAAGGAACTTTCCCTATTCCGAGTATCAACACCCTCATTGATGCAACATCTGGGTATTAACTCCCAAAGAATGAGGGAGCCACCTATCAAAGGCTAGTGAATACAATTTTAAAAGAACAGATCGGGAAGAGTCCACATGCTCGTCAAGTATCTCGAAAGCGAAGATCATGTAAAAGACCACGAGGAGGCCTTCGGTGTCCTTTGGAAGAACAATATGAGGCTTAATACGTCTAAATGTACCTTCGGTGTGACCTCAGAAAAATTGCACGGCTACATGGTCAGAGAACGAGGGATAGAAGCGAACTCAGAAAAGATTCAAGCTATCCTTGACCTGGCTTCCCTTGCCGACATCAAATAAGTTCAAAGGCTTACGGGCCAGCTTGCAACAGTCGGACACTTCCTCTGGAAGTCCGGTGAGAAGTCTCTTCCCTTCTTCAAAGCCCTCCGGGGGGGAAGGGGGGACTTCGAGTAGGGAGAGCCTCAGCAACAAGCCTTTACCAAATGAAAGAATACCTCACAAACCCCCATCTACTAAGCAAATTGGAATTGGGTGATGTTTTCTATCTCTACCTGGCGGCATCTGATCATGCTCTCAGCTCTGTTTTAGTCCAAGAGGAAGACAGAGTCCAGAAACCCATATTATACTATATCTTAAGCTAATAGGCCTACTCCATCTCCCATTTCTCTATTTTGAAATGGAGAAATGAGAGCAAAAGTAGGAATTAACACTTAACTTGGTACGTGCAATCCACATCTTTTGATTACCAAAACAACATAAAAAAAACAAAAACAAAAAAAAACACCTGTTCTCCTCTTAAATCCTCCCCACCCACCCACCCAATCCCTGCTAACACTAATGCTCACCTCGTTGACACCGTACCGCAGCCCGCACCCCCCTCTAGCCGTCGCCGATGCCGTACGGCTTCTCTTGTTCTCTCTCACCGCTTTCTTCTTCTTCTTCTTCGACCAAAACCTTAATTTCCCCTCGGTAGAGTAAGGCTCACTTGCCTTAACACTGACCGCATCATCACTGTATCGCACCCCGCCCCTCACCATCCCCATCCGACTTCCCTTTCTATCTCTTTCTCATCGCTTCCTTCTTCTTCTTCGATCAAAACCCTAATTTCCCCCTCGGTCGACTACAGCTGGACTTCCTTCTTTCCCTGCTTGCTTCTACTCACAAACCAATAAGTAATTTGATGTGGGTTGTTAACATTGTGAAATCTTTAATTGGAAATTTGTCATTATCAACATTGGGAACATTGTTAACATTGTGAAATCTTTAATTGTGATTGTTCCTTCTTCTTTTTTAAATTATTGCATGTCTAAGAGATGGACTATGTGTAAAGTATGAAATCATTGTTTGCCTTAACTAATTGAGAAATTTTAGCTAAATTGTTTAATTTTATGTGTATAGTTCTCTAAGTGAAAATGTTTTTTGATGAGGAAGTAAAGTAATGTAATTAGTTTGTGTATATATGAACTGCATGGAATGAATTTGGCTATCATATGACTTTAGGTTTCAATTTGGACTGTAGATAGTATGATCATGGAGGTCAAAAATTTGTTAGATAGAGAATAGCCGAGAATAGGAAGTCTGAATAAGATATTTTATGGTGAGAGACGTTATGTTTACCTAATATAGGGCATTGTATCTCCTACTTCCGCATTGCAAAGTAAACCTTTATAACTTTAGACAAACTAGAATCTCTTATGAACATGTAGAAACAGTCTGCCTGGTGATCTGATGTGTGTAGTGCAAGATATTTGCATAATTAAATTAGCCAATGATTGAGCTGAGAAACTAAGCCTTTTGTGTGGGTTGACCTATAAAATTTCAAATAAGCTATATTTTTTTTCATCCGATGAGCATTACCAAATATTTGAATTACCTCGGTCCATTAAAATCACAAAGACTTGGAAGAATCGTAATGAGGATCTGTTGTCTTCTTTTTAGAAGTGTGTCATTGAAGTATTCATTTTCTTCTGGATACCAAATAATTAAGTTGGGTCATAACCATGTACAACGAAGTTATGGGATAACCATTTACCTGATTATTTTTGCAGTATGCGATAAGCACTTTCAAAAATTACATTTATTCGCCAGCAAGGTCAAATGGTAAGACCTCTTAATGACTTTAAAAGTTTAAATTTCTACTCATAGTTGTGTATAAAGTTACAGTAAGAACTGCCATCTTTACCTTAGTACTTAAATTACAGTTTATTTTCTTTTTTATTGTGTGGATTCAGCTTTCAATTTAAGTCTATTATATATCATCTCTGAGAATAATGATCAACATCTCAATATGCATGTGCCTTTGGTAGTTCAATTTTATTTCAGGCCTCCTTATATATTCACTTGCAAACCCCATGATGTACTCATTCAATGTTGAGAGGTTTTCTTTTTGTGGTGATGCAAGTTATAGCTTCATAGTACCTACCCCTCAGTGTAACGCCCCGAACTCCAATCACAGCTAATTCGTAGCAAATACAGGATCTTTTACTTCAAATTTGTACAAATTTACAACGAATTTAAAACTTTTTCATTTACAATATTGTTCTTTACAACAGCACAGCGGAATTTAAATGAATGCAATACAATCTACAATAATGAAAAATCTTCACATCATAGTGACTTCAAGTCCCGGCCAAGTACAATCCTGCAACTAGGAAATGGTGGGCACGCCAGTTGCATACAACTGACGCAATGCTATAATACAGCGATTATTCTACTTTAGCAAACAACAACTTGAATGCAAACAAAAAAAGTGACTATCCTAGTCGTGTCAATGTATGATATGACTTAATGCCTAATGCAGACATTTACACTATGATGCACTAATGCATACTTGTTCGAATTCTATGCATCACATACAACATAGGTCCAAGGAAAGCCCTTATCGTACTCCTCATTATAGGGGTTAATCCCTCGCCATGCAAAACCTACTACGGTAACAAAAGCAAAGTTTAGACATTCCACGAGTAAGGATTCTAGTCCCGGAGACCACCGTCAAATCATACAGAATCCTCATGCTGCGAACATCCTGCAAGTGACCCTCTATCCCCGGTATAGGCATATACAGTGGAGATCTGCCTCCCATCCGCCCGACTATTCATGATCCTGGTGTCCGCCGTCAGTTCAATTGTAGTCCTGGATTTAATTAAGGCTCATTTCACATCGCAAGCAACCACAGTCCCGGAGTCCACCGTCAAACTGGGTTTATAGTCCTGGAGTCCATCATCAGACTATATAAAGGGGCCCCACTTACATTTGCCCTAGTTTCATCACATCTTCTTCTAGTGCATATCCTTAAATTTAAATATGAATAATAATATCACCTAGAGCTAGCTTATCCTCTTACTCAGTAATCACTTTCATCACTTTACCGGTACCTGAGTCTCACTTAGCCTCTAGAATCAACATAGTTCATGTTCACATCATGGATTATTCATACCATCATTATTCATATTTTGAAATTTCATTCACATATCCAATTATTCTCTTCACTATTATCAATCTAGAAGTAACCAACTTCTTATAGCAACATCCAATAACACTTGATGAGTTAAAACTCTTATAAACATCATGTATTTAATGTCATTAATTGTCTCTTAATTTCTCATAAGGTACATCTTACTAAATTCTAAACTTAAATACAATTTTATACTTTGCAAAAGTTTTAGGACAACTAACTAAAAGACATCAACCCAATGGTGTATGAAAAAATCATATAAATTCCAATACTACACCAAAAATAGATTTCTTAGTTTCATAGAAATCATAAATGAGTCTACTACAACTTTGTAGTTAAGATCATCTAAAATCATCTAAAATCATCCTCAATTACTTCATCTAAATTCATTTGCAAAACAGTAGGTTCACAATTCGAAAATTGCAGCTCAGGCTACTTGTAAAAATCATAGAAAAATTCTATACTTCATGAAATTTTGTGTTCTTTAGATCAAATTAAAGGTATACAAGTATACTATAACTTTATAGTTATAAGCTTCCCCAAAATATTGTTTCTATAACCCTGAATTCATCAAAATGAACAGTAGGGTCGAAATGTTATACAGACTGCCACTGTTCAATCTTGTAAAATTTATTATAAATTCAATTCTTCATGAAAATTTGATTTCTTAGTCTTTACAGAAAGTTTTACAAGATAACTTGAAGTTATTAGTTGTGACTTTTCTTAAAATATTTCATCTAAGATGTTGAAATGATCAAAATCCGAAATGTGTACAAATTTTCAGCAACTAGCCAACTACCAACCAGTCCTAAGTTTGGATTTTATTAAAATAGTAAACGTCATCCAAATATTATGAAATTATAAAGAGATGTTCTTGACATATACGAGATGCTCCTATAAAAATTTTAGCTCTAGATTCTATCTAGTTTAATAGTTATGATTTTTTGAAGTGCAACTAAGACTTAAAACAGAACCTTAAGAAAATGCCCCCAAATCAATCATATCATAATTTTACACATTCAATCAACAACAAATAATCTAAATATGAATACTCAATCTATATAAGTTACCATGCATCTAACAATTCACACATATCCAGCATGCTACTAATAAAAACTATATTAGAAAATTGGAGAAACACTCACCTCAAGTGTAGAATTCCTAGTACTTGAAACTCTTAGCAAAAGCTGCAAAAACCTCCCCCTTCGTTTTCTCCTCGAAATTCGAGCCCAAAAACCAACAGAAAGGCTTAAAAAGTCTCAGCATGAAAATATGGAAAAAAAATTGTTTCTTTTTGCCCAAGCATAGGCCGAGATGGGAGTTTTTTAAAGGAAAAGTTAGTGAGGAAAACTAATTAACCACCCACTAATCTACCCACTAACCTGTTCGAAATTTCTTTTCCCCCCAAAGATTGGCCGGCCACTAGTGATGTGGGGTTGTGCACGGGTTTTAAATAGGCTTTTATGCATGGGTTAGCTATGTGTTGGTGTGTGCACATACAATGCACATCAAAATTTGGAATTTTATTTAATTAAAGGTGGATATATTTCTCAAATAAATATAAATTTAATCGAACTAGTTTGAATTAATAATAAATAGTTTTTATGCAAAAATAAGATAAACATACACACTTCATAAATTTTATTTTGAAAAAGAATACAACAAACACATGCACTGCAAACACGTGCGCCGCACGTATAAAAAAAATTTCAAATACAAAATGGATTTGAGAAATGGAGATATGTTCATAAATAGTCGAAATACAACACATGTAAACTATTTATCTTAATAGTGTTACGAATATTTCATGTAACGGTAAAATATACGTAATCGACACGTGCATTGAAAGCACGTGCAATGCACGTAAAAATAGAATATTTAATATCTGAGTTAAAATTTAAATTCAAATACATAATCGAATTGGAGAGAATGAAAGATATCTCTACTATTTTAATGGGAGAGTTTGGGTTGTAAACAAACAAACCCTAATTTTGTAACTAAGCAAACCCTTGCAATATACGGCCAAACTATATCTACTAAACATTCCCGTGTCATGCACGTAAAATCAAAAAACCCCTCATCTTCTTTGTTAGCCAAAAAAAAAACCCCTAAATCTAAAACCTCAACTCATCTTCTCCCTTTTCAACTCCTCTCTGCCCTATCCCTCGCACTCCCGTCACCAGCACACAGTCGTGTCGCTGCAGATTGCCGTCCTCGCTGCAGTTCGCCATCGTCGCTGCAGTTCGCCGTCGAATCCCCACTGTTTCGCCGCCGTCTCACCGTCAAACCAAGGCCGCTGTCGAAATTCAACAACTACGCCGCAAATCTGTCATCGATTCGTAAAATCCCAAAGGGCGTCACCTGCTGCAGTTCGCTGTCGACACCGCAGTTCGCCGCTGAATCCCCATCGTTGAATGGTAAAGTTAAATTTAGCTTGAAATGTTGTTGCTAATAACAAGCCCCGATTCTAGGTTCAATTTGTAGGGTTGGACTCATTAATTTTTGGGATTTTAATTGAGCCTTTTTTACTCACAATGTCACCCAATTTTAGGTACAATATGTCGAAGAGTAGCTAGCACATGAGTTAACTAGCTCTCTGGTCCTTGGTGGAATGTCATATTCAAGAACACCACATTTTCGGATGGGAATGAAGATTCTAAAATTATAGTGCTTCGGTGGCCTATGAATTGATGCCAAAAGAAAATGGCTAATGATGTGTGAACTACTTTTACTCCTCAAGTTGTACAATCTCCTCTCCCTGGTATTTCTTTCTGAAGATCGGTGTGCAGTATTACGGTGGAGATTGTACCACATCAGGCTACCAGAGAGAAGAGAAGTAATATTTCTTTCTGAAGATGGGTGTGCAGTATTATGGTGGAGATTGTACCAAATCAGGCTACCGGAGAGAAGTAGTGCATGCACCGAAGGTAGTGACTAACATTACTCACAGAAAATATATTAGGGTCTTACTATATATATTTGGATGCTGCTGATTTGCTTACAACTGCTCCTGTATGACTCCTGTCCTGTGGTTTCATCGAGCTGCTAGCATTTGGATGGGCTATAACTGCATATCTCCAATGCTTACCCAACACCGATCAACCCGATCTTCATTCTTTAAAACATGTTTGAATGAAAATTTTATGTTATTTCAGTGCATTTTATTTAAATTTGAGATCACTGTTGAAAGCTGGAGTTATTCAATCAAATAATCAGTATCGAACCTGGAAGCATTTAACTACTGAAAGAGATTTATCCGGATTGCAGGATACTGAGTACATGTTGAACTAAAAGGCTTTTACATAAATAAATTTCCATGCATTTTGTCTGTCATTTCTTTGATGTCGAGAAACAGTCTATTATGTACTGCTGTCTTACAACTTGGATAAGATTAGTGTATCCATAAATCTTAATTATAAATAAAAAGTAAATCATACACATATAATTGTGTCCTTGCATCCTATTACATAAAATACATGATATATATAATACTTAAAAAAGTAACTAAAAAAATCTTGGGAATTAGCTTAATGGTAGAGCGTTTTATTTGCGTTTTGCCGATTATCAAGATTGCAATGAGAATGGTGTTTGATTTGAGATTTCAACGATTTGAGATTATGAGGATTTGGGGGAAAGCAACCTCTAAAGTAAACATTGAACCCTTCACAAGAAGTGATGTAACTTAATAACATCCAAGTAACCCTTCCAAATTATCACATTTCCAATATATTGATAAGTGAGGTGGAAACAAAAAGAGCATTTGTAAAATTGTTAAACAAACTACGATGTACTAATGAGAACTTGATCACATATGCGGTTAATCTTTCTTTTTGATAAAATTGGGTGGCCAAAAAAGTTTCAAAAAATTGTTTGGGTAAACATTAAACCCTTCACAGAAGTGATGTAACTTGATAACATTCAAGTAACCCTCGAAATTATCACATTTCCAATTGTGAAACTTTTATGGCCACCCAATTTTATCCAAAAAAAAAACTATATTATGAGTCTGAATGTTTTTGCTCTTACAACTTTAATTACGAGGAATTTGTCACCAACAAACAACACTTTTTTTGTCTCGGTTCATGTTGTCTATAATGAATCATTTTATGTTGTAAAATGACTTACCCAATTGTAATGTTTCTGGTTTTGTTAATTTTTTTATATTGGTAATTACTGCCAGCACTTGCAAATAATGTTTCTGATTTTGTTAATTTATGCTTGCCTATGATTTTAATAGCTAACCTTTAAGTTCACATTGTTTCCATCAAGGTAAATGGATAGCATATATCCAACGAATAATCAACAGGGCAATGATGTAGATATAATAGACGAAAGAGAATTACAATGTCAACAAGAAATACTTGAACGTAGGGAGAGGCTTAGGCAGTATCACAGAAATAGAAGAGCTAATATGACTGCATCACAGTTGGAAGAACAAAGGCAAAGACAACGTCAATATACGAGAAATCGACGATCGTTGATGTCTAAAGATCAACGAGCTGAAGAAAGAAAGCGACGGCGGCAGTGATTGTGTCACTTCAACAACTGAAAGGGTTGCTTGGGATTGTTCATTTCGCTACTAAGATGGGTTTCATTCCTGTTATGGTCTCTGTTTTTTAGCACAGAACAGAGGTATTATTAGGGTTATTAACCTTGATGTTTTTAAAGAAATTAAGTTGTTAATTTTTAATGTTGTAAAAATTATTATGTGCAGTGGGCTTGGCAAACTGTGGTGATGGGTTTCTCATTCTTGGCTTTTCTATTGATAACAAGGCATATTACAAGTTTTCAAGATTTTTTTTTTTTTTGGATTTTGGAGAATTTAAAACTATGATTAATTAAATATATCGATATGCAGAGTTTAAGGAGGCCTAAGCTCTTTTGGGTATCAACAGCTGCTCCCTTAGCCTTAGTGATACTCTCCATAGCTATGTCATTTGCTTTCAAAGCTCAAAATCATGGCATCGAAACTGTAAGAAACTTGCTTTGATACATATTTGTATATTTTCCGATGCATATATTGCTTACATCTATACTACTACAGTAAATACGGTTTTTAGAGTATAGTACTGACCAATTCGTACGAATACGATGATGTTCGTTGATTCGGGAGAAAAGGGAAAATAAATAATTAAACATGCAATGCACGCGGAGATAAATCTGTTCATAGTTAATTGCTTGATCAATTTTGTTTAATTACTCATTATTTTTACAGATTGGGCATTTGGATAAAGGAGTGAACCCACCATCACTCAACATGTTATTTTTCCAAGGTTCCTACTTGAGTCTTGCACTCAAAACAGGAATAGACACAGGCATCTTATCTCTCACTGTAAGTTCTAAAACAAGCAAAATTTACCAATTCCTCACATAGGAAATGGTTAACTCTATTATACAAGGCATTATGTAATACTAATTCCCAATATGCGCATCAAAAATAGACACAATTCCTTTTATGAAATGGCAAATGCACAAAAATTTTGAACATTGCATTTGAATATATCGTGTAAATTTCACATTTATCCATCCGATCAAGTTGAACCGCAAGAACCATAATACAATAACAACAACTAAGCAAACAACAGTACCATCATAGTAACAAAGCATAAATCTTGCAGGAAGGAATAGCAATTGGAAGAACTTTTGCTTCTCTGAAGAACTACCAAGTGGATGGGAACAAAAAGATGATGGCCATCAGCATCATGAACATGGCAGGCTCATGCACTTCATGCTATGTCACCACAGGTTCAAGAACTGAAATCCTGACAACAATTTTCCTTGGTCTGCGCTAAACTACAATGCATGAATACTAACTTTCTATATAACAGGATCATTTTCTCCGGCTGCGGTGAACTACAATGCAGGATGCAAGACAATAGTTTCCAATATTGTGATGGCCTCAGCTGTTCTATTCACCATGCTGATCTTGATGCCATTGTTCTATTGCACACCAAACGTGATTTTATCAGCAATCATCATATCAGCAGTGATCGGACTAATTGATTTCCATTCGGCACTTCGACTGTGGAAAGTTGACAAGCTCGACTTTTTGGCTTGCTTGAGTGCCTTCTTCGGTGTACTCTTGGTGTCTGTTCAGATGGGTCTTGCGATAGCAGTAAGCTCCTCAGCTCATCGTAGGTTGTGAATAGTGTTCTAATTATATGTTTTGTGTCTGTTGTCTTTATTTAACATTCTGCCTAGAGTTTTGTTATAATTTTCATGTTTTGTATAAAAGTTTCAAATATTCTCCAAATTCATAGAGTATTTTAATTGCATTAGAATTCTTTATATATTGTTGAAGTTTGATTCTATAATCGTTCACGCTTATTCTATTATTGAAGCCTGCTATTTTGCAAGTTAAATATTTTACTATTTCCTTTCTTATACGATATACAAATTTATTCAATTTAATGACTAAACTTTTTTATAGACGTGCATTGCACGTGCATTATACTAGTATATAATAATCGAAATGCAAAACACGTATAGAATATTTATATTAAAATATGTTAAGGATATTACTCGTAACAGTGCAAACATAACACACGAGGGGCAAAATTGTCATCACTCAAATTTGCAAGGTGTTACACTTCCCCCCCCCCCCCCCCCCCAAAAAAAAAATAGTTCTGTCCTCAGAACTTACTAGGGTAGGAGTTGTATTTTGTACACACCAAAATAATCATTATTGTATATAGAAAAGCCACCGATACTAAGAAAATAATTGTAGTATAAAAATATGTAATATGGAAAACAAAGCAAACTCATATAAGAAAACTATGCATATCAAAGTGAATAGGATCGAAACACGAGTGTTAGAAAACAACAAGGTAAACTGGTAAAAGAAAAGAGAAAAATTAGATGCTTGAAAATGAGTATAATAATCATAATAATAAAAGTAGTAAGAAGTAGTATGAAAGGAGTAAAATGAAATGGAAGCATGGAAATAAATAAGGAAAGAAAAGTGTAAATACAAAGGATAAAAGCATTGGTATATTATAGATAAATTATAATGCAGTAGGAAAAATTTGAAAATAGGTTAAGGGCATAAAGAAATATTAGGTAGCTAAAAGTAATGATAATAAAGAGAGCAGCTTGATAACAATATATCGAGGCATAAAACAAACCGATAAATACTTGAGAAAATCATAAAAATCTAAAATAGTTGGCAGTAGCTGATAAGAATTTGAAAATGCTGGAAAGAGAAGTTAATTAAAGGAAAACGAGAATGATAAAATGGTTAAAAGTATAAACAAAACTAGTAGTATATATATACTACGAGATAAAATTGTAGTAGTAATTTAAGAGAAGACTATTGGATAAAAAGTTTGAAAAATATACGAGCATGAAATTTAGCTAAAAGTATAGACAATATAAGATAAAAATAATTTTTTTTTGTATATCAAGTTAATATCATAAAATAATTCGTAAAGTAAATGCAATAATGATTTAAAAAATTAAATATATAGAATACTGGTCGGTATATAACAAAATATTTTCAAATTGTCAAGTAGAGCAAGAAACTAGCATAGAGTATTATAATTAATCGTAAAGGCAACAATATTATAAATATGTAATCTATAATCAACCGGAGAAACGAAACGTAAAAGTAACAAGACATTATTGAAATAATAAATAATATTGATTTCATAGAAATAAAATGTAAATAGTAAACGAAAGTATAATAAAAATCATATTACACGAGTAGCAAACATATCGAAGATAGGTTAGCAATAAAATATAAAAATGGAATTGTATAAAAATTCAAAGTAATAAAATAATTAATAGTAACCAGTAATATAGATTGAAAAATAAATAAAATAATAATAACACATATATGATATATAGATGTAGAAGCAAGTATAAATAGTAAGATAATTAATTAAATGCGTATATAAGTATATCAGTGTTATAAATAATAAAGCTAAAGTAGTATAGGCTAAGTTGTAACACATTATAAAATGGTAAAAACTAGTATAAAATAATGACATAGGGGTAAGTAATATATATATATATATATATAGAAATAAAAGTGGGGTTATTAAAGTAGAAAAATCTCTTTTGGCGTGGGTTCGCCTCGTTGGTGTCCAACTGCAGGCTTGCCTCCTTGACATCAAGTTGGAAATTTGCTTCCACGATATTCGGTTGCAGTTTGCTTTCTGGACATTCGGTTGCAGATTTTGCCTTCCCGACATCCAGTTGCAATTTGCCTCCATTGATGTCTAGTTACAGATTTACCCTCTCGACATCATGTTGCACAAAAATAGTGAATGGAATGATGTAATCTTCCATATGTACTTGGGTATTGGATGTTTAATAAGTATGATGTTATGTTTTTGAAATTTGTGATATAAAAGTAGAAGTAATAGTATGGAACGAAGTACGAAATTACAACGATAAAAAGTTTAGATTTTAAATATCGAACAGATAAAATTAGTAGTAATGAAAAGGACTTATAACATTGATACAAAAATAGAATAAAATATATGCATGAGCTTAAATACAAATGCGAATGAGAACAATAATTATGTTGTGTAGTAAACAAAAATAATTATATATAAAAATATACAGTAGTGTAGTAATTGGATAAGTTTAAAATGATATGTATAGTATGTTAAAATATACGAAATATACATGGAAATCAGTGGAAAGTATATGTAGCAACCATGAATGTAAAAATATAAATGGTGAGAACATAGTACGTTAGAGAAGTATAAAGCAACAAAATTAATAAGTAGCTATTACTAGTGGAAAGTAAATATAACAAGACAACTAGCAAATAATATGTAATAACAATAGTATTGAATATAATTTATATCACAAAAATAGTAGGAAAAGAAGATATATTATGTGTAGAAGTATTTCACATTTATATGAGTAAAAATATTACAACATTGTTAAAATATACTGAAATAAACAAGGCAACATAAATTAATGGAAAAATATAGTATCGTGAAATCAAGTATTTGTAACGTGAATGTAAACATACAAAATCGAAATTCAAAATCTAAAATAAATAATAACAAAGAAAAATGATAGTCTTAATAATAATTTAATAAGTAGTAATTTAACTTAATAGAATACGTAAAAGTAATATCAAAAATAAATAAGTAACGTAAAAGCACATAAAAGTAAGGAGGATAAAACAGCAAGAAAGAAAACGAGCGAGTCAAACTTAAAAGATTAAAACTAAGGGTTGTAGATATAATAATAAATATCGAAGTGAATTAATAGTATAAGAAAATATTTATTTGAAAAATATTACGTGTTAAAGATGAAAAGTACTATAAGGAAAACACACGAAGAAAATAAAAGAGAAAAGTTTAGTTCAATGAATTCATCATTCATTACTCCAAACTTACACTGACACTCTAATGTCCACCCTAATTGTGTTGTCCTTATAATTTTGTACTACTTATTGAAGTGGCTATGATACTACTCTATAACGCCCCAATTCCAAACACAGGAAATTCGTAGCAAATACAGGATCTTTTACTTCAAATTCGTACAAATTTACAAGGAATTTAAAACTTTTCCATTTACAACATTGTTCTTTACAACAGCACAGCGGAATTTAAATGAATACAACACAATCTACAACAATGAAAAATTGTTCAATCTTGTAATCAACTTATCATAGTGACTTCAAGTCCCTGCCAAGTACAATCCTGCAACTAAGAAACTGTGGGAACGTCGGTTGCATAATACTGATGCAATGCTATAATACAACGATTCTTCTACTTTAGCAAACACAAACTTGAATGCAAACAAAAAAAGTGACCATCCTAGTCGTGTCAGTGTATGATATGACTTAATGCCTAATGCAGACATTTACACTACAATGCACTAATGCATACATGTTCGGATTCTATGCATCCCATACTACATAGGTCCGAGGTCAAGCCCTTATCGTACTCCTCATTATAGGGTTTAATCCCTTGCCATGCACAACCTACTACGGTAACAAAAGTAAGGTTTAGACATTCCACGAGTATGGATTCCAGTCTCGGAGTCCACCATCAAACCAAAAAGAATCCTCTTCATGCGAACATCCCACAAGTGCCCCTCTATCCCCGGTATACGCATATACATTGGAGATCTTCCTCCCATCCGCCCGACTATTCATGATCCTGGAGTCCACTGACAGATCCATCGTAGTCCTGGATTTAATTAAGGCTCGTCTCACACTGGGTCTATAGTCATGGAGTCCACCATCAAACTGGGTCTATAGTCATGGAGTCCATCGTCAAACTATATAGAGGCGCCCCACTTATGTTGGTCCAAGTTTCATCACATCTTCTTCTAGTGCATATCCTTAAATTTAAATATGAATAATAATATCACCTAGAGCTAGCTTATCCTCTTACTCAGTAATCACTTTCATCACTTTACCGGTACCTGGGTCTCACATAGTCTCTAGAATCAACATAATTCATGTTCAACATCATGGGTTATTCATACCCTCATTATTTACATTTTAAAATTTCATTCACATATCCAATTATTCTCTTTACTATTATCAATCAAGAAGTAACCAACTTCTTTTAGCAACATCCAATAACACTTGATGAGTTAAAACTCTTATAAACATCACATATTTAATATCATTAATTGTCTCTTAATTTCTCATCAGCTACATCTTACTAAATTCTAAATTCAAATCCAATTTTATACGTTGCAAAATTTTAGGACAACTAGCTAAAAGACATCAATCCAATGGTATTTGAAAAAATCATATAAATTCCAATACTACTCCGAAAATAGATTTCTTAGTTTCACTGGAATCATACACTGAGTCTACTACAACTTTGTTATTAAGATCATCTAAAATCATCCTCAGTTACTTCATCTAAATTAATTTGCAAAACAGTAGGTTCACAATCCGAAAACTGCAGCTCATGCTAATCGTAAAAATCATAGAAAATTCTGTACTTCATGAAATTTTGTGTTCTTTAGATTAAATTAAAGGTATACAAGTCTACTATAACTTTTTAGTTATAATTTTCCCAAAAATATTGTGTCTATAACCCTAAATTCTTCAAACACTAAAGTAGGGTCGAAATATTATACTGACTACCACTGTTCAATCTTGTAAAATTCATTATAATTTCAATTCTTTATAAAAAAATTGATTTCTCAGACTTTACAGAAAGGTTAACGAGTCTACTTCAAGTTATTAGTTGTGACTTTTGTCAAAATCCGAAATGTGTACAAATTTCCAGCAACTAGCCAACTGCCAACCAGTCCCAAGTTTAGATTTTATTAAAATAGTAAAACACATCCAAACGTTATGAAATTATAAAGAGATGTGCTTGATATATAAGAGATGCTCCTATAAAAAATTTAACTCTAGATTCCATATAGTTTAATAGTTATGATTTTTTGAAGTGCAACTAAGACATAAAACAGAACCTTATGAAAATGCCCCCAAATCAATCATATCATAATTTCACACATTCAATCAACAAAAAATAATCTAAACATGAATACTCAATATATATAAGTTCTTCATGCATATCAAGCATGCTACTAATAAAAACTGAATTCGAAAGTTAGAGAAACACCCACCTCAAGTTTAGAATTCCTAGTACTTGAAACTCCTAGCAAAAGCTGCTAAAGCCTTCCCCCTCCGATTTCTCCTCGAAATTTGAGCCCATATACCAACATCAAGGCATATCAAGTCTCAGCATGAAAATATGGAAAAAAAATTGTTTCTTTTTGCCCAAGCATAGGCCGGGATGAGAGTTTTTTAAAGGAAAAGTTAGTGGGAAAAACTAATTAACCACCCACTAATCTACCCACTAACTCATTCAAAATTTCTTTTCCCCCCAAAGATTGGTCGGCCACTAGTGATGTGGGGCTGTGCACGGGTTTTAAATAGGTTTTTATGCATGGGTTAGCTATGTGTAGGTGTGTGCACATACAAGGCACATCAAAATTTGGAATTTTATTGAATTAAAAGTAGAATATATTACTCAAATCAATATAAATTTAATCGAACTAGTTTAAATTAATAATAAAAAGTTTTACAATTAAAATAAACATACACATTTCATAAATTTTATTTTGAAAAAGAATACAACCAACACATGCAGTTCAAACACGTGCATCGCACGTATAAAAAAAATATTTAAATAAAAAATGGATTTGAGCAACGGAGAAATGTTCATAAATAGTCGAAATACAACACACATAAATTATTTATCTTAATAGTGTTATGGATATTTTACGTAACGATAAAATATACGTAATCGACACGTGCATTGAAAGTACGTGCAATGCACGTAAAAACAGAAAAATTTGATATCTGAGTTAAAATTTAAATTCAAATACATAATCGTATTTAAGAGAACGAAAGATATATATAAGAATCGAAATACAAAACACGTAGAGAAAATTTATATTAAAATACGTTACGAATATTACCCGTAACGGTACAAAATACACGTACATAACACACGATGGGCAAAATTGTCATCACTCAATTTTGCAGGGTGTTACAATCTGCTTGGCTGTTACCATGAGTTCGAGTTTGTCATTATTGTTTTCCCATTTTTGGCTAAATTTGATTATGCTATTTTGTTACTTGATTCTTGCACTATGCATGACCGTAGGCAAATTTGGTGGTGTTTTCAGGGAGATACATTATAGGCCCCTCCAATTGACCCAATTTTTCTGTTGGCCCTTTATGTCTTCATTTAAACCACCAAAATAATTAAATAAAAACTCCTTTTATATATAAACTAAATAAAATTAAAATTGGAAATACGTCCAATAGAACTTTTCAATTTTGCTATCTTCTGAAAGGAAAGTGTAATGATTGATTGCACTATGAAAATTTATGAGAAAATACTAAACTGTTTACTACTTTTTAATGTAAAATATCCTGATATTCTTTTGTTTGCAAGTATTCCAAAATCTCTCAAATTCAGAGTTAATAATTTTTGAGATAAAAAGACATTGAAATGAAATGGTGGGTATCTTAGATTTTTGCTACATTGAAAATCGTTCAAAAAGTATACAAATAAATAATTGCAAATCTAGGTAATTCACAATAAAACAAAGTACAATCACTACAAGGAATTTGACATATAGTGACAGCAAAAATCCGTCGGTAAAAGGCGGAAAACCGTAGGTATAGCCCGTAAAACCTATACCGACTGACATATTTTTTCATAGTCAATAATTCGCTATACCCACGGCAGAATGCCGTCACTATAGCCTATAGCGACGGTTTTTTCACCCGTTGGACAAAACCTCGGTGTTATACCCACGGTTTCGTATCCGTTGGTATAGGTTTTAACGACACCTCTTGCTTTCCTATACCCACGGTTGAAAATCCATTGCTATAGGTTTTAGCGATGGTTTTCGCATCCAAATATTTGAATATATACCCACCGTGTTTATTCCGTTGGTATAGTTATTTTTGTGCTGTCCGTTGGTACAGGTTTTAGCGACATTTTTTACACATATACACCAATGAATTTTAGGGATAGGTCATAATTTGCTCTATACACAGTTTTTTCTTATTAATTACGCTTATGATAATTTAATATTTTCTTTTATAATATTAATCCAATTATAAACTGATGTTGTTTATTTCTGGGAGACGTGTTGATGCACCAGGTGTGAGTTCGGACTCAATTTGTATTGAAAGAGAATGCCGCTCGTCTGCCGATCTTCGGTTGACCTTCTGGGACCTGCGATGAGCTCGGAAAGATGTTGAAGGCTGGGCTCGGATCGGAAGGGTCGGATCCGAGGTCTTGTGTACCTGCAGACGGTCCTGAAACACCGGGGTTTATCCCAGCGGCGGACCCTCCGACGCTCTAGTCAGTCTCTGTGAGAGAGTAGCAATAACTAGGTATATTTAAGTGGCAAAAGATTCATTACCTCAAAAGGTGGGTGTGGGTCTAGTATTTATAGAGAATCCCAACCGGGTTTGGTTTCCACTTGGGGGCCGGGTCTGGATCCGAAAGCCCGTGGGCCTGACGTGGCAGAAGGCCCAGGGGGTTTAGGGCGGACGTGGTAATACCAGGAGTGGTATAGGGCTGACGTGGCGAAACCCTTGGCAGTATTTGGAGCTGATGTGGCCCATCGTGGGCCTCCTGTGCTTCTGGGAGGGATCGGAGGGCCTAGGCTGCACCAGGTCATCCTTCTGCCCCGCCAGAGAGGGGGGACGGCCTGTGGGACTGTCCCGGATCGGACTCCGAGGGCTACTGAGGCTCGTCGGTACGAGGAGGCCAGTACCGTGAGGGCAAACACGAGGATCGGCGCCGACCCTGAGGTGGTTCGGAGCCGAACCAGGTTGCTATCTTTACCTTTCTAAGTGGGAATTGTATTGGGCCCTGGTTGGGCCTCAGGCCATTTTTACCCTGTCACACAAGCCCCCCACTCCTGCGGGGGGTGCGGGAGCTAGCCGGGGAGGAGTGCTTATGGTTGTAGAAAAAAAGGGAGGGCGAATCACAGGGCTTTCCTGGTGGCGCTGCCCTGAGGCTTGGATAGGACCTCGAGCTAGTCGAGGGTTAACGTGTAGGTGAAGGCGATGGCGAACCGTTGTATCTTCCGGAGAAGAGTACCCTGGTGTTCGACAGGACCTCGAGAGGTCGAGGGATTATGTGTCGACAAGGGTGATGGCGAGCCGTTGTTTCTTCCTGAGAAGAGTACCCGGGTGCCAGACCGAACCTCGAGATGAGGGGGAATTATGGGCTGGTAAGGGTGATGGCCAGCCGGTGGATCTTCCGAAGAAGAGTACCCAGGTGCCAGACCGGACCTCGAGCTGGCGAGGGATTATGGGTCGGTAAGGGTGAAGACGAGCCGTTGTTTCTTCCTGAGAAGAGTACCCTGGTGCCAGACCGAACCTCGAGATGAGGGGAAATTATGGGCTGGTAAGGGTGATGGCCAGCCGGTGGATCTTCCGAAGAAGAGTACCCAGGTGCCAGACCGGACCTCGAGCTGGCGAGGGATTACGGGTCGGTGAGGGTGAAGGCGAGCCGTTGTTTCTTCCTGAGAAGAGTACCCTGGTGCCAGACCGAACCTCGAGATGAGGGAGAATTATGGGCTGGTAAGGGTGATGGCCAGCCGGTGGATCTTCCGAAGAAGAGTACCCAGGTGCCAGACCGGACCTCGAGCTGGCGAGGGATTACGGGTCGGTGAGGGTGAAGGCGAGCCGTTGATTCTTCCTGAGAAGAGTACCCTGGTGCCAGACCGAACCTCGAGATGAGGGGGAATTATGGGCTGGTAAGGGTGATGGCCAGCCGGGGAATCTTCCGAAGAAGAGTACCCAGGTGCCAGACCGGACCTCGAGCTGGCGAGGGATTACGGGTCGGTGAGGGTGAAGGCGAGCCGTTGTTTCTTCCTGAGAAGAGTACCCTAGTGATAGACCGAACCTCGAGATGAGGGGGAATTATGGACTGGTAAGGGTGATGGCCAGCCGGTGGATCTTCCGACGAAGAGAACCAGGTGTCAGACCGGACCTCGAGCTGGCGAGGGATTACGGGTCGGGTCGTTTGTGGGCGAACCGTTGTGCCTTGGGGCTGTTTGAGTAGAGTAGTCTGTTGTTTTCGCGGAGCATTTGGGGGCGCCCTGGGATCTGAGCAAGGTTTCCCATTTCCTAGGTGCGTTAATGGTGCCGCCTAAATAAATGTATGGCGCATGGTCTTCCGTTGTTTGGTTTTCCCCATGTCATAAAGGTCGGTGCCTGGGGGAGGCTATAAGTACCCCCCCCCCCTTTTCTCGTAGTGGTTCAGATCAAAGCAAGGGTGGTCTGCTTGGCCCTTAAAGGTGTCTGCTTCGGCGGACGCCTGTCTCTTGATAATTTTTACCCCCGGTTTTGACGGAGAGGTAGTTTCTTTGTCGCCCGATCTTCTCTTGGATCTGATGGCCCTGATGTGGCGGCCAGATCCAGGGGGGATCCGGGCGAGAGAGACAACGACCGAACTTCGAAGGGTGAGCAGTTTGCAACTGCGGAGGTTCTATCCTTCCGAGAGGGATGAAGGGCGTTCCGGGCCGGTTGTTTGCAACTGTGAAGGTTCCGTTGCTGGAGTAGGCTGGACTTTTGCAGTTGCATCAACTGGCTCGGAATGGAGCACTTCTTTCGGCCTTCGGGTATCGATCTGCTTTCGACCGGGGTGCTTGCCGAGGGGGGCGTCTTGAAGCTTTGGGCCCCGGGTAGATGAGTCGTTCTCCGATTGGAGGCTGACTACTCTGCGTCCCAATAGGGCTCCAGGTTGAGGCGGTTTCTGTCTCACCCGGGAACAGTTCGGGTCTTCGGCCGACGACGCTGTAGGCCCCGAGCTGCTCACGGGTGAAAGGGGAACCGACCCAGTCTCGGAGCCCGGGGCGTCTGTCTGAGGACGGCGCCTTAAATCTTAAAAATAAAAATGTTCCCTCCTCCGAATACTTCTTCCGCGCTGGCCTCCTTGTCTGGCTGCCAGCCTGTCAAATGGATGATGTCAGCATCGCACGTTTTGAGGATGTGGTGCGAATTCCTAGGCGGCAGTTGCATGTCAGATAGGTGAACAGTACTCGCGGAAATCGAGGAGTCGCTTCTATTTCCTATAAATAGTCCCCCCTCTCCCCTATCTGTCCACTCCTTTCTTTTTCAAAAAAAAAAATTTTTCAACACTTCAGTGCTCATCTTTGCGTCTTGCTGTACCAGGCTTGCCCTTCCAAAGTAACCCCAGGTGAGTTAGCAAGTCTACTTAGTTTAGGCATAGATGGACAGGGCTCAGTCCGGCTCATCAGCGTCGACGTCTAGGGGGGAAGTGGAGCCTATCTCTGACTCGACGTCCTGGGAGGAGCCCGTACTCGAGGAGGAGTCAGTGTACGTTGATGAGTCTTCTGACATGGTTTCGTGGGAGGAACCGGTGGTTGAGGAGGAGGCACATGGTGCGAGGCGGTCGCGCTCTCGTCGTCCCTTCATGGTGGAGAGCAGTGAGTCGGAGGAAGCGACTGATGGCTCGGACGACGTCCGTGTTTTGGAGTCGGCTACCGAGGGAGAGAGAGGCGAGGGCGGCATTGTAAGGAGATCCATGGTTCCGGGGGCAGGTCCGAGTTCCATGCTGACTGGTCGGGGGCCCTTATTCACTCCCTCGTCGGAGCGACCCGAGAAGAGGAAGAAGGCTCCGAGGAAGGTAGGGTTGGGGACTGGTGGCTCGAGCCAGGGGACAAGTTCGCCCGCGCCGCCGAAGCATTTCCGTCAATATCCTGACGACCTGTCCGATCAGGAGCTCTTTGGTGTGCAGGCCTCTTCGCCGAGTCGGACGAGAGTGTTGATGGACGCGATTCTGACCGCCTTGGAGGGCGGGGACTTGGAGGTCTTGCAGCTGGCGTACCACATAGGTCCTAGTTACGAATTGATGCTGCCGAGCTCTACTCTTCGCCCAACCGATCCCCTGTCTGCGTGGTATTGTGTCTTCCCCGTGGACGCGTTTATTTCTGGACTGAGGCTGCCGGTCCATCCGTTTGTTCGGGAAGTGTTGAACTGGGCCTCTTTGGCGCCGATGCAGTATGGGCCGAACTCTTGGAAGCAGATAATTAGTTTTGTACTGATGTGCGAGGAACAACGGGTACCCCTGCGCTTGAACGTGTTCCGAGCGATGCTGATGATTAGTTCGGCGGCCGAGGGGGTTTACTATATCTCCCCCCGGAGCAGGAGGAAGGTTGTTCATAGCCACCCGGATTCTATCAAGGATTGGAAGAAAAAATATCTGGTGATCCGGAGTGAAGAGCCCTGGGACATTCCGACTCGATGGAACTATTCCAAGCCGAGTTATCCTGCGCCGGGGCAGGGGGATCTGACGGCTGAGGAGTGGGGGTTTGTCGAGCGTCTTCGTTTGTCCCCTAGTATTAATTGGACGAAGGTGACGGAGGTTCGCCTGGCGAGCGTTGGACTGAGCCCAGCCGTTCTCCGTATGTAGTTGTTTCTTTTCCCTCGATCCTTTCGTACATTCTTGCTCATTGCTCTTAATGGTTTTTTCTGTAGATATGGATGAGGCATCGATCCAAGCAAGGAGGCTCGCCATGAAGAAGGAAAATGCCGAGAAGAAGAAGGGGGAGGCGGCGAAAAGGCCGAGGGAGCCGCCCCTTGTTATCTCGGAGGTACCGCTCGAGCCGAGGGTTAAGAGGACTCGTTCGGAGACAGGCAAGGGGGGTGCCCCTTTGAGGGGTAAGGGCCCGGCGAGGGCATCCGATCTTGATAAGGGGAAAGGTCCCTTGGTAGGGGTCGAGAAGGAGGACCCGGTGATGGAGTTGTTGCGGCAGCGGTGGGCGCCGGACTGGTCGGTTCGGATGGGCGACTGTCTGACCGAGGAAGCCCAGGCCGTAGAGGTGGTGGAGAAGCTGGCAACGCCTCGTGATCGCCAGATGATGGAGAACGAGCCCGTGGAGGTGGCGTTCACGCGCCTGGCGCAGGCCACCGTGTCAGTAAGCTTGTCGACCTCCTCCTTTCTGTTTGGTCTTGCCTCTGGAGTTTTCTTCTTATCTGCGTCTTTCGGTTGCAGGCTTGTATGCAGGGAGCTATTTGAAGAATCTCTACGAAGCGTCCTTGTTACAAGAGCGTGCTCGGGCGGACCAGAGCGGACGAGAGACGAAGGAGATGCGGATCGACCTCGAGGGTTCGCGTCAGAGGGAGCAGCAGATGAAGCTGGAGCTCGAGGCCAAGGACACCGAGTGGGGGAAGAGGGTGGCCTCCTTGAAGAGGAAGTTTGCCAAGGAGAAGGGGGAGTTGACAGCTGCGTTCGCCAATGAGAGGAAAGAGCTGATGGATGCGGGCCAGCGGATGGTGATAGCCGCCCAGGATGAGTGCTACGCGAAGGCGCTCAGTCACGTGAGGCATTTCTATCCGACCCTTGATCTGTCGAACTTCGAGTACGACATGGAGATTGATGGGACCCCGAAGATTCCTGCCGGAGAGGGGCTCGTTGACAACCCGGCCGTCGATCCTCCTGTGAACCCGATCGACGCCGAGGAGGGAAACCGATTGTATAGTTTTGTCGTTCTTTCTTCTTTCCTCCTTTCGATTGTATTTGCCTCCCGCGGACTGGCCCCCGCCTTTTCGTGTATATATATATAAAAAAGTAATTCGGACTTGCCAAGGGTTTTGACGCCGGTTGTTTCCGGATCTCCCTGCTTATATGCTTCGAGTTGGCTCACTTCGTAGGTTGTGGCTTCCCTTCCCGAGGTGGGCCCCCGTCGCTCCGACGTGGCGTGTCGCTCGAGACGAGGGGAGTATTTCTGTAACGGCCTTTGCCCCGGTCGACAGTATACAAAGTGATGAAGGGGATGTGGCTCGGCCTCATTGATTCGCGAGGAATCGGAGTGGGGTGAGGTGACGCCTTGGGGGTCGACCCCCTAACTTGGTATTAGGTCGGGTCTGCCGAGGTGTTTGGAGTATGACACAACGAGATTTCCTTAGTATAAGATAGGGGGGGCCGCTAGAACGGTCCTATACAAAGGAAAGCTTTACAAAAAGGTTTACTACTAGCTAAGTTAAAGTCCGTGCTTGCTCTTTGCAGGAGTTCACTGGGTGCTAGGCGTAAAGGGGGAACCTCTCTGGCTCGACGGTAGGTCCGGGGGTAGGGCCGTCCTTCTTAGGTTTGAACACGACGGCGTTGAGGGGGAACATTCCTCCTCTGACGGTGGTCATGTAGCACGATCGCGCTGCTTCTTGGCTGCCTCGGACGACGCCGACCCCTTGTGGGGTGGAAAATTCGAGCCCCAGATGGTAGGCCGAAGGCACCGTTTGGAGGGAGCATAACCTGGATCGGCCGAGTATGGTGTTGTAAGCCGTCTTGACGTTGGTCACCATGAAGTCCATAGGCTTGGTCCTCTTGGCGGGAGCCGATCCCGCGGTAACATCGGGGGTGACAATCCCTTCTAGCACGACAGGGAAGCCGTAGAACCCATGTAAGGTGTATCCGGCCGGTTGGAGCTTGCCTCTAGGTAACTTTCGTTTCTCGAAGGCTTCGAGGAAAAGAATGTTCACCGAGCTGCCGTTGTCGACAAGGATTCGGCGAACTTCACACTTAGCCATGCGGAAGCTAATGACGAGGGCGTCGCCGTGGGGGAGGCGAACGCCTTCGAGGTCCTCCCCTGAGAATGAGACTGGCGCGGGTTGTAGCTCGGGAGAGAGATCGCTTTGGACAGCGTTCTGCTCTCGGATGAAGGCTTTTCGGAAAGTATTCGATTCCCCTCCTATTAGCCCTCCATGGACTTAATGTAAGATAAACGGTGTGTCCGCGGCTCCCTCGGACTCGGGATCCCGACCCGGTATGCGGCTCGGAGGGGGGTTCGGGGGCGAGTGTATTCCGCTCCTAGTATCTCGTCGACCCCGCGGGACTTCTCGGGTGAATTCTCGGAGGTATCCTCTGGAGATGAGTTCCTCAATCTCGTCTTTCAGGGCCCGGCATTGATCTGTGTCGTGTCCATGGTCTTGGTGGAAGCGGCAGTAGAAGCGCTGATCTCGGTTCTTGCCGTTGTTAGTTCGGGGAGGTAGTCGAACAATGCCTTTGTCTTCGATTTCTAAGAGGATGGCGGATACGTTGTGCGTCAAGGGAGTGTATCTCTCAAAGCGGGGGACCGGCGGGACCTTCTTCATGGCCCCCGGGTCCCTGGGAGCTTTCTTTGATGGTTCGACTTCTTCTGTCTTCCGCTTTCCCTTCCCGGTGGCGTCCCTGGCATCTTCGGGGTTAAGGGCCTCTTCTGCCCTAATGTATTTCTCGACCCTACTGAGGAGGTCGGGGAAGTCGACGGGGGGTTTCTTCGCCAGAGAAGCCTTCAGCTGTCCGTGACGGACGTTGTGTCGGAATGCCGCTGAAGCGACGCTTGGGTCGAGGGAGGAGACCGACCTTGCCTCAGCGGTGAATTTCCGGACGAACACCCTGAGGGATTCCCCCTCGAACTGTTTGAGTCTGAGTAACGAGGCGCTGGTCCTTTCGGTCTTCCGGCTGGTGACGAAGTGGGCGAGAAAATCGCCCTCGAGTTGGTCGAAAGAGTAAACGGAGCCAGGGGCGAGCTTCAAGAACCACTCACGAGAGGGACCCCGAAGGGTGGCAGGGAAGGCTCGGCATAGCAGGGGATCCGAGGCGCTGTGAATCATCATGAGGGTTTTGAAACCCCCCATGTGATCAGCAGGATCTCCCTTGCCGTCGTAGGTCTCGAACTGAGGGGGTCGGAAATTCCTGGGTATTTCCGCTCGGAGGATGGGGGCGGAGAAGGGAGGACGGACAGGTCTGTACCCCTGAGCCGCTCTTTGGCCGCCGTCCCCAATGTGATCGAGGCGATCCTCCATCCCTTGTAGGCGCCTTAGGAGGACGCCATCGTCCTCAGGCTGGATTTTTGAAGGGCGGGACGCGCTGGCTTCAGCGTCCGACCCTGTTTGGGAATGGGGGGTTTCTCCCCTGGGGGTCCGTCGGAGGGCTCCCAGAATTTCTCTTCGGAAGTCTTGGAACTCCTTGTGAGTGACGGGGGCTCCCTCGACTTGGTTTGGTTGGTCCGAGGGTTGTCTTCCGACTCGGCTGAGCGCGGATCTTCGTACCTCGGGCGGCGGTCTCGGACGGTTCGGGACCGGGTTGGAAGCGGCCCTTCCCCTGCTGCGGGTAATCCTGCGGTTGAGGATTATTCCTCGGAGGTCGGGCTGGGCTGGCCGGCCGACGCTCCTTTGGGACTCCCGAGGGAGAGTCTTGTGTTTCGACGTGCGTGGCCTGGCTTTATCAGTGGGTGGGGGCGAGTCTCGTTGGTTGACGGAGGAAGCAGCCCCCTTGCCTTTGGAGGCCATGAGGGTTCGGCTGTCGATGGCCTTTGAGGGTCTGGATCGGATCGGCTTCTGGAGCAGCTGGTTCCCACAGACGGCGCCAACCTGATGCTGTTTATTTCTGGGAGACGTGTGGATGCACCAGGTGTGAGTTCGGACTCAATTTGTATTGAAGGAGAATGCCGCTCGTCTGCCGATCTTCGGTTGACCTTCTGGGACCTGCGATGAGCTCGGAAAGATGTTGAAGGCTGGGCTCGGATCGGAAGGGTCGGATCCGAGGTCTTGTGTACCTGCAGACGGTCCTGAAACACCGGGGTTTATCCCGGCGGCGGACCCTCCGACGCTCTAGTCAGTCTCTGTGAGAGAGTAGCAATAACTAGGTATATTTAAGTGGCAAAAGATTCATTACCTCAAAAGGTGGGTGTGGGTCTAGTATTTATAGAGAATCCCAACCGGGTTTGGTTTCCACTTGGGGGCCGGGTCTGGATCCGAAAGCCCGTGGGCCTGACGTGGCAGAAGGCCCAGGGGGTTTAGGACGGACGTGGCAATACCAGGAGTGGTATAGGGCTGACGTGGCGAAACCCTTGGCGGTATTTGGAGCTGATGTGGCCCATCGTGGGCCTCCTGTGCTTCTGGGAGGGATCGGAGGGCCTAGGCTGCGCCAGGTCATCCTTCTGCCCCGCCAGAGAGGGGGGACGGCCTGTGGGACTGTCCCGGATCGGACTCCGAGGGCTACTGAGGCTCGTCGGTACGAGGAGGCCAGTACCGTGAGGGCAAACACGAGGATCGGCGCCGACCCTGAGGTGGTTCGGAGCCAAACCAGGTTGCTATCTTTACCTTTCTAAGTGGGAATTGTATTGGGCCCTGGTTGGGCCTCAGGCCATTTTTACCCTGTCACATAAACTAAATACACAATAAAAAAATAAATGTGTTTACGAAACAAAATTATATAAAATTAAACTTCAATCATATTAAAAATTTATGAAGTATTACAAGCATGTCAAATTACAAAATAATTAAAATGACAACCTAAGAGTACCATACTGACATATAATAAGCATATAAAGTTTTATAACAATCTCATCCACTTAATTTCTAAGTTTGCTCCATCAAGAGAAAATTAGCTTCTAATCTTCACCTGGAAGTAACAAAAAGAACAAATGAATAATTGCATAACTCAACATAAGAAATATTAACAATTTTAGTAAGAATTAGTTAATACTAAGTAGATACCATCTTCAGTATCTTTATTAGTGTCTGGATTTAGGGAATTCGTATGGTCAGGGGAACTAGAAGCATCTGTAACCTATTAAAAATAAAATACAACTTATAGACTCTTCTTGATAGATATTTTCATTATTCATTAGAGAAAAAAATGTATCCCTCAAACAAAAATAGATCGATCAACATAAAAAAAAGACATTACAAATGGAATACATTAGAATTAAACATATGGAAAATCAGTAATAAATACAAAAGTATCTCATACAAAACATAACATTGAAATATGAACTCCAAGAGTAAAATATAATATACCTGTCTTGTAGCCTATAATGTCATTTACATCTTCTCCAAAAAATCGATTTTGAATCAACGATAGAACATTTGTCAACAGGCTTTCCACTTGCTTAACTTTATTACGTAACTCTTGATTTTCAGACAAAGAAACCTTCTGTTTTTTAGGCTTAGGAATCTTGCCCATACAACGCACACGTCCTTTCTTTTCAGGTCTTTAGACTCAGGAATATGTGTCATCCTTCCAAGGCATATGACTTTGTGTATTTTGGGCTGATTGAGATGTTCCAGCCTCATTATTGTGTTTGTTTAGTTCTTCCTGAAACATTACAAATATTACATAAACAACTTCCATGTCATTTAGAGTGGGAACACCTAGAAAATCTATACCTTCAACTGATAGGACAACTAAAATCACAGGAACATCTTGAAAAAATTATTGGGAAATTTCCTTTTCATTTGAATAGTAAACCAGTTGAAAAGCAAAAAAGCTTATGATGATCGGCAATAGCAACTAAACAAAACTAGACCATTTACATTAGGCATTTTAAGAGTGTCGCGTGAGAACGAAATAGGGATGGATGAAAACAAATCTTACAATCAATCTAGTAGCCTTCTCATTGACAATTGATCCATCTTTACGAGTGCAAGTATCAATGTAAATCTCTTTACGTTAAGGTGATAATCCTTTGCCATTTTTTTCTGAAACCAAACAAACAAGTTATATGTATTTTGTTTTGTAAATGCATTTTACTCAATGAAAAGTACAAATATAAACAAACCTTTTCATCAATCAGTTTTGGGAGACTTTTTGTACCCATACAATGGAGATCTTCAAACTTAGCACGATTCTGTCTATTAATTTTGCTTACTTTCTACAATTGATACAACAAATTATTAGACGAATGAAGAAATCAATGTCAAAATATTACACATAATATGAAAGAATCTATTTTCTATATGACTTACTTGTCCTTCTTCAGAAAACCAATAACAAACCAATTCATGATATTGATTTCGGTCAACCCTATCATCCGGTAATGCAGATGCAACTTCTTCTTCTGTTTTACTTGGGTCATATGACATTGACTTTAAATCGCTCTTCCATTGCCTCCACTTCTCATTCAACTCAAATTTCAACATTTCTCTTGTTGTGTCATTTATAGGAGGAACAAACTTAAGTTTGGACTAAACAGTGAAAGATTTTAAATAAATACAACATAAAATGAGTCATATTACAGCTTTTGATACAATATAATTTAAGTATACAATTATAATACCTCTATTATCCCCAGCATCACATCTTTGTCCTCCTTTGGCATGTCTTTCCAGGATTGTAGCTGATGGGAGCATATTGATGCCTTCGAGCCATACTGCCTATGAAACGAGTAAGAGTTGTCCCTTCCTCACCAACGGATCGACCGTACTTATCTTAATTAACAATTATGAAATCACCATCTTCCATGTCCCACACATCTAACATTCTTGTTGGGCCTCTCAACCGTTTAGGTTCCGCATCTATAAGTAAAACAAAACATATAATTAAATTGTTATAGATAAATAAAGTATAAATCCATTTATGGCTACTAAAGTCAATTAAGCCCAAAGACAAAACCCACAAGAAATCCATTAATCAATTAAGCATGCAGCATGACAGAAAAATAATGAATCTAATTTACATTTACATTCGCACAAAAAAACAATGAACCCCAAGCCATTATATATTGTTAAATGGACAGTTAAGAAAAGTAATTATATATCTTTAATCTATAACAAAATAATGAATCTAATTTACTTTGTTCATACTGCCTATATGACAAAATTTAGATATATTTATAAGATAAGATAGAAGTAGGGGGGGCAGAGTAGGTAATAAGCACTGATGGTTCATATGAGATTTAAAGTATGCAGGACTGCCATACTAATGTGTAGAAGGAAATAGCTTAGTTCTTGATCTCAATAATCAAAAAAATGTCACAGCTATCATATTTTGGTCTATTGTAGTTCGACATCCTCTCTTTAAACCATTTTTTTATAAACAATGTCACAGCTACACAATCCCCACCATCACCCCATATTTATCATCTTAGAAACAGAATTACCTCATATATATCAATTGGGATTTGACGGTGCAACTAGGACGGTAAATCTCCAAATTTCTTAATGCATAGAAAAAAGGCTTATCGATAAACAAACTTAATATATTACAATACTACAACTAACCCAGCATACAAAAGAAGATTCCGTGAAGAAGAAAAGGCCTTCAAAAAAAATCCCTTTAAATACTTCCAATAAAACACACGGTATTACAAATTCACAACATATTTGAACACATGGAGTGGATATATAGTGACACCAAGAAACGGAAATTCATTCAAATGAGGAATCTGGAACAACATTCCCTGAACCAATATCATCAACAATTTATAGTAGATCATAAGATCACTACTAGAAATAGGCAGAGAAAATTAAGTAATTTCTGTCAAAGGTGACATCATAATGAAGACACGAGATTATTATCAGGAAAATAATAAAGCAAGTAGTTTGAATGATAAATATGATTGTCATTTAAGAAGCACAACTACAAAGATCCACTTAAACAGAAATTAAACAAAAAACCTACTTAAAGATTCATTATTTTGTTATAGATTAAAGATCTGACAAAACCAGTGACCAAAGTAAATTAGAGCCATACTGCTTATGACCAAAGTAAATTAGATTCATTACTAAAAGATTAAATACTTAAATTGACAGTTAAGAAAAGCAATCACCATTATATAATGTTATAGATAAATAAAGTATAAAAAATCGAAACTATATAATTCATACCTTTTTCAATCTGTACTTCTCGTTCTTCTATATCAGAAGGAATGGAGTTGGATTCTATAGACTCATGTATGACACCTTCTATATGACCAGGACTAGGCTGAGTTTCTTCAGCATTACTTCCTTGGGCTGGGTTGAGGTTGTATGAGTAGGAATAGATTGTGTTCCTTCTTTGTCACTTGCTTGTATATGTTTGAGTCTTCTGGCATACGGTGCCCAATATTTAATTTTCTTCTCCTTCCCATTGCTGTATACTTTCAAATAAGCAACTGAAGAATCAAATCATAACACAAGCTTCAACTAGCTTCTGACATAGAATAGCGTCCGATAGAAATATAATTTTCAAATTATCTAGACTCAACATATCAACATAAAAAAACAACATTAGAATGACCACAAAACACAAAGGGAAAGAAAAGATAAAGAAAAACATAACACGGATCAAATTCATATTCAAAACATGAGTAAAAAAATAGTCAAGTCTAATTGCATAGAAAAAGTACAAAATTATTCACAATTAAAACATATCCTCCCATTCTTCCTCCTCATCCTCATCATCAATATGATTATCAACATTAACAACAACTTCAAGGAAATCATTATCATCATCAACTGAAAGCCCAATTAAATCATTATCATTTTGAGTAGCATCGCTTGTATCATGCATTGGATGCTCATGGATTTCTTCAATTTCATTGGATTCCTCATCACCCATATCATAGATATCCCTGACCTTTGCATTCAGAACAACAGGCCAATCCTTGTTTCTCTCATCATATACATAAAATACCTTTTTAGCTTGTGATGCGAAAACAAACGAGTCATCACAAATATCTTTTTCGGTGTGTTTCAAAAAACTGAAATTCATAAGTGTCATCCCAAACTTCTCTTTCTTGACACCTTTCTTCATATCAACCCAATCACATTGGAATAACACAACCTTGTACTTGCAAGAATAATCCAACTGGATTATATCAGTTATCGCCCCATAGTAATTAATTTCATCTTTCGAGGTCTTAGCCCTTACAACTACACTATTTTGCGTTTTTAGGTATCTCTCTCTTTTCCTTGTGTGGAACCTAAAACCATTAATTGCATAACCGGTGTGTCTCCTTACTACCTCAAATGGTCCACGAGCTAACTATCTAAGTTCTTGAGTAACTTGTTGGCTCCTTTGTTCATCCAGGCGATGAATCTAAAATATTCAAGAACAAAAGTTAGTTATACTATAAAAACACCATTAATTTTCAATAATTCAATTTTTTCGCGCTCACCCTATCTCGAACCAGTCACTAAATTTTTGACTATGTTGTTTATCAATTTCAAGTTGTGATAATCGCCGCGCCTGAGACTGTCTGTTGAGAAGTCCAATGTGTTCTCTAAAAATAATGATAATAGAATTAAAGGAGTTATAAAAAATTAAAACTAGTGTAAATGTAACACCCCGAATTCCAAATAAGGCTGAATTCGAAGTTCCACAGGATCTTTACACCTCACTTCGTACAATTTTACAAAGAAAATTTAAAACTTTATATTACAACAGAGTTCTTTACATTTATCAACATAGCAGAAGGTAAAATGAAATACAATAATGAAAATTATACAATTGCAACATCTTTAACATTTAAATAAATCAACAGCAGCATATTAACTTTATATCTTCATGAAAAATCCAACTCCTGCATATAAAACTGTGGGCACGTCAGTTGCTTACAACTGACGAAAATTTTATACACGGTCATCCTCTTTATGCCGAAGGTATAACGATCTTAATATTTAAACAAACCACAAAATTGAATGCAACATAAAGTGTTAAATGTCACTACTCTAAACATGTAAGTGTATGCAATGCCTTAATGCCTAATGCAGATATTTTACACTAAGATGACACTAATGCATACTTGTTCGGATTCTATGCATCCCATATTACATAGGTCCGAGAGCAAACACCTACGTACTCCACATTAAAGGGTTCGATCCCTCGCCATGAAAACTACCCAGTAATAAAAGCAAGGTTTAGACATTTCACGAGTACGGATTCTAGTCCCGGAGTACACCGCCCAACTATACAGAATCCTCGTCGTGGGAACATCCCGTCAAGTGTCCCTCTAGCTCCGGTATTCGTATATACACTGGAGTACGGCAAACTATCCGCCCGACTACACATAGTCCCGGATTTAAAATAAAAGCTCATCTCCATCGGAAGCAACCTCAGTTCCGGAGTACACTGCCCGACTGGGTCTATAGTCCCGGAGTACACCGCCCGACTATAAAGAAGCCCTCCACTCACGTTTGTCCAGGTTTACTACATCTTCACTTAGTGCCTAGTTCTTAGGTTCAAGACATGAATAATTATCATACATAAAGTTAGCTCTTTTCCCTACCGGACTTAATCACAAATACCGAGATAGCTCCATAGCCATATCTCAAAATTATAACTCAAATCATTTAATTCAATAATGTCGGTACGCGGGGTCTCACTAAACCTCCAGATCACAACCTTTCATGTACTAGAATTCATGGGTACTCATACCCTTCAATAATCATGTATTAAACTTCATTATATTCATATCTTCAACTTAATCAATCTCATGCAAATTAATTCATGCACTTATTCACAATTCTTTCAAAAACATCTCCTTTCATGAACTCATAATATAAAACAGTCATTTTAAAATCCCATAATTTAATCACACACCGTAATTTATACTTCATCAGGTATTCTTACTCAAACAATTAATTATGAAATCTCACTTAGGAGAAAAATCAATTGCATTGTCACAAATTCAATCTTCTTATAATTCAAGTTTTACCCAAATCAGAGAACACCATTTCTCAAACAAAGTCAAGGGACACCATTTCAAAAATTGTTTTAAGAACCCCAAATCTCAAAAAAATGTTTTAAGAACCCTAAGTCAGAGAACACCATTTCTCAAACAAAGTCAGAGAACCCCATTTCAAAAAAAATGTTTTAAGAACCCCAAATCTCAAAAAAATGTTTTAAGAACCCTAAGTCAGAGAACACCATTTCTCAAACAAAGTCAGAGAACACAGGGACTCGAACCCAGAACCAGCAATGAAAATGACCCCATGCCCAAGCCACAGAGGCAAGTGCACCTACGGTAATGATACTCAAAATGAGCTTTATATACTCAAAGTCCCCTCTTTTAATTTCTGTTAAAATTCACTTTTTCGGGAAACCCATTTCACAACGCCAAATAGACGAACTCATGCACTCCAAAAAATAATCTGAGGACAATAAAATAAATTATAGAGCAATAATCGATCCACACAATCGAAATTTTTCACCGTGTAAAGAGTAGCCCAATTCTCGCTATATCTTGCGAAATGGCGATTTTACTCAAATAAATCTATTTTTCATGTCAAATAATAATACGAGAATTTTTTTCATGGTGAATATGTTCACGAAATTTCCACTCTTCGAGAGTGAATACACGTCAAACAATTCATATACCAAATAACACAGATTTTTAATTCTTTCAATGCCTATCTAAATCAACATGCACTCAACATAAATTTTTAGGGTATTCACTAGCACACACATCACAATTCATAAAGGAAACCAAGCAATTCTACACTAGCAATTTAATTTTTAGGGTAATCTACAAATACAACTACTTAATAATTTAGAAAGCATAAAAGATCACCCACCTATTAGGAGAGTACTAAAAGTAATTCCGCCTCCAAAAGGGACTCTGAACTCCACACAATCGCGTCGCAACCTCAACTCCAAAAGCCTCTCACGCGCTATCTCTCTCCTCCTCCTCTTCTAGTTGCTCTCGGTAATAGGGGAAAAAATAGGTTTCTTTATGTATTTTTTTGTTTTTGTTTGATAACAGATGGATAGATGAAAATAAGGTGAAAGGGTTTATATATACAGAGCACTAGCAATCAGTTATAAAACCAACTCCATTACTCTCTCCACTCTCACACGTCCACTAGAGTTTGACCCACTCTCTCATCAACCGCACCCACTTCTAATATTCACACATGTGCACGTGCACCAACATAAAAAAATAAATAAATAAATACAATAATAATAATAATAATAATAATAATAATAATAATAATAATAATAATAATATAATTAACTACTCTTTTAAAAAAATAAATTTTATGTATTTATCTGAACGAGTCATTAGGCTTGGGGTTTAATAGAAGATAATAAAAAATTTCATGCAAACTACGAAAATATATACAATTTAGAGAAATGAATAAAATAAAAATTTACACGTGTGTTGCACATGCAAAAATTTCGAAAAAATATCTTTGATTAAAGTAAATTATACGGGATGTTACAGTAAAAGTGAATTATGATTGGTGTCTTACTCTATAAATGGAGCGACCGCGTCACGATTAGAAAGAACATATCTATGAGCTTGCATTAACTCTTTCTTATCAAGCTTAGTTCTGCTCACTCTCTTGCGCTTCCCTAACTTTAACTTTTGTTGTTTTTTCCTTCCTAATGGCCTTCCAACAGGATGTAAAAAAGGTCACATCATCTATCAATGTAGAATCAATTTTATCATCATTTCTACTAGGTCTATTGAACCTAGTTTCCACCCTAGAAAGATATTGCGAACAAAAGGTCAAGCATTCATTGGCAAAAAAACCTTCTGCAATTGATCATTCTGGATGTGCTCTATTGTGTACAAATGACTTTAAGAGTAAGAAGAAACCTGAAAGTAAATTTAGTTTTAGATATATATGCTCTTAGCATCTTAATAACTTCTTTAACAGTTTTAAATAAAATATCATGTTCAAATAAAGAATCCATACCTCTCAATAGGATACATCCATCGATACTGTACTGGTTCAGCAACCTTGGCTTCATATGCCAAATAAATTACCAAATGCATTATAACAGTAAAAAATGGAGGAAAAATTGTTTCCAGTTGACAAAGTGTTACAGCTATTTTAGACTCCAGTTGTGCTAGAAAATCCACATTAAGTACCTTAGAACATATTTGCTTGAAGAAATTGCATAGATCAACCATAATTGAAGTGACTTTATCTGGAAATGAACCCCTTAATGTTACTAGGAGAAGTTGGTGTATCAAAACATGACAATCATAACTTTTTAAGCCAAATATCTTGTGCTGCTTGACTTGCACACAACGTGAGATGTTTGATGAGCATTCATCCAGAGCTTTTACATTCTTAAGGATGCTCAGAAAAGCATCCTTTTCTTTGGTAGTCATTTGATAACATGCTCTAGGCAAAAGCATTGTACTACTTTTAGGACTCGGCTGAGGGTGAAGCTTACTTCTTATGCACATATCTACAAGGTCGGCTCGTGCCTTATAATTATCTATGAATTTTCCCCTTGGTTTAACAATGTACCAATGATGTTATCACATACATTTTTTTCATTGTGCATCACATCAAGATTGTGACGCAATGCCTTATATTGCCAATAAGGCAAAGTGAAGAAAATGTTCTTCTTTTTTCAAGGTTGTGCCTCATCCTCTAGACATTCTTCTCTAGTTTCATCTATTTGCCTTAAAATTTCAATACCATCAAGTCGTCTCGGAGGATTTCTTAACTCCCTTGTTCCGTCAAAATTCCTGCTAATTTTCCATGCACCTCAGTTTCCTATATATAGTGTTAATAATCCAGTTGTAAAGCATAATTAAAAATAATTAATAATGCTAACCTCTCATCTAATTTTCCTTTACTAATGGTACTGACTTGTGGCTATTGTGTTTCCTGAATGCCTACTTCTCAGCCTACAAGATGGGGGCCAATGCCTTCTCCACCTAAACTTGGTTGACTTTGCTTTTGGGAACCCTTGTGACACAGAAGCAAAAAAGTGAAATTTTAATATATTTATAAGATAAGATAGAAGCAAGGGGGACAAATAATCAAAATATTCAACTCTGTTTCTGTATGAGCATCTCATACAGGCTAAACAGGAAAAGTGTCAAGATCAGGAAAGGATCTGATACAGGTTCACACTGATATAAGTTGGAAGAAAAATTAGAAAACATTCCACTTAAAAGATTGTGCATATGCAAGCAAAAAAAACAGAGTAGGTAATTAAGCACTGATGGTTCATATGAGATTTAAAGTGTGTAGGACTCCCTTACTGATATGGGTCAGGAACGACGTGGCCCATCCTGGGCCACAGGATCCCCTCAGGATACGCGCACCTCCTGATCCTCCAGATCCGCCACGTCAGCATCGGAAAACCGCCCGGACTGTCGCCACGTCAGCCCGGGAACCGCCCGGGCATATGCCACGTCAGCCCTAAACCGCCCGGGTTTCCACCGCTTCAGCCACACGGCCAACCGGGTCCAGACCCGGCCCCAAACGGGTCCAGACCCGGTTGGCATCTTCTATAAATACCAGACCCCTACTCCTTCTCCAGGTAATCAATTTTTCCCCACTCAAACCCTAGTTACTGTTACTCTCTCTTAGTGACTAATTAGATCGTCAGAGGGTTTGCCACCGGGACCAATCCCGGTGTTCCGAGACCGTCTGCAGGTACACGAGACCCTCGGATCCGAGCCGAGCATCAGCCTCCACCTCAAAACCGCCTACCTCAGTACCGTTCGTCCTGCCAAGGGTCGTCTGCATAGGTGTCTCCTCCTTCAATACAAATTGAGTAAGAACTCACGCCTGGTGCATCCACACGTTCCCCAAAAACAAACCGCATCAGGATGGCGCCGTTTGTGGGAAACTGCCTATCGTAGACACCAATCCGAGCCTCGCTTCCAACGGTACCCTAGTAGACGCCGACCCGAGCTCCGCCCCGGTCGGCATTCCCGTCGACCCGAGCTCACATGACGCCCAAAGCTGCAAAAGCTGTTACCTCCGCACGCCGACACGACGTGCCTCTGCAAGGCATCGATGCCGATGCTCAGGGACCAAACAACAAAAGGGTCGGCCACGGGGCCCAGCCGAACGCCTACCGCCCGGTCCAGAGCGACCTACGGTGGGTAATCTTGAACCGCCAGGCCAGCTGTGGTAGGGGAGGAGCTGCTTCCAACTCGGCTCCGAACCATCCCAGACCCCCATCCCAAGGGGCTCCGAACCATGCCCGACCCCTGTCCCAAAGACGGGAACCTGCGCTCAGCCGAGTCGGTCGGCAACAGTCTGCCCAACTGAACCGGGCCGAAGGAGCCCCAGTTACCCACCAGGAGTTCCAGGACTTCCGAAGGGAAATCTTGGGTGCCCTCCGAGGAGTCCCCGTCAACGAGAACGCCCGCCATTCCCACACGCGGTCACAGGGCGAGGCAACCGTGTCTCGCCACTCGACAATTCCCCCGGAGTATGATGGCGACATTTTGAAGAACCTCCAAGAAATGGAGGAGCGCCTCGACCACGTTGGTAACGGCGACCCAAAAGCAACCCAGGGGTACCGACCGGTTCATCCCCCTTTCTCCGGCTTCATCCTACAGACGGAGATACCCCGCAATTTCCGTCCGCCTCAATTCGAGACATACAACGGCGAGGGCGATCCTGCTGATCACATGGAGGGCTTCAAAACCCTCATGATGATTCACAGCGCATCGGATCCCCTCCTGTGCCGAGCCTTCCCCACAACACTCTGGGGTCCGGCTCGGGAATGGTTCTCCAAGCTCGCCCCCGGCTCCATCTATTCTTTCGACCAGCTGGAGGGCAGCTTCCTCGCCCACTTCGTAACCAGTCGAAAAGCCGAGAGAACGAGTGCATCACTACTCGGACTCCGGCAAAAGGAGGGGGAGCCCCTCCGGGTGTTTGTCCGGAGGTTCACCGCCGAGGCAAAGTCAGTCTCATCCCTCGACCCCGGCGTTGCCTCGGCAGCCTTCCGCCATAACGTTCGACATGGACAGCTGAAGGCCTCCTTGGCAAAGAAGCCGCCGGTAGACTTCCCCGACCTCCTCAACCGGGTCGAAAAATATATCCGAGCCGAGGAGGCCCTCAATCCCGAGGATCAGAAGGAAGCTCCCGGGAAGGGGAAGCACAAGGCCGACGAGATTGAACCGGCAAAAAAAGCTCCAAGAGACGGGGGCTCCGCAAACAGGGTTCCGCCGATCCCCCGCTTCGAGAGGTACACCCCACTGATGCAGAACGTGTCGACAATCCTCTTAGCGATTGAAGACAGCGACCTCGTCCAGTACCCCCCTCGACCGTCTAACAACACCAGCAAGAAGAGGGATCAGCGGTTCTATTGCCGTTTTCACCGGGACAATGGGCACGACACAGATCACTGCCGCGCCCTGAAGGACGAAATTGAGGCCCTCATCCAACGAGGGTACCCACGAGAGTTCAGACGAGAAGGCGCCCAGGGAACCTAGGGACAACAGAAACAGGAGGGATTCACCTCCTCCTCGAGGGCACCGATAGCGTCCCGAGCGGGATCCGGATCCCGAGGAGCCTGAGGGTCAAGCGATCCTGCATTGTGTCCACGGAGGGCCTATGGGAGGCGAATCCAACACTTCCCACAAGGCCTTCATCCGGGACGTCAATTCCGTCCAGGGCCCTCTCTCCCCCCGGTCCAGCAACTCCCTCTCTCCTTCTCAGGAGAGGTTCTGGAGGGGGTCCGCTCCCTCACTGTGACGCCCTCGTCATCAACCTCAGCATGGCGAACTTCGACGCCCGGAGAATCCTCGTAGATAACGGGAGCTCGGTCAACATTCTGTTCCTCGAAGCATTCAAGAACCTAAAGCTCTCCCATGAGAAACTAAAGCCAGCCGGGTATACCCTTCACGGATTCTCTGGCGTCCCCGTGACCATAGAGGGGATCGTCACACTGGACGTCACGGCGGGCACAAAGCCCAACAGAAGGACCGAGTCCATGGATTTCATGGTTGTGAATGTAAAGGCAGCTTACAACGCCATCCTCGGCCGCCCGGGGCTCTGCTCCCTCCAGGCGGTTCCCTCGGCCTACCATCAGAAGATGAAATTCCCTACCAATACTGGCGTCGGAGTTGTCCGCAGGAATCAGGAAGCAGCACATTCGTGCTACATGACGGCGATCGGAAGCGGTGTGTTTCCGCTCGACGCCGTCGAGCTGGAGCCCGAAAGGACCCAGCCAGAGCCAGAGCCGGCGGACGTACTGCAAGATGTCTCGTTCGAGACAGGGGATGCGTCGAAGCACTTTCGTGTAAGCTGCTCCCTCGCCCCCGACCTCAAGTCCGCCTTAATCGCCTGCATTCGGAATGTCGACCTCTTTGCCTGGAAGCCCTCTGACATGCCCGGTATCTCCGAAGATCTCATCATGCACAAACTCAGCGTGATTCCCGGGTCGAAGCCAGTCGTCCAAAAGCGGTGCAAGTTCGCTCCTGAGCGACAACATGCAGTAAACGCAGTGGTGGACAAACTCTTGTCCGCGCGTTTTGTACAAGAGGTCAGCTACCCAGAATGGCTGGCGAACGTCGTCATGGTGAAGAAGGCGAGCGGGAGTTGGAGGATCTGCATAGATTTTACCGACCTCAACAAAGCATGCCCCAAGGATCCGTTCCCTCTCCCCAGTATTGATGCCCTGATCAATGCTACCTCAGGTCACGAGCTTCTCTCATTCATGGATGCCTTCTCAGGCTATAACCAAATCCGGATGTTTCCTCCGGACATCGCCAAGACGTCCTTCGTTACAGACCAGGGACTGTTTTGCTACCGGGTCATGCCCTTCGGACTGAAGAACGTCGGCGCCACCTACCAGAGGCTCGTCAACCTAGTCTTTAAAGATCAAATCGGGCGTAACATGGAGGTATACGTCGATGACATGCTCGTCAAAAGTGAACAAGGACAGCACCACGTCGCCGACCTGGAAGAAGCCTTTGGGGTCCTTCGAACCCACAACATGAGGCTCAATCCGGCAAAGTGCGCCTTCGGCGTCTCCTCGGAGAAGTTCTTAGGGTTCATCGTCAGCTAGCGCGGCATCGAGGCGAACCCCGAAAAAATTCAGGCCATAATAGACATGGACCCTCCCAGGAATGTTAAAGAAGTCCATAGGCTAACGGGGCGACTGGCAGCCATCGGCCGTTTCCTCTCCAAATCCGGAGAGAAGTCACTCCCGTTCTTCAAAGCACTGCGCGGCACTGGAAGGTTCGAGTGGGGTACGCAACAGCAAGAGGCCTTCGCACAGTTGAAGGGGTACCTTGCCAACCCTCCTCTCCTCAGCAAGCCTGAACCAGGGGAGCCACTCTGGCTCTACCTATCCGCTTCGGAGAACGTGCTCAGCGCCGTCCTCGTCCTAGAAGAGGAAGGGGTTCAAAAGCCCCTCTACTATGTAAGCAAGGTCCTGCTCGACGCCGAGACCCGGTATTCCAGAATGGAGAAAGTGGTGTACGCCTTGGTCATAGCCGCGCGAAAGCTTCGTCCTTACTTCCAGGCACATTCGATCCAGGTACTTACGGATCAACCCTTGAAGGCCGTGCTCTACAAACCCGAAAGCTCCGGTCGACTAGTTAAATGGTCGATCGAACTCAGCCAGTACGACATCGGCTATCAACCAAGAACCTCCATCAAAGGGCAGGCCCTCGCCGAATTCATTACAGAATGGACCATCTCCGAGCAACCCGCGAACAAAGAAGCCGACCAGACGTGGGAAGTTTACGTCGACGGCTCCTCTTGCGAAACGGGGAGTGGTGCGGGCATCATTCTTCGAGGTTCGGATGGTTTCCTCCTCCAGTATTGTCTCCGCCTCAACTTCCCGGCCTCAAACAATGAGGCTGGATACGAGGCGATGATCACCGAGCTAAACTTGGCTCATCAAGCCGGTGCCAAACAGATCCAGGCCTTTAGCGACTCTCAGCTGGTGGTCAGCCAGATCACCGGGGACTACGAGGCCCGTGACGATCGGATGATCAGGTACCAGGCCATCGTCCAACGCCTATTATCGTCCTTCGACGAATCGGCTGTCATAAGGATCCCCCGGGAGCTGAACGCCTAGGCCGATGCCCTGTCGAAATTGGCTTCATCATCCTTTGAAGGCCTCGACTACACGGTCCTAATTGAAGTCCTGTTGAAGCCAAGTACACCCCGGAGGTTCTGCGCATCGAAGACAGAGCTCCTCCAGATGACTGGACCACTCTTATCAAAAAATTTCTTGTCAAGGGAGAGCTCCCCGAAGACCGAGCTGAAGCAAGGCAGATCAGGGTCCGATCTGAAAGGTTCACGGTCATCCATACCACCCTCTTCAAAAGGTCCTATACCACAACAGATGGCAGACCCTACCTCTGCTGCCTGAGCCCAGACGAAGCCAAGTACGCCCTCAAGGAGCTGCACGAGAGGATCGGCGGATGTCACATGGGAAGCCGTCCGCTAGCACGGAAGGCGCTAAATCACGAGTACTACTGGCCCACTATGCTGCAAGACGCCCTCGCCCTAGTGAAGAAGCGTGGCCCCTGCCAACGGTTCTCCCCAGCGAAGAGGGCTCCTCAGGCGAACCTCCGGTCCATGGCCAGTCCGACCCTCTTTGCAATGTGGGGGATGGATTTGGTAGGCCCATTTTCGAAAGCAACGGGCCAACGAAAGTTCCTCATTGTGGCGATCGACTATTTCACCAAGTGGATCGAGGCCGAGCCATTAGCAACGATCACCGAACGACAGACCCAGCAGTTCTTCTGGAAACACCACATCGTCTGTAGGTTCGGGATTCCGCAGGTGCTCATCACGGATAATGGGACTCAATTTGCGGGTAAGAATTTCTGCAAGTTCTGCGAAGATCTCAGGATCCAGCAGCGCTTCTCTTCAGTATGCCATCCCCAGTCTAACGGCCAGGCCGAGAACGCGAACCGCCAAATCCTCGACGGCCTCAAGAAACGACTCGATAACTCTTCCAAGGGGTTATAGGTCGACGAATTACCGAGCGTTCTCTGGGCACACCGAACGACGAAGAGAATCCCCACGGGAGAATCCCCTTTCAATTTAACATACGGCGCTGAGGCCGTCATTCCCTTGGAGATCGGGATCCCTTCACCCCGAATCATGGCTTTCGACGAAGCTGCCAACTCCCAACAGCTGCGGGCCGACCTGGACCTTATAGACGAGGTTAGGAAAAAGTCCGCCCTTAAAAGAAGCATCTACTAGCAAAGAGTTGAGAAGTTCTACAACAAGAAGGTGCGCCCAACTGACATCAAACTCGGAGATCTTGTCCTCCAAAAGCTGGCGGTATCCAATCCCGGCCAGAAGAGAAAGTTGGCACCAAATTGGGAGGGCCCGTATAAAGTATCTGAAGTCGTGCACCCCGGTACGTACCGACTGATCAGTGCCGAAGGCAAGCCCATCAAGAGGCCCTGGAATGCGGAGCACTTAATTAAGTTCTTAAGAGGAGAGTAGCCTCCATGTAAATTATCATGATTGTAATCGGCACGTCGTGCCTAGTCTTTTGTAAGTTTCAAATATATTGTAAATATGCTAGCTTTCTTAAAACAAGCCCACGGCTTCATATTTTGTAACAAATAAAGATCATATCTCGAGCTCGGCGCTCGGATAACAGCGCGAGCCCAAAAAGCTTCTCTTACAAGCTTGGGGCTCGATGCTCGGATAACAGCACGAGCCCAAAAAGCTTCTCTTACGAGCTTGGGGCTCGACGCTCGGATAACAGCACGAGCCCAAAAGCTTCTCTTACAAGCTTCAGGTTCGGCGTTCGGATAACAGCGCAAGCCCAAAAAGTTTTCCTTACAAGCATGGGGCTCGGTGCTCGGATAACAGTGTGAGCCCAAAAAGCTTCTCTTACAAGCTTCGGGTTCGGCGTTCGGATAACAGCGCGAGCCCAAAAAGTTTTCCTTACAAGCTTGGGGCTCGGTGCTCGGATAACAGCGCGAGCCCAAAAAGCTTCTCTTACAAGCTTCGGGTTCGGCGTTCGGATAACAGCGCGAGCCCGAAAAGTTTCCTTTACAAGCTTGGGGCTCGGCGCTCGGATAACAGTGCGAGCCCAAAAAGCTTCTCTTACAAGCTTCGGGTTCGGCGCTCGGATAACAGCGCGAGCCCAAAAAGCCTCTCTTACAAGGTTAGGGCTGGGCTCTCGGATAACATCGCGGGCCCAAAAATCTTCTCGTATAAGTTGGGGCTCAGGCGGCTCGGCCTGGTTGGATTTTTTGGTAACGTGCATCCAATCAAACAACTCTGCTTCCTCCATGCCCGCACCATCTCTCCCCCGAGAACATGTGCTGGAGCTCGGCGTCGGCCCCGAGCAAGGCGGGTACCTTCTTCAAGGCACCACGACCTTGACGCTCGGCGGCGACCTCGACACTCTTGCAACTGGTCCTCTCACAAACATGGGGGCTCGGCAAACCGGAGCAAGACCGCAGCTTTCTTCAAAGCCGCTCGACCGCCACACTCGGTTACGACCCACAACCATGCGCTTGACAAAATTTTATTAAGGTTTAGAGCATCCGCCTTCGGCAGACGCCCCGAGCCTCGAGTCGAGTTATTGACCACCCTCTCACCCGCGAACAACTCGGGGTTTACGGCTTTTACCAGCCTAAACCCCGAACTGTTCGAGGATGGCAGGGGGGCCATCGACCCACTGCTCTCTCTGTCCCGGAACAAAATGCCCCGAGCCTTTGAGCTGTTCAGCTGACCCTCCTCTCGCCCCCGAACAACTCGGGGTTTATGGCTCTTACAAGCCCAAAACCCCGAATTGTTCGAGGACGGCAGGAGAGCCACCACACTTCGGCTCCCCCCGAACCCCCAAACCGATCGGTCGACCCACCGCTCACCAATGAACAACCCGGGGTCTCACGGCCCTAACAACCTGAACCCCGAATAGTCCGAGGGTGATCGGTGTGCCTCCGATCCGGAGTACTCGGAAATATTATATTCTCCGGGTGCCCGCCTTTGGCAGGCACCCGAGTCGGACGGCTCACTGCCTGACAACCAACGAGGGGAGTGGGGGATTATATAGCCCCCTGAGGCCCTCATTTATTGCATCTGGGAATGCGAAACGATGGAAGGCGAAACGTCGCCATAAATGCTCATGGAAATGCGAAACGTCGCTAGTTATTGCTTATCGAGAGACTAAACGCCGCGACCGTCGCGCCCATTGCAGTAAGTCACCTCGGAGCCGATCCCTGCTCAACCAGCCCGGCAACCGTCTCTAACAACCAAGATGGTCAGAGCGTGGAAAATCAAATGTTCTTATTCATTACTCATTGCTTACAACTCAATGAACGTCGGTAGAAATACAAGGAAAAAAGCTCACAACTCACTCACACTCGGCTGGGAACTCGAATTCGGGGCTCCTATCATGCTCGGCCGGACCGGCCCGGGAAGACACTCTCGCCACCGAGCTTCCTGCATCTTCGGGCTGCGCCCCATCCGGTAGAAATAGCGGAGACCGCCCCGGGGTCACATTGCTGACCCCTTCTATCAGACTTGCGCCTAACACCAGCTTCAGTCTGCAGATCTCCAGCTCCTTCTCAACTACGGCCTCACGAAGAAAAGACTCCGAAGCCGACCCCCAGCTTGAAGCATCCGAGAGGGACCAGCCTGCCTCGATAACCCACCAATCCCGGTCGGCTACGGCCTTCTTTAGGCTCGCCAACTCCAAGCCGAGCTCCCTGGGCCTGTTCAGGAAATAGTTAACGGCTGCGGCTCGGTCCCGAGCTTGCTTCTGTTGACGAAGCAGAACTGCCTCCGTGACCTCCTCCCCCGCTCGATCTAGAGGTACCTCGGCAATAATGGGGAGGGCGACACAGGTCCCGTGCATCTATCAAAAGACGAGAACAAACATCACAAAAAACACAAGTCTGGAAGGATTGGCCCAAAAAATAAATTTCATTTCTTTCAAAAAATTTGATACAAAAGCCACGGTGGCCAGTCCGCCCAAGGCATTTACATCAAAACAAGAAAAAAGAAAAAGATCTATTCTTGAGAGGGATTTGGCACCTCTTCATCGACCTGATTACCCCCCGCATCGTCGCCCCCCGGGGTGAGAGGAAAGTTCGGCGTCCATCCATAGTAGAGATGGTCCACGTGCTGCTCGGGGTAGATCTGTTTAAAATGGGACTTGGCTTGTTCGTACGCCTCGTCCTGCGCCACCATGATGGTCTCCCCCAAGGCCGACTCCATCTCCTGCAGTGCCTTCTTTCCCCTCGCCGCCTCGGCCGCGATCTTCGCCTCGAGGTCCTCCCGGTCCTGCTTGTGGATCTTGCAGAGCGACTCTATCTGGGCCTCGTGGACGGCCACCATCGCCCGAACTTCCTTCAGCTCATCCGTGGCCTTGTTCAAGTCACGGAGGTACTTCTCCGCATTCCGCCTCTCGATGTGTATCTCCTTCTCCAAGCACTTGTGGAAGTGCTGGCCATGGAGCATCGCCTGTCCGAAGAGAGAGAGATCAAAAAAACTCCAAGTCATTGGGTGAAACGGAGCCAGGTCAACTTACCGAGAGGGTTACCTGAGACCACCGCATGTAGGCCTGGTCCGCCGTCTGCACCGCTAGGGCCATCCGATCGCGCTCAGTGGCGCACTTCTAGACGAACTCGACCGCCACAGGCCCATCAAGCAGAGAATCGCCCCGCATGATCGACCAATCAGGGGCAAATGGCAGCGTGCCATGCTTGCTCACCATCTCCACAGCGGTCGGTCGGAGAGGGGGGAGCCCTTTTTCCGGGGCATCCACGGTCTTGCCCGAACTGCCCGCTGCGTCCCGAGCCCCCCTCGACGAATGGGAGGACTGGGAGTGTGGCCTCTTAGTCCTCTTCGCCTGGGAAGGCTCCTCGGCCGCCGGTGCCGGCACCTGGGAGGACGCGCCGGTCTGCGCGGCCAGCTTCTGCTTCTCGGCCGCTATCCTCTCCTGATCGGCCTTCTTCCTCTTCTCTACCCTCGCCTTCTCGGCGACAGCGAGTAGCAACTTCTTCGCGTCCGCCTGTTGGGTTGTCATCCCTACAAAAAACACAGAAGAAAAGCTAACGTTAACACGAAGGCAGGAAATGAACTATTCGAAAAGAGACATACTAGGGTCGACAGGACTCAGTCCGGCTCGGGCGAGGTGTATCTCGGTCACTCGAGGCCACGCTATGCTATGCCCCCAGGTAATCTTCTCCACCCTCTTCCACTCCTTGGCGGTCAAGTCGCTCTTCCTCGGAGGCTTGTGCTTCGGCTTGACGAAGTTCCACCTGGTCAGGATTCCCCAAGACCCCTCAGTTCGAACTACAAAATACTTTTCTTTCCACTCCTTATAGAGTCCAGATGACCGTGCATTACCTTCTTATGCGGCCTCGGCGAAAAGTAAAATATCCCCTCCTGATCTCCGAGTGAACCAATCCCGAAAATAGCTCGGAAATACGTCAGCCTCGGCTTCACTCCCTTCTCTTGACACTTCAGTATGTAGCAGACTAAATGTTTCCAGGAGTTCGGACCGTATTGCATGGGGCAGAGCTTCGCCCAGTTCAGAACCCTCTTCACGAAAGGGTGCAGGGGCAGCCTCAGCCCCGAGAGGAAGGCATCCTCAGGAAACATACAATACCCCGGCGCCAGAGCCGTGGTGGGCCGAATACCGGGGCTCGGAAGGAAGATCTCGAACTCCCGCAGAATATAGTAGGCGGCCCTGATAATGTTGAGGTACTCCGCCTTCAAAATGCTCTGGATGCTATCTGCGCGGATCTTCACCCGAGTGTCTTCGCCCTGCACTGGAGGGATCGATTCGATGTCCTTAATGTCATCGGGATACATCCGAATCGACCCGGGATTCCTGAAGGTGACCGGGGGAAACTCGAGACCCGGTCTCGGTGCATACTCATCGGGTGAGGAAGGACTGTGTGGGATGGTCATGACTTTCTTCTTCCGACGAGGGCGAGCCTTCCGTTCGGGAGACGGCGTCAACAACGGGGGAAGTGATGGAAGATCTTCTCCAACCCCAGTCGGACTTCCAGCCGTACTCTGGCCACCCTCTCCTTGGGCAGCCTCCTGTTCGTCGACCTCATCCTCCTCGTCTTCCTCATCACCCTCGGCACCCTGCTCATCTTCGTCCTCGTCGACCTCGGTGTCTTCCCCCTCCTCTTCATCATCCTCCTCCTCCTGATCCTGTTCTTTCTCATCCTCGCCGTCCCCCTCATCCTCTTCCTCCTCGTCACCCTCATCCATGGGCTCCTTCCCCGACCTTCTGGACCTCAATGGGAACACCACAAAGACATCGTCCCCACCGTCTGACCCAGGGTCGGTAAGAACCTCCTCTTTCACCTTATACTTGCTCAGGGACGACGACGTTTCCTGCACGGATTCCTCCGCGGAACGACCTGACGAGCTAGCCTCGGATCCGGACTGAGTTCGCGACATTACTAAAAAGAAAAGTACTAACCTGGAGCGTAGAAAGTTACGATCACCGAAAAATCTGCCGACGGCAAGTAAGATTCCCGCTCTTGTTAAAAATTGGAAAGTGAGTAATAAAGTGAAGATGAAGAAATGAGGGAGGGAGATGGGGTTTTAAAGAGAAAGCGACCCCTCAATTTTCGCAAAAAAGATCTGGCCGTTGGATCTTAACTGACAAGATCCAACGGCCACCAAGATCGGGAAGCGCTTTGATCTTTGCGCCCATGACGTCAGCAATAGGCATGAAATTACCCCATTACCCCTCCACCTTTTTCTCTCCAAATAGGCTTTTTTCGACAAGTCAGAAGGGTCGACGCTCTAATAGAAGCGCGAGCCAATAATTCCCCTTCTATTCTCACAGAAGGGTCGACGCTCGGATAGAAGCGCGAGCCAATAATTCTCCTTCTATTCTCACAGAAGGGTCGACATTCGGATAGTATCGCGAGCCAATAATTCCCCATCTATTTCACAGAAGGGTCGACGCTCGGATAGAAGCGCGAGCCAATAATTCCCTTTCTATTTCACAGAAGGGTCGATGCTCGGATAGAATCGTGAGCCAATAATTCCCCTTCTGTTTTCACAAAAGGCTCTTCCAACTAGCGAGGTGCTCGTCTACCGACCCTTCCTCTTGTCACGAGGGACTCGTCTGCCGTCCCCTAGTGCTCGACCAACCGAGCCCCAGAAGAAGACCTCGCCTCCCCTTCGCTCTGCCAACTAGCGAGGAGATCATCCACCAACCCAATAAGCTCATCTACCGAACCTTGGAGCTCGTCCGCCGACCCAAGGACCTCGCCTGCCGACCCCCAAGCACCTTAAACCAATCTCCTACAAAATCGACCTCAACGTCCCCTCGCTCTTCCAACTAGCGAGAGGACCGCCTACCGACCCCAGGAGCTCGTTCACCGACCCCTGGTGCTCGACAAATCAAGCCCCAACGGAAGGCCTCGACGTCCCCTCGCTCTTCCAACTAGCGAGGTGCTCGTCTACCAACCCTTAGGGCTCGTCTGCTCGTTTGCCGACCCCGTGGGCTCGTCTGCCGACCCTCAAGCCTCAGCAAGCATCGCTCTGGCTCTCCTACTCCTCTACACAGCCTCCCGCGCAAACTCCAACGAGGGATCCATTCCTCCTACCCCCTGGCCTCTTTAGAAGATAGCAGATCCTACTTTCTCACCCCAACATCCACCCTGCTCTTCCTACGGAGGCAAAGAATCACTCCTACAGGGCTGGTTCACCCAGCCCTACAGGAGTGTGGGGCTTGTGATATGGGTCAGGAATGACGTGGCCCATCCTGGGCCACAGGATCCCCTCAGGATACGCGCACCTCCTGATCCTCCAGATCCGCCACGTCAGCATCAAAAAATCGCCCGGACTGTCGCCACGTCAGTCCGGGAACCGCCCGGGCATCTGCCACGTCAGCCCTAAACCGCCCGGGTTTCCACCGCTTCAGCCACACGGCCAACCGGGTCCAGACCTGGCCCCAAACGGGTCCAGACCCGGTTGGCATCTTCTATAAATACCAGACCCCTACTCCTTCTCCAGGTAATCAATTTTCCCCCACTCAAACCCTAGTTACTGTTACTCTCTCTTAGTGACTGACTAGATCCTCGGAGGGTCTGCCACCGGGACCAACCCCGGTGTTCCGAGACCGTCTGCAGGTACACGAGACCCTCGGATCCGAGCCCCAAAGATCCGAGCCGAGCATCAGCCTCCACCTCAAAACCGCCTACCTCAGTACCGTTCGTCCAGCCAAGGGTCGTCTGCATAGGTGTCTCCTCCTTCAATACAAATTGAGTAAGAACTCACGCCTGGTGCATCCACACGTTCCCAAAAACAAACCGCATCACTTACTAATGTGTAGAAGGAAATAGCTTAGTTCTTGATCTCAATAACCAAAAAAAATAAAAAAATTGAAAATGCACACATTTCTTCAAGAAGAGAGAAATTTGCTCCACATGTTTATTCAAGATGGCTATCGGGTAAATTCGTCTCTCTTTATTAGAGTGATGGGAACAGGGTTGTAACAAGAGATAGTATAGAATCAGAACGGAACAAGGATCCCCATATGTTGGAAGGTGGGACCCTAGTTATATGCGTCGGATCTGGTATGATGGTGTTCTGCTGCTACACGTTATTGTTGCTAGTTGTCGTTACTCATTAACCAAATTGCAAGGGGGATTAGGTGGTAATCAATCAAATTACGCTTAAGTGTAAATGTACATGAATAAGTTATTAAATTATCAAAATATATATATATATATATATATATATATATATATATATACAAATTGCAAGGGGGATTAGGTGGTAATCAATCAAATTACGCTTAAGTGTAAATGTACATGAATAAGTTATTAAATTATCAATATATATATATATATACAAATATTGATACATTGTGGTCCTTGATGGATGGTGCTTCTGGTTTCACCAACCAAATCAGGGGAATATATGGGGATAGGACAAAGGATTACAAAAATGTTGAAATCAAAATAGAGTAGATTCTCATCCATAGTGTTGTTCATGGTGTTAAGAGATTTGAGGGATCCACGTGCAAACAGAAGAAGCATACAGTCACATAAAAATTGATCCATTGTCTTAAAATAAAAATAAAATAAAATTAAAAAACTGAAATTAAATACAAACTAGTGTTCACTATACAATATGTACCCAGGAAATAGGAGATATGTTTGCTTTGGGTTTGATGTGGCTGCACCTAAAGTACCAACTAGAAGAGGCCCTGGCCACTTGGTTTAATATGAATTTCGATGACCCACACCACTGTCATTATGGTTTATTAATACTTAATTCAATCTATAAGTCGATATTGAAATGGGTTTGTAGTTTCAACCTATAAGTTAATTGCTTAGGTAGTATAATTATAGTTTAACAGATTAATATGTGCTGGTTTAGTTTGCTAGTTTTAGTAGGCTCTTTTATTAACATAGATAAATAATAAGAATGATACTAACGCTTTGAGATGGAGGCACAAAATTGCCCGTATGGTCTATATGTACTTTATTCTGACTTATATGTAGAAGATTTGATACTGATGACTTTGCAATTTGTATCATTAATTACAGTAAATAGATTTCTCTGTGCTGGTTTTGCCTGTGAGTTTTGTACGCCATTTTATTACCAGAGACATATAAGGCAAAAAAATGTCAATGACATGGACTAATGCTTATCGACAAACAAACTGAAGAGGATAACAACTCCTCAACCGTAAAATTAAGCACACTTTTGACCTTGTCTTAGTTTTAAAATATGTAGATTAGGTAACCCAGTTTTACGGCACCATTAATTAATAGCTTACAGAGCTACAGTATCTGGGATCTTTGTGAGATATTAGAAAATTAGTAGCATATTTATATTCTTTCTATATTTATGCCTAAACATTTTTCTGTTGCATGATCACTCTATGATAAAGAAAAATCTAGCATTAATTATGGGCACTCCGATCAAACTATCTGAATTGATGCTTACAGGGTGTTGCATCTGTTATTACCAAAATAGCTGAGACTTCTAACAGGATTTGGTACCAGTTGGATGGGAATCAAATCAAAGAGAATAGATTTACATCATCAAAGATCTTCAGTTCGAAGGCAGCAAACAATTATATGCATCTGCAATTTGTTTCAGTTTGAGATGATCTTATTTTATGAGTTACGGAGATATTTGTTTGGTGTGGGTGTTTACTGTTAAGCGTCAATTTTCTAATGGTACTTAAGGAAAAGTTACATACTAGTATTCAGACAGAAATTGGGCCATTGTTTGTTGTAAGTGTCATAAGCCTCAATTAGGCCTGTTTACGGCAGCAGAAACATCAAGAACATCACAAGTTTGCATCATTTATATGGTGTAGTATTGTACAATTTGGCATAAGGTAACTGCTTCATGTAATCTAGCTATCTTGAACCTTTGAATTTCTCCAAGTAATGATTTGAGCTGATAACTGCTTCAATTTGAACTAATCCAAATTCCAAAGTGAAACCCTAACTACAAAAAAAAATCTGCATCACATTAGCTGATTAAATGACTATGAACAAATAACCTAGTTCTGTTGATACATTTCTTATGCTGTGCCAACCAATCCACACAGTAATCCTGATACTCTGACTGCTTCTTTGTAATTTTGACCTGTTAACTTCAATAAATATTTCACCCGGTCAACTGTTAAAAAGACGTACATTTTTTAGCATATATGTCCTCTCCAATGTTTGCAATACTTAGCTGCTCAGCTTATTCTCCTATCAGTTTCAACACTTCCAACTTCTCGATCATGCAATAGTCATCTTACGTATGCAATTGTTTTCGAATCAACAAGCTGATGTTTTTCCCTTTCGGAATATGATATACTAGTTTTAAAGGTGTTCTTTCTTTCCTAACGATTTCATTGTCGATACTCCAATCAAATCCAAGGCTAACCTTTCCATGACCTCACATCAATTGTTAACACAAATGTTCTTCAATCTATTTTAAAATGCATCAACCAATTATGGTCCATTTGTAAGAAAGCTTGGAAAGTGCACGGTAAGCCAGGTTCCATATCTTCTTGGTGGGACGGTTGGCGTGTGCTTTGTATCAAACGAGCTTATCGATCATCTTGGGATTTAACTATGATGGCGTTGGTTTGGATAATTTAGAAAGAAAGAAACAGTTGAATCTTCAACTCCTCTTCTCGCAACATTAATGGCCTTATTACCTATCTCCTTTTCTTTACTACATTTTGGTCTCAGATTCTTCCTCCTAACAAATTAGCCAAGCTACGCTTAATCAATCTTGATTTAGTGATTTCATCTTTGCCTATGCTACTTAATGGTGCTTTATTGCATTGTTAGTTTTGATTTCTTTTATTCGTCGCTTTCCTCACTCATGTTCTTGGTTTTGTTGTGCAGACCTAGACACCATCGTTGATAAAGTAGTAGGAAGGTGGGGCTTAAAGTTTCTCAACATGTCAAATTCAAAAAAACCAACTCCAACACAACACTAACAGTCATTCAACTTAATTTTATACATATTGACTTTCACAAGACACATAATCATCATCCCCGAGATGCAAAATCAATATAACAGCACAACAAGATGCAAAACATCAATGTAAACAACAAAATTTTCCAAAACACAAGAATAAAACTAGTCACTAAAACTAACAACACAACAAATCACTAACATGAATTCTTGCATGAAAATAACATTTACCAAAGAGAGACCTCTTCAATCTATCTCTAGGCTCTGTGAATAACAAAAAATAGACCAGGAAAGATAAAAAATAAGATAAAAACAAATAAGAAAGATAGAAAGGAAAAAAAACTAAGGGCACAGATTGAGCGCTAACCACCCCCCCCCCCCCCCCCCCCCCCCCCCCCCTCTCCAATCAGGGGTGCTGCCATCACCGCCATCACACTCATAAAAGGATGAGAGCACAGATTGTGCCCGCACATCGCTGCCACAGCTTGCAGCGGACTTCGGCGGCACGTTCGGAAAGGGGAAGAGAGCGCAAGGGTGTCGCTCTGTAACCATGGAGGTGGGGGGGACGAAGAGGTTGCTGCGGCGGAGGTAATCGGCTTGGAGGATGTAATGGAACTGTGTGCAGGAGTCGAAGGAGGGACTTGGCCGCCGCCGACTTCGCGAAGGACGGTTAAGTTGAAAGGGCATGGTTCGGCGGAGAGGGAAGGGTTGGGAAAATTGACGAGCGAAAAAGAGGGATGTGAAAAGAGAGAAAACACAGACATGCGAAAAAGAGGGATGTGAAAGGAGAAAAAACACAGTGAATCGATGAGGATGACTTACCTCGCGGCGCTGTTGTTCGAGAGAGAAAGACTACTCTGAGTGTGATGGAGGAATGAAAAAGAAAAAATAAAAGTGAGGGAAGAAAAGAAAAAAAGTCCGGGAACTTAAACTTTTTTAGTGGGGGGACTATACCCACAGTATTTTACACCGTCAATAAAACTTATAGTTACGGATTAGAAGTTCTAAAACTATAAGATACCTAGTTCACTACACGTTTGTAGGTATATGATGCCTATACCCATGGTTTTAGTGACTGTCACTATAGGTGTCCGTTGGTATATATCAAATTCCTTGTAGTAATTTATGATATCTTATGATAAATTAGTCACTGCAAGACTGAACTACCTGCTAATTATTTTGTTAAGATACACTTCTCTTATGTTCTATTCTTTGATTACAAAAAAATTCAGAAAGATGAGTTTTATTACAAAAATATTTTTTAAATGGTTATGATGATGAGCAATTAAAAAAAAAATACAATGCAAGCCAAATGGGGAGCTTAAACTATATTTTAAATTAAAAAAAAAAGCATTGATAACATAATTTAATAGAACGTCTAATATATTAGTTTTAATCATTTGCCTTCTACATATTATTTTCAATTCAATTGTGAACTTTATATTAAAATGTGTAGTAATGAGGTACAACTTATTGCTATCAAATACTTGAGTTTGAAAATTGTGTTTTCTGTAACATCTTTACTACATCATTGTTAAATGTTTGATATGCTCGACTATAATTATACAGGAAAAAAGTTGTATATATGGGGAGGTTCTGCCAATTTTTTTATTGAATGTTATTGACATTTTAATATATCTTATTGTAAAGTCTGTGCAAATTGCACAAGGGTATACTAGTACTATGTAAGCAAGGTGCTCCATGATGCCAAGCTCTGGTAGTCCAAGATGGAGAAGATAGGTTACACCCAGGTTATGGCGGTGCAAAAACTTCACCCTTATTTCCAAGCCCACTCCGTCCAAGTCCTCATAGACTACCATCTGAAAGATTTCCTCAACAAGCCTGAGATGGGCATTTGATCAAATGGTTCATCGGGCTGAGTCAACATGACATCAGCTACAATCCAAGGACCGCCATCAAGGGTCAAGCGCTAGCTGAATTCATCACTGAATGCACCATCCCGGAGGCAACCGAGGCTCAGCAGAAACCGACAGTGTGGAAGCTCTATGTGGATGGGTCCTCTTGCGAAGAAGGAAGTGGAGCAGGGGTAATACTGCAGGACCCAAATAGCTTTGTCCTCCAGTACTCCTTACACCAAAACATTCAGGCCTCTAATAACAAGGCCGAGTATGAGGTGCTAATTGTCGGACTGCTCCTAGCCACAAAGCCGGGGTGAAACGGGTCAGGTCCTTCAGTGACTCCTAACTTATGGTTAACCAGGTCTCTGGGAATACGAAGCCCGAGATCCCGCATGATTCAGTTCCTGGCCCACGTTAAGGAGCTCCTGGCAAACTTCGAAGAAGCTTCAGTTGTCTGTACCCCTCGAGAACAACCAGGACGATGCATAGTTGAAGCTAACATCCTCCGCTTCTGAAGTTCTTGATCGCACAATGCTCGTAGAGATCCTCATTTAATCATGTAATGATAAAGGGAATATTGATGTCTTCTGTGCCAAATCCCAGCCACGATCGGCGACTTGGATGGACCCGATTGTAAACCTCCTTGAAAGGGGGGGGGGGGTTACCCTAGGAAAGATCGAAGCGCGGAAGCTCCGAGCCAGAGAAGATAGATTTGTGCTCATCGAGGGGGTATTGCTCAAATGGTCGTACACCATGGCCGACGAACAACTTTATCTCCGATGCCTTGCGCTCGAGGAAGCCTGATATGCCCTTGAAGAGATTCACACGGGAGTTAGTAGCTGCCACATTAAGGACAAGTAGCTCGCAAAGAAGACCCTCAACCACGAGTATTACAACTCTGCTACAAGATACTCAAGAACTTTTCCGTAAATATGGCCCATGCTAGTGGTTCTCATCCATAAAACACACCCCCAAACCGAACTTAAGTCACTGGCAAGTCCGGATTCATTTGTTATGTGGGGAATGGATTTGGTCGTACCCTTCCCTAAGGCAACTAGTCAGTGACGCTTCCTCATTGTTGCCACAGACTACTTCACCAAGTGGGTTGAAGTTGAATCCCTAGCCTCCATAATCGAGTATCAAGCCCAGCAATTCTTTTGGAAACACATGTTGTGCAGGTTTGGAATCCCCCGAATCTGAATCATTGATAACGGCACCCAGTTTGCCGACAAAGTATTCTGCAAGTTCTGCACGAACTTGGGAATTCAGCCGAGGTTCTCGTCTATCTCTCCCCCTAGTCCAACAGACATGTAGAGTACACCAATCACCAATTCTAGATGGACTCAAGAAACAGCTTGATGAATCCCCCCAAGAGATTGTAGGTCGAAGTACTCCCCAGTGTGCTCTGGTCATATAGGACGACCAAAAGAATCCTGGTAGGTGAACTGCCGTTTAACCTCATGTTCAGAACCGAGGCCGTTATCCCCCTGGAGGTCGGACTACCCTCCCTTGGGATAATAAGCTTCAGTGAGGACTTGAACTCTGACCGCCGCAGGGCCAACCAAGATCTCCTTGAGGAAGTGCGAGATAAGTCAGTTGTCAAAAGGAACATTTACCAGCAGAGAATGGAGCATATATAACAAGAAAGTCCGACCAGTGAACATCAAAGAAGGTGACTTGGTCCTAAGAAAGCTCGAGATCTCCGAGCCAAGCAAAAAAGGGAAAACTCGCCCCAAACTCAGAAGGCCCTTACAAGGTCTCCAAAGTGATTTTCCCCTGAACTTACTGGCTTGAATACCTGGGGGGCAGGGTGATCAAAAGAACTTAGAATGCAAAATACTTGATGAAATTTCATGAAAGCACATAACGCTGTAGTGCCCTCAGCAAATTGTAATAAGGCCCTAAAAAGCCCTCCCATGTAAAAAGCGCTCGCCAACCGGCAGCATAAATGAATAAATTTTTATTTTAACGCAACTTTCTCTCAGACTTTTGCCAAATTCGTGTATGCTCGCTCAAGTACCGACACTCAGCATGTACTTCGAGCCATACACGAAGAACTCTCCTTCTTCGATTGGCCCCGTCCCTCGGTGTGGACTTTGAGCCACACATCTCCGTCTTCACTTGGCCCCATTCCCCCGCGTGGACTTCGAGCCACATATCTCTTTCTTCGCTTTGCTCTGCCCCTCGACGTAGAACTCTCTCGGGGCCTGCCCCTCAACGTAGAACTCTCCCGGGGCCTGCCCCTAGGCAAAGAACTCGAGTTGCATGCAAAAATTCCTATCTTCGCTTCACTCGGTGTAACGCCCCGAGTTTCCAATACAAGAAACTCAAGACACAAGCCGGAATCTTTACTTCAAATAGTCTCACAACACAGAAAGTACATGAAATTAAAAACTTTTATTACATTCCAGAATATTACATTGTACAATACAGTCTTACATTAATTTTACATCATGATTACATCAATGAAATTTAATATACAAAATTTAGAATCCCCATTTGGATGCTCCATCCAGCTCGAGTGTCCTGCTTTCGTGATGAAGTAGTTCTGCAACTAAATAGAGTGTGGGCATGTCAGTTGAATAATGCAACTGACGCAATGTTGATAAAACTAGCGACTCTCCAAACTCAACAATCAATATTTGAGGTAAAAGAAAATTTTGTAGTCAAATTACAAGTGTTAGTGTATGTCATGCCCTAAAGTCTAATGCACAATCTTCGATGCACTCAAATGCTCTTACTCTAATGCAATTCATCTAGAAACGTATGCATCTTATACTACATACTTTTTCAAACACAACTTCAATGGAAATGTATACATCCAATACTACATACTTTCCAAGGAGTTCGAAATCTCCAGATCACTAGGTTCGATCCCTCGCTATGCATCCTACTCTTGTACTCATTCCTGTTTCTGATATTCATCTAGTGACTGGTGAGGTTGCAGTTGTTCGTCCTGAGTCCTGCCTCTGCAGTCAGCAGTGGTGTCCCTGTTTTTCACTATGACCGGTCCCTGCAGTCCCACTGCTCTGGACCTCACCCAAAGTTGTTACAAACATGAAGGTGGCCCCGCGGTAACCACCGCTTACCGAGATGCCTAGAGTCTTACTCGTGATTTTGAGTCTTACTCTAGCTCCTTGTCCGTATCAAACAACATAGAAGTTGATGGATTCTTAGTGTCCATCCCTAACTTCCGATATGAGAAATATAGTACGCACCTCCCACCCTAGAAATTAATAAACGAGACTACGCCGCTCGTCCTCCATACCATACGAGACGATGCTGCACATGTCCCATTGACATGCAAGTACAACCACCCGACTAATGCTTATCCTTTCCATACAAATGACATGCTTGGTCTTAGGATACTACTGCCAGCGCTGGTCTAGCAACTACTGATCTTATTTATGCAGAGATTATCGAATACCATCCGATTAATTGCTAGTCAAATAAACCCAGTTCTTTATCCAATACACAAGCCTTGAGGGAAACCGATATGGCTCCCAGGCCAGGCTCAAGAGTTGGCCCAAACTTGGCCCAAACTTAACCCAGTGACTTTGGTGATTCGACCCCGTCGATTGCCGACCACCTTCTTGCTTGAATCTCGACTCGGCCTCCGTCCCGCGATCAACCCCTCCTTGGATAGCGATCCGCCGGTGCACGAAAACTGTCTTCATCCATAGCATCTCGAGGTGAGACTACTAATTATCAAGGGTCAAATGGATCGAGAGTCTAGGGTGATAACCATTACCCTAGACAAACAACAAGATAATACACATAGCCAACTCCACTTAATACAGTGGATATTCACAAGTCCAATTCAAACACGTTCAATTCAAGATTCAAAACCTAACTAACAACTATCTAACTCCATTATAGCCTTGACACATAATGGACATATACATGTCAACTCAAACATGATCAATCACGATCCAAGTGTTGCTCAAATCTTAGAAACACATTAGGTGCAACAAGAAAAGCTCTAACATGATCAAAACATGACTCAAAGGTCAAAATAAACATCATTTAAGTCACTTCTAAAGCCCCGGTATGATGCAAGCATATATTCAAATCAAAATAGTAAGCTACTAATCAATATGCAGTTATGCTATTTTGGAAAAATCACCATAAATCACACACTCAATGAAATTCCAAGTTCTTAGGTTCTTTAGAAAGATCTTTAAGTCTACTACAACATCTTTAGTTAAAAACTTTCACAAATAATTCATTTTAGGGAAGAAAAATGGTCACTTCTGATGAGCATGCAAAGCTTTCAAATCTGATGGAATTATCAACTAGTTGCACCAATAAAATCTTTTAAAATATCAAAATCAATCAAAAATCTATAAAATTTTTATGGGAATGTGATAGACACATAGGATCGACACATATCCAAAAATTAAGTAAAATCTCAAAGCCTAGAGGAAGATATGATATTTTAAATTAGATGCAAATTATCACACAGCAACAACACTGTTTCTAAACCACTGCGGCAAGTTGCATTTTAAAAAGATAAAAATTCTCATTCAAAAATTAAGAAAAATGGTGGAAATGTTCCACAATGACTGGGGAAGCTACTGTAAACCATTCCAGTTCAAATTCCATCAAGACACAAAGTTATGATTTATATAAGCTGATCATGTTAAACTCACAAAGCATAAATTTTATTCCCTGAACATGCAACAAGATTTAATTTTATTAGGATAGAAAATATATCAAAAATTACAAAATTTGGTAGATTTATAATAAACATGCATGAGAAGCCACAGTATAATTTTCAGCTCTAACTTATATTAACCCTGTAGATATAAATTTTACAAGTCAAGCATAATCATTCAAGTCGAAATAGTAAGATAGTTCAACATCACCAACAAGATGGATTTATTAAAAATATCAAACCTTATCCAAAATTTACGAAATTTGGTGGAGATATTAGGGACACAATAAAGATGATACAATAAAAATTTCAAGTCTAATTTCTATCATGACACAAAATTATAATTTTTCTAATCAAATCTTGCTAATTCTTCACAAGATTTAATATTTCCTAACAATTAACATTCTTAGCTCAAGTATTGAACTATAAACATTCAAAATTCTTCATTCCTATCATTTAGCAACCCAAATCAGCAATATTAATCATTCATCATTCATAAAAAAATATTCAATATGCATAGAGTTAGAAAGACACCCACAATTGAAGCTTTTGTTGATTTCTCTCCTATTTGCTTTGGCATTCTCCTCCTCCTAGATCCTTGCTCCTTGCTCCTAGCCTCCTTCTCTTTGTATGCTTGCTCTCCAATTTTCCAAGCAAGCTTGATGAGAAAAAAATTGAAGTTGAAGAAATGCAAGAAAATGAGAAAATGAAGCTTTTTGAAAGAAGAAACTTTTTAGGGTTTGAAGAAATTAAGAAGGGGGAGATGATGGCAGACAAGGAATGACAGAGAGAGGGGGGGGGGGGGGAGCATACCCAAAACAAAGCCCATAGATATATTACGTAGTTTAGGGTGAATTAGTGATTTTAGGGTTTTTATTTATATGGATAATTAAACATACAAACATACACTCATACATCTACATATATATATGTAATCCTACACGCATACAATTCATCCATATATATATGTATATACAACACAATGCATGCCCAATTATTTTGAGAAAAGCTTGCATAAAAACAAAGATATTTTTATTCAAAAAAATAATTATTAGTATTTATACATTTCATCTCAATTCATAATCGAGATAAGCATTCAATTTTAGTTAAGAAAATATTCCAACTCTGGTTCAACAATTATATCACTGTCGGGTTCAAAACAGATTAAATAATATGTCTCAATATTTACTCAACTAAAATTGAGAAGAATCCGTTAATACGTGCACGAATTAATGTACAAAACAGATATATACTATTTTTACGGGATCTTACACTCTGAGTGGGACAAAGGGACCTAGATTGCATGACACCTGCACACCTATGGAAGAAGTGATTATTCTGTCGCACATTGATTGCAGGGGTAACGACGAATCATACTTCGCCATTATCCCTAACTGTTAGTGTGTGGTGGAAGGACCACATGAACGACAAAAATTAGAAAAACTGAAAGGGAGTGAGGGATTTTATAGGCTCTTGCAAAAGGAAGACCTTGATCCCCGCAATGCAGACATGGACAGATCCAAATCTTCTACCTCCATCGAACGACTGCAAATGGAGGATGTTTTGACTCCCAAGATTAAAGAACGTTTCATTCTCAAGAAATAAAAATGGTTCAATTCCAAAGATTGAACAGTGAATGAACTCCCAAGGTTAAAAACGTTTCAAATTCCAAGGTGTTCTCCCACGTGCACGTTCACGTTATCACACACACAATGACCCTTCGGCCTCCAAGTTATGATATTTACATACAAAGAAATTTGACGCAAAAAGTACCAAGCGAAGAGTCTTCATTATTAACACACTCAATAAACTGAGAGATAAATGCATATTGATACATTCGGCATGGCCAAGGAATTACAGCAAGATACAATAAGTTACAACAAGTCACATGGGTCGGTTGTGGAACCTCCTCCTTAAGGGTGCCTACCCCCGGGCTCGCGCAAACTATCTCGAGACCAACTAATCTGGTATGCACATCTCCTGAGAGCTAGCCATGCTAGACAATCCGGCCACTCCACTCTGAGCATCCCTCGAGTTAGGCTCTAACCGGATCGTCGGGGAGGGACCTTGGACGGAGGTTCAACCACTATAGTGAGAAGTCGCTCGAGACCCCGCCACTCTGAACTCCACTTTCAACTGGTATATCTCTAACTCTTTCTCCACCAGGATCTCTCAAACAAAAGAATCCACCAAACGCATCGCACCTTCCGAGGAAGGAGGTCGGGATGACCCATCGGGGAGTGCTACCAGAGCCCGAGATGTCGACCATCAGATTTTTTAGACGAGCAAGTTCCAAGCTCATTTGATGCGACCTTCGAATGTGTTACGAAAACATCAAATCCATGTCGTTCGCCTCTTTATAGTTGCAAGCCAAATTCAATTCCATGATATGCAATCTATTCTTAAGGTATTCAAGCTCGGCATCTCGGTGGTTGACGAGAGCATGTTCAGCAATCTAGAAAGAAAGGAAAATGCCACATTACACCGAGCACTAAAGACTTGGCTAAATTCTAAAAGCTATGAAAAATCTCAAGTTAATGAGTTCGGCCAACAAACTTTCTTCCATTCAAATTCATTAAAATATTCCGTACAAAAAGCGGTGGCCATCCGCAGTAGGTGAATACAAAACAAAAGAAAATAAAAGAAAAGAATCCTACTGCTTGGGGGAGGGAGCCACCTCTGCAACCTCTGGATCGAGGTCAGCTCAGCAGAAACCTCCAGTTGGTCGGCTGTAGTGGCAGGAAACCTAGTGTCCCCCTCCCCACCCGAGGGGATCTCCTGCAAAGTTGGGGGAGCCTCATCAAACTTCATGGAGTAGGAAAATCCTTTGAAGATGAGGTCAGGGGTACTTCCTCTGAACGTGCTCGAGTGCCCACTCGTACCCCTCATCCTAGGCAAGGATGACCTTGTCGATGGCCAGTACAATGTCAACCTTCAACAACTTCTCCTTCACATCTAGGCAATTCTCTAGCTTGAACCGCTCGGCAGTTTTGGAGGTCAGCTCGACCCTGAGAGCCTTCTCTCTCTTCTCTAGTATGCCGAACTTCAACTTGAGGTCCTTGCAATCCCTCTCGACCCGTAGCGCCCACCGATCAGCAAGTTTGATCTCGCGATCGTACTATCTCCTCATATCTGCTCCATGTGGAGTCGCCTGCAGACCGAAGCTAAGATACTTAGAAAAACTTTAATTGATTAAGAGAAAAGAACGCATCCAGGGAGAAACACTTACCACCATGTCAGCCTAAACTCACTTCATATAGCTCGAGTCGAATGTCTCAGTCGCGAAGCATTCTCTGTCGCGGGGCGTCGCGAGGTTGTTCACAACCTTCATGGAAACCAGACCCTCTAGGATCAAGTCTGCCACATTCACAGCCCAGTCGGTCATCCAAGGCTCTAAGCCCTTCTCCCCAATGACCTCCCTAGCCTCGGGGTGAACTGGAAGGAGCTCGGACCTCCCCGCTCGGCCACCCTGAGGTTCTCCAAGCTTGGAGCCACCCTCGTCGAGTCGGACAAGTCGGCGATTGTTAGGGCCTTTGAATTCTTGGATTTCCCTTCAAGGGCAGAGGCTACGGCCCTCTTCTTTCCCTTCAGCTGCTCTGCAACCTTCTTCTTCACCAAGGCGGCCCTCCTTGCCTCGATGTCCTTGTCGTCGATCATCGCTGTAATAGGAAGAATAAGTTGTGAGGTCGAAGGGAAAATGTTGAATTCAGAAAGGAATTAAAAAAACATACAAGGGTCATCATGGCTCAGTTCGATCCTAATGAGGTGCCTATTAGACACCTTCGGCCATCTCACACTCCCCTCGACGAAGAGATTCTCTAGCTTATCCATCTCTTGCAACATAAATTCTTTAGGCCTCGGGGCTTTATGCTTAAGGAACCAGAACATCCATTTCATGGGGATGTCCCAAGGCTCAGGGCTTCGAATGACAATGTACTTCGACTTTCAATCCTTTATGAAATCTAGGTGATTATGCACAATGTGCCTTCCTGGTCGAGGGGTGAAGAAACAACATCCCTAGAAATTCCTAGTGGTGCTAAGGCCCAAGCAAGCTCAGATGTACTTCAACATCAATGGTACCCCCTTCTCTTCACAGAGAAGTATGAAGTTGGGAGTTATTTCTACAAGTACGGCTCGTACTGCATCGGACTCAGGCCAGCCCAGTCCAATGCCTCCATGACGAACGGGTGCATGGGTAGTCTGGTCCCCGAAATGAAGGTGTCTAAGGAGAACATACAAAACCAAAGGGTCAAGTTATCTGTCGACTTGAGTCCGAGATTCGAATCAGCTCGAAATGATGAGGAATGTGATAGCACAACCGAATCTGAGGAAGGTCAGTCTTCAAGAGCATGTTCCCGATCTTTTCGTCTGGGTGAGGATGGTTGCATGCCGAACTGAATCATGTCCAGGAGGTCATCCAGATACATCCTTAAGGGAATGGAATCCTAATAGTATGAGACCTCGAAGCAATTTTCGGGCAAGTACTCGATGGGTTCAACCTTTGGACTCGTCTGGAAGGTAAACTTCAACTTTCTCCTTGGCAGACGTGGGGCTCGAGGAAGTGGAGAAGCCAAATGACATGGACGATCTGCTTTGATCAAACGACTCACTTCACCACCCACTTTCTCCTCCACCACTCCCTCCTCTTCCTCTTCCTCTCACTCACCCACCTCATCTCCCTTCTCTTCCTTATCCTTACCCTTGTCATCTCCCTCCTTTTCCTCTTCTCCACCCTCATCATTCCCCTCTTCTTCCCATTCTTCCTCATCCCCTTCACTCCCTTCGTCCTGAGGCTGGACCACTAACTCTTCCACGTCTAAGGAAGAAAACTCAGAAGAATTGTTGTGTGTGGAATTTGTAGACCAAGAAGTAGATGAAGAATTGGATGAATCCTTGTCGGCCTGATCGGAGGTGGAGGCAAAGGCACTGGACCGAACCCTTGACATAATTTAAAAATATTGTACCTGGTTTATTTTCGTAAAGTTGATCAGAAAGTACGGCGGTGATAAGAAAATGTTCTAGAGGGAGAAGCTCTAAAAACAAAAGGGATAATGTAAAGAATAAAATGAGGGGGTGAGAGGGGATATAAGCCAGTGGAAAAAAATTTTGTTATCCACAAAAAAATCACAGCCTTACGATTCAATCCCATGGCTAATAAGGAAAGAACTCCTCGATTTCGACAACGGTGACATCACTCACGTGTGGTGCACGTGATTCAATAGTGCGGTGAGTGTGCACCAAATAGGGTTGTTCATAGTTTGGTTAAAACCAATTTCCGAACCGAACCGAACCAAAATTTGGCAATCCGGTTCAGTTTTGGGCTTTTCGGGCCAGTTTTGAACCGAACCGAAGTTTTAATAGGGATTTCCAGTCGGGTTTCAGTTGGTGGTTCAAATAACCAAACTGAAATTCAAACCAAACTTTTCATGCCTAGTTGCCTACCAGACTTTCCCAGCCCTAGATCAAGTGATCCACTGTCGAGAATTCTCTCATATTCTCTATAATCTATTGCTCTATTTCTCACATTCACTTAGTCATTTGAAACCCTAACTGCAAATTTGAAATCCCAAAGCCAACATCCACGTCTTCCACTCCAACCACCATCGTCATCGCTCTCTACGGCTCAGTCATCGAGAAATCGCTCCCTACCACGTTCTCCAAAGCCCTAGGCAGTTGAGACGTTTCTGACCTTTGGCACAAACTAGGTGGCGAGATCGGTGGATGAATGGTGGTGATGGCAGCAAGCGGGGAAGGCCGATGATGACATGGAAGGTAGACTGGAACTGGATACTCATTGTCACTCTGCAACTACTACACAAGGAAGGATAAGGAAAGAATTGGGGGTACGTAAAACAACAAGTAGATCTTTCTTGAACTTGATTGGATTTTTGTCACGCCCCGCTTCCCAAAAAGGAAATACGAAATACGGATACGTGGCTAAGCCCAGCGAATGATTTTCATCATCCATAAGCTATTCAGAATCTTTACAACATCTCACAGAAATAATCAAAGTCAGAAGCAAGAAAAGTCAACCAAGCATACATACATGAATCAATACCAACAGAAATACTTGAAACAAAATATATTAATCTCAAATAAATCAGATCTAAACAAGTTAATATCCTGAGTCACATTGCCCAAATACAAATAAATCCAAGTACAGATACATTATTCAAGTAGCAATAGGAAATAATAATTAAAGCAGGAAATAGCAAAACTCCGGCAACTAGTATCTCATATCGCCAATTCCATCTGGCAACTGATACCCTTCCTGCAATTTAATAAATTGCAGGAAGAAGAAAAAGAAAACAAACTCCCATCAATGCAAGTTACGGGCCGTTTGTAGTGCAGGATACAAGTACATGGGAAAGATAAGCAAATAGCATGGAATAGGCATGTTAATAAATTAGAATAACTAACATGAATCATGAATAAAAACAAGTAACAACAGGTGCATATAACATGTAACAAATAACATGTATCATGCAAGCAGGTGAACATGTGACAGGTATCAAGTAGCAGGTACAGGTAATCATGTGTCAGGTAAGCATATAACAAGTATTCATGTATCAGGTATTATGTCATGTCAAGTCTTGTATTATTACTAACAAGGTAGAACTTCATGCATCCCGGGTTTTACTACAAGGTTGCTACATTCAAACAAGTTATGCTTTGATTTTATAGTGGAGTCCATAGGGCCGTATACTCAGGTATCAGGTAAACAGGCACAGGTACAGATATCATGTAACAAGTAATCATGCATCAGGTAACAGGTAATCATGTAACAGGTAGGACTAAGTCCCCTTTAAGTACACCCTCCCGTAGGAAGTATGTAGTTAGGTAATAGGTGGGAAACACAGACTCCCTTCTGAGTACACCCTCTCATAAGGAATTATGTACTCAGGAATCAGAATCATGCATGATCATATAACAGATAAATAAGTGGGAAACACGGGCCCCCTTCTAAGTACACATTTCTATATCTTCCACTTCTAGATCTTTTCCTTAGCCCCGGCTTGGTTATTTTATTATTGTTAATCAAACACGCATGTATATGTCATAAACAGGTCAAGAATAACATGTCATGATCAAGTAACATTTTCAGGTTGCAAGATAAACATGTACAGGTGAAAGATAACTCATAAAAGAATAAAACAAGAAAATTCTAGTTCAGGATAGCAAAACAGTACTACACCAAAACTGGGATTCCCGTTGCTACAACCATGCAAATTTGAATCCGTCAAAGAATCTGGAAAATACACTCCCGGCCGAATCCAACCAACATATATAAGTGATATAGTATTTCACAAAAACATAACTCAAAACAGATTTGAATCCAGAAAACACGTTCAGCCATAAATTAGAAGTTTGTATTCAAAGTCACAAAAACATCAAGAAAACTCATTAATTAAATCCACGAAAAATCTGGGGTATTCCCCTATATGTATAGTAACATAAAATAAAGTTTTATATTTTTCCAACAAAAATAGAGTAGTCAAGTAAAATCAGAAAACAACAAGATATGACGGTTTTATAAATCTAGAATCACAAACATTGGAGTACGAAAACAGAAATATCTCACAAAGCATAAATCAAAATCCAAATCCGTCAAAAGGGTGATAAAATAGATATAGTAGGATAACTTTGATATTCAGAAATAGTTTACAAACAGCAAGTAGAATTAGGTCGAAATCGGGTTCTTTACTGAACAGCGAGAAAAATCTGCTAGTATAATAATTGTTTGAAAACATAAAACGGTTTGTAAAACTCATCAAATCAATCGAAAAAAATTTAGAGTTAATCCCAATCAGGTCTGGTTATACTGTGCAAAATTTTAAATCAAAATAATACTTTTAACATCATGATAAAAATAGATTACTCTTCAGAATTCATAGAAATAAGATCTGGAAATTTGTCGATACTACTGTAGTAAAATAGACATAACTCACAACTCGTAAATCAAAACTGAGATCCGTCAAAAGAGTTAGAAAATAGACAGAATTATCTATAAATTATGTTCACAAAATATTTTCAAATACTGACCTTAATAGGGTCTAAAATACTAATCAAAATGGAAAAGCCGGCAAAACGGAAAATGTATCATATGCACAAAATCAACTAGTTCACATAAAACTCCTCCAAATCATAACCAAACCGAAATATACTGTACTAGATGTCCAAACAACATGGTATAGGATATTTCACAAGTCCACAACAAGTCTACCACGAATAACACGAACGAGCACATGATATCATATGAACTACACACATATATACAACAAGAAGTGTTCAACCGTATGTTATTTAATGTCATGTATGTCGTGAGGCAACTATGCTCTAATCAACACAATAGAGACAATATCAATAAGGGGTTTCACTCACAAATTGTCTCTAGAACCCAACTACACTACACGCCGTATTTAGTACTTGTATTACACAAATAAAAAGAATACAAGTTACTTTCCTTATAACCGACGGCGAAAATGGTGCAAAGCAAGAATAACGGGACCGGATTCCCGAACAACGAACACGAGCCAATAAACACAATTGTAACCCCTGTTTTTCAATTTATGTATTTTGGAGTGTATTTTTTATTTTTTTGTATTTTTATCTCTATTGTATTTTTTCGGAACCGTATATTGGATTTATTTTCAATATATATTCTTTTTCTTTTCATTTGAGCTCCTTGTGTTGTTTGGTCGTCGTTTTAGTTCGTTTTCGCCATTTTGGATTCTTTTCTTTATTTTTGCCTCATTATCTTCATTAAAATTTTCCATGGTGATGTGATGGTATTTTGGTGATGTTTTCCCAAAATTATTATTTTTGACCCCTAATTAGATTTTTTCAAGGACCATAGAATTCACTATAAATTGTATCCCTATTTGAAATCTATCCAATACCCATTACCCATTTGTATACCTATTACTACATATCTAAACCCACAACCCATTAGCCCACATTACACCCCATATTAAATACCCACAAACCCCTAATTCAAAACCCTAACCCTTTTTCTCTCTCCCTCTCCTACTACAACCGGCCTCCCTCCTATTCTCTCTCTCTCCTCCCGGCCTTGCCCCCAACCCGCACTCCATCACACCATCCGGCCTTCCCCTAGGCCGACACCACCACTAAACCCTATATCCGACCACCATACAAAAACCATACATCCCCATCCTTACTGCTGACCACCAAGAACACCACCACCACCATCAAAGTTGCATCTTTTGATCCCCTACTCTCATTTCATGGTGTTTTGCAAAGTGGGTATTTGTAATACCCCATATTTTTAAATATTAATTTTAAAGGTTATGAATGAAATAAAATGATTTTTTGGCGATTTAATAAATATTTTCTGGAAATTTTTCTTTTTACACGTGCGAAATACGTGCAAATATTTTCTTGAAAAGTTTAAAATCCAAAATTATTTTATGGAAAATCATTATTTATTATTTGGGATTTATTTATAATTTTTTCAGATTTTTCTGAAATTAATTGGATCTATTTGCAAATATTGAGAAAAAGAAGGACCTTTTTGCAAATTTGTCATTTTGAGGGGTGAAAGTGCAAAACTATTTTTCTAGGCTTTTAATCAGTGCCGGCTGGAAAGTAAGGGTAATTTTGCTTTTAAATCTCAATTTAATTAATTTTATCAAGTTTAATTCACAACACAAAGATTTATTATTTTGGAGGATTGAGAGAAGGATCTTGGATTTCGCAAAAAAGGAAGGCTTTCTTGTTGGATTTCTTCATTTCAAGATGAGTGACATGTTGTTTTCTTTTATTATGCGTATGTTGTATGTGAGTGATGTAAATTTGTTTTGTTGTATTGATTTATGTGAGCGATTGTTTTTTTGTTTGTTTTTGACATGTTTGTTTTTCTTTTATGGTGTGTATGTGAGTAATGTAATAGATTGGTTGTTTGATCTATGAATATTTATTGGATCTGGGATATTGAATTGTATTGCTAGAAAGCATGTTTAGGGTTGAACATGATTATGCATATTATGGATTGGATGAAAAGTTGGATCTTGTGAAACCCTTGTGGTATGTGATTACAAATTTTATTATGGTTATGAGTTGTGGTAGAAACTCAGATTTTGAGATAATTGAATGGAAGAGTTATGAATCAAGAGACCGTGTCTTGAGAATTGAAATTTGAGGAATTAATTGAATTGAGGAAATATATCCAAATTGGGGATTTTCTTTGAGATTGGTATTTACATGTTTTGGGATCTGAATACGAAGAAATTTCAATGAGTAATTGATTTTTTTAGAAAAACTAAATTTTGATTATATGCACAAATTCATGTTTTAATTAAAAGAAATCAACAAAATCTCCATTTTTATGATTTTAAGTAGTTTGATTTAGTTTTGTGGACTATTATATGTCCTACCAGTTATATTTGAACATATAAGAAATATGCTTTTCGTAAAAATCGTTTTCATAAAGTAAAACTACGTATCGGTTGAATTGTGCACAACCAAAACTATATAGTCTGTAGGCCGACAGTCGACTGGCACGACCTTTCAGTCGACTGATACGACACGACTGCTATGTTCTATAGTTGTACTAAAATTTCTTTTCTCTCTGGTAAGTCGACCTATGACTTTTATAAGTCGACTTATAATACTTAGAATATTTTCTTAAGGATTACTGGAATTTCTTTCTGGTAAGTCGACCTATGACTTTATAGGTCGACTTATGACACTTAGAATATTTTCTCAAAGATTACTGGAATTTCTCTCTGGTAAGTCGACCTATGACTTTTATAAGTCGACTTATAACACTTAGCTTATTTTCTTAAAACCATGGAATTTTCTTTCTGGGCAGTTGACTTATGCTTTCTATAGTCGACTGATACTGATGTATCCTTATATCTATGAACGTTCTTTCAAATGATTTCTTCTCTAGATATTTTGATCTATAACTTATTATTATTATACTCTACCTCCTATTGAACATATGTTTTCAAGATGTTAAGTTGAACGATTTATGTTGGAAGTTCGGTTTGGATATCTGAGTTTGAGTCTCTAGAGGGTGTGTGTGACCCTAGTATACCGGCAGTTGAGTTGTTTATGTTTGGGCCTGTTGAGGCATTTAGTTGATCAGTTGTTGAGTTAATTCCGGTAGGATACACCAACTCTAAGAGATTCGTTGAGTAATTAAATAACCTAAATGATAAGGATAGGCACTAGTGGTGATATGATGAACGGGAACATGAGTTATGGACCTCAGTATGGCTTGCGGTGTGAGATGATCCCCGGAATTATCCAGGTGTGAGTGAAATAGTCTCTGGAATTACGTGTGGTGTGGGATTGATCTCCGAAATTATCGGAGTCGAGGCGACGCACATGTGGTATTCGTGTGATGATGTGCCATTGCTTGCGGTGTGGGGTATTCTCGAAGATTCCCAGGTGTGAGTGAAATAGTCTCCGAAATTATCTGTGGATAGAGATTGACCTCCGGAATTATCGGGGCATGGGCTAATACTCACAGTTTATCTTTATCTCGAAGTAGTCATCGTAGTAGGATTAGTTGCATGTCGGGGATTGAACCCTATAATGTGGAGACGTTAAGGGCTTGCACCGGACCTATGTAGAGTGGGATGCATAGACTTTGACGAGTACGCTTTAGAGAGTCAGCATATAGAATTGTGTTTTCTTGACTTGGTTTTACGCATGTGTTTTCCTGTTTTCTACACTTGACACTTAGTTTAGTTCCACTACATGTTTTCTTGCTATGTCCTATTTATGTATTCTTGTTTATTACATGTTCTTTAAGAATCCATGCTAAATGTTTATTTATGTTGTTTGTTTTTATGTCACTCACACCTTTATGGCTGACCCCTTCAGTTTTGGGGATTAGGGATCATCTCTAGCCTCATGTTTACAGGTTATTGTTGATTAGAGCTTGGGATTTGGATGATTGAGTTCAGTTGATTTAGTGACATATGTAAAATAAAAAGAAAGTATTGTAAAGAAAAGAGAATTGTGATTTAAGATGTATTGTATTCCGCTGTGCTATGTAAACGATTATTGTAATGAAAGTTGAAAAATTTTTATTGGTGTTTGGTTGTGTTTAATATTACATTGAAGTTGATGCTGGGAATTGTGCCACGTATTTTCTAAGATATTATATTAGAAATTCGGGGCGCTACAGAGTTTGGTATCAGAGCATGCTTCAATAGTAATACTAAACATGGTATAAAAATAACCTAGGTGTGGACACTAGAGTGTGAGTACCTAGGTGTGGACATTAGAGAATGAGTATCACATAGAACTGAAACAGGATGTTTTACGTTTGGGGTACAGTTGAGGTTTTGCCAAAGGGTGTTGATGTGAGAATGAATTGTGTGTGTGGTGCTCTAACTTTTCCCTCGTTTTGCAGTATTCAGTATGGTTGCACCCAGACCCAGGAATGGTGATAACAATGGTGATGGATCTGGAAGTTCTCGAGGAACTGGAATTGATCTCGAGGCCGAATTTGCCAGGGTGTATCAGACTTTGGAGGCACTGATGGCATCTAATTTGGCTCAGCATCAGAATCATGGAACTGGACCAGGATTGGTTAACACCGATCCCATCAAGCAGATCGAGTCCTTCAAGAGGATGAGGCTGCCAGTTTTCGAGGGGCAATCTGTTCCAAACGAAGCTGATGATTGGATTAGACGGATTGAGACAATCTTCGAGGTCTCGGAAACTTCGGCAGCCAATAAGGTGAAGTTGGCCACGATGCAATTGGAGAAGGACGCTGGTGTTTGGTGGCAAACAGTGAAGAGGACGTTGGGGGACCAGCAGATGACTTGGGAAGCTTTTCTGGAGGAATTCAGGGATCGCTTCTTTCCCCTAGATATTCAGGAGAAGAAGGCAACAGAATTCTTGAATCTTCAGCAGGGCAGCATGACCGTGCGAGAGTATGAGACCAAGTTTTCTCAGCTGTCGAGGTATGCACCAGAGTTGATAGTTAACGAGGCAAAGAAGCCCAAGAAGTTTGAGCAGGGCTTGAGGCCAAACTTGAGGTCGAGGATGATCCCGTTGGGCATAAGAAGGTTCGACAAGCTGGTCAGGAGAGCAGCTATGACCGAGGAAGACATGGACCAGTTCCAGAAGAAGCAAGAAACCTGGAACAGGAACAAGAGGCCAACATCAGGTCAGAGTGGGAGGGGATTCCCAGTGAAGCAAGTTAAGTTCAGTGATCCAGTGCAAAAGGCACCTGCAACTCAGGAAGTAACTTGTTATTACTGCAAGGAGGCAGGTCATTACAGGTCAGCGTGTCCTAAGTTGAAGAAGTAGACTTGTTTCCAATGTGGGCAGGCAGGACATTCTAAGTCGAATTATCCACAGTTTAGGAAGGATGGTCAGGGTGGAAGCAAATTCCAGAGGCAAGGGCGAGTGTTTGCATTAACCGAGGAGGACGCAGGTAACTCGGTAGATGTAATACAGGGTATGCAAGAGTTTTGATTTTTATTTTAAAATCAATGTAATAAGTAAAACCTTTATTTGAGAATGATTGGAGGTTGAGTATCACTCTTCATGTAACAGGGATTGTTTTGATTAATGGAATTAAGGCAAAGATTTTATTTGATACTGGTTCTTTGCATACTTTTGTGTCGCCAAATTTTGCAAAGATCTTAGGTGTGGAGCCTAAGTTATTTCCAGGCAAGGTTTTGTCGGTGGCAACACCGTCAGGTGAAGAATTGATTGTGGATCGATATTACGAGGACTGTGATATCGAGATTGGTGGAAGATTATTCGGCATTAATCTGATCGAGCTGCAAGTCTTAGGAGTGGATGTGATCGTGGGCATTGATTGGATGGCAATATATGATGCCACAATTGAATGTAAGCATAAAGAGGTGTTAGTAAAAGCACCAGGTGGTCCCACAGTGACTTTCCAAGGGAAGAAGAAGATTCCGAAGGTGACTGCAATGGTATCCAAGATGGCGATTCCAGATGAAGTCCAAGGCATTCCGGTTGTCAGAGATTTTCCTAAGGTGTTCTTGGAAGATTTTCCAAGATTACCGTCGCAGAGAGATGTGGAGTTTTGCATCAATGTTCAGCCAGGGAGTGCTCTGATTTATAAGGCTCCGTACAGGATGGCACCTGTAGAGCAAGACGAAGTAAAGAAGCAGATTGAGGTGCTGTTGAGCAAGGGGCTTATTAGGCCGAGTTCCTCACCGTAGGGGGCACCAGTGTTGTTAGTCAAGAAGAAGGATGGGTCAATGAGGATGTTCATTGACTACCGGGAGTTGAATAGGGTGACTATTCAGAACAAGTATCCACTGTCGCGGATTGATAATTTGTTCAACAGGCTTCGAGGAGCAGCTGTGTTTTCGAAGATTGATTTGAGATATGGGTATCATCAGGTTCGAGTCAAGGAGGAAGATGTGAGTAAGACAGCTTTCAGGACTCGTTATGGACTCTATGAGTTTTTGGTGATGCCATTCGGGTTGACGAATGCGCCAGCAGTGTTCATGGATATGATGAATCGGGTTTTGAGGCCATTTATTAACTCCTTCGTAGTGGTTTTCATCGACGATATTTTGGTGTATTCGAAGTCGGAGGAGGAGCATTCTATGCACTTGACAGCGGTATTACAGAAATTGCTGGAGCATAGCTTGTATGCCAAGTTGTCGAAGTGTGAGTTTTGGAAATTTGAGGTAGCTTTCCTTGGTCATATCCTTTCTAAGTAGGGAGTGGCCACTGATCCTCAGAAGGTTGAAGCAATGAAGGATTGGCCCAGACCAATGTCTGTGAAGGAAGTCAAAGTTTCTTGGGTTTGGCTGGCTACTACACATCCAGGGTTATTCTCAGATTGCAGTTCCTTTGACAGATTTGACCCGAAAGAATGTGGCATTTTTATGGACTGATAAGTGTGGGGAGAGTTTCCTTGAATTAAAGGAGAGGTTGACTACTGCACCTATCTTAGTTTTGCCACAAGCTGGGAAGGATTATGATATCTTCAGTGATGCGTCTCTCAGAGGTTTGGGTTGTGTCTTGATGCAAGAAGGCAAGGTTATTGCTTATGGTTCGAGGCAATTGCTTCCGCATGAGAAGAATTATCCGACACATGATTTGGAGCTAGCAGCTATTATCTTTGCCTTGAAGAAGTGGAGGCATTATGTTTATGGTGAGAAGGTCAATATGTACACTGACCACAAGAGCCTGAAGTATATTTATCAACAAAAGGATCTAAATCTTCGGCAGAGAAGGTGGTTGGATGTATTGGAAGACAATCGCCCTGAGATCAAGTATCATCCGGGCAAGGCGAATGTGGTGGCTGATGGACTTAGCAGGAAGAGTACTTTATCAAGTTTGATCACTACTCGAAGTGAGTTGGCAGCAGAGATTGATCAGGCAGGTATCGAGGTGGTGCTGCAGGGTTTGGGGGCATCTTTGGCTCAGTTGAGGCTGCAACCTTCCTAGAGAGAGGATTGTGGAAGGTCAAAAATCAGATTCAGAGATTCAGAAGATGTTCCAACAGGTTTCAGAGGGCAAGCTATCAGAGTTTCGTGTCCAAGATGGAGTTCTTTGGATGGGTGAGAGGTTGTGTGTTCCGGATAATGCAGATTTGAGAGAGAGTATCTTGCAGGAAGCATACAGTACTTTGTTGTCAGTACATCCTTGAGGCACAAAGATGTACAGGGACATCAAACAGCACTTTTGGTGGTCTGGTATGAAGAGGGATGTGACAGATTTCGTGGCAAGGTGCCTGACTTGTCAGCAGATCAAAGCAGAAAATCAGAGACCTGGAGGTTTGTTACAACCGTTGCCTATTCCGGAGTGGAAATGGGAGAATATCAGTATGGATTTCATTATGGGTTTGCCGAGGAGTTCGAAGGGCAATGACTCGATTTGGGTTATTGTGGACCGTTTGACTAAGTCGGCTCACTTTCTAGTCATGAAGATTACTTGGTCATTGGAGAAATTGGCTGAGTTGTACATTGGTGAGATTGTGAGGCTTCATGGAGTTCCTGTGTCGATTGTTTCCAACAGAGATGCAAGGTTCACTTCAAGGTTTTGGAAGAGCCTACAAGCAGCTTTAGGCACCAGAACTGATTTCAGTACCGCTTTTCATCCACAGACCGATGGTCAGACGGAGAGGGTGAATCGAGTGCTGGAAGATATGCTAAGGGCTTGTGTTATGGATTTCAGTGGTAGCGGGAAGAGATACTTGGCATTGGTTGAGTTTGCTTATAACAACAGTTACCATGCGAGTATCGGGATGACGCCGTATGAGGCTTTGTACGGGCGGAGGTGCAGGACACCGTTTGTTGGTACGAGGTTGGCGAGAGGCAGATGTTTGGTCCTGAGATCGTGCAATAGACGTTAGAGCAGATTGAGCTGAATCGCAAGAGGTTGGTCGAAGCTCAGAGTCAGCAGAAGAGTTATGCTGATATTCGACGAAGAGACTTGGAGTTTGAGGTTGGGGATATAGTTTTCCTCAAGGTGTCTCCGACGAAAGGAGTAATCACATTTGGTAAGGGAGGCAAGTTGGCACCAAGGTATATTGGGCCATACAGGATAGTGGAGCGGATTGGTAAGACAGCATATAGATTGAAGCTTCCAGAGGAGTTGGCACAAGTGCATGATGTATTCCATGTGTCATTGTTGAGGAAGTATGTGTCAGATCAGAATCATCAGTTGGTAGAGATCCCTGAAGGTTTACAGGTGAACTTGAGTTACAAGGAACAGCCTGTTGAGATCGTTGACCGTAGGGAGAAAGTTCTTAGGAGCAAGGTGATACCTACGGTCAAGGTGCTGTGGAGGAATCAGCAGTTCGAGGAGGCTACTTGAGAGCCAGAGGATCGCATGCAGAGGATTTCCCTGAGCTTTTTGTATGAATGTATTTTCTTTCATGTGATTGTAATTCTTTTGGATGATTGTACCTTTGAGTTGAGTTGTATTCCTTCTATTTTTATAATGTTCTCATATGCAATTGTTTGAACTACATTTCCATTTATGAGATATTGCATCCTTGTTGATATGTTGTTTGGACTCATTAGCAATAGTTCTGAGGACAGAACTCTTCTAAGGAGAGAGTGATGTAGTACCCCGTATTTTTAAATATTATTTTTAAAGGTTATGAATGAAATAAAATAATTTTTTGGGGATTTAATAAATATTTTCTGGAAATTTATCTTTTTACACGTGCGAAACACGTGCAAATATTTTCTTGAAAAGTTCAAAAGCCAAAATTATTTTATGGAAAATCATTATTTATTATTTGGAATTTATTTATAATTTTTCCAGATTTTTCTAAAATTAATTGGATCTATTTGCAAATATTGAGAAAAAGAAGGACCTTTTTGCAAATTTGTCATTTTGAGGGGTGAAAATGCAAAACTATTTTTCTGGGCTTTTAATCAGTGACGGCTAGAAAGTAAGGGTTATTTTGCTTTTAAATCTCAATTTAATTAATTTTATCAAGTTCCAAGTATAGGAATCTATTTATGTAAAGATATATTTTCGAGGGGTTATTTCGCAAATATGTCTAAAACCCTAAGATCCTATTTCTGGGTATTTAAAAGAAGAGAACGCAGCCGTCATTCGCTGTACCACACAAAGATTTATTATTTTTGGAGGATTGAGAGAAGGATCTTGGATTTCGCAAAAAGGGAAGGCTATCTTGTTGGATTTCTTCATTTCAAGGTGAGTGACATGTTTTCTTTCATTATGCGTATGTTGTATGTGAGTAATGTAAATTTGTTTTGTTGTTTTGATTTATGTGAGCGATTGTTTTGTTGTTTGTTTTTGACATGTTTGTTTTTCTTTTATGGTGTGTATGTGAGTAATGTAATGGATTGGTTGTTTGATCTATGAATGTTTATTGGATCTGGGATATTGAATTGTATTGCTAGAAAGCATGTTTAGGGTTGAACATGATTATGTATATTATGGATTGGATGAAAAATTGGATCTTGTGAATCCCTAGTGGTATGTGATTACAAATTTGATTATGGTTATGAGTTGTGGTAGAAACTCAGATTTTGAGATAATTGAATGGAAGAGTTATGAATCAAGAGACCATGTCTTGAGAATTGAAATTTGAGGAATTAATTGAATTGAGGAAATATATCCAAATTGGGGATTTTCTTTGAGATTGGTATTTACATGTTTTGGGATCTGAATACGAAGAAATTTCAATGAGTAATTGATTTTTTAGAAAAACTAAATTTTGATTATATGCACAAATTCATGTTTTAATTGAAAGAAATCAACAAAATCTCCATTTTTATGATTTTAAGTAGTTTGATTTAGTTTTGTAGACTATTATATGTCCTACCAGTTATATTTGAACATATAAGAAATATGTTTTTCATAAAAATCGTTTTCATAAAGTAAAACTACGTATCGGTTGAATTGTGCACAACCAAAACTATACAGTTTGTAGGCCGACAGTCGACTGGCACGACCTTTTAGTCGACTGATACGACACGACTGCTATGTTCTATAGTTGTACTAAAATTTCTTTTCTCTCTGGTAAGTCGACCTATGACTTTTATAAGTCGACTTATAATACTTAGAATATTTTCTTAAGGATTACTGGAATTTCTCTCTGGTAAGTCGACCTATGACTTTATAAGTCGACTTATGACACTTAGAATATTTTCTCAAAGATTACTGGAATTTCTCTCTGGTAAGTCGACCTATGACTTTTATAAGTCGACTTATAACACTTAGCTTATTTTCTTAAAACCATGGAATTTTCTTTCTGGGCAGTTGACTTATGCTTTCTATAGTCGACTGATACTGATGTATCCTTATATCTATGAATGTTCTTTCAAATGATTTCTTCTCTAGATGTTTTGATCTATAACTTATTATTATTATACTCTACCTCCTATTGAACATATGTTTTCAAGATGTTAAGTTGAACGATTTATGTTGGAAGTTCGGTTTGGATATTTGAGTTTGAGTCTCTAGAGGGTGTGTGTGACCCTAGTATACCGACAGTTGAATTGTTTATGTTTGGGCCTGTTGAGGCATTTAGTTGATCAGTTGTTGAGTTAAGTCCGGTAGGGTACACCAACTCTAGGAGATTCGTTGAGTAATTAAATAACATAAATGATAAGGACAGGCACTAGTGGTGATATGATGAACGGGAACATGAGTTATGGACCTCAGTATGGCTTGCAGTGTGAGATGATCCCCGGAATTATCCAGGTGTGAGTGAAATAGTCTCCAGAATTACCTGTGGTGTGGGATTGATCTCCGAAATTATCGGAGTCGAGGCGACGCACATGTGGTATTCGTGTGATGAGGTGCCATTGCTTGCGATGTGGGGTATTCTCGAAGATTCCCAGGTGTGAGTGAAATAGTCTCCGGAATTATCTGTGGATAGAGATTGACCTCCGGAATTATCGGGACATGGGCTAATACTCACAGTTTATCTTTATCTCGAAGTAGTCATCGTATTAGGATTAGTTGCATGTCGGAGATTGAACCCTATAATGTGGAGACGTTAAGAGCTTGCACCGAACCTATGTAGAGTGGGATGTATAGACTTCGACGAGTACGCATTAGAGAGTCAGCATATAGAATTGTGTTTTCTTGACTTGGTTTTACGCATGTGTTTTCCTGTTTTCTACACTTGACACTTAGTTTAGTTCCACTTGATGTTTACATGTTTCCTTGCTATGTCCTATTTATGTATTCTTGTTTATTACATGTTGTTTAAGAATCCATGCTAAATGTTTATTTATGTTGTTTGTTTTTATGTCACTCACACCTTTATGGCTGACCCCTTGAGTTTTGGGGATTAGGATCATCTCTAGCCTCATGTTTACAGGTTGTTGTTGATTAGAGCTTGGGATTTGGATGATTGAGTTCAGTTGATTTAGTGACATATGTAAAATGAAAAGAAAGTGTTGTAAAGAAAAGAGAATTGTGATTTAAGATGTATTGTATTCCGCTGTGCTATGTAAACGATTATTGTAATGAAAGTTGAAAATTTTTTATTGGTGTTTGGTTGTGTTTAATATTACATTGAAGTTGATACTAGGAATTGTGCCACGTATTTTATAAGATATTATATTAGAAATTCGGGACGCTACAGTATTGGCCACTTTGATCGTTGATTCAAGGGATTCGTTCGTGAGAGGATTCGTGTTCGTAGTTGCTTGGATTCGCGCTTAGAGCGAATTTCGTTCGTGGGTTTTGCTTCGCTTCGTGTTTGGATTGCTTTTCATCTCCATAATAAGGCAAGTAACTTGTACTACAATTCATTAGATTGATACAAGTCAAAAAGTTCACATATAGTGTAGTTGGGTCTAGAGACAACCAAAATTTGTATTTTCCTTGATGATTTTTGTCTCTATTGTGATAATTTGGCCATAGATGACTTATGACACCGAATTTGATAGGAGATAACCTAGGATTTACCCAAAACGTGATTTTGATGCATGTATGTGGATATTCACATGAATTGTGTTTGATTGAATGCTCAGGTGAAATAATAAGTGTATACATGTTAGTAATCCCCAAATCATGATTTTTAGATGTTTGGTAGGTTGTATTTCAAGTTTGGATGTGTTTGGATCAAAATTGTGAAAGTTATGATGTTCTTGATTAGACTTGTGAAATCTGTATTTGCTGCATATTCTGTTTTGATTGCTATTTTCCGTCCATGCTAAATTCAGTATTTGAATTCCAAAATAAAAGATGAATTCTAAATAATTTTGTCTATTTTCAAACCCCACTTGTTTTACTTGATTTGGATTTCGTATGACTGAGTTATGTGTGTTTTGGTACAGACGTGTCGATCAATTCCAGATTCAGTTTTTGGTTGATTTTGTTAACAAATTATTTTCAAGAACTATTCTATATATAATATCTTGATCTAATATTTTGGTCAGTGTTTCTATATGATGTTAGGGACTACCCAGATTTTTGGTGAATTTTAAAGATAAGTTTTATGTGGTATTTCATGCTCTTTTCTAAAATTTTATCATGCTGTAAATTGCGCGCTGTTAAGTAAAGAACTCTGTTTTCACTATAATTTCTTATACTGTATGAGAATTCTTTGTGAAATATGAAAGTTAGTAAAATCTGTCTATTTTCATATCCTTTTGGCGGAATTGAATTTCGATTCACTGGTTGCGAGATATCTTAGTTTTCGTACAACAGTGTTGAGAATTCCAAATTCGTCAAACTAGGTTTTCGTGCTGCTTTCTTATTTTTTATGACTTATCCATACTTACTGAAATATTATGAAACTTGTTATTTTGAGTCTATACCTATTGGGGAATACCCCAGATTTTTCGTGGAATTATTTGATGTGTTTTCATGCTGCTTTCATGCTTTTGAAGTTGTTCCCCTATTTTCTGGCTGAACCTAAATTTTGTATTCAAATCAGTTTTGAGCTGAGATGTTGTGAACTAGTGTGTGACTTTTTTATATGCGTTGGTTTTGTGTGGATGTCTAGTTTCCAGATCCTTCGACGGATCTAGGTTTGCATTTCTGTAGAGTCCAGAATCACTGTTTTAGTACCAATTGGTCTTACTGTCCTGATTATGAACATACACCATTTTGCTCGTTTATGTGACTCTATATTATCTATACATGCTGATTTGATTCCCTGAACCTAAACCTGATTATGTCATGTTAGTTTGATACTATTTCGCACACATTCATGTCTGTTTGATAACCATAATGAAAGTAACCAAGTCGGGGTTTAAGGAAAAGATCTAGTTGTGGGAAAGCATAGAAATGTGTACATAGAAGGGGGCCCGTGTTTTCCATCTGTTGAGATCATTTTATATGATCGTCTGTTGAGATCACTTGCGTTATCGTCTGTTGAGATCATTTTATATGATCGTCTGTTGAGATCATTTTACATGATCGTCTGTTTGAGATCACTTACGTGATCGTCTGTTTGAGATCATTTTACATGATAGTCTGTTTGAGATCACTTACGTGATCATCTGTTTAAGATTATTTTACATGATCGTCTGTTGGAGATCACTTATGTGATCGTCTGTTTGAGATCATTTTACATGATCGTCTGAAATCTGTCTGAACCCTGAGTACACGGCCCTATATGATCCCCTACGAAATCTACAAACGAAACTGTTGTGTTGTAGCAACCATGTAGGTGGGCTGCATGAAGTGCTACCTAGATAGTAATCACACAAGACATACATAAATCTGAATCTAAATCTGTTATATGGAAATCTGAATCTGTTATCTGATTATCTGATTACCTGATTATCTGTTATCTGCCTGACACTACCATGTGACACATTACTTGACACTATCTGAATAATCTGCCTGCATAATATTTGACACTTGACACTTTACACTTTACCTATGTTAGTATACCATGTTAGTTGATTCTGCCATACCATGTTAGGTCTGATACTACTGTTAGTTAGATCTGTTTAGTTTTCCCCATGTGCTTGTATCGTATATTATTCGTGACCCGCGACTTGCAATCTGACGGGTACTTGTTTTATTCTTTTCTCCTTTTCCTACAAATTACTAATTGCAGATCAGGTTGGTTATCTACTTGATGGTAATGGCGAAAGGATGTATTAAGTTGGAAATTTCTGCTTTATATTTATTATTAGTTGTTGCTTGAACAATGAATAAGTTGTATTTGGTTATTTGGATATTATTTGTATTGGGCGATGTGACCCAGGATATTTTTTTTCTCCAGACTCTGATTTATTTGAGAATATTGTATTTGGTTTCAAGTAAATTTCTGTTAGTGTTTTGTTTCAATATTGCATGTTGGTTCCACCTTTTGCTTCCGACTCTGATAAATTCTGTGATGTGTTGCAAAGATTCTGAAACAGCTTAAGGATGATAATAATCATTCGCTGGGCTTTTGTTACATATCCGTATTCCGTATTCCTTTTTGGGAAGCGGGGCGTAACAGAGTTTTTAGTTGTATCAGAGCATCAGGTTTGACTAATGTATTAGTTGCCTAATATATTAGACAAGCTTGGCTCGAACTAGGATCTGCACAGCATTTCACCAACCATGCATGCATAAATAAAATATATATACCAACTCAGATTCTGGATACTAGTCTTGTTCCCTCCATTTTGATCCCTTCTTATTCAATCCCTTGATTCCTTGTTTGCTTCTCCCTAGATCCTCTATGGTTTCTTTCTTCATTGTTGTTTTTCCTTCACCCTTGATCTGCTATGCTTTCTCCTTGTCTTTGATTCCTTTTAGGTATCATCCTTGTTTGCTCTTTTCCTGCCTATGTTCTTTTTGATTCTGGGGCAACCCATTCTTTTGTCTCCTCTCGATTTGTCGCTCGCCATCAGTTAGAGTGCAGCAACATGTCAGAGGCTTGGAACATCGTGACCGGTGGGGGAGTTGTCAGTTGTTCCTGTGAGTGCAGGCAATGTCCCATTGTTATTGGGGACGCAGATTTCAAAGCCAACCTGATTATAATTGGAAATTCAGGGTTCAACGTTATTCTGGTTATGGATTGGTTGGGTGAAGCCCATGCCTTTATTGATTTCCGTGCCAAGAAAGTTGTTTTCAGAATTCCAGGTCGAGCAGAATTTGAGTTCCATGCCGGAGAGTCTTCTCTGGGTCGAGCAAAGACTGCAGTTGAATAGGTGGATTGTGTGATGGTATTGCACTCAGGCTGTGAGGCTACGCCTCTAGTAGTTCGGGATTTCTTGGATGTTTTTCCAGATAAGTTGCCTGGCTTACCCCATGATAGGGAAGTGGAATTCGGTATTAATGTTCAGCCTGGAACAGAGCCGATATCCAAGAGTCCCTATAGGATGGCACCGGTTGAGCTGGCAGAGCTTATGGTGTAGATTCAGCAGTTGCTTGATTTGGGTTTCATCAGCCTTTGAGAAGTAGTTTTATTGTCCTAATGGCTTGCAGAGTTGTATCAGAGTTCAAATGAGGGGGGTCGAATCTTTATGCGAGGTATTATGGTGATTTTCGGTGTTGGTTGCGTGCTCAAAGTTGCTTTTGAGCTCTTCGGGACTTTTGGTGATTTTTCTTAACTTTTTATTTATTTTTTGGATCATTTATTTAATTTTGCGAAGCGGTGATTTATTATTCTGGGGCATTAATTAATTATTCTAAGCAATAATTATTTACCCAGGGGCTAAAAAATATTTTCCTGGATTTACAATTATTTTTTAGAGTTTTTAATTAATTTTCCTGAATTTTTAATCATTTTTTCACAATTTTTAAATAAATAATTCGAATTTAATAAATAAGAAATTAATTTTTAATATTATTTATGACGTGGCACAATCTGGGCTGCCCATCTCGCATCAGCGCGTAGCTCTGCGAGATCAGACGGCGGAGCGGTGCTGATCGATGTGGGTGAATCTGGAGCTTTGATCAGACCATGGCGTGAATTTTGAAACGATCTGATGGCCTGTGTCACGCGGCAGTGTTTTTACTGTGTGGGCAGCTCGAAAAGCCTCGAGATTCCGAGCGACGTGGCGCAATCCATGTCGTCCATCACGCTGCAGCGCGGATCACGAGGGCATCCGACTGTGGATCTTATTCTTGGCCACGTGGACGAATCGGGGTTGTTCATCTGATTAGGGCACGAATTTCGAGGAGATTGAATGGCTCCTGTGGCTCGACACATTTTTCTTCGTATGAACAGCTCGGAAAGCCAGTCGCTCGGATCGAGGTTCCGAGCGACGTGGCGCAATCCGGGCCGTTCATCACGCTACGGCAGGAATCACGAGGGCATCCAACGGTGGATCATATTCTTGGCTTCAAGGGCAAATCAGGGTCGTTCATATGATTGGGGCATGAATTTCGAGGAGAATGAACGGCTCCTGTGGCTCGGCACATTTTTCTTCGTATGAGCAGCTCGGATCGCCAATCGCTCAGATCGGGATTCTAAGCGACGTGGAGCGATCTGGACCGTTCATCATGAGATCTAGCACGACTCTCGAGGCATTATGGCGCGGATCACGAGAAAATGTGATCTTGGCCACGTGGTTGAATCTGGGCCATTTATCAGGCCGAGGCACGAATTTTGAGGAGATCGAACGACTCCTATGGTTCGACACATTTTTCTTCGTATAAGCAATTCGGATGGCTAGTCGCTCGGATCGGGATTCCGAGCGACGTGGGGCGATCTGAACTGTTCATCATGAGATCTGGTGCGACTCTCGAGGCATTATGGCGCGGATCACGAGAAAACATGATCTTGGCCATGTGGCTGAATCTGGGTCGTTCATCAGGCCGAGGCATGAATTTTGAGACGATTGAACGGTTTGTGCTGCTTGGCATTATTTTCTCTATATGAGCAGCTTGGATCGCTAGTCACTCGGATCGAGATTCTGAGCGACGTGGGGCGATCTGAGCCGTTCATCATGAGATCATGCATGGATCTTGATGCAAAAGACGGTGTTGATCACGAGAAAATGTTATCTTGTCGTTTTGTGATCGTGGCCCAATCTGGACCGTTTGATCAAGATCTTGCATGAATTTTGAGGAGAAAGTTGTTTTTCTCAATTACGCAGCTCGAAATGCGAGTCGCTCGAATTTGGGTTTCGAGGCACGTGGCTCGATCTGAGGTGTCCATCTAAAGATTTTGTGCGGATCTTGATGCAAAAGATGGTGTGGATCAAGAGAAAACGCTATCTTGTCATTTTGTGGTCATGGCCCAATCTGGACCGTCTGATCAAGATCTTGCACAAATTTTGAGGAGAAAGTTGTTTTTCTCCAATACGCAGCTCGAAATGCGAGTCGCTCGGATTTGGATTCCGAGGGATGTGGCGCCATCTGAGGCGTCCATCTGAAGATTTTGTGCGGATCTTGATGCAAAAGACGGTGTGGATCATGAGAAAACGCTATCTTGTCGTTTTGTGGTCGTGGCCCAACCTGGACCGTTTAATCAAGATCTTGCACGAATTTTGAGGAGAAAGTTGTTTTTCTCCAATACGCAGCTCGGAATGCGAGTCGCTCGGATTTGGGTTTCGAGAGACGTGGCTCGATCTGAGGCGTCCATCTGAAGATTTTGTGCGGATCTTGATGCAAAAGACGGTGTGGATCACGAGAAAAAGCTATCCTGTCGTTTTGTGGTCGTGGCCCAACGTGGACCGTTTGATCAAGATCTTGCACGAATTTTGAGGAGAAAGTTGTTTTTCTCCAATACGCAGCTCAGAATGGGAGTCACTCAAATTTGGGTTCCGAAGGACGTGGCTCGATCTGAGGCGTCCATCTGAAGATTTTGCGCGAATCTTGATGCAAAAGACAGTGTGGATCACGAGAAAACGGTATCTTGTCATTTTGTGGTCGTGGCCCAACCTGGACCGTTTGAACAAGATCTTGCACGAATTTTGAGGAGAAAATTGTTTATCTCCAATACACAGCTTTGGAATGCGAGTCGCTCGGATTTGGATTCCGAGGGACGTGGCTCGATCTGAGCCGTCCCAAAGAGTTCGGCAGAAATTTTCTCCAAATGTGGAGGTCAGTACCTCGGTAGCTCGGCAGAGTGCCTCGGTGGCTCGGAGCTAGAGGAATTGCCGAGCTGTGTGGCCAAGTCTGAATCGTCGCCACCCTTATTAACCGTCGCCACTCTTCTCTACTTTGTCGTTTAGCCTTCTTTAATGGGCTTGAGGGGGGCCCAAGAGTCGCCACTCTTCGTTACAAAGCCCAAAAGTTACTTCTTTTACTATAAGTTTTCACCCCCTCCCCCCCCCCACTTTTTCTCTCACTCTTTCACTTAACTCTTACTAGCGTTGTTTTTTCTCTCGAGCGGCGCTACTAGCTTTCGTGGCCAGGGGAGTTTGAACTCCAGCGATCTTTTCCGACCGTACACGTCACTTCAAGGTTAGTCTTTCCCCCTTCTCTTTGAAAATGTCTAAAGTGTCTTCTGGGGACCAGACCTCCACCTCGGACTGAGACACGGGCCGAGCGGTAGTGGTTAAGCCGAGGAAGGGGAAGGAAGTGGTTATGCCGGTCAGGGTGTCGACGATAGTTGAGACTCTGAAGGGGGCAGGAGAGCTGGGTCGGCTGCCGTCTACATTGTCGCGTGTTGGTGGGGTGAGGAGCTACCCCGAGGACATCTTAGAGAAGGTGGTGCATGGGATGGCTCCGGTATATGAGGAGAACAGCCCGAGAGATCCTTCCGAGGTGGATGAGTTGCCCTCGATTATGACCGAGGCTGATCTGCATCGGGTCAGGAAGGCATTCTGCATCCCGATGGAGTACACGCTACTGCTAACCGGCCCCAGCTTCCGAGCATGTACGGGGACATCGGTAGACACGTGCGTCTTCCCGTACGACGCACTTAACGCCGGTCTTCGGCTACCACTGCATCCCTTCGTGGTCGAGGTGCTGCAGTGGTACGGCTTGAGCCCGGTTCAGTTTATGCCGAACATGTGGCGGCATGTTATCGCCTTCGTTCTCCAGTGTCAGGCGGTCGGTACGCAACCGCAGCTCGTTCTTCTCCGAAGCCTGTACCGCATTTGCCGCATGAGCAAGATGGAGGATCAGTATTACTTGTCGCCGAAAAAGGGGGTGAAGTTGATCAAGAATCCGGACTCCATCAAACACTGGAAGGAGAAGTATTTTCTCATCCGAGGTCCCGAGCCGTGGGGCTTCTCGACGGCTTGGAAAGAAGAGGTCCCGAAGTGGGCGAAGGCCGAGCCGGTGCTCACAAGAGAAGAAGAGGGGTGGTGACTAAGATCCTCGGTCTTCCGACCCTTGGTTGGAAGGACATTACCGAGGAGGTTTTGTTCGGTGGAGGTCTCAGTCCGATCGACCCCAGTATGCCCTCTTTTTTTTTTCTTGCTTGTCTGAGTCTTTTAGTGTTTGTTTTTTCTAACTTCTTTGCTTGGCTTTCTCTTTGTGTGCATAGGCCCCTGGTATGGACTTCAGATCGTTAACGGCAAAGAATCAGCGCTGCCGCGGCGAAGGGCACGGAGATGAGGAAGAGGAAAAGGACCACGTCGGGACCTCCTTCCGGTCGAGCGGTACAGGCGCCCTCGGCACCCTCGGCCGTTGTGGACTGCACGCTCCGGTCCCTTCGGTAGATGCCCCGGGGTCGTCGAGCGGGGCGTTCTCTATCAGCGCCGCTCTGGCCTTGGAGGTGTCGCTGCTTACGGCTAAGGCGGAGACCATTCTCACCGAGGAGCATAAGCGGCTCTTCGTCCCCGACTGGAGGGTGATGAAGTTGGATGGCTTCCTCAGCGACGCGGGGATGTGCATGCAGGCGGTACGCCACCTGCCGACCCCGAAGGACCGTGCCGCGTTGAAGGCCGGCACCGTTAGCGACAATGCCTTGGAGATAGCTCGGTCGACGATGTCGGTAAGTATGAGTTGATTTCAATAACCCAAAAATTTTCTAAGTTTTTTGCTTGATTTTAATCGTTTCTTTCCCTCTGTTCCGTTTGCAGACCCTATGCCACTTCAGCCACATGCTCGAGCAGTTCGCCAAGCAAGAGATGGAAATGAAGGCGGCGAACGATCGCGAGAGGTCAGAGCGCTCCAAGGCGGTTAAGCTGTTCGAGGCTGAGCAGCTACTCTCAGCTTCGTGCGCGGCTGAGGTGGGGGCCCTCGAGGCGAAGCTTGTCGAAGCACTGAAGCATTCTGCGGCCGAGACTGCCAAGGTCGCGGCATTGGAGAAAGAGAGGGCTCGTCTCGAGGAGGAGCTCGCGAAGGCCTTAAAGGCATCCGAGGAGGCGCTGAGAGGCCAAGCGCTGAAGGTGGCGAAGGCAGAGAAGGCGGTTCGGGATGAGGCAGAAACCCACATGATGACGAATATGGAGGAGGCCTACGCCCGAGCATTGAAGCACGTGGCTGCTCGCATCCCCGGCTTCTACAGTTCGTCGTATTACTTCTACGACCTCGTTGAAGGCGAGGAGCTTATCCCTCTGGTGGAGGCTGAACCCGAACAAGAGGGTGATGAGGCCGAGGGGGACGGCGAGGACGAGGCAAACCTTGATGGAGCGCTCATCACTTTGCTGAGCGAGGATGCTTCGGAGCAGCACCGCTAGGTGGACCCTTGATTCTATCATCCTTTCTTTCGTTTGTTTTTTTTTGTTGTAATGCCGAATCGCGGACTGGCCACCGCTCTCATGTACCCTTTCTTTTGAATTTTAATGAAACGACCTTTTAAGATTTGGCTAAGTGTCGAAATTTGATCTTTTATTTGAAGTCGCCTTGTTTTGGAATTTTGCTGAGTGTTGAAAACACCCTTTGCTCTTTGTGTTTAGAACTCAAGTGTTGCGAACACCTTTGCTATTAAAAATTTTGCTAAGTGCTAGCGACTTTGCTTTGAAAGTTAGCTATGTTGCTCGGGCTTAGTGTTGTTGTGTTCTTTCAGGAGGCATCAACAAACACGGCCGCGGCTGAGGTCTCTCGTCTCCGAGCCGACCTAGGAGCGACGAAGTTGGCCCTTTCTCGCAGTCGAGAGTGTTTTCTCAAGAGCGAGCTGAATTTGGACCGCCTCAAGCTAAAGCTGTCGAAGCATCTCTCCGAGCTGAAGCGACTAAAGAAGGCGTTATCTGATGTCTCAGTGGAAAGAGATGAACTGTTAGCCGAAAGTCCATGAAATGTCAATAGCCGAAGACGAGCTTTTGGCTGAGAGAGAAGAATTAACAGCGGCTATGGGCAGGCTGACGACCGAGCGAGATGAGTTTTTAGCAACCATGAGCGAGGCGACGGCGAAGGTTGATGAGCTGAAAAGGGTTACAGTTGATAAGAGCATCGAAGTTACTCATCTTCGTCGAATTATTGCCGACGGTTCTGGTGCCGTGGGCTCCGCTCAGCTCCTCGCTTCAAGATTGCTGTGAAAGACGCCTCTCTGAAGGATCGAATCATCGAGCTCGAGGAGGAAGTTGCTCGGCTCAAACCTAATCCTGATCGGATTAATGTCAGAAGCACGTCGTGCACTCGTGAAGAGAGCGAGAGAGGAATTTCCTTTTACGAGCTTGCGACTCGCTCACCCACTGCTAGGCAGAGCCCCGTTGATGCACAAAGTGGTGTGGCTGCCTCGTCAAGCAGGCATCCGTTGGGTCCACTGGCAGAGGTAGTGCTGAAGATGCATCTCAGTTTGTCAATCTAGAGACGAGCTCTGAGGTTAGGCGCCGCCGTCCCCGGGTGTCTTTAAATCGGAATATCCCTGTCCCGAAGAAGCGTTGAAAGAGTTGTATTTTTGGCTTTTTCAAATTTTGTTAATCGTTGTAGAGGACTGAGTAGCTAGTCTTGTAATCTGAGTCCCTTCAAACTTTAAACTTTATAGAAGTGAAAGCTTTGTTTATTCTATTGCGCTTGTGTGTTTGCGTGCTTTGTTAATGTATGACCACTTTTTACCTGCTTATGAGGAGTACGAGCGGAGTTGAGCCAAGCTTTGAACTCTAAACTCTTTGCTTGAGTAGGCTTCAACGGTTGTGGGAGCAGTTCCGAATGGCAAACCACTTCTAGCTCGCTTAAGAGCGAGCCCGCGAAGCAGAATCGAGCCTGGTTTTGGACTCTGAACACATCGTTCGAGTAAATTTCAACGATTGTGGGAGCAGTTCTGAATGGCGAACCACTTCTAGCTCGCTTAAGAACGAGCCTGCGAAGCAGAATCGAGCCAAGTTTTGGACTCCAAACACGTCGTTCGAGTAAATTTCAACGGTTGTGGGAGCAATTCCGAATGGCGAACCACTTCTAGCTCGCTTAAGAGCGAGCTTGCGAAGCGGAATCGAGCCAAGTTTTGGACTCCGAACACGTCGTTCGAGTAAATTTCAACGGTTGTGGGAGTAGTTCCGAATGGCAAACCACTTCTAGCTCGCTTAAGAGCGAGCTTGCGAAATGGAATCGAGCCAAGTTTTGGACTCCGAACACGTCGTTCGAGTAAATTTCAACGGTTGTGGGAGCAGTTCCGAATGGCAAACCACTTCTAGCTCACTTAAGAGCGAGCTTGTAAAGCGGAATCGAGCCAAGTTTTGGACTTCGAACACATCGTTCGAGTAAATTTCAACGATTGTGGGAGCAATTTCGAATGGTGAACCACTTCTAGCTCGCTTAAGAGCGAGCTGGCGAAGCAGAATCGAGCCAAGTTTTGGACTTCGAGCACGTCGTTTGAGTAAGAGCGATTAAAGGTCTTAAATAGGGAGATAAAATAATCACAAAGGAATTATCAGGGGAAAGAAGTTCTTTATTGATAACTGCTCATCGGCTGCTTCTAAGTTGCAAGCCGTTATTACAATGGAAAAATAAAGAAGCCAGTAAAAAACAAAAAGATAGGAATGGCTCGACATTTGATCGTACTCGGAGAGGCATTCAAACACCCTCTTGGTACTTCAGTAAATGGTCGGCATTCCAAGTTCTTGGTACCTCTCTACCTTCGAGGTCTTCAAGACGATATGCTCCTGGCCGGACTACCTTGGAAACCTTGTACGGTCCTTCCAAATTCGGAGCTAGCTTACTCTTTTGGCTATGGAATGAGATAGCTAGCTTTCTGAGGACTAAGTCCACTTCCTTTAGATCGGTGGGACGGACTCTTTTATTGTAGGCCTGCTCAATTCCCCTCTGATAATTTTGCTGGCGAATTGAAGCTCTTTCACGGAGCTCATCAATAAGGTCCAAATTCGCCCAGAGCTCTCTGGCGTTCTGCTCTTCATCATAGGCAATAAGGCGAGGGAATGGCAAACCAACTTCTAAGGGGATTACGGCCTCGGACCCATAGGTGAGATTGAAGGGTGACTCTCCTGTGGGGGTCCATTTTGTAGTGCGGTAGTTCCACAATACGTTAGGAAGTTGTTCTGCCCATAAGCCTTTGGCCGACTTATCTAGTCTCTTATTGTTGCCGGAGAGGATCTTCCTGTTGGCGTTCTCTACTTGACCATTGGACTGAGAATGGGAGACGAAGGAGAAGCGTTGCTGAATGCCGAGGTCTTCACATAAAGATCGGAATGCTTCCCCTGTAAACATTGTTCCTTTATCTATTATTAGGACCCGAGGTACACCGAACCTACATATTACATTTTTCCAGAAGAATTGCAACACTTTGTTCTTAGTAATAGTAGCTAGTGGTTCAGCCTCGATCCACTTAGAGAAATAGTCGATCGCCACGACTAGAAACTTGAGCTGGCCAGGAGCTGGTGGGAATGGACCTAGCAAGTCCATCCCCCACATTGCGAAGGGAATTGGACTCGAGAGAGATGTGAGTTGTGCTTGGGGTAGTCGGCGGATGTTGGAGAACTGCTGACAAGGGCTGTATTGTCGGACATGTTGCTCAGCATCTCGAAGTAAAGTAGGCCAGAAGTACCCATAGTTCAAAACTTTCCTGGCGAGGGACCTTGACCCTGAATGGGCTCCGCCTATACCTTCGTGGAGTTCTTGCAAGGCATACAAGGCTTCTTCCGGGGAGAGGCATTTCAAGTAGAGTCTGCCATCTACTTGGGTATATGAGCGTTTGTACAAGATTCCTTCAACAAGGGTGTATCGCTCCACTCTCGTTCAAATTCGACGGGCTTCTTTAGGATCTTGGGGAAGGGTCCCATCCCTGAGGAACTCTATCAAAGGCTTCATCCAGTTGTCCCGGAGTTGGACGGGCAGCGACTCCATCGAGTCGGAAGATTCTTCTTCTATACTTGGTCTTAGGAGTACTTCGATTAGGACGGTCTGTTCAAGACCTTGGAGGGAGGAGGAGGCCAATTTTGAGAGGGCATCTGCTTGGGAGTTTTCTTCTCTACGGATGCGCTGGATTTGTGCCTCTTCGAACGAAACTATGAGACTTTGGACCTTGGCTAGGTACTTAACCATTCGGTCATCTCGCGCCGCATAGTCTCCTAAGACCTGATTAACCACCAGTTGGGAGTCACTGAACACTCGGACACGTTGCGCTCCTGCCTTGCGAGCCATGCCCAGGCCTGCTATTAGGGATTCATACTCAGCTTCGTTGTTGGAGGCTTTAAAGTTGATGCGGAAGGAGTATTGGAGAACGAAGTCATCTGGGCCTGCCAGAATGACTCCGGCTCCACTCCCTTCGGTGCAAGAAGACCCGTCTACATATATTATCCAGATGGGCGGCCCATTGGTCGCTTGAATTACTTCCGGGATGGTGCTTTCTACTATAAACTCGGCTAGGGCTTGGGCTTTGATAGCGGTCCGAGGTTGTTAAGATATGTCATGTTGACTTAGCTCGATCGACCACTTCATCAGACGCACGGAGGTCTAGGGCTTGTGTAGGACTTGCTTGAGCGGTTGGTCGGTAAGGACGACCACCGATTGGGATTGAAAATAGGGGCGGAGCTTCCTGGCTTCTATAACCAAGGCGTATGCTATCTTTTCAAATCTCGGATAGCGGAGCTCAGCGTCTCTAAGGACCTTGCTCACATAATAGATAGGCTTCTGAGCCTTGTCTTCTTCCCTCACTAGGAAAGCACTGAGGGTTTGCTCGGAGGCAACGAGGTAGAGGTAGAGTGTTTTCCTGGGGGTAGGCTTGCTGAGGAATTGGGGGTTGACCAGATAGGCTTTCAGTTGGTCGAACGATTCTTGTCGCTGCTGGCCCCACTCGAAGCCTTTAGCCCCACTGAGGGCTTTGAAGAAAGGAAGACACTTCTCCCCTGACTTGGATAGGAAGTGCCCTATAGCTGCGAGGCATCCTGTGAGCTTCTGAACTTCTTTCACATTTGTAGGAGGAGCCATATTGAGAATGGCTTTTATCTTCTCGGGATTGGCCTCAATCCCCCTTTAACTGACCATAAAGCCAAAAAAATTTCCAGATGAGACCCCGAATGCACACTTATTCGGGTTCAGTCTCATGTTATACTTCCTCAGCACGTCGAAGGCTTCTTGTAGGTCGGCGACATGGTCGGACCCATGGATACTTTTTACTAGCATATCGTCGACGTAAACTTCCATGTTTCGGCCAATATAATTCTGGAAGACCTTATTGACGAGGCGATGGTAGGTGGCACCGACATTTTTGAGTCCGAAGGGCATTACTCTATAGCAATAGAGGCCTTGATCGGTGATGAAGGAGGTCTTCTGGATATCTGAGGGGAACATGCGGATTTGGTTGTAACCGGAGAAGGCATCCATGAAGCTTAAAAGTTCATGGCCTGAAGTTGCGTCGATCAAGGTGTCAATGCTGGGGAGTGGGAAAGGATCCTTTGGGCATGCCTTGTTCAAGTCCGTGAAGTCGATGCAAATCCTCCAACTTCCATTGGCCTTCTTAACCATAACAACATTAGAGAGCCACTCGGGATAATTGACCTCTTGGATGAACCAAGCTTTGAGAAGCTTCTCTACTTCTTCCTTTATGGCCTGCTGGCGCTCAGGGGAAAATTTACACCTCTTTTCCTGGACCGGTTTGGGCCCCGGAGCAACACTTAAGTGATGGACGAGGAGGTCTTCAGAAATCCCTGGCATGTCGGCAGCAGTCCATGCAAAAAGGTCATAGTTCTTCTTGATACACTGGACTATGTCGGAACAGAGGGCGGAGTGGAGGGTCTTGCTGATGAAGAATTTGCGGTTCGGATCTTGCTCCGAAAAGAGCACTTCCTCAAGCTCGTCTACCGGTTCTGACATAGGCTGGGTGTTCCCCTGGGGATTTCGAGGGTCTCGAGAGAAAGGACGGGTCATTCGGTCGAGGTCATGTAGCATTTGCGGGCCATCTCCTGGCTCCCCCTTACTTCCCCTACACCAGCCTTGGTGGGGAACTTCATTTTGAGATGATAAGCCGATGGGACAGCTTCTAAAGCAGCTAGGCCAGGTCAGCCTAGGATTACATTATAAGCAGCTGGGACGTCGACAACCATGAAGTCCATTGGCTCCGTCCGGGTAGTAGGAGTTTTGCTAGCGGTTACGTCAAGGGTTATCACCCATTCGATAGTCACTGTCACTCCCGTGAACCCATGGAGCATATAGCCGGCGGGCTTGAGCCTGTCCTGCGATAACTTGAGCCCTCGGAAGGCCGCTAGGAAGATGATGTTGACAGAACCGCCATTATCAACCAAAATCCTCTCCACTTTGAAGTTAGCCATGTGGAGGTTAATCACCAGTGCATCGCAATGGTGAGTCCGGACACCCTCTAGATCTTCATCCGAGAAAGTAACTAGGATTCCGAGACCTTTGGGAGGGGGTATGCTGTGCACCGAATTGACTTCCCTGATGAAAGCTTTCGAGAAGAGTTGGAGGTTCCTCCCATTGGGCCTCCGTGGATGAGGTGCAAGATGTGTTCTTCTTCAAACTCGGGAGTCTCATCGTGCCTCTCGGAATGCTTGTTAGCCCCCCTAGGGGGTGGAGGAAGGTCGATTCGGTCCTTTCTTACAAACTTGGACAACTGGCCTATCTGAATGAGGGCTTCGATTTCGTTCTTCAGAGCCCGACAGTCGTTGGTGTCGTGGCCGTGGTCTCGATGATATCGGCACCACTACTCCTTGTCCCTCTTCTTCCCGGGGGTATTCATCTTCGGGGCAGGAGGCAGGACTCCTTCTTTCTCAACCTCCATGAGAATAGTTGAAACATTGGTGTTGAGAGGGGTAAACTTCTCAAATCTGGGAGGCGGGCGGCGCTGACCCCCGTTATCCTTCTAGAGCTTTTTAGCTCCCTCATCTTCGGCTGCCTTTCTCTTTCTTCCTAAGGAAGGCCCCTTGAATGTAGGGCAATGTTCAGCTTCCTCAGCCTGGATGTACTTCTCACTTCTGAGAAGAAGGTCGGAGAAGTCTCGCGGGGGCTTTTTGGCTAGGGAGGAACGGAGGCTCGAATTGAGGACATTGGACTGGAAGGCGGCTGCAGCGACCGATTGGTCGAGGGAGGCAATGGACCTAGCTTCCGCGGTAAACCGCTTGACATAATCTCTCAGTTTCTCACCCTTCTTCTGATTGAGGAAGAGTAGTGAAATACTAGTCTTCTCGGTTCAGCGGCTGCTCACGAAGTGGGTGACGAAGAGGGTCTCAAATTGTTCAAAAGAGAAGATGGAGGATGGGGTAAGGCGAGAGTACCATTCTTGAGCCAGACCTTTCAGAGTAGCTGGGAAGGTCTTGCACAGTAGAGCATCAGAAGCCTGGTGGATCATCATGAGAGTTTTGAAACTCTCGATGTGATCCACGGGGTCTGACTCCCCCATATATGTCTCGAACAGTGGTGGCTTGAAGTTTGCTAGAACGGGAGCCTCCATGATGGTTCAGGAGAACGAAGGTCTGCTTGGGCGGAGGGTCCTCCCTCTTAGCTCCTCTTTCCTATCTAGTTGACCGAGGCGCCTCTCCATCTCGTAGAGATGGCGATAGACTGCATCATCCCTTTGACGGTATCCCAGTGAGCCTCTGGACTCATCTTCGTACGAAGGAAAGCATGGGCTAGGGCGACAGTAGCTCAGAGAATGACGAGGACTTAGGGACCGAGGAGGAGGGCTTTGAACAGGCGAAGGAGTGTGGACCCTCTGAGCATTATTGTTGTTATTTGGTGGGAGATTGAGGGCCTGCAAGATTGTAGCCTGAAACTGTTGGAATTCGGCACGTATGATAGGTCCGTTCTCGTCCCTCTGGGGCTGCCGACCAGCAGGAGAATGAGGCCTCCTTCGACGGTACTCCGGGGACTCCCTCCGCCTCCTATGGAGAGGGTACCTCCTGTGGTCGCGACGGTGAGGAGATCGCGCATTTGGACATTCTGAGCGGGAGACTCCTTTACGGGCCCGCCTTTCATCCAAACGGTGGCAAAGGTCATCTTCTTTCTGTCGGTTGATGAGGACGTTGCGGAGGTCTTGCGAGGGCCGAGGGTTATGGGATGCCATGGAGTCGGTTGAAGGGTTATGAACGGAGATATGGTCGCGGTGGAGAGGTTGCTTCTGAGGGGGAGGACGAGAGGTCCCTATACCAGCGTTCTGGGGCCTGAGTGGAGCCTATTGGTGTTGAAGATTTTGGAGAGGAGGCAGTAACTGCTGCAGTGGCTGATCGGGTTGAGGAGGGAGCTGTCCCTGAGGTTGGATGGGTTGGAGAGGAGCCTCCTATTGCGGTTGAGGAGGAGTGGGTTCACGGTTAGACCCTCTAGATCTCAGTTTCCTTAGAGGCATGGCTGGAGGTGATCTTAATCGAAGGAAGAGGGTGGATTGCTATTCGTTGTTTCCCACAGACGGTGCCATTCTGCTGCCGCTGAAATCGGTGTGTGGGCAAACAGATAGATTTGTGGATTCGAGGGAAGTTAAATAGTCAAACCTGAACACGTTTCACCGGAGTTTGACCGTGATCTCTCGTCGTTGATCTACAAAAAGTGCGAAACACCGGGGTTGATTCCGGCGACGTACCCTCCGACGCTCTAGTCAGTAATCAGAAAGATTATGAAAGAGCTTTGATTGGCAAAAGATTGATTACCTGGTAACAGTGGGGGATGGGGGATATTTATAGCCACCTTAGGAACCAGTTTCGGGATAAGATCAAATCCCTACTTCCTAGTGAATGGATAGAAGTAATCAGGGCCATTGATTAGGGACAATCATAAACCCTAATTCTATCCAGCTGGACTGGGTTTCTTGCGGGTTGGAACCCGCACCCAGTTATGACGGATCTGTTAATGGGTTATTGCGCCTTTTGAAAAAGGCCCTAGTTCCCATCTCAGACCCGTTTGTAGGTGAAATTACCATTTTACCCCCGAGCTTTAAGATTCGTGCCCGATTTGGACGGTTTCGATTTAACCCTTAGTTTTAGCCATTTCAGTTAGAAAATTTTGGATTTCCCAAAAGTTGGTTGTCAATAATTGATGTCCCTAATTTAAGTATATATTTTATTTTTCAGATTACTTGAATAAAGAAACCCAGTTTTGGACTCCATGTTGATATAATTGATTTTTGATGAAAGAATTACATTCCGGCAGTAAAAGAGCTAAAATTTAAATCAAAAGTATTTTCTATTAATGATATATCATTTTGAATTAATAAATGATTTTAAATTAATTTTTTTGATTAATTTGGCTGTTTTATGAAATTGTCGTTGCACGTGCAAATAATTTTTAGGTGCAAATTTCTACTTTTGAATTTCTGAATAAATTCCCTTATATATAATTGAGTATACTATAAATTTTGTGATTTTTCTGAAGAAAAAAATTATTTTTCTAAATACTTTGAAAGAAAATGGTTTCTGAGCAAAATGTCGATTAGGGGTAAAATTCAAATTTAAATTTTTGTTGTGCTATTTTGGTACGCCGATCTGGCAGTGGGGAGATTGGGCACGGGGGGGGGGGGGGGGGGGGGGGAGAGATTTTATCCCTCTAATTTTAATTGATTTGATTTGATTGAGTAAATATATAATTATGCAATTTTGGGATTGTTGGGAACTTTATTGCAAAACAGTGATTAAAACACTAATTTCCCACAACCTGGCTATATAACAGAGAGCATGAATAGAGGATTTATGGCTACCCATATATTTTCAATAATTTTGTGATTTATTAAGCATGTTTCTAAAATTTATCGTTTTTGCAAGTGCAAAACACGTGCAAATATTTTTCTTGAAAATAAAATCTTTATTATTAGATAGTAATTCTAAATTCTCTGGATTTTTATCAATAATTTATGGCATGTTTGCAAATATTTCAAAGTGAATGACTTTTGTGCAAAATTGCCACTCAGAGGCAATTTTTGAAAATATAAATTTCTGGGCTGCAAATTAGGGCTGGTCAACTAGGAGTGTTTAGGGGAGATTAAATCTTACCTTAATTGATTTAATTAACTACTTGATTCAGATGATCTATGTATATATATGTAAATATTTGATTTTGGAGGGGGATCTTGTAAAATCTTCGCAAAATCCTAGGATCTTGACCCCCAGCCTTTATTAGCAGCAGCAGCCGCCCTCGCCTATTCAAAACAAAATACTATTAATTTTTATTATTATTTCTTGGAGTTTAGAGGCTTCGATCTTCCGATTTTTTGCAATGAGGCAGATGAGCTTTTCTTTCTTATGAGTATAATGTACGTGTGATGCACGTCTAAAAAAAGTAAAGTCATTAAACTAAATGAATATATATTGAATAAGAAAAAGAATAGTTTATATTTGAATGTTTTGATATGGGCTACAAGTCTGGTGCACATTTATATTTGTTAGATATAGTTTGGACATGTATTATACGTGTTTATATAGTTACAAAGTTACGGTTTGTTTGTTACAAACCCCAACTCTCCAATTAAAATAGTAGAGATTATTATTATTATTCAGTTGGTCTTCTTTGAGGTGGATGGTAGTTCTTGTTTCTTTATGTGTTTTTATTATATTATTATGATGAATCCAGTAGAGATCATGCTAGGGCTTGTTGTGAATTTGTAGATCTATGTTTTGATAGTTTGATCATGATTTAAAAAAAGAGTTGATGGTTGTTATGCATGATGAATGAACTTTTAGATGTTTATATGAAATAAAGATGCAATTTTTATAAGAAATGGTCATGTTTTATTAATCTTGAATGTTAGATATTAATGATGTATGATGGATCTAAATTTTTATCTATAGAGTTGATTCGTTATTCATAGGTTTAATGGTGGATAATTATAATCTATAGTATGTTGTATAAGACTTGTATGAGTCATTATCTAAATTGGAAAATATCTAATTTTGGATTTATAAAATTGTTGGATGACCATAGATTTAATTGTAGATGGTGGAGATTTGTACAGATAATTAGAACTTGTTGTATACTCTTAAATTCATGCTTGATTGATTTTAAAGTTGGGACTTTTCCATGTATATTCATTGTTTTAATTATTAAAAATTCAAGCTTAATATTAGGGTTTGAATAATTGTTGTATGTATCAAAATTAATTTGTCTTGAGCAAAGACGTTGTTTTCCATGAAAGATTAATATTTTGTTTAAATAAGTAAATATAATGAAAACATATGTGATTGTAGATGTTGGATCTTGGTGTTTAATTTAAGAGGCATGTTTTAAAAGATTAAAAGATGAGATTTTTAATGTTTATTTCAATGTTTTAATATAAATGAAATTCTTGATGATAAACCCTAATTGTTGTGCATGCAAAGTGTTTAAGGAAAGTAATTTATATGGGGGCTAGGGTTTTGGAATCAAAACCCTAGGGTTAGGGTTGATCTCTGGTGAACAGTAACCCGAGCTTACTGTTCAAACCCGAACAGTGCAAGTTTCAGGTGAACAGTAACCCGGGGTTACTATTCAAACCCGAACGTAACCACAGCAGCAACTTGCTATTTTTTTTTGTTTTAGTTGGATTTTTTTGTGTGTGGCTTTGTGTGCTAAGGTTGGGGGTGTAACACCCCGAATTCCAAATAAGACTGAATTCGAACTTCCACAGAATCTTTACACTTCACTTCGTACAATTTTACAAGGAATTTAAAACTTTTATACAATAATGATTACATCAACGTAGCGGAATTATAAATTACAACATGTTACATGAATTAAACAACAACTTGAACATTTCTCTAAGCAGCATTCAATCTTTAGTCTTGTCATCAACTTTATCCTGCATCTAAACTGTGGGCACGTCAGTTGCATACAACTGACGCTAGGATATAATACATCAACTTCTCTTACTTAGAAGGCACACACTTGTCACAAACAAAGCTAAGGGGGACTATCCTATTCATGTCGTGAGTAATAGTGCACTTAGTCCTTAATGCAGTTATTTATATTAGATGATACTAATGTGCACTTGTTCGGATTCTATGCATCCCATACTACATAGGTCCGAGGGCAAGCCCTTAATCGTTCTTCATCTTGTAGGGTTGATTCCCTCTCCATGAGTTAAACTACTACGATAACTACGGTAAGTATCCTAGGTGTTCTATGAGTTACGAGCTTATGTCCAGACATCCTGGAGAGAATTCCACGCACTGACATGATGCATCGTGTAGGCATCCTATGAAAAATTCGCCTCCGCCATGGAACGATGACACTACGTAGTCACCGAGCACCCCACAACCATCACCAATGGTACGATATCCTGGAGAAGTATCCACACCCTGACATGACGCATCATGTGGACATCCTGTGAACACTCTCACACTGTAGATCTGAGGCCCTCATACTTATGTTTGTCTCTTACTTTCATCACATCTTCACTATGTGTCTAATGCTTAGTTATTTGAATCATGAATAAAATCAACACCCTAGAGTTAGCACTTCCTCTATACTGGTCTTAACCATCAATCAATAATAACGACCCAAACTTGGTCTTTCATTTCAACACTTCATCTCAAAAAAATTTATCCAATGCCGGTATAAGAACTTAGCTACACTCTAGTCTTTAATCTCATTTCACATTCGTAAAAAATTGAGTATTCATACTCACAACTTTTTCTCGTAATTCATCATGATCTTTCATTTCATTTCCATGCATTAATTTCATGTATCTCACGACAATTCATTCATTAACTTACCAACATTCATAATTAAACTCCATATAATTCCTTTATATTCATGATGTCATTCTTTCACTTATTAAGCCAAAAATCACATTTTCATTTTTTTATAATAATTGCCAAGTTCTTCAATTTCACACTTTGATATAAAGATCACTTTCACTTCTCCAAATTAAGTTGAAATAATGTAGAAATAATTTTCATACGATCTAATTAATTTATAAGGAATTATCATATTTTTTTCCAAATTTTTATTTCACCAAAAACATTAAAAAAATCGAATTGTAAAAGAAAAGGGGGAAGACCAGATTCGAACCCAGACCCAATGCCCCCGCTGTTGATACAGTAACAACACTAAAGCGCACCCGAGGACCACTATGGCCTGAGTGACTAACCGATATGATCTGAAGCAATAATTGTTAAGTTTCTGTTTCTCTGTTATTTGGTAAATATCAAAATTTATAAAAATTCAGAGCCTACCAAGACTCGAACCCAAGATCTGACCCTCTGCCGTGCTACAGTAACACGACTAAAGAGCACCCACTAACCACTAATGCCTGAGTGACTAACCGATATGAACTAAGTTGAGTTATTTACACAACTCACTGTTTATTAATCATTTTTTATTAATAAATTTTCACAATTCTAAATCTCTTTTAATTTTCTTCTCCTCTATATTTGTATCATAAAAATTTCCCAGATTCTCAATCTTAGAAATTCACAGTATGACAGGAATTTAAAACCATTATTTTGACATTTAAAAGTGAATTCTCTTTCTAATTTATTATCCAAATCTACATTGTCGACATTTGAAATGCAACAATAATTTCTTCACAATAGGCAATACAACTTTCACAAAAAGTGCTTTCTTACTTTCTTTTATTTCTACAATAATTCTAGAACATATTTTCTTTCATCACATTAATGTTGCACTAATTAAAATAACACATATCAAATAGTTCAATTAACCAACTAGTCATTCACGAGCAAATTTTCTTAATCTAGCATGGTTCATAAAATGCATATTTCATAGCAACATGGCAATTTCTAAATTAATAATCACAATTCTACCAATTATCAACCAATTCATCAAGAATTCATCTCATTTCTAATTATTCTCTTTTACAATCATATGGCCATTTTAACTGGTTTCTCTTAGCATATTCATCAATTCAATTCCTAGCATGGTATCAACATTGAGAAATCACCCACCTTAATTGAAGCAACAAAGAAAACTCCTAGAAAAACTCCTTGAACACACGGTCCTCTTCTAGTTGTGAGCCTTCTCCTCCTTGCTTGAGCACACCATGAGCCTTCTCCTCCTTGCTATGTGAACCAGAGAGCCTTCCTTCTCCTCTTGATGTAGGCCGGCCTCCAATAGTGCAAGAGCACACACGCACTACTCTCAATCTTTTCTCACACAAAAATTTCTACAACCCTTTCTTTTCTTCTCACTCTTTACAAATTTCTATTGGTGCATAGAGATGAATGGCTAAGGGGGGCCAATTTATACACTACTTAAGGCAAAATGAAGGGTGGAGATGCATTTAGATGAAGGGCTAGGATGTACTAGGGAGTTAGAAAAAATACCCATGATCCCACAACCAACTCCCCACTACTCCACACACCCCACCCTCTCAAGTGTAATCCGGCCTACCCTTCATGCACAATTGCACGTGCATGTGCAATGCACGTGCCTCTCCATGCACACCTAGTTACTAAATGTTCATGTGTAATTAATTAATTTGTTACATAAACAAGTCTACCCTACAAGTTGTCTCATTTAAATGAGAATAAACTAATGGGCTTATTTTAGTGGGCTAAAAATCCATGGGCTCTTAAATTATTTAATTAATTTAATTAGTGTGGGATAGAATTAAACAATTAGGCCTTTAAGAATTAATAATAGATACTAATATGCATTTTAAACGAGAAAAATAAAATACTTGTTCATGACATAAAAATAAATAATTTATAAGTGAGAATGTATATAAATTTGCACGTGCAAAACACGTGAAGTCAAACAAAATTTATATTTAATCATAAGTGAAAATTCAGGATGTTACAACACTCCCTCCTTAGAATAGTTCCATCCCCAAAACTACGCTTAAAGATTGAGAAAACAAAACATAAAAGAAGAAAGAAAAGCAATACAATCAAACAAAGAGCTCGGGATGATCCTTCAACATCTAGCCTTTTCAACCAACTGGTTTCTCCAGACTAATTTGACCATCAGTATGGTCTTGTTCCTCAAGACTTTCTCCCGACGATTCACGATTTCAACCGGTAGCTCAATGTAGCTCAGATCTAACTACAAACCCTCTGGCACTTCGGGCAAATGGTAACTTGGATCTAGAATGTAACCTCTCAGCATAGACACATGGAAGACATTCTGCACCTGAGACAACTCTTCCGGTAACTCCAACCGGTAAGCAGTTTTCCCAATTTTCTTCAATATCTTATATGGGCCTATGAACCTTGGGGCTAACTTCCCACCTCTGCCAAAACGAATCACCCCTTTACTAAGTGATTCCTTCAGAAAGACAAAGTCACCTTCTTCAAACTCAAGGTCCCTCCTCCGGTTTGTCTGCATAACTCTTCTGTCTACTCTGAGCATCCACCAACCTCCTCCTGAACAAATTGATCTTTTCAGAGGTCTACTGCACGATCTCGGGCCCAAACATCTGCCGCTCCCTAACTTCAAACCCGCAAATAGGTGTTCTGCATTTCCTGCCATACAGAGGTTCGTACGGCTCCATCTCGATACTAGTCTGAAAACTGTTGTTGTAGGCAAACTCTACAAGAGCTACATGGATCTCCCAACTGCCTCCAAAATATAGAACACAACACCGAAGCATATCCTCGAGAACTCGGTTGACTCTCTCAGTCTGTCCATCAGTCTGAGGATGGAAGGCAGTGTTGAAATCCGTCTTAGTACCCAAAGCTTCCTGAAGACTCCTCCAGAAATGCGAAGTAAACCGCACATCTCGATCAGATACAATGGTCAACGAAACACTATGAAGCCTGACGATCTCCCCAACATACAGCTTGGCTAACTTGTCCATACTCGAAGTGAGTTTCATTGCCAAGAAGTGAGCTGACTTGGTTAGTTGATCGACTATGACCCAAATTGCATCATTACCCTTCGAACACTTGGGAAAACCCGTAATGAAATCCATGCTGATGTTATCTCACTTCCACTCCGGAATGGGTAACGGTTGCAACAAACCTCCGGGTTTCTGATTCTCGGCTTTCACCTGCTGACAAATCTCACACCTCGCCACAAACTCAACCACATTACATTTCAAACCAGACCACCAAAAAATTTTGCTTGATGTCTTTGTACATCTTGGTACTCACAGGATGTACCGATAAAAGAGTAGCATGTGCCTCCTGAAGAATACTCTCCTTCAAATCTTCTTGATCCGGAACACATAGCCTCTCTCACAACACTTCATCCCTGATCTGAAACTCTGACAATCTGCCAGCACCAACCTGCTCCTTCATCTTCTGAATCTCTGCATCTTCCTTCTGACTCTCTATAATCCTTTCATTCAGCGTAGGCTAAAGCCTCAGCTGAGCCAAAGATGCTCCCATGCCTTGCACAACAACCTCAATACCAGCCTGATCCAACTCCTCTGCCAGATGCCTCTGAGTCGTAATCAAACTGGCCAAACTGCTTTTACGGCTAAGTGCATCAGCAATAACATTATCCTTTCCCGGATGGTACTTAATCTCAGGACGAATGTCCTCAAGTACTTCCAGCCATCTTTGTTGCCTTAGATTCAGGTCCTTCTGCTGATAGAAGTACTTCAAGCTTTTATGGTCCGTGTACATGTTTAATTTCTCACAGTACATGTAATGTCTTCATTGCTTCAAGGCAAAGATAATTGCAGCAAACTCCAGATCATGAGTCAGATAATTGTTCTCATGCAGTCTTAGTTTCCTAGACCCATAAGAGATTACTTTTCCTTCTTGCATCAAAACACAACCAAGCCAACGATGTGAAGCATCGATGTAAACATCATACTCAACACCTGCTCTAGGCAAAGCCGAAATGGGAGCAGTAGTCAACTTCTCTTTCAACTCCTGAAAGCTTGCCTCACACTACTCGGTCCACTTGAAATTTACATTCTTCTTTGTCATACCGGTGAGCGGCACGACTATCTGAGTATAGCCTTGAATGAACCTCCTGTAGTATTCAGTTAGCCCAAGAAAACTTCTGATTTCCTTCACTGTAGTAGGCCTTGCCCAATCCTTCACTGCCCTATCTACTGAGGATCAGTTGCCACTCCCTCCTTAGACAGGATGTGACCCAAGAATGCCATTTCGGAGTTCCAGAAATCGTACTTGGATAACTTGGCATACAACTCATGCTCTTGAAGCTTCTTCAGAACCTCATCCAGATGCTCAGCGTGCTCCTCCTCCGACTTGGAGTACACAAGAATATCGTCCATAAACACCACGATGAAAGAATCAATGAACAGCCTCAGAACTCTCTTCATCATATCCATAAAGATTGCAGGTGCATTCGTCACTCCAAATGGCTTAATTAAGAATTCGTAATGCCCATGTCGAGTTCTAAATTCAGTCTTATGCACATCTTCCACTTTTACTCGAACCTGATGGTATCCCGATCGAAGGTCTATTTTAGAGAAAACAGCTGCTCCTTGTAGACGATCGAACAAGTCATCAATTCGTGGAATAAGATACTTATTCTGAACAGTGACATTATTCAGCTCTCGGTAATCGATGCACATCCTCATCGACCCATCCTTCTTCTTTACCAACAGCACCGGTGCTCTTCAGGGTGACGCACTCAGATGAATAAAGCCTTTCCCCAATAGTTCTTCAATCTGCCATTTGATCTCATCCTACTGCACAGGCGCCATCCTATACGGTGCCTTAGAAATAGGTGCACTCCCTGGCTGAATAGTGATGCTGAACTCTACATCACGATGCGGGGGTAACTCGGGCAAATCTTCCAAGAACACAGTCGGGTAATCCCGAACCACTAGAATCTGTTGCACCTCTACAAGAATCGTCTTCTTGCTGATAGCTGCCACCAAATCTAAACATCTCTTTTTCCCCTTGAAAGTGACTACAGGACCTCCTGAAGCCTTCACCGTTGCCTCCTTGGTCTTGCACTCGATGTTTGCACTGTACACCGACATCCTAACAATGCCAATGATAACATTGACCCTAGAATATTCAGCTCGATCAGATCAATCTCAAAAACCCTGTCTCCAATCTCGACCTCACAGTTTGCATAGTACCGATCAGTGGTTAAAGTCTTCCCTAATGGAGTACCTACTACTAAGATCTTTTCAGGAACAATCTTTGGTTTTACTCCCAAGACTTTAGCAAATTTAGGAGATACAAAAGTATGAGAGGATCTAGTATCGAACAGAACAACAACTTTCTTTCCATTTAATAAAAGTTCTCCTGTTACATAATACACTCTTATTACATAACAGTTCTTACTAAATAAACATGGAAAAAAGAATAACAGAAACTTCTAATCATTCGCCCATATACCAGTAATGACGTGATCCACTTCATCAGCGTCGGCTTCAGTCAAGGCAAATACTTGCCCCTGCTGGTACGGCCTCTTCCCAACCTGCTACGGTGGTCTATTTCGGGAGACATCTCACGACTTGGGGCATTGAGATCTGTAGTGGCCCACCTCTCCACAGTTGAAGCAAGTCACAGGAGACTTCATCCAACTGTTTTCAGGTCTTCCAGCCACATTAACAGCATTCGCCCCCGTAGGTTTGAACCTTTGAGTTGACGGCTTCCCTCTGACATTCCCAGAAACTGCGGGCCTCTTCCCAGCATTCCAATTGTTCCTCCGGTTCTGGACGGCATGAAACTGCTCCATATCCGCCTCATTGGCTACAACTCGCTTAACTAACTTGTCAAACCTCCTGATACCAAGGCGTATCATCCTTGATCTTAGACTCGGCCTCAAAACGTGCTCGATCTTTCGAGCTTTCTTTGTCTCGTCCATCACAAGTTCGGGTGCATACCTCGAAAGTTGAGTAAACCTTGTCTCATACTCCCTGACAGACATGCCTCCCTGCTGCAATACCAGGAACTCCATTGCTTTCTTCTCTTGGACATCAGATGGAAAGAGTGATCGTGGAACTCCTCCAAGAATTCCTCCCAGCCGATCACACTATTTTCCATTGTCCGCTTCATCGACTGCCACCATACAGCTGCATCCTTCTTAAGCTGCAATGTAGCTAACTTCACTTTGCTACCTTTTGGAGTTTCCAAGACTTCAAAGATAGTCTCAACTTGCCGAATCCAATTGTTAGCTGCATCAGGGTCTGACTTCCCTTCAAACACTGGTGGCTTCATCCTCTTGAATGACTCCATGAGTTTGATCGCCTCAGGAACTGGATTCGCAAGCATCCCCCTATGGTTTTGATTCATGGCTACGACATTGAGGGTATGATAGACTCTAGCCCACTCCATTTCCAAGTCGAGTCCATAGCTGGGTCCTTCTCCATTCCTTGATCTTCTTCCAGCCATACTCTGATTCAAATCCATTAATTCAAAGTAGAAAACATGAATTTAAACCAACTTCTTTCATATCATTGAATTCAAACTTTGTACATTCAAATTTATAACATCGTCTGACATCAAGCAAAAGCATTGAGAAAATACAACAATCTAATCCTTACGGTTCCTCTTGGCTTTCCTAAGCTCTTCCCGTAATTTTTCCACTTCTTCCTTCAGTACAACATACATGTTCTTTCTCTTCTCGAGTTCCCAAACACGAGGACTGAGGGTTGCAATGTTCTCCTTGCACTTCGCGCACTGGGCCTGCAATAACTCTGCTCTCTCCCTCTGAGTCTCTACCTGCCTCTAGATAGACACAATAAGACCTTCTGGAACTGGATCTTCCTCGTCGGATGAGATGTCTGATGAGTCCGGAGGTGGAGTGATCTCTCGGGACTCGGGCCACTCTCCTTCATATTCCTTGGGATCTTCTTCGTCAGAATCTCCTTATCCAGGGTAGTAGTCCTCTTCGAATATGTGTCAATCATCATCGCCTGCTGTGTCGTGGTGGTTCGCCATCTTGGGGAAGAGAGAAGAAGAAGCATCAATCATAGAGCAACACAAATGTAAGTAGCTTACATTTAAATCTCTATACCCAACTCACACTCTAAAGTCCACTCCAGGGCGTCGTTCCTTATAAATTTGTACTACTTGGAAGCGTGACTCTGATACCACTCTATAACACCCCGAATTCCAAATAAGACTAAATTCGAAGTGCCACAGGATCTTTACACTTCACTTCATACAATTTTACAAGGAATTTAAAACTTTTATACAATAATGATTACATCAACGCAGTAGAATTATAAATTACAACATGTTACATGAATTAAACAACAACTTGAACATTTCTTTAAGTAGCATTCAATCTTTAGTCTTGTCATCAACTTTATCCTGCATCGAAACTGTGGGCACGTCAGTTGCATACAACTGATGCTAGGATATAATACATCAATTTCTCTTACTTAGAAAGCACACACTTGTCACAAACAAAGCTAAGGGAGACTATCCAATTGATGTCTTGAGTGATAGTGCACTTACTCCTTAATGCAATTATTTAAATTAGATGACACTAATACACACTTGTTCGGATTCTATGAATGCATCCCATACTACATAGCTCCGAGGGCAAGCCCTTAATCATTCTTCATCTTGTAGGGTTGATTCCCTTGCCATCAGTTAAACTACTACGGAATTATCATATTTTTTCCAATTTTTTATTTCACCAAAAACCAAAAAAAAACCGAATTTTAAAAGAAAAGGGGGAAGGCCGGATTCGAACCAAGACCCAACGCCCCCTTTGTTGATATAGTAACAGCACTAAAGCGCACCCGAGGACCACTATGGCCAGAGTGACTAACCGATATGATCTGAAGCTATAATTTTTAAGTTTCTGTTTCTCAGTTATTTGGTAAATATCAAAATTTAAAAAAACTCAGAGCCTACCAAGACTCGAACCCAAGACCTGACCCTCTACCGTGCTACAGTAACACGACTAAAGAGCACCCACTAACCACTAAGGCTTGAGTGACTAACCGATATGAACTGAGTTGAGTTATTTAATTGAATTAAGTTGAAATAATGTAGAAATAATTTTCATACGATCTAATTAATTTATAAGGAATTATCATATTTTTTCCAAATTTTTATTTCACCAAAAACCCAAAAAAATCGAATTTTAAAAGAAAAGGGGGAAGGCCGGATTCGAACCCAGACCCAATGCCCCCGTTGTTGATACAATAACAACACTAAAGCACACCCGAGGACCACTATGGCCTGAGTGACTAATTGATATGATGTGAAGCTATAATTGTTAAGTTTCTATTTCTATGTTATTTGGTAAATATCAAAATTTATAAAAATTCAGAGCCTACCAAGACTCGAACCCAAGACCTGACCCTCTGCCGTGCTACAGTAACACGACTAAAGAGCACCCACTGACCACTAAGGCCTGAGTGAGTAACCGATATGAACTGAGTTGAGTGACACCTCACTGTTTATTAATAAATTTTCACAATTCTAAATCTCTTTTAATTTTCTTCTCCTCTATTTTTGTATCATAAAAATTTTTCAGATTCTCAATCTTAGAAATTTGGAGTATGACAGTAATTTAAAACCATTATTTTGACATTTAAAAGTGAATTCTCTTTCCAATTTATTTTCCAAATCTATATTGTCGACATTTGAAATGCAACAATAATTTCTTCACAATAGGCAATACAATTTTCACAAAAAGTGCTTTCTTACTTTCTTTTATTTCCAAGAATTCTAGAAAATATTTTCTTCCATCACATTAATGTTGCACTAATTAAAATAACACATATCAAATAGTTCAATTAACCAACTAGTCATTCACGAGCAAATTTTCTTAATGTAGCATGGTTCATAAAATGCATATTTCATAGCAACATGGCAATTTCTAATTTAATAATCACAATTCTACCAATTATCAACCAATTCATCAAGAATTCATCTCATTTCTAATTAGTCTCTTTTACAATCATATGGCCATTTTAACTAGTTTCTCTTAGCATATTCATCAATTCAATTCCTAGCATGGTATCAACATTAGAAGTAGAGAAATCACCCACCTTAATTGAAGCAACAAAGAAAACTCCTAGAAAAACTCCTTGAATACACGATCCTCTCTTAGTTGTGAGCCTTCTCCTCCTTGCTTGAGCACACCATGAGCCTTCTCCTTCTTGCTATGTGAACCCGAGAGCCTTCCTTCTCCTCTTGATGTTGGCCGACCTCCAATAGTGCAAGAGCACACACACCACTCTCAATCTTTTCTCACACATAAATTTCTACAACTCTTTCTTTTCTTCCCACTCTTTACAAATTTCTATTGGTGCAAAGAGATGAATGGCTAGGGGGACTATTTATACACTACTCAAGGCAAAATGAAGGGTGGAGATGCATTTAGATGAAGGGTTAGAGTTAGGAAAACTACCCATAATCCCACAACCAACTCTCCACTACTCCACACACCCCACCCTCTCAAGTGTAATCCGGCCTACCCTTCATGCGCAATTGCATGTGCCTCTCTATGCACACCTAGTCACTAAATGTTCATGTGTTATTAAATTAATTTTTTACAAAAACAAGTCTACCCTACAAGTTTTCTCATTTAAATGTGAATAAACAAATGGGCTTATTTTAGTGGGCTAAAAATCCATGGGCTCTTAAATTATTTAATAAATTTAATTAGTGTGGGCTACGATTAAACAATTAGGCTTTTAAGAATTAATAATAGATACTAATAGGCTTTTTAAAAGAGAAGAAATTTAATACTTGTTAATGACATAAAAATAAATAATTTTTAAGGGAGAATGTACAAAAATTTGCACGTGAAAAATACGTGAAATCAAACAAAACTTATATTTAGTTATATGCGAAAATTCAGGATGTTACAGGGGGACCCTAGTACACATATAGATGAGTATATATATGTGCTTAAACTAATATTTGTGTGAAGTTTAATGGAGTTTTAATGGAGTTTAGAAGTTGTTAAATTTCAGATTTTGTCAAAATTTAGTTGCAAGTTTCTAATATATGCAAGTAACGTTTGGTGGAAGTAAATATATGTTTCAAGGAATAAATTCTCAGTTTTAAGGGATTATATATTCAGTTTGTAAAGAAAACTTTGAGTTCTAAAGGGGGTATTTATTAGTTTCTAAAAGAGATAAATTTTAGATTTTTGGAATAAAAGAATTTCAGATTTTTTGGGACGAGATCTCATATAATTAAGCTTGTTTCAATTTGAATTGATTGAACCCCTAGTTGAATAAATTGAACTTTTGGATGATTGGGAAGTGAGATTTGAAAGTTGATTTTTAAAGAATTTTCGTAAAGTGATTATGTTTCCAAATTTGAAAGAGTCTTTTATGGTACTATGAGTTGATTGAAAGAAATGTGATTAATAAAGGGTATTGTATATTAAACCAAGTTGGGTTTTGATTTGTGAGTTAGGGTTGTGATGAGAACCCTAGAAATATTGTTGCAGATTTCATGTTTTGAGACTTTAGAGGTTGAGTGGGACCCTAACATGCCGGCAAATAAGAATTTTGTGGATATTGGCATGTCACGCCCCGCTTCCCAAAAAGAATACGGAATACGGATACGCGACTCAACCCAGCGAATGATTTGCATCATCCATAATCTGTTCAGAATCTTACAACAAATCTCAGAATAATCAGAGTCGGAAACCAAAAGAATCATTTTCACACAGACATATATATGTCAAAACAAAAAAAAGTGCCAACAGAAATTAATTGAAAACCAATAATATAATAGTCTCAAATAAATAGATCCGAACAAGTTAATATCCTGGGTCACATCGCCCAAATACAAATAAAATCCATATACTCAAATACATTGTTCAAAAGCAACATATAATAATAATAGCAAAAAAAGTCCAACACTAATATTTTATTTCTCCAATACCATCGAGCAAACGACCAAACTGATCTGCAATCAATAAATTTCAGGAGAAGAAAAAAGAAAATAAGTACCCATCAATGCAAGTTACGGGCCGCTTGTAATGCAGGATACAAGTACATGAGATACTAACAAATCTAAATAATAGCAGAAACAGGTATAACATGGTATAGCATAATCAACTAGCATGGTATACTAACATGTGTCGAGTGTCAAAGTCAAATAGCATGCAGACAGATATATAGATAGTGTCAAATAATGATGTGAGTGATAGTGTCAGACAGATAATCAGATAATCCGATCGCTAGATAGCAGATACAGATAACAGATTCAGATTCAGATTTAGATACAGATGTCAGACTCATATTCTTGTAAGTCTTGTATAAATTACTAACTAGGTAGCACTTCATGTGTCATTCTTTTATCACATGGTTGCTACATTCAAAAAAGTTAAGTTTGTAGATTTCGTAGGGGATTATATAGGGCCGTGTACTCATGCTTCAGATAGATATCAGATAACAGATGCAGAATCCAGACAGACATATGAACCTAGTGGTTCTCTTCTTCCTACACCTTCCTATAGGAAGTAATGTAGACAGGGTACAGAATAACAGATAACAGATAATCATATGGAAAATACGGGCCACCTTCTAAGTATACATTTCTATGGTTTCCCACTACTAGATCTTTCCCATAAACCCCGGCTTGATCATTTTATAAATATTACCAGAAAGATGTGTATGTTCATGAAACAGAGTAAATCTAACATGATATATTGACCCACAAGTTCAGAATAACATATAAGCATATACAGATGGTAAGATAGTCACATAACAGAACAAAATAGGGTACTTCCTCATTCAAGACAGCACGACAGTATAGTACTAAAACAGAAATTTTCGTTACCACAAATATCAAAACCTAGATCCGTCAAAGAATCTGGAAAATAGACTTCCAACTGAATCCAGCGGATATATATAAGTCATATAGTGTTTTAGAAAAACATAACTCAAAACTGATTTGAAACCAGAAAATACGTTCAGCCAGAAATCAGTATATCGAATTCTCAGTCAGGAAAATATCATCAAAACACCTCAAATAAATCTAGGAAAAATCTGGGGTATTCCCTTATATGTCTAGTATCAGAATATAAAGTTTAATAATTTTCAGTAAGATTAGTTTATCCAACAAAAATCAGAAAACATCAAGAAACGATAGTTTGGCAAATCTGGAATTCCCAACACTGCTGTACAAAACTGTAATATCTCGCAAACCGTGAAACGAAATCGAGATCTGTCAAAGGGAGATGAAGATAGACAAAATAAGATAACTTTCATATTTCATAAATATTTTTCATATAGGAAAAGGAATTAGTATGAAAATACAAATCTTTATAGAACAGCGAGCAAAATCCAGCAAGTATAGTTTTTATAAACAAGCAAGGAAACGGCATATACCTAACTAGATATAGAAATACTATACAAAATTTCATATCAAAATAATATGCTTAGCACTAGTATCAAAATAGTTTAGTCATCGAAATCATCAAAAAACGAAATCTGGAAATATAATACACCTCTGTAGTAAAACAATCATATCTCACACATACGAAAACAAAATCGATCAAGGTCAGAGAGTTTGGAAAGAAGACGGATTTCTATAAAAATCATGTTTAATACTGAAGTTAAGATATTAATCTTAATATGGTCTAAAACAGCAATTAAAACTGATCACTGACAAAATACAAATTTTCCTCTTAACAACAAATCAATATACAACATACGAAACTCGTTCCAAACACAACAAAACATGTTGTAGAGTCTACTAAATGTCCAAACATTATGAAATAGGGTATATAGCATGTGCACAACAAGTATATCATATGGATCTAAATAAACACCCAAATTCTCATAATTATCCCACAAATATGATCACATCAAGAATGGTCAAAACCTAAGTTGTTTCATGTCAAATTTGTGTCATGAGGCAACTATGGTCAATAGCACTATAGAGACAATACTCATAAAACATACATCACACATGAGTTGTCTCTAGAACCCAACTACACTACAAGCAAAATTTATGACTTATATCATACAAAGAAATTGAGTACAAGTTACTTGCCTTAACCGAAGACGAAACGAACACCAAGAATAACGGAAACGGATTTCCGACAATGAACAAAACCCACGAACAAATCCACGAACCAAGCAATCACACGATCACACACGTGCAAGACAAGAGAGAGAGAGAGCGGTCAGGGTAGCGGCGACGCTGGCCCTTGCTGGCGCTGCTGCTACTCCTGATGCTGCCACTGTCGCCGGCGGATGGGGAAAAGGATGGAGGGAGAAAGAGATGGTGAGGGCGATGATGGTGGAGAGGTGGTGCTCAGCTTGGGGGTGATCGGGTTGGATGGTCGCAGCAAGAGGGGGGTCGGGGTAAGGGGGTGTGTGCAGTGGTCAGGATTAGGGCAGGTCGGGGAGATGTTGGCGACGGCTAAGGTTAGGAGCACAAGGCAATTGCATGGGTTAATATATATAAGGGGTAGGGGATATGCTAGGGTTTCTGAAGTGGGTAACGGGTAGCATAAGTTTTAAATTGAGTGGGTAGTTAGGAAATGACAGGGTATAGGGTTAATTTAATAGGATAATTAGAATGGGTTAGGGATTAATTATTAATTGGGTTTAATAGGATTTGAAATAGGATTTAGAATAATTTGGCTTTGGTAGTTAATTAGGGATCAAGAGCAATAGGATTAGCAATAGGATAAGCAACCAAATCACCACGAGCACCCAAGAACAAAATAAAGAAAATAAGAACCAATGAAAAGCGAAATAATAATAACAATCAAGAACAAATCAAGGGACAGAAAAATAAATCACAAGAAGATCAAAAATGAACAAAAATGAATATATATTGAAAACAATTCCAATATACGGTCCAAAATACGAAGAGAGTACAAATACTCAAGAAAGATGAAAAATACACCAAGAATTCGAAAAACAAAACACAGGGGTTACAATCCTACCCACCTAACAAAAAGAATTTCATCCTCAAAATTCAAAAAGAAGATACATAGGGTAACCCCGAAAGAAAAAGAAAGAAAGAAAACAAAGCAAAGCAAAACAAAACAGCCACTACACAAACAAATGAGGAAACTTCTGCTAAATCTCCTCCTCTAGCTCCCAAGTCGACTCATTAGGCGAGTGAGGATTCCATACAACACGAACCAGCTTGATGACCTTGTTCTTAAGCACTTTCTCCTGCCAATCCACAATAGCAACTGGCGAAATCTCACAAGTCAAATCCGGCCGCACGGTCAACTCAGAGTAGTCGATCACTGTGACTCTCATCGCAGATATATCTCCTGAGTTGTGAGACATAAAAAATATCGTGTACTCCTGATAATGCTGGCGGCAAAGCGAGATGATAGGCCACCCTGCCTACTCGCTCCAAAATCTCAAACGGTCCAATAAACCTGGGGCTAAGCTTGCCCCTACCACCGAACCGTATGACATCGCGCCACGGCAATACCTTAAGAAAAACATGGTAACCAACAACAAACTCCAAAGCCCTCGGATAGACAACAGCCCACCACCTCTACCTATCCTGAGTTGGTTGAAGATGTTTTCCGATCTGAGTCACAACATCAACTGTCCTGGTGATCAACTCCGTCCCAACAACTTCCTCTCACCAATGTCATACCAACACACTGGTGATCTGCACTTACGCCCATAAAGTACCTCGAACGGAGCAGATTTAAGACTGGACTGAAAGTTGTTATTGTACGAGAACTCTACGAGATACAAATGGTCCTCTCAAGATCCACTGAACTGCAATATATAGGACCGCAACATGTACTCAAGGATCTGAATAGTCCGCTCTAACTGTCCATCAGTCTGGGGATGAAAATTTGTACTGTATTTCAACTTACTCCCCAAACTAGCCTGAAGACTCTCCCAGAACTGAGATCTGAATCTCGTATTCCTGTCGGATATAATATTGACTAGAACCCCATGAAGCCTGACAATCTTTTGCATGTATCGCTCAGCAAGGCTCTCAGTAGACTGACCGACACGAATGGAAATGAAGTGAGCACTCTTCATCAAACGATCGACAATCACCCAAACAGCATTGTGACCCTTAGGACTCCTTGGCAAAGCGGTCACAAAATCCATGGTGATATGTTCCCACTTCCACTCCGGAATAGGAAGCGGTTGAAGAAGTCCAGCGGTTCTCTGATGCTCTGCCTTAACCTGCTGACAGATCAAACACTGAGCAACAAACCGAGCTACAGCCCTTTTCATACCATGCCATCAGAAATGAAGCTTTAGATCTCGATACATCTTAGTACCGCCAGGATGGATAGAATATGAAGACTGATGAGCTTCCTGAAGCAACCTCTGACGAACTTCACCCTTAGGGACACACAATCGGGAACCAAATCAAAGCGAACCATCGGCATGAATAACCATGTCCGTTCTGAACCCAGACTCAACCTCAGCTCGAAAACCTTGCAACTGCGCATCACCGGCCTGAGCCTCTTTGATCTGATCAACAAGAGAATACTGAAGCTGGAGCGCAAGATAACACCTACCAGAACTCGGCAACAAAACCTCCAAATCCAACCTCCGCATCTGCTCAATAAGATCACTCTGCTGAGTAAGAAACATAACTGTCGGTCTCTTGCTCAAAGCATCAGGCACCAAGTTTACTTTAGCAGGATGGTATTGCAAACTGATGTCATAATCGGCCATAAGCTCCAACCATCGCCTTTGCCTCATGTTTAATTCCTTCTGGGTGAAAACATACTTGAAACTTTTGTGGTCTGTAAAGATCTCCACTTGGTCTCCAAGTAAATAATGTCTCCAAAGCTTCAATGCATAGATCACTGCCGCTAACTCCAAGTCATGAGTAGGATAATTCTTTTCATGCGGCCTCAACTGCCTCGATGCATACGCAATGACACGACCTTTCTGCATAAGAACTACCCTAAGACCCTTACCTGAAGCATCATAGTGAATTACAAATCCGCCTGAACCATCTGGAATAGTCAACACAGGTGCTGACATCAATCTGTTCTTCAACTCAATAAAAGTCTCATTGCACTCATCAGACCAACCAAACTTCTGATCCTTTCCTGTCAGTTTAGTTAACGCCACTGCAATCTTCGAAAAATCTTGGACGAATTTTCGATAATAGCCAGCGAGACCAAGAAAACTCCGCACTTCGGAAATCGACTTAGGAATAGGCCAATCCTTCACAACAACAATCTTAGAAGGATCCACAGAAACACCAATGCCAGAAATGATGTGCCCCAAGAAAGAAACCCTGTCGAGCCAAAACTCGCACTTGCTGAGTTTCCCATAGAGCTGATTCTCTCTCAAAGCCTGTAGAACCATCCTAAGATGCTCAGCATGATCTTCATGATTCTGAGAATACACCAAAATATCATCGATGAAGATCACTACAAATCTATCCAAAAACTGAGAGAAAACTCGGTTCATAAGACTCATGAATACAGCTAGCGCATTAGTGACCCCAAACGGCATCACAAGCTACTCATAGTGCCAGTATCTAGTCCTGAATGCAGTCTTCTGTATATCCACAGCCTTCACCTTGACTTGGTGATATCCAGAATGAAGATCCAACTTTGAGAAAACAGCAGCCCCACACAACAGGTCAAACAAATCATTGATCCTGGGTAAAGGATACCGGTTCTTCACAGTAACACCGTTCAGTTCCCGATAATCAATGCACATACGATGACTACCATCCTCCTTGTTGACAAAAAGGACCGGAGCACCCCAAGGCGAAACACTTGGTCTGATGAAACCCAAATCAAGTAACTCCTGAATCTGCACCTTAAGCTTTGCTAGCTCAACCAGTGCCATCCTGTAGGGACTCTTCGATATCGGCACAGTACCAGGCTGAACATCAATATCGAACTCCACATCCCTATCAGGGGGTAAGCCAGGCAACTCATCTGGAAAAACATCCAAAAAATCCCAAACTACTAGAGGCGCAGCCTCACAGCCTGAGTGCAATTCCATTGCACAATCTACCTGTAACACTGCAGTCTTTGCTCGGCCAAGGGAAGACTCTCCAGCATGGAACTCAAATTCTGCTAGATCTGAATTCTGAAAACAACTTTTTTGGCACGGCAGTCAATAATGGCATGGGCTTCACCCAACCAATCCATACCCAGAATGACGTCGAATCCTGAATTCCCAATTATAATCAGGTTGGCTTTGAAATCTGCGTCCCCAATAACAACAGGGACATTGCCTACACTTACGGGAACAAATGAAAACACCACCACCTGTCAAAATGTTCCAAGCCTCAGACATGTTGCTGCAAACCAGCTGATGGCAAGCGACAAATCGAGAGGAGACAAAAGAATGGGTTGCCCTAGAATCAAAGCGAACATGAGCAGGAAAAGTGCAAACAAGGACGACACCTAAGGAAACAAAGACAAGGGGAAAAGAAAAGCAGACAATCAAGGGTGAGGGAAAAATAACAATGCAGAAGATAACAGAAAGAAATAAAGTAAGACCAAAAGAAATAAAGAAAGGAACAAAAAGGGAAAGCAACAAAACAACAAAAGAAAAATATACCTGCCACAACTCCTTCAGCTGTCTCAGCATCCACAGCAGTCAAGTTGAATGCCTGACCTCTCCTCGGAACAATGGCCCTCTGACCGAAAATATGTCATTGAGGAGGAAGCTGTGGCCTAACTGGACCACGAGCTAAAGCTGCCTGCTGGATAGGACCCCTAGCTGGAAGAGCCACAAGCTCCTGCGGGCAATCCTGCACAGAATGAACAGTAGCACCACACCTAAAGCATTGGCGAGAGGCACGAAAACAGTTCTTACGCTCATGCCAAGAGATTTGGCAAAAGTTGCAAAAACCACCCCTCGAAAAACCAGCAGAAGGATATGAAGTTGCCCTGACAGGATGGGCAAGCATAGGCCTCCAAACAGGACCAACAGAAGGTCTAGCAACAGCAACGGGAACAGTCCACAGAGAAGAAGTCGAACCACCACGAGCCTGCTCCTAAGCTCAAGCTGCCTCAAGAGCTTCGGCATAAGTACGTAAACAGAGAGAGACAAGATACCTCTTGATATCCTGCTCAAGCGCATTCGTGAATCTACGAGCCCTATCCTCTTCGGTAGCCACAAGAATGGCAGCTAAGCGGCTAAGTATAGTAAACTCAGCGGCGTACTCATCTACAGACCTAAAAGCCTATTGCAAGAAGACTCATGTTACAACATTGTTTGAACAATTATGTAACAAATTCCAAAATAGAATAATGACTTAACCTGTTTAAGGGCTAGGAACTGCTGCTCCATCACAACTCAAGTACTACTAGGAAAGAATTTCTCTAAGAATCCCCGAGTGAAGGTAGCCCAAGCAATAGGCCTCTCAAGTCGCTTGGACTCGGCCATCTACCAGATATGAGCCAGATCCACCAACTGGATGGAAACCACATCCACCCTATCAGCCTCGGCAACACAAGCCACTGATAGAAAGCGCTCAGGATCAACCACTATTCAGCCTTCAAAGGCGTCTCAGTGCCGGAAAAACAATCGGGATGCAGCCTCATGAAATCCGTGACCATACCTGAACGAGGCGGAAAAGCAGCCAGCATAGGCACAGTGGGAATCTGACCCTAAGAAGCTTCAAGAGCAGCCATCACTAGATTACTGTGGTTCTGCTGCTGATTAATCAACCACTCGAGCACAGTTGTGACAGCCTCAATCGGATCAGGCTGAGACTGAGAAGAACCCCTACGATCCATAGACTGCACAAAAATCAAAACAGTCAGCATTCGGATCCGAGTTAGTAAAAATTTCATTTTGCATATATAATTGTGTGTGGTTGATGAAATGTTGTGCAGATCCCAGTATGAGCCCAGCTTGTCTAATATATTAGGCAACTAATATATTAGCCAAATCTGGGCTTTGATACCACTAAAAGCCTTGTCACGCCCCGCTTCCCAAAAAGAATACGGATACGTGACTCAACCAAGCAAATGATTTGCATCATCCATGAGCTGTTCAGAATCTTACAACAAATCTCAGAATAATTAGAGTCGGAAGCCAAAAGAATCATCATCACACAGACATATATATATCAAAACAAAACAAAGTGCCAACAGAAATTAATTGAAACCCAATAATATAATTTTCTCAAATAAACAGATCCGAACAAGTTAATTTCCTGGGTTACATCGCCCAAATACAAATAAAATCCATATACTCAAATACATTGTTCAAAAGCAACAGATAATAATAATAACAAAAGAAGTCCAGCACTAATATTTCATTTCTCCAATACCATCGGGCAAACAACCATCCTGATATGCAATCACTAAATTGCAGGAGAAGGAAAAAGAAAACAAGTACCCATCAATGCAAGTTACGGGCCGCTTGTAATGCAGGATACAAGTACTTAGGAAACTAACAAATCTAAATAATAGCATAAACAGGTATAGCATGGTATAGCAGAATCAACTAGCATGATATACTAACATATATCAAGTGTCAAAGTCAAATAGCATGTAGACAGTTATCAACTAGCATGATATCTGTCTACATGCTAATATAATTGTCTCAAATAAACAGATCCGAACAAGTTAATATCCTGAGTTACATCGCCCAAATACAAATAAAATTCATATACTCAAATACATTGTTCAAAAGCAACAGATAATAATAATAACAAAAGAAGTCCATCACTAATATTTCATTTCTCCAATACCATCGGGCAAACAACCATCCTGATCTGCAATCACTAAATTGCAGGAGAAGGAAAAAGAAAACAAGTACCCATCAATGCAAGTTACGGGCCGCTTGTAATGCAGGATACAAGTACATAGGAAACTAACAAATCTAAATAATAGTAGAAACAGGTATAGCATGGTATAGCAGAATCAACTAGCATGATATACTAACATATATCAAGTGTCAAAGTCAAATAGTATGTAGACAGATATACAGATAGTGTCAATTAGTGATGTCGAGTGATAGTGTCAGATAGATAACATATAATCAGATAATCAGATCGCCAGATAGCAGATACAGATAACAGATTTAGATTCAGATTCAGATACAGATTCAGATTCAGATACAGATTCTTAAAAATCTTGTATTAATTACTAACTAGGTAGCACATCATGTGCCATCCTTTTATCGCATGTTTGCTACATTCAAAATAGTTACGTTTTTAGATTTTGTAGGGGATCATATAGGGCCGTGTACTCAGGGTTCAGACAGATATCAGATAACAGATGCAGAATCCAAACAGACAGATCGAACCTAGTGGTTCTCTTCTTCCCTACACCTTCCTATAGGAAGTAATGTAGACGGGGTACAGAATAACAGATAACATATAATCATATGGGAAACACGGGCCCCTTCTAAGTACGCATTCCTATGCTTTCCCACTACTAGATCTTTCCCATAAACCTCGGCTTGATCATTTTATAAATATTATCAGACAGATGTGTATGTTCATGAAATAGAGTAAATCTAACATGATATATCTACCCACAAGTTCAGAATAACAGATAAGCATGTACAGATGGTAAGATAGTCACATAACAGAACAAAATAAGGTACTTCCTCATTCAGGATAGCACGACAGTACATCACTAAAACAGTAATTCCCGTTACAACAAATATCAAAACCTAGATCCGTCAGAGAATCTGGAAAATAGACTTCCAACCGAATCCAACAGATATATATAAGTTATATAGAGTTTTAGAAAATAATAATTCAAAACTGATTTGAAACCAGAAAATACGTTCAGCCAGAAATCAGTAAATCAAATTCTCAGTCAGGAAAACAACATCAAAACACCTCAAATAAACCCAGGAAAAATCTAGCGTATTCCCCTATATGTCTAGTATCAGAATATAAATTTTCATAATTTTTCAGTAAGATTAGTTTAGCCAATAAAAATCAGAAAATATCAAAAAACGATAGTTTGGCAAATCTGGAATTCCCAACACTGCTGTACGAAAACTGTAATATCTTGCAAATCGTGAAACGAAATCCAGATTCGTTAAAGAGAGATTAAAATATAAAAAATAATCTAACTTTCTTATTTCATAAGTTTACATAAAGGAAAAGGCATTATGGGAAAAATACAAATCTTTACAGAACAGCGATCAAAATCCAGCAAGTATAGTTTTTATAAACAAGCATGAAACGGCATATAAAATCATCAATAAAATCCACCAAAACTCTGGGTAATCCCTAAATAGATATAGAAATACTGTGCAAAATTTTAGATCAAAATAATATGCTTAACACTAGTATCAAAACAGTTTGGTCATCGAAACTATCAAGAAACGAAATCTGGAAATATAATACACCTCTGTAGTAAAACAATCATATCTCACACATAAGAAAACGAAATCGATCAAGATCAGAAAGTTTGGAAAGAAGACGGATTTCTCTAAAAATCATGTTTAATACTGAAGTTAAGATACTGACCTTAAAATGGTCTAAATAGCAATCAAAACTAATCACTGACAAAATACAGATTTTCCTCTTAACAACAAATCAATATACAACATACGAAACTCGTTCCAAACACAAAAAAACATGTTGCAGAGTCCACTAAATGTCCAAACATCATGAAATAGGGTATATAGCATTTCCAAAATAAGTATATCACATGGATCCAAATAAACACTCAAATTCTCATAATTATCCCACAAATATGATCACATCAAGAACTGTCAAAACCTAAGTTGTTTCATGTCAAATTTGTGTCGTGAGGCAAGTATGGTCAATAACACTATAGAGACAATACTCATCAAACATACATCACACACGAGTTGTCTCTAGAACCCGACTACACTACAAGCAGAATTTATGACTTGTATCATACAAAGAAATTGAGTACAAGTTACTTGCCTTAACCGAAGACGAAACGAACACCAAAAAATAACGGGAACAGATTCTCGGCCACGAACAAAACCCATGAACAAATTTACGAACCAAGCAATCACACGATCACACACGTGCAAACCACGTGCACGTGCAAACCAAGAGAGAGAAAGAGCGGTCGGGGTAGCGACGGTGCTGGCCCTTGCTAGCGCTGTTGCTGCTCCTGATGCTGTTGCTGTCGCCGGCAGATGGGGAAAAGGACCGAGGGAGAGAGAGATGGTGAGGGCGATGATGGTGGAGAGGTGGTGCTCGGCTTGGGGGGTGATCGGGTTGGGTGGTCGGTAGTAAGAGGGGGTCGAGGTAGGGGGTTTGTGCAGCGGTCAGGATGAGGGCAGGTGGGGGAGATGTTGGCGACGGCTAGGGTTAGGAGCACAGGGCAATTGCATGGTTAATATATATATGGGGTAGGGGATATGCTAGGGTTTCTGAAGTGGGTAACGGGTAGCATAGGGTTTAAATTGAGTGGGTAATTAGGAAATGACAGGGTATAGGGTTAGTTTAATAGGGTAATTAGAATGGGTTGGGGATTAATTATTAATTGGGTTTAATAGGATTTGAAATAAGATTTAGAATAATTTGGCTTTGGTAGTTAATTAGGGATCAAGAGCAATAGGATTAGCAATAGGATAAGCAACCAAATCACCACGAGCACCCAAGAACAAAATAAAGAGAACAAGAACCAATGAAAAGCGAAATAATAATAACGATTAAGAACAAATAATAGGACAGAAAAATAAATCACAAGAAGATAAAAAATAAACAAAAATGAATATATATTGAAAAAAATTCCAATATATGTTCCAAAATACAAAGAGAGTACAAATACGCAAGAAAGAAGAAAAATACATCGAGAATACGAAAAACAAAAAACACGGATTACATGGCCAGTGGGGTTTTTGTTCTTGATTCAGTAAAGTTAATTCCGGTATGGTACACTAACTCTTGGGAGACTATGATTTTATTTAATTGAATATAATAAACATATGGACAGGCACTAGTGGAGATGAGATAAATCTCGAAAACGTAAGTATGGGCTCTATTGCCAGTCGGGCGGATGTATTCCGGGGCTATGTATTTGTTGTGTATCTCTAGTATGTTCGCGCGTCGAGGGTCGGCAGGCCTAGTCGCGCAATGTCTAGAAGTTATACGGATTTGGTATGTTCGCATGTCGAGGGTCCGTAGGTATATTCTCGGAACATACAGTATGTTCGCACATCCACAGTCAGCAGGTCTATTTGCGGAATGTACAGTGTATCTGCACATCGAGGGTCGGCTGGCCTATTCGGGGGATACACGGCAGGGAGGTGGTTCTCTAGAGTTAGAGCGATGCTTGTGAGATACTTGCACGTTGAGGGTGCTAGTCTGGCGGGTAGATATCTGGACATAGGCCTATTTGTGGAGTGTCTATATCTTGTTTCTATCACCATAGTAGGTTAGTTGCATAACAGAGGATTGAACCCTATAAAGTGGAGAACGATAAGGGCTTGCACCGGACTTATGTAGTATGGAATGCATAGAATCTGACAAGTATGCATTAGAAATCATCATAGGCATTTATGTTTCTTGATTTTTTTTATGCATGCATGCTTTATGTTTTCATCTCATACACTTGACACTTAGCCTAGCTTCACTTGTTGTTCTATTTTCTATTTTTTATTTTTTATGCATTATTTGTTATTGTTTTGTTAATATGCATCGAGTTTGTGATTGTGACATTTAGAAGTATCACTATTACTATAGTTGACGTTAGTTACATTTAACTGACGTGCCTACTTTTCAATAGACTTCTGCAGGGTTTTCAGTTATGAATAGCATCGATGCAGATTAAGCTTGGAGTATAAATGCAAATTGAAGATCCTATGTGTTGTAAAGTTTTGTAATTAATATATTTAATTCTGCTGTGTTTGTAAAAAGAGAAGATGTAATAAAAAGTTTTATATTTTTCCTGTATTTAATATTGTATTTATGATTGCGATTGAAGTTGATTCTAGAAATGATGCCACTTATTTCTAATTTTATTTATTGGAAATTCGGGGCGCTACAGAGTTGGTATCTGAGCTTGGATAGATAAGAAGGCAATGTCGGAAGCAAGATCAGGGGTTCTCACAGTGTGATTGAAGGCGAAGCATTGGCTCTTACCCTGACATGCCTAGGTCCGCTAGCCATAGATTCAGTTGCAACAGTCAGGAGGATGTTGACATAAAACATGCTCTGAGGTTACCTTTGTGGCCATTATCGTCCAGGGTGGCAGGCGGCAGTCTACTCAAAATTGGCATCGGAACCTGCTTCAATTAGTAATGTTAAACATGGTATAAGGAATGAACCTAGGTGGACACTAGAGAGTGAGTACCTAGGTGGACATTAGATGTGTGAGTTAGTTGTTTCTATCATGAATGCTTAATAGTGAAATTTGAATTATTTGCATGTCTAGATTCGAATAAAGATTTCTTTATCTTAAGTGGATTGATTGTTTTCGTGTAAATAGAAAATGAATGATTTGTTTTCGCTTGCTGTTATAATTACTTTTGAATTTTTTTTTTATTATTGACATTTAATTGGGATAATTTTATTTGTTATTGACTTATCTATTTTAGTACAAATCTAATTATAATTATTTAATTTTAAAGAATGTTATGCTAGTTCTAGTTTATTTGTTCTATGAGTTTTGTGTTTTATAGAAAAAAATTAATTATTGAAGTTTTGAATGTGGCGAATCTAGGTTTTTCTTTTCTATTTGTGTTTGCAGTTTATAGCTTGAATAAAGTAATGTTTAATTTTTGTTTGTCACTTTTGTGTGACGGATACTACAATAATTATATTAATTAACAATTTTTTTAACTTAAATTTTGTTTTCTTTTGGTTATTTCTTTGAATATATTATGTTTTTATGTATAGCTATTTAGATCAGTTTATCATAGCTTTTTAAAGTTGCACCCGACGATATTTGTTTTAATATTATATTTTGGAAGTTAATGAGGTGTATACGGTTAACAAATACCTGGTCTTGCAACCAAAATTTTTCAAATCTGAATTGATGATGGCGAGGGAAGTGAAAGTCGGAGTGAAGCACAATTGGAACATGGTCAGATGAAGGATTAGGTAATGCTAGAGCAAAAGAGTTGTGAAAACGGTCTATCCATTCATTGGACACCAAGAAGCGATCGAGCTTCGCCATCGAAGGTTGATGGCGAAGGCTCGACCAAGTGAAGGATCTACCCGACAACGGAATGTCAGTCAGTTGTAAGGATCGTATGCAATTGTTGAACAAATGACTGCCAAGCGACGATTGGCTAGATTTTTCAGCGGCAAATCTAGTGACGTTAAAGTCGCCACAAAGCATACACAACCCGTTAGCGTAGGGGAGAAGAGATTGGAATTCGCTCCAAAACAACGGCCAACCTTCGGAGGAGGAAGGGCCGTATACGGAAATAACCGTGAGATTGGTGTTAAGAGGCATCCAAAAGAGTTGAACAATGAGGAAGAAATTGAGTCGTCTAATCGATACAATAGAGAATATAGCCTCTTTATATCCAAAGAGGATACCTCCCCTCGATCCTATGGCGTTTAGAGAAATCCATTTAGAGATGATGGTCCCTCCGATCGACCTTAGAATCGTGGGAGAAGGTGACTCAAGTTTAGATTCTTCGATGGAAATGAGATCGCAGTGAGAAGAAGATATCAGATGAAAGATCGATCTTTGCTTATCGGGACAATTAAGTCCCCTAATGTTCTAGGATAATGTAATCATTAAACACCTTTAAACTCCCTAACTCTTGATCGTTCTTTCTCTCTGATGGCGAAAGCCACAGACGATGGGGATGATAGAGTCAAAAAACCTAATACCGAAGATTTGGTAATGAGCTCACTATCAGAGCAATGATCGAATTGAAGGTGAAAGATCGAGCCTAGAGGCGATCTCATCGAATCGGTCTTTGAGGTGGACGGACTTCTAATAGAAAGAGACTGAGAGGCAAACGCTACTGTTTTAGCCCATAAACGAGCGCTCGATCTGATAAGACGGGGATTGGATTTAGTATCCGAGGATAGCGTTCCCTGGATAGTCCTTTGATCGGAACCGCGGAGGCCATGGTCATGACAGCAGAATCTATCGTGGGTGATTGGCAATTGGTGCGAGACAAAGACAATGGGAATTTATTAGACAATGGGCCTATCAACGGTTCCAAAGTCGGGAACAACCCAGTATAGAAATTAGCATAAAAAATGGGCAAATAAAACCCTAACGATGCATGCATTGCAAACTTAATGTCGGGAGATATGGACCTGCTCCCTCCCGACAATAGAACGAAAGAAGAGTAGAGGCATGGGTGATGAGGAACCCAGCCGAAGAAGTTACTATGAATCACCAAACGCAAGGTAATAGATTGCAACCAAACAGTATCAATAATGGAGCAATCACAATAATAATATAAACTTACCTTACGGTTGGCTATATCCCGCTTACGATCCTCTTCTTCATCCTCCAGCAGATTATCAAGATTAGACCAGGATGGGGCTTTCGAGATCTTATCGTTTTTGACCTTGATGTGGGGCAGTTCAGGGTCAGCTGAAGTGATGGAGGAGAGGTGAGCTTGCTTTTGAAAAAGTTGCCAATCGGGTTCGTAGTGCGGGTTGACTTCCCACTTGGGCCAGAGAGAACCCGAGTCTGAACGCTTGGGGGCAGTTGGAGTAGAATCTGAAGCTAATTGAACAGGTGGTGGAAAAGGCTTAACATCACGAGGCTCGGCTGATACGGCTGAAGGTAAAGGAAGAACATTCGGGAGAACGGGAGGTTTGGGTACAGTCTTAGTTGACTGATAAGAGGGGAGATCCGGGTTGATCCAAACCAGGTTCGGCGGTTTGGCAGGAGAGATCTTCGCCTTGCTGACAGGAACAAGAGATTTGTTCGGCGCTTGGAATTTTTTCTTTACAGAGGCTTTAATAGGTGCCTTCCGCTGGGATTTAGAAGAAAATACTGAACCAGGGTGGAAAGAAGACGGTGAGGGTGAGGGAATGGCAGTGGCTTGCGAAGGTTGAGAAGATATACCCTGATGTGAGCCTCTAGAGGACGAAGGAATGTGGTATTGAACAGACACCGGAAAGGTCACGAGACCATCCTTCAGCACAAAGGCCTCAATGCGCTCATGTCGCTCGGGAATCTCAAAGATTGCTTCCACTTGCATACAACCCGAAGCAAGTTTAGACGCTGAGGAGATGCTGGATATTTTACCCACGCATTTTGCCATATCATCTACACGATGCAAAGAGTCGCAAAACGGAGGCAGACCCAGCAGAGTACCAATAGTAGGAATAAGCTTGGGACCGGACTTAGGGGGGACCACTTGAACCCATTTCCGAATAGAAAAAGAAATCGAACCGATCGATAAGGATGAATTCTCTATCAAATCATGAAGCAACTTAGGGGAAGGACAGCGGATCACTACGTCTCCGTTAGAGCATGAGCTAAGAAACCAATCCCAGTCCTTCACGTTACAAGAAATACTAAGAAAAGAGTTGAGAGTGAATATATGGATAGAACCTCCATTAAACGAAATGGCACCATAAGTATCAAAATATTTCAAACGATTCGATAGGTCAGAGTTGGGGATGAAGACTTGTAATACATTCGGCTTGGCGGGGATAGCAGGGGGAGAAGCCTTGGTATCAGCTGGAAGAACGATTGGCTCGACTAGGCGGTTGATCAGAGGAGGAGTGGGGAGAAGCGGCGACTTGGAAGAAGTTTTTTTGATTTTAGGAATGTGGGAGGATCCCGCGGAAAGATTGCATTGTAAAGCCGGAAAGTCGATCGCTGCTAGGACTTGTTCCGATATCGGAACCCCGATCGACATCCCCAGCAGCCTTTGAAGAGCAAAGCATTTGGGTCGAGAATGACCGTCTTTAAGGCAAAAGAGGCACTTCATGGAGGCCAAACAGTATTTTTTAATGTGGCCGGTTGTAAACATTGGAAGCAAGAAATGGGAGAACTATATGAGTAGTGATTTGGGTAAGTAGAAGCTGAAGATAACTTAGAGGGGATTTGGCGGGATAAAGGGGGAAGGGAGCTTCTTGGAAGCTTCCTGATCCCGGGCCAAGAGGACACAGTCGAGTTTAGCCCACCAATAACTAGCAGCTGACTATTATTCCTTTTTTTAGTTTTTTTTTTACAACTTGGACCCATGATTGATCCATGGGCCACCAACTGGGGAGAAGAAATGGCCCAATAACCAAACGATGAACCTCGGAGGAAATTATGGAAGGGCACTACTGATGCCACACCGTGAGGAAATGGTGTAGCGCAGATACGCCCCGGAAAGGGTGAATTGCCTGAACACGCAGATCGCGGCTAAGGGAAGAAGAGAAACCCTTAGGATAGGAAATAGATCATCAACTAGAAAGAACAATATAGGGAGGGGATGATGAAGGGTATCACCCACAAACCCCAATCTTAGAGAGGAAAAAATTCCCGATAACGGATCGATAGATCGATCCTTAGGAACTTAAGAAGAGGAGCAAAAATATAGTCCCAAGGGGCGGTGCAACGGCGCTGTCCCCAAGAGAAAAAATATAGATTGCTCAGAAAGAGACCAAACGGGAAAATCTAAGCGCAATACACCGACATGCGCAGCCGATTGGCCAATGAAACAATCACCACAACCAAAGGTACAAAAATATCGGAGTTGGAGAAATACTTACAGCGATTTGGCACTGAAAAAACTTACCTACTGCGATTAAGACAGTCGAGAGGGCCACCGTTCACCAAGGATCGACTGGCAAAAAACTCCAAGCGACGGCAGGGGGAGAAGAAGGACGAACTAGTCGCAGCGCCGAGGGTCCACAACAGGCAGGGGGAGAGGAGATGATGCTGCTACCAAAAAACGGGAACTCGAAAAGGACGAGTCGCGCCGGCAAAGGGGAGAAGACGATACGGATCTAAAACCCTCGAAAGAGGAGACAAAACGAAAAGGGTCTGAAGATGAGGGGAAGGCGAACAAGATTAACGAATGGGGAAGTGGTCGATGACGATCAGAGGAGCCGGATCTGAGGGGAAATAGATGAGAAAGGGAGGAGAACTTTTATCGCCTGCTTATCGCCTGCTTTCGTTCTCTACTCTCTCTCAACGTTACCAACTATACAGTAACACAATCAAAATTTTATAACAGTTTTGCTATATTGAATTGTTTTACCCATATGATTTAAGTTGGATCTGTTTCAAGTTCTTTTTATTTATTTTTCTATTCTTATTGATTTCATATTTTTATTTTAATGTTATTAATATCAAAATTTATTTGTTCCAAATTTTATTTATTTATTTATTTATTTATGATTAATTTCATATTTCTGTAAGTTTTAAATTCGTGTGAATTTAGATTTTTGTGTTGTTAGTTTCAGATTTTTAACAAGTTTAGAATTTGTATGATTTTAGATTTTATATGTATATATATATATTATTATTGTTGGTTTCATATTTGAATGAATTCTGATTTTTAGAATGAGAAACGTTCGTATTTGACTGCTTATTCTTGAAAATTTTAGATTGATTAACCTCTATAACCGAATTAGATTAAATTCAGTTTTAATTTATTAGTTACAGATTTCTCGAGTTTATTAAGTTTCAAGATGAAAAATTCCATATTTGAGTATATAAATATTTCAGTTTTGGTATGATGTGATTTCAGATTTATAATTTCAGAATTGGTATAATATAATTCCATATTTTTGAAGCATATAAATATAGATTTGAAAATGTGAAAATTTAGATTTTGAGTGAATATAACTTCTTATTTGAAAACATATAATTTTTGTTTTAAGGAGTACAAATTTCAGATTTTGAGTTTGTTTGCTTCAATTTTAAATGTTAATCAATGTTTATAGATTCACTTAAGTAATATTTGTTCTTGAACTATTCTAAAATTCAAAGTTTTAATTTAACTAAAAATTAAGTTTTATATATAATTTCTTCCTTTACGACATTTTTTTATATACTATTGTACTTCATATTTCAGATAACTTGAACTAGTTTTCTTGGGTTTACCTTATTTCTGTTTTTATGCAATATTAGATTTGTTATGTTGGAATTTGATTCCAAATTTTCTGACTTACCTTTGGTTCCACATTCTATTTAATGATTTGACTCTTTTGTAATATTTAATGAACTCCTTTTAAATCTTCTTGTATATATATATACTAGATTTGCCCGTGGCCACGTGCTTACGACACGTCTTCAGAACGATACAGTATATGAAAAGTCTTGTAAATAGTAAATCAACAATTATGTAGCTACAGTTTGAATAGTATGACAATAATTAGTTGTAAATAAAAGTCCATGTTTCTCTCTCTTTCTCTCTCTCTCTCTCTCTCTCTCTCTCTCTATATATATATATATATATATATATATATGGAGAGAGAGAAATAATTAAATAAATAAATGAGTTGTTTTGGAGGGGGAATTTGAATTTGAGTTTTGGGGGGAACTTTTGGAGGGAAAATGTGTTTTGCGAGGTTAAATCTGGACCATTAATTTTAGGGGAGATTGAATGAGAGCCACTTGATAGCTTTCTTTGTAATTTATTTTATATATCTATATAATAAAACACAAAGAAAGCTATCAAGTGGCTCTCCTTTAATCCCCTAAAAAATAAAAGGTTCAGATCTAACCTCACAAAACATATTTTCCCTTCAAAAGTTCCCCCCCAAAACTCAAATTCAAATTCCCCACTCAAAACAATTCATATATTTATTTAATTTTTTTCTCCCTATCTTTCCTTCCCTTTTCTATTTAAAAAATTAAGAAAATAAAAATTTTTAAATTCAAAAATTTTAAAAAAATTAAAAAACTAAAAAATTTAAAAATAATTCAAAAAAAAATCATATAATATGTTTTTTGCCGAATCCCTAAAAGTTTCTCATATAATATGTTTGCTACTTCAATTAATTTGCTGGATCTCCAAAACTATTTTATATGATCAAACAAGGTGCACTGTTCTGAAGATGTGCCGTAGGCACGTGTCAACGGGCAAACCTAGTGTATATATATATATATATATATATATATATATATATATTCTGTCTATTTTGCTTGATTCTTTTAATGTACTCTTAAGGTATTGCTTATAATATTAATATTTATTTAATATACTCACAGTTCTTTTGTTTTCCTTTGTGTACGTTTATTATTATTATTTTTGCTTAGCTAAATTTGTTTGTGTTTCGACGTGTTTTTTATTGACTATCTTCCCATATCTTGTTTTTGTCTCCTTTAAGTTTGTATTCCTTGTGTTACTTTTATTATTATTTACTTTTGCCATTATTTTTGTTCTTAACTTTTATCTTTTTGCTCCTTATTTTGTATAATTGGCCTTATTATATTTCTTACTATAATGATCTTTTATGATGTTATTTGATCATTAATTTTTTCTTTTTGTTCATTTATTCATATATCTATTTTGTATTTTATGGTTTTATACAAATGTTTTAACTGCCTTTGGAGTTCTTAATATTTTGTTTTACTGACTAAACTTATTTTTATTTTTTACTTTAGACAGTTTCTTTCACTCATATTCTTGTCTAAGTTTTTTGTTACGTACGTTTGTCTATTTTCATTATTTCTGAAATTCTGAACCCTATAAAGTGGCGAACGATAAGGGCTTGCACTGGACCTATGTAGTGTGGGATGCATAGAATCCGACAAGTATGCATTAGAAATCATCATAGGCATTTGTGTTTCTTGATTTGTTTTATGCATGCATCCTTTATGTTTTCATCTCATACACTTGACACTTAGCCTAGCTTCACTTGTTGTTCCATTTTCTATTTATTATTTTTTATGCATTATTTGTTATTATTTTATTAATATGCATTAAGTTTGTGATTGTGACATTTAGAAGTATCACTATTACTATAGTTGACGTTAGTTACATTTAACTGACGTGCCCACTTTTCAATAGACTTTTACAGGGTTTTCAGTTATGAATAGCATCGATGCAAATTAAGCTTGGAGTATAAATGCAAATCGAAGATTCTATGTGTTGTAAATATTTGTAATTAATATATTTAATTCCGCTGTGTTTGTAAGAAGAGAAGATGTAATAAAAAGTTTTAAATTTTCTCTCTATTTGATACTGTGTTTATAATTGCAATTGAAGTTGATTCTGAAAATTATGCCACTTATTTCTAATTTTATTTCTTGGAAATTTGAGGCGCTACATTAGTTTTATGCTAATGGATGATAAATGGTGAGATCAATTAAGAAAATAACAAAATCCCTTAAAGTAAATATTAAGTCGCAATAAGATGCCTTCCAATGCGTGACACTCATCTCGGCTATGATCGATTAAGTGTAGGTCTGCCAAAGAATGGTGTCTTTATCTATCCTAGTGTGACGTGATGGAATAAAAGTAAAATTCAATTGCCAACCATTGGGTCTGACTTGACTAGGCTATTTCCATAGGATTGTAAGTTTAGAGGCATA